>OY754472.1:14357400-15607400 GCA_963575645.1 Xanthostigma xanthostigma | reverse complement strand
TTTCACGGCAAAAAAAACATATGCAGATTATTGTAGATTTATCTTGTTAATTGTACTTGAACAATTAATATTGTAGGGTGGGCATTGCCCACCTGGCCCCCTCTCTTGCTACGCTAATGTGCAAGCACAAGTACATTTACTATTGAAATTTACCGTGGTTTCTGTGGTAATTCTGCGCTAAAGTCGTGCTAGAAACGGCTTTCAAAATAGATACTTCTATTACTAAGCTGCTGTGAAAACCTTGATATATATATTATGTTATCTTAAATGTGCTTTCAATACTGGAAATCAAGCATAAATCCGTCTTTTTTATGAATATATCTATACGTTATGATAAAGCTCAAATCAGCATATTTTTTATAAAATATAAAATATCGATCCCACAGCATAAAAGACTTAAATTGTAGTAACGTCATCAAAAAAAAGCCGCAAGTTTTGAAACGAGTCCGAACCCAATCTAGACTGTCACATGAAAAAATGAAAGGACAGTGTTATATAGATTGGAAGTGTGACAAAGATGACATTACAGAAACATAAAACAGTAGAAGGTGTTTCTCCTGCAACGGAAAGCTCATTAGCGCACTCCTGCTGCGAGACGTGCTAGTCGCAGGAAATGCGACACACCTTGTGTGTTGTGTTATAACACTTTGTTCCTGCTGAGTACAATAATATCTACCGGTTGTGAAGCGTCGACATTTCCAACAAGGAAATGCTTATATTCAACATGTTTTTGTTTTAAATACGAGATTTGAGTAGCTACTTGATGACAATATATGTTAGTTTATAATGATTAGTATCTCAATTCGACAAACAAATTCAATCTCGTTAGTGAATTAGGAGTTTTCAGGAAGACAATTTGGTGTAATGGTGGTCTCTGAATGTAACTGTCGTGGGTTTCTTCCCACCTAATATGATTATGAATCCGTATTTAATTAATAAACTGATAGCGTTTTTTTCGAATATTTTCTTATGTAAACTTATCAAAATTTTATACGAATTTATAGAAAAAGAATGGAGATTTCGAAAATGAACAAAACAAGTACAGCAGAACACCGATTATCCGAACGCCGATTAACCGAATCGCCAATTATCCGAATCGGCCCTAAGCGTAATCTAAAAAATTAAAACCAAGTAATTTTTCAATAAAAACAGGTTTTGTGGGGACTCAAGAATACAAAAATACGAGTGACAATTGCCGTGTAGACGCTACAATGGTATCAGCACACGTCGAAGCTGGAACTCGCTCGAGTCCAGATATACGATATTTCAACTGTTATGGTTGAAAGTTAGAGGCAAGACACTACATGTTTTGCGTCCGATTATCCAAATTTTCGATTATCCGAATCGACCCCGGTCCTAATTAATTCGGATAATCGGCGTTCTACTGTATATACAGCGTGACCGGTAGTTGCTCGTAATCCTTTCGGGAAAAAAAACCTATGACTAATTTGACATGATTTAACCTCTATCACTTGGGGATCGGAAATGCATCATTTTCGAGAAAATATATTTCGGTTTTCTTTTTACAAAAATCCGAATTTTGGGAGTTAAAAATTAAAAAAAAAAATATTGTCACCTTTTGGTCGGAATTTTTCCATGACCTGATAGCTTACTAATTGGCTGACCTAAAGCTAAAGACCATGAAATTTACTGTTTTTGTTGTGCGTTAAAACTTAGGTACAATAAATTAAAAAAAATAAAATAAAAATTCTTCTCAAAAGTGTCATTATCATAAAAAATGACGCATTTTCGACCCACAAGTGATAACGTTAAATCATTCCAAATAAGTCATAGTTTCTTTCCCTAAGAGGAATACGAGCAATTACCGGTCACCCTATATTTATGTTGCCATTTGAAAAAAAAAATGTATGAGTAGGAAGTTTTTGATAGTAAATCTCGAGTTGAACAAAATCTATTATTTTGTTGTATCTAGTAGGATATCTACACATCTGTTACAAATTTCGGTGAACACACTGTATATATTGCTGTTTTTGACTGACGCTTCGCCATTGATGCGATAAAGCAATGGTGGAATGCTGTATAATGTATATTGTATGAAACACTTCTTGTACAATACGAATATAAAATGATAAAAGTAAAAAAAAAATACCAGCAGCTATCATTGTTATAATACTGTATTGTGTTGCATCTTCTTTATAATTTAACGGTTAAAAGTCGATGTTTATTTTTTATGTAAAACGACGAGCATGACTTTGTTTGTCAAACTAAATTATGTTTTTTTAGATGTAGCTCATTTGATCGAATGTCAACAAATCATTAGTGCACTAACGAGTACAATATTTTTGTATTTGTTTACAAAAACATTTTACCCCCCCCTGTTCGAGTTTGTTCGAGCATATAAAGGCATATAAATTGAGATTTATCCTTCAGTTAGTTAGTATTATTGTCAATAGAGTTCCTTTATTTGGCTGCTATTCATTAGTAAAATAAATACATAAAATTTTTTTTATCATTCCAACTCATAAATGTGGAATGGTACTAATTTCGAAAAAAAATCACTTCACAAAATTTTACAATATCTTTTAGAGGTCCTCCAAATTCAAAAAAAAACATTGGAAAAATTTCTGTGGGTTTGTTAGTCTGTGAACACGAGACAGGTCAAACGGATGAACGGATTAAAACCAAATTGTTTGATACGCAAATATATGTTTTGGTGGAAAATCGACGCATGCGCAAAAGAGATATATGCTATAGTGGTATTATTTATATAATAATGGTATATTTTTCATAACGACTTATTATTCTATTTATGTTTTCAAGAAAGTTTTGTTAAAAAATGTTTTTCTAAGCTTTATAGTTACGGAAACATATTGTAGATAAAAAAAAATCAGCTGCTCTTTTGTTTTTTAGATCTGTCGGAAATAAACTAGTTCGGCATGGTTTGATTAATTTTTACATGACGTGGAACATATTATGCAGGTCACCATGGCAACGAATTGCAAATATCATATTGAATACTAGCCATCACCCGCGTCACCGCACGCGATAACAGAAATTTTATTTTCTTTACTATATTATATTGTTGGAATGGTCCCGTCGCCCAATTGGCTGGAATTTTTTAAATCCAATTATAACTGGAAAGGTAAAAATTCGAAATGATCAGATTAAAAAAAAGGACTGCTTATCGCACGGTAGAATTGTTTTTAATTATTTTATTGTTATTTTTTTTTGTCAGGTCATCAAGTTTGAACTCCAACGATTCTTAATCTAACAAAAAATGGATCCCTATTGGACATCAATAAGCCCTAGGCCCCGAAAAAACTAAATCCGCCCCTGCTCCCACGCGTGTAAAATAACAATTAAAAAAACCGCCAAAGCCGTACAATTATGTTTCACTTGAGAATGCTGTACACACTGGAAAACATGTTCAGCTGATTGAAACGCGGATGATTATACTTCAGCTGCTTATATAAACACATCAAAAATAGCGGGAAAACTGCAATTTGGCTATATAATATTTGGCATAATAGTTGAAACAAAAAGATTATTAAACTGTCTGCCGGGAGAAAAGACTTCAGCTGACGGAGTGAAAGATGCGCGTGGCGCTCAACCATGTTTTCGCGGTACACCTTCCACTGCGTTAGCTGAAGATCTTCCCCTCGATATTTATAGTCAGCTGAATATTTTCTTTGTTTCAACTATTATGCCAAGTATTATATAACCATCTTTCAGTTTTGACGTGTTCATACAGAATGATTCCAAAGTTGACGTTCTCCTTTCACCAGCGAATAGGGCTTCAACAAATAAGATTTTTTTTCTTTGGCGCTTTTTCGAAATATCAACATTAACGGAGATACAGGGTGTCAAAATTTTACTTAAAAAATTAAAATTTATTAATAACTGCCAAACCACTTGAGATATTTAAGAAAAATGTTGTAGGTGTCAATAGCTACGTGGGAGGGAAATTATTCAATAAATAAAATATTTTTAGGTTGACCAGTGGCGCGCGTGGAAAAAAGTTGTTTAATATTTTTAAGAAAAAAAAATAGTACCTACGTCACTGATTTTTCTAAAAATATAAATTCTTGTTGAATTCCTTGTTCAATTCTATAAAGAAAAGCTCTTTAATTATTTTTTGGTACGGCGCACCGTTTTTGAGTATCTCCGTGGATGATATTTCGAAAAAGCGCCAAAGGAAAAAAATCTTATTTGTTGAAGCCCTATTTTCTGGTGAAAGGATAACGTCAACTTTGGAATCAACCTGTATAAGGAGCTGAAATATAATTCTCCACATTTCAGCCAGCCATGAATTCACGTTTTCGAATGAATTCAACATTTTCAATTAATACGTTTTCAACTTTAGCGGTATATTTATTCAATAAATAAAATTATCGACCAATTTTTCAGACAAAATAATATGTTAACAAAAAAAAAAATTATTTATTTATTTTACGTGTGTGGGAGGTTGCCGTACCCTTATCGACCACTGGTGCCGCAGTTGAATGTGAAGAAGCTTCATTATATAACACCATATTAACCTTATAAAAAATCAGCTTTGACGATTTTGGCTGTCAAAACCGGTCGCTGGCTCCTGTATTAACTGTCATATTTAAAAATTTTATTTTTAACACTTGTATTAGATGTTATTGAATATTGGTGTTTAGCAGTATTATCGACGATTCAGTGCTTTGAAATAACAAATTGTTAGAAACCAGCAATACTTACTTTATACACACGAAATGGTAGGTTTGTCGTCTTTTATAGACTCTATTAAATTTTAATTTGAATTCAGTCCCAATTAACTATAATTGCTGCACAAATTAGTACTTCGTTGTCGTACCCGAATATAAGTACATTTACCACTTCACAGTAAATATACTCCTAGTGACTCTAACATAAAAATATAGCTACTAGCAGAGGCGCACAATAATTTTACGGCGCATAAAACCAATCTACGATGCGATTATTTGTTAGCTTTCCTATCCGGCTTTGACCGAATAAATTAATAATAATAGTAATGCGTTTAACGTCCGTTTCTCGACTTTATGTCATAACTGACACCATTACTATTTACCATCTACCTCACTTCCCGTTATTTACTAAATTTTTAAACTTCGACTTAATTAATAGCAATAGACGAATGAAGCAATTTTGGGAAACTAGAAAAAGGGAAGGCAACATTTTTGAGCATTGGCGTTTGGCAGGTAATCACCATGGTCGTGAATCTGGAACCATCTCTATATTTATCTGGAATTATTGAGGGAAACTAAGGAAAACATCAACAGGAATTACCGATTCTCGGCTAGGAGCTGCAGGAAAATGTCCCAGCCACATCCACCCCGACCGTAAACTAACACAAATGTTTGTTCTTTATAATATTACTATGATTACAAAAGGTTAATATAGCTCACAATTTTAAGGCTGAAGGAATAATGTATATTTCTTTTCAGCAAAGCTTAGTATTTACAGGAAAATACAATAAAGTCGTAAAGTAAAAAGTTTCCATACTAGAAAAAGTGTCAAAGATTTTTCATTTATTTAACTATTTTCCCCGTGTCGATTTGACTCAAAAATAAAAATTAAAATGTACCGGAATTCACTCAAAAAGACGGCAATAACATCAAATGTCGGGGGTTTGTAATATAAAATCTCTTTGTTGACTCGAAATTGAAAACGCATTGCATAGGAAAAGTATATTGTGCAACTAGTGCGACAATGCCGCACGAGTTGCACATACTATTTTTTATTACGAATTAAATTAAATTAAAATTTAAATTTTATTACGAATTAAAAAAAGAAATTAGAAGTAATAAAAATTAAAATTAAATCATTAAAAAGTTGAAAATTCAGTTAAAATTGTTATTGTATTGGTAACTATGGTAACTGTGAATTTGCGTGCGGAGAACAATAATTTCAGTGCGACAAATAAAGTTTCCGCACGCAAATGAAAATAGCTACTTTTCAACCGTAACAGCGTGCGTAAACATACCACTTTTCCCGCATAAGTAAAAAAAAATTAATAAAGTACGTTTAAACCATTTATTTTCCTATTTTCTTACAGCTATTTCATTTGAAAAATATTTTTTTTAGCATTTTTAAAATCTCCAATCAACAAAATACACAAAAATTTCAAAAGATAATTTATAGGTACTATGTTGTAATTGCAACACCGTAACACATTTATATGGTGGAAGAAAAGAATTGGGTGGTGTAAGGACGGGTATCTTTATTTGCCGTTATGTTAAAATTAACAGCGCTGTTACATTTCTGTTAGGCAAAGTTAAAGTTATTGGAATAATGTAACAAAAATTTAACATCACTGTAAATTCTTACATACAGAATATCACCACAAATGGCATATTTTATTCGAGTAACAAAAAAACTATTCAAAATAAATAACTTTAAGTTTTCTAATGAAATCTAGCGAATGAATAAAATAAATTAGCGAGATTGCGACTAAATTTTAAACAGTTCACTGTTGAGCAGTAGCCAATAACGTTACAAACGATTTATGTTAGATATCGTGTCCATCGTGATAATAATATTAAGAAAAATCGTAGATATGTGGACAAAAATATTAGCGTTATTTAATTGCTATCGTTAGCCATTCATATTCAAATTTATTTAGATCAGTGATGCATACAATGAAATACAGTAATACAACATAGACTATATAATAAGTACGTCTTTTAAAAAGAGTCCCTTAAACATTCCTGATATTTATAATAGCATTTTGGTAATAAGATTTTTTGGCAATTTTTTTTTAAACATTTGACTTATTTTATATCCATTATGTCAGCAGGAAAATGATTATAAAATTTGTGTCCTTTCTTATAAAGAGCTTATCTGTGTTTACGCGTTCTTAAGTCCGAGCGATATCTTGTGAAATAATTATGATTTAAGTTATTTTGTTGTAAATTTGTGAAAATATTTTTCTAACCATTAAGCACTTATATAAATAAATCGTAAAGTTAATATTTTAAGTGTTGACTTTCATATTTATTGTTATTTAATTTTCTCTATGTACTTGAAAAAGTCTAAATCTATAGACGAAACGTCGTGCATTAAGGGGTTAGGTGGGTTTCAAAATTTCAAAAAATCGATTTTTTTTTTTTGCTTATCTTATAATTCAGTATGTTTAGAATATTCTCTTAAAGTTTTAAAACGATCTGAGTAATATTCTAAGAGATATAGCCTTCGGATGTTCTACCCTTCAGGCTATGCTATTTGAATGTAAATCTTTATCACGTTTTTCTCGAAACTACGTCTTTGAAATCGGTGGTCACGATTTCTCGAAAAATTATGAACCAATCTCTTTGAAATTTTGCACACTTCTTCAAAATAACATTATCTCGTGCTTGAACGAAGGATTTTTTTTTCCTATTTTAAGTGATTTTTCAAGGCCATGAAGGGCGCAAATTTTACTCAAAAAAAGGGTTTTTTTGTTCTCAACGCCGCCAAAAATGCAATTTTATTTATTTCTTTTTTTCCTTCGTCCAAGCACAAGCTTTAAGCATCTACTAACAGAAAATTTTTGGTTTTTGCATTTCCGATGAATCTGTCATGAGTTATCCTGACCACGCCGATAGAACTTTTTTTTGATGGGTAGCAGGAAACGACGTGTCCACGCCTTAATTTTCAATATTTTTTAATGAAAATTTCACAAACTACTTATGAAATATATACCTTTAATATGGTAAATTGATGGAATGAAATATTTTGTTGGTTAAATAAAAAAAAATTCGTAAAAATGTACCTGTTTTGAGCCTTTGAAACCCACCTAACCCCTTAAATAAATCTAATATTTTTGTCTACATAACTGCGATTTTTCTTAACATTGTTACAAACGATGTTTCTTATTTAACAGGTTAAGTGGTGAAATGTTCGCCTATGTTACAAAAGGGGTTTTTGTTCACAGCACGTAATAAACTATGCCAACACGCACCGGTTTGAAATTAGAGAGTTTATGCAAAACGTGAAAGTGCGACCCTCCACATAAATCATACGGAAAGCCGTGGGGTTGAAATGCGGTCTATTAGTGGTTGATCTATATCACGGATCCTGGTTGGCCATGAATCATATTGTCTTCGCTATTATTATTGTACACATATTGTAGCTATACCTATCCACTACTGTATCGCCACATTATCACAATATACAATTATTATACTTAGATAGGTATATATTGGACCAAAAAATTACTTTTTCTTCATTCCTCAATCGAGAGTACATACTTTCGGCATCAATTGTAAGGCAGAAAGTCTAACATGGGATTACACGCACTGATGCGGGAAGTACGTACGTTCGGGCGGCAGTAAAGCAAAATAACCTGTCAACTGTTGTTCAGAAGTCGTTTCCATAACAACTTTATTACATTTTAGTTAATAGTCACGAGCAGCTGTCATTCGTGTTTTTATGTATACATAACCTCAAAGGTGCTCGCTTTGAATTTATCTGTGTTTTTGTGTGATTAATAAGTAATTAATTAAACAAAAAATAGTATACACTACACTGGCCTCGGGCATCATGGCGCGTAGTGCAAGGATATCAAACTTTCGGCCCTGTAGATTTGTGTTCTCTGAGTTTGAAATTCTGTCTGTATCGCTAAAATTTAAATTTTGTAATTTTTCACCTATGTCCCGTTGAACTACTGACTTGAAATTTTGAACATACTTATGTGTATTCCCGATGAACTCAATCATTTCTAGAATTAAATAATATTAATTATTAATTAATAAAGGTTTTTGTCAAGTTAATAAATTCACGTGACTGTAGTAGCAAGTCGTTTTCGCTCAGTCGGTAGAACATAAGACAAATCGCGGGGTCGTGGGATCGAACTCCACTTTGGGTGAATCTATGTTTTTCAATGTATTTTTTTATTTATCAACTAGCGGCCCTGTACGTGCTTCGCTACGTATAAAGTGAAATAATAAAACAATTTAATTGGAACATAATATCTATCTATCTATTTTATTAATTGCTAGCTATTTTAAAATATACATGGGCGTATATGTGTGTATGTCGAGCACTCCGGCTGCGCCGTCGTGCTCGAAAAAAAATAGCGTAAAGTATTCGTGGATAACTGGTCTTTAAAACACTTGCTCTATTTCGAGCACTCTGGCTGCGCCGTCGTGCCGAGCAATTTTAAACGATATTCAGTTTTTTTACATCCTCGATCTAGATATATGGTTGTTAAGTTCATTGCGCCATCTATTGAATATTCACTCAATCCAGTCAACAGGTATTGCCATCTTCTATGGTTGTTAAGTTCGTTGCGCCATCTATTGAATATTCACTCAATCCAGTCAACAGGTATTGCCATCTTATATGGTTGTTAAGTTCGTTGCGCCATCTATTGAATATTCACTCAATCCAGTCAACAGGTTCGCCATATTATATGGTTGTTTTATGACTGTCAAGGAATAGACAAATAATTTGCAATAAAATAATATTGCGACTATAAATTGAAATGTAAGCTATCCTATCTTTCAAGTTGGGTCGAATTGCACACGGTGTGCAAATCAAATTTAAAATCGGTTCAGTAGTTTAGGAGTTCATCGCGGACAAACATGTGACACGTAATTTTTATATATTAAGATTAAAAAACAAACAATGGTACTTTATCATTAAAAAATAGAAAATAATTTTGCAAATAGGAAACCACTGGACGCTCATGAAAACAGCAGAAATACTATTATATCATCGCCCAATGACTTTCTTTTACAGATGTTGACAATTGTTCTAATTAATATTATTTTATACTTTTCAGTGCAAACGAAAATAATTTTTGTCAAAGAAAAACATTTTTCTATCTATATTTTTTCATAATTTATAGTAACAAGAGTTTTCAATTTCGAAAAAAACCTCATCAGAATGCTGCACGATATTCAAAAATAATAAAAGAATCTTTTTGTTAAGTTAAATCACTCCGCAACTCCGTTCAATATACTATAAAAAGTAATTGTATTTCTTGTCAATACAATTTGCTAGGCATTTTGATTCTATTCACATAATTGCACTTCCCTCAATTCAATGTCAATAATGACAAAACGGAATAAAGAAGGCTTCAATCGATTGTGGTTCAATTGAACTATTAAGGGTTGGTAACACTTCAGCGTCGTAAACGATCGCAGTAGCTGAGCACGCACAGAGACAGTGGCGTATCGAGATCTTGAAAGTGGCAAATTAACAGTCTCAGAGCATCAGTAGCACAGCATCATAACTAAAAACGAATTATGAAAATATTTATAAAAGTAAGTAAAAATTAATCATTCTACTTAAAAAATCTAAAAAAAACAAACAATTATTGCTAATTTTAGTATCAATTACAACATTAAATCTATGTTTTTACCAGATTATTTTTTTATATTCGAAGTTTAGATACTTTGCATTTTTTAAAAAGTACATAGGTAAGTTTAGAATGTTTTTTTTGCAAATCGCCGATACGGGTTCATTTTCTGTGGCAAGTTCATTATTTTTATTCATTCCCAATTTTTTCTAGATATCTAAAAAAATTGGTTATAGGTATTCTTTTTTTCCCCCAGACCAGTTACAATTCACTAGATCTAGAAACATTTTCCTAGAGCTGGCAACACTGACAAATGACTTCGGTGCCTCAACTGTTATTTACTCCAACAACAAAAGTGTATTGAAACGTTATACCACAATTTAATTAGATTTTTTCCCGGCATTTTTACCTCACACCTTCATGATTTGACGATTTGATTTCTATACAATTGATTACAGGCAAGTTTGATGAATACAAACCTAGTCATTTTGAATAATTTATTTCATATCAATTTGACAGTTGTTTATTGAAACAAAAGGGAAACGGGATATATCGGCAGCAACGCTATGATGTGAACTGAATACAGATGATAGGGTGAGTAAGATTATTGAGGGCCACATATTGTACCTAGGTACAAGAGTATGTCCATCAGGCATGTTAAACTTCTTATCATTAGGAGTACATATTTCTAGTAGTGTTTCCAACCTCGTGTGTAACGTTAACTTTCAATTGTACGCAAAGTTTAACACTCTCTGATTAAACGATTAAACCTATGACCATGAATTTAGTTGAGCCTCTTGGTTGAGGAAAATATAATTGATAATTTTGAGGGCAGGCTCGGGTAAGAAGATTGACTAAAAATTAAGCAGAAGGTATAAGAAAAAATCTTTCTTTTACACGTAATTTTTTTTCTTGATACCTCAAAAATGTCAAAATGTTGATTCAAAATAATTTTTGATGTGAAACATCTAGTGGCGTTTGATTGGAAGTAAAACAGAGTAAGTGGGACGTGTTACGTTTCAGTTGGCGCGACGCTGTTCATGGGACGTGTTACGTTTTGCTTGCGTTTGCTTTGTGTGTGCGTTGGGCAGCTGTGTGTGTGTGTGTTGGAGTTGTAAACATGGCGTTTTTGATACGTTTAGTTTAGTCACTAGAATTTTGTTAGATGACGGGGCGAAATTTAGTTACTATCATTTTGTTTAAACATATGTTTCACATCTGCCAGGCGTCCCGCGACGGCTCATATTTTTTTTAAATCAAAGTGAAATTACTTCGTTGAAATTAGTCGATTTACATAAAACAGTCCATTATGCAGCATATTCAAATCGCAATAGATTTCCACCGAAATTACAAATCACGTCGCCGCTGATCGCTTTTCCCACTCTTCTCAACACGCTGATTCTCCAATTTACGACTATCTTCTCTAAACGATACTACTCTATCTTGCGACGTCAAATACCTATATTTTCAAGGGACCATATTCTTAAAACCACTCCTTGTAAAAAAAATATAAACCCGTTCGACCCGAAACCCCATGGTGCCCTGAAATGATGCTTCTATATTCTCTAAACGACACAATTCTACAATGTTCGCCGACTATCGTACATGAACTTCGAATAATAATACGTAACCACGAGAGTATACGAACAGTGTACCTTGTGACGTCATATACATGAACACGGTAATACACGAACATTGCCGAGATAGAAAATGCACAATTCATACTTTTTAGGGCTGAGAAAAGTCGGTTTGTCACACCTGGTGTTTAAGTGTGTAGATAGCGTATCCAATGAACACCAATACCAAAACCAGATTCAGCACAGTCACAGACAGTAGTTGAAACAGAGAGAAAGAGAATGGTGAATTTATTGGATTGTGTGAAGCGTAACAAAGCGATATAAATGTGTTTTGTGCAGTAGCGATTTCAGAATCATGCGTACATACACACATATATACAAGTCTGTATCTACAATACAAGTCTGGCGGCTTTAAATGAACACATGTGGCTGTGTTCACATGACTCAACATTTAATGTAGTCCGCCTAGCATCCGTAGCGACTATATGACGTCACCAGGTACAACGTACAAGTTCGTACGTTGCTATATTCATGTATCTGACGTCACAAGGCACATCGTTCGTTTATTTTCGTGTTCACGTCATCGAAATGTACGAACGTTGTCAATAACATTGATATAGAGAGAATTTCTAGCTCGTAAAATGTTCATGCATCAGACGTCACAAAGTACAATGTTCATATATTGTGTTCACGTATTGGGAGTACATGTGATGATGTGCGACAATGTACGAACGTCAGATAATAAAAAATGGACTTTCCTGCTGCCTATTTCATTTTCATCGGACGTGAGATGGCGAAAGTATGTATTTGATTTTGAATTTGTTATAAAAAAGAATGTTATCTGTTGACAGTTGACACCAAGTCAATCTGTCATGGCAACTGATTAAATAAATAATTTTTAGGTTTCAAATTAACGTAAATTAGTCTGGAGTCGTACATTATAAAAGGTTTCAAAACCCCATTTTACAGGACTAATATAATTTGAGAGCTGCTAAAAGCAAATATTAATTAATTATTAATACAAAATGAATTTCTTTATTTATGCAAATCTGTATCTCATTACCACAAAGTCTTTAACCGGAGACCTAGCTTTCTATGCTTGTTGTGTTCCAAGATGGACCGTTTTCTGGCGCACGCGAGATGGCGCTGTTATCACTACTTGGGAAAATTTTGGTTCTTTCCATCTGTTTTCGCCATAGCAAAGTTGTTCAACTTCACAGACACTACATGCATGTAAGCCATGAACGTGTATGCGCAATATTGCTTCATACGACAGATATCGGTCCACCGCTACGCTCGAGCTTGTTCTCCTGGTTATGACTTCGTGCTCAATACTGTTAAAACCGTTTTAAAAAATTCAGTAGCTTAATAACGAATTTACTTTGATAGATTTTTAGTCTTCTTGATACTTGTACTTCAACAGCAGACAAATGACGTCACGCCTTGTTCGATAGGTAGTCAATTTTTAATTAACTGTAACTTTCATATTTGTTGATTTTTTTAAAAACAAAAATATGTGGATAATTTTTTTTTCCTCGTTAATCTGTTTCAATTAATTATCAGTGAAAGATTGGATAATACCCAATTCCATCCAGATTAGTTTTAATTCGAGCTTAGGATAGTTCGAAACCAAATCTGCCACACACATATAAAACAATGAAGTGAAACCACATTATGTATACCTATATCAGTGTTCGTTGCTTTTATTTGTTTTGCGCTTCTGTAGATGTCCCGCAGTTTCGAGTTTCAGCCTTCCCCACACAGCGCATACAATTCTCTCCTGCTCTCTTATCTGACATTAAATAATTTCATTCCAATGGTTATATAATTACGGCTGCTGATAGATGGCGAACCAGCCTGTATCCTGTATATCTGCATATCTGTAACCGCAAAGCGAGAGAGACTATGTCGAATTTTTAATTTTTTGACGTGATAACGTCTTATAAATTGATGAATCCCCAATCTTATAAATTGATAAAACACCGGCTGCATGCACGAAAAAGTGTAACGTTCCTAACGCGTAACGTACCTGACGTTCGTAACGCGTAACGCGTAACGTTCCGCCTGACCCTGTGCGTGCTTTTCTCGAAAACGGCCCTAACGATTTGGATGAAATTTACTGAAAAGGGATTTTGGGGGGCAAAAAATCGTTTTAGCTAGGTCTCATCTCTCGAAAAAATCGTTTTCTTACAAATTTTATCATTATGAAAATCAATTTTTTGACGTATGAAAATACTTAAATATTGTAAGTAGGTTTTGGAATTTTATATTATAAACAGTGAAACAATTGTTTTATAAATATTATTACAGCTAATCTTTGAGACTTAAAATAAAAAATACGAAAGAAAGAAAGTTAAAAAAAACAATTATATTATATGGTGAGTAATTTAAATAAATAAAATTAACTTAAATTTGAAGCGAAAGATGCAATATCATAGATTCGAATTATTATAATTATTATATGTAGAATTTAGGTTATGTATTACGGAATATGTTATCACGTAAAACTATCGTCCGTAAACCGACTTTACAGACAACCAATTTTTTTTTTCAAAAATAATGATGTCAAATATCTAGTAATTTTTAAGTGAAACTTAAGAATTCACCAGATTTGGAGAGAGAAATGAATAAAACAAAAATTTAAAAAATGACCAACTGCGTTCACAAATAAGTAACGTACTTTCCATTAGCCACTCATAGGTAGAGAGCTAGTGACGATTTTACTTATAGTATTTCCCCTTTTCCATTTTGTACATTCATTAAACTACCCTCAACGTAAAAGTCTGGCAGCTGAGACCGAGGACAATACGTGGGTGGTCCCAATCAAAGATGTCAAACTGAAGGTGTCACTTAATATAGAGGATGAGGCACATAAAGTGTTACAGAACAATAGCACTCAAACTATTCATCATATCCAAAAATGTTTCAGACAAAAGTTTTAGTGTTCGAGAAGGTCGTCATACTGGACCACCTGATGTTAAATTCTGGGGATCCCAGTACATATTTGTTTTTCAAACCTCGATCGAAAGTGTCTACTTTCGGCACCAATTGTAAGGCAGAAAGTCTAACATTTACTCCTTGGTTTTTTTAAACTTCATTTATTTTTGAAGGTGAATATGTAAATTTAACATTATATAGACGCTCAACAGCTGAGGTCATCAATGTGTGTAAATGTGCCAGTCGTCATACACAAACCGACTAGTACGAGCTCGGGTTCTTGTGAGCGCTAATTCCCAAAAAAACATTGGAATGCAAACTATAGATTTCAAAGTTTTTCCATAGAGTTTTTTAAAAGGTAAGGTAGGTATCTGATATTTAATTTAATTATGGCGTTTATTAAAGTAGTCTAGAAAACGTATTCGAAAAAAAAATGAGAAATAAACTGAAAATCTAGAATCCGTTATTCGATCTTCGCCCGATATTTAAGTGCTATATATATATAGGCAAATATACTAATTGTTATCATTAATCGTATCTACTAAAAAACCTGACATAACCCATTGCCCATTGAATCGCAGATATTTCTCCCTGTATGGATACGAACTCGTTCGCTTGTGCAGACAAGCTTTTGTTAAATTGACTAACATAATTTGTAATGTATGACCGCAAACACAAAGTAAGGTTAGGAAAATTTATTTTTATTGTTATAATTACTGCATGCGTGATAAACTTTTTATTTTATTTATATTATTATTTAAATGTGATAAAAGTCAATAATTACCTATATTAAAAAAAAACAAATAGAGAACTCGCCAGGGCTTAATACAGTAAAATCTCGATTAACCGTAACACAATTATTCATCATCTTTTATTTATTCGTAATACATTATAGTACACACTAACCTACATGAAAACTTTCTACATCTTTTTTATTGTCATTTGAGTTAGAAATTTGAGGGATTGAGTAATTTAGATCTCGAATCGTTTCCCCGCTAGCACTCATCCTTGGCGTAAGCAATTTTGTTATTTTTATCAGCACGGTATATTTCTTTCAGCAGATTCAAACGAAGAACCATATTTTGAACATGTTTTATACAATAAAGTAACGTACTAAAGTGTTAAGTGAATGGTTTATGAATTAAGTGTATCGAATTAAGTTATGGTGCAGTATAAATGTCGAACAACAATAAAACTAAACAATAATTAATCAATAACTAAAAAGAATTGGTTGTTTGTAAAGTCGGTTTACGGACTATAGTTTTACGTGATAACGTATTCCGTAATACATAACCTAAACCTCCCAAAATTTGGTTTCAATCCGCTTATCCTTGGTGTCGGAATGATAAGAAATGTCAAAAGTGACGTTTGCAACTGTCAAAGTATTATGTTTTAATAATAATTAGTTATTCCAATACTTAACTTAGAAGGCGTTGCATTTCACAAAATACTAATGTCAAAAAATTGAATTAAACATTAGAAATTCAGCCGTTTTCATGTTGCATTTATACAGCTATTTTTCTATATAAATTTGTATAAAAAAACTGTTTAGGCAAATTCTGTTATACGAAATCTATGTAAAATGTTCTCCTCTTTCGTTTAAGACTGGTTTCAAACCGATCTGATTTAAATTGAGCGAGAAATTAGCAAAAAGCACGCACAGGGTCAGGCGAAACGTTACGCGTTAGGAACGTTAGGAACGTTACGCGTTACGAACGTTACACTTTTTCGAACATGCAGCCGGTGTTTTATCAATTTATAAGATTGGTGATTCATCAATTTATAAGACGTTATCACGTCAATAAAAGTAACAGCATTCAAATCTTTGATTTCAATATTAAAAAAATCTTTCACGAATTTCATTAAAAAAAATAGAAACTAAATATTAATTATTTTTAGATCCGTTCTGAAGAAGATCCAAATCCGGATCGAAACGTTAATGTATTAATATTATATTTTTTGTTAATATATTGTCTAAAAAATTGGTCGATAATTTTATTTATTTAAAAGTAACAGCAATATAGCACAACAATTTGTCCAAAAAATACAGGTTAATATATTTTACAGAATGATTTTTAAGTTGATTCTATTTTTTAACAGCGTGTAGAAATCAAATAGACGAACAAATATTTCTGGGGTTCTTCAACGTTAGCATCAAACGTATTTAGGTATTGCTCAGAAGAGGATTGTCAGATTTATAGGTGGGTTGTCTCAGACAAACTCGTGCAGGGAGCTTATCAAAAAATTCTAACTCTTACGTCTGTATTAATATATGAATTGTCTTTATATGTCTACAAAAATATGCATAAATATGATCTTGGCTCTGATATCCACAATATCAACACTCGTCAAAAAAACACCTTACGAGTGCCCTACAGTCACTTAAATGTAAGCAAAATGTCCCCTGCATTCCTAGGCGTTACCATCTTAAAATCAGTCACACATATAAATAAATTTACAAAACTCTTAAAAAGTTATTTGCTGGAAAGTTCTTCTTATAATATTAACGAATTATTGTGATACAGACATACATTTTGACACTTTTAACACTGTATACCACAGTCTTTTAAAATAAATCTATTATTATTATTATTAATAATAATAATAATATTATTATTATTGGTTTATTCTATTCATATCCATGTTATTGAATGACTGTAAATGTTCATGGGTATTTGGATTGACAAAACAGTTATTATTTAAACAATTCTTTAATATCATATAATATAATAATAATAATATAATAATATAATCTGAATTAATGTAACATAAGTTTTTTGCTTTGTTAATGATAAAACTTTTGTATTTTACTTGTATTGTGGATATTATATTGGAAATTAATGAGTTAGTTATATTTTCATGACTTTTGTACTTGTAAAATAATATTTATCTATTGTTTTTTGTATTCTTGTTACAGTACCTGAAGAAGTCTCGAGAGAGACGAAACGTCGTACGATGATATTAAAGAATTGTTTAAATAATAACTGTTTTGTAAATCCAAATACCCATGAACATTTACAGTCACTATTATTATTATTAGTAATAATATTATTATTATTATTATTATGATTACAGACTTTTATTTCTCACATCCGTGACGGACAATCGAGGTTCTCTTGTAATTTCGTTTTGCCGATACTGTAGCGCATTTAAGTGAAGCCACGAGTTGAGAGAGCCGACTATTGTCCCGTGCGCTCCATTGCCTTATTCATGACGCTAACCGCCTCTAACCGGTGACATACACCGTTCTAGACAATTCGCAACAATCCTGCCAAGTGCACTTTCGTATCCTTGATTTTCTCACAACATATTGTGATTATAGTGGGAGAATAAATAACTTCACAAAGTAAAAATCACTGTGACCAGCCGTCTAAAATGATCACTGTGATCTGACAAAAGGTAACTACGTTCTAAAGTAACGCATGTTGTTCCATGCTACCGCAATCACGACGGTTGCTCCAACCGAGTAGCCGACAAACGCCGATGTAACGTCCGACCGAGTGTTTGTTCGGTCGGGCGGCATTCGGCGTGATCAGAATTGTCTGAAATGATCACTGTGATCTGACAATAGTAACGTATGTTGTTCCATATCACCGCAATGACGACGGTCGCTCCAACCGAGTAGCCGACGTAAGTCGGAATCGACGTGACAAAGTCACGATGATTTTTCACTGTGATTTTTGTGTAACTGGAATAACAGTCACTGTGATCACGTAGTATAACGACTTTTCCCATGTCTAAATGGGATAGACCGCCACTCCTAATATGTATGTATGTGCAGAGCTACAGGCGATACTAAAAAACCGGCCAATTGCGAGTCGAACTCGCGCACCTAGAGTTCCGTACAGACTTGTATGAGTGTAAATAGTACGTCTATCACGGGAATCGAGTCCCGACGATTTTTCCCGCTTTTCTGTTGGAAAACTGTTGTCCCCATACATCGACATAGATACCAACTAAGTGTATGATTGCAATGAGTTCAGATGGCCCACCCGAACTGTACTGTATACTGTGGCAATTTCTGATAGCCTAGCGGTCGTACCGTGCTGTATTCAAGAGTTCTCCTAAATGTTCGAGTATACTGCTGTATAAACGCACCGTCAGCGGACGCTTGTTTTGTATATTAGAACTGTTACTGTGTACGTACGTAGCACATTTTTGCAGTCTGCGTATGCATATTGCATAGTATGGAATGTATTGTGTGTTATAGCGACAATAGAAATACACACTCTGTAAAAATTTCAACTCTTTACCTATTATGATTCATGACATACAGCCCGCTGACAAACAGACGGACGGACAGCGGAAGCTTAGTATGTCCCGTTGAGCGCCCTTCGGCTACGGAACCCTAATAAGTATCAAGATAGAACTACTTCGACTTAATAGAAATTATAGATTTCCGGAACTGTTTTTCATGAATTTTGTATGCGCACAAGCATTCAAATGCTCGTAATATAAGGCTATGCGAGTGAATAAGGGGTTATATTGAACAGCCTGCTGCTGAACAGTCGCCTTAATGTGAAAATTGATTGGAACGTGAATCAAAAACAACATCTCAATAACATAATAGAATGTTCAAATGAAAGAAAAAGTGAAAACAAGGTCATCTACACGTCAATATTGAGTGCAGGGTTCATTGTTATAATATTCGGTGTTTAATGACTTGTTTACTCGAAAAGAACAGAGCAGTGTTTCTACAATAGTGACCGTAAAGCAAAGTGACATGAACAATACTTGAACCAAAGTTGAAATTCTTAAAAACAGTTTAAATAGTCCAGTGATTCCCAAAGTGGTCTATATCGACCCCCTGAGGTCGACGACAAAGGGTCCATGTTAACGGGAAAAAAATTGGGGGTCTATGAAATTAAAATGGGTTCAACGATAGTGGATCTCCTAATAAAAAAAAGAAACAAACTGGACATCTTTAACCGAGGAGATTTAAGGTTAAACCTGACTAAATTGATGCCAAATGTTGAAAATTTATTATTAAAGCCTCAGGCTCATCCCTCACACTTTTAGTGTATTTTTTTCTTAGTTATTTTATGTAACAAAAAGTAAATTTTAATTTGGTTCGCTGTAAATTGAATTTTAAAATAAATGTATAAAACTTAACATGTGTTTTTTCACACTACACTTCACTACCGTTATTTTAAATCTTTCAAAGTGAGTAGCACTATACCGGCTGTCGAAAATACATTTGAAGTTAATGAATTTGCAAAAAATCAATATCAGGTAAGCAGGGTGTCTACACAAATCGAAAAACAGGGCAAGTGGTCTTCGAGACAGAAAATTTCGGGGACATGTGATTAATAGCCTAAATCGTAACGACTATTCTAGCAGAAAAAAATCGAATGAAAACACATTCTGTAGTTTCTCAGGACGTTCTATAAAATACTTGTTTTTCATGTCGTAGAATGGTTCTTTTTTGCACCAGTGCGTTACGTAAAGCAAAAAAAATCCTATTTTAGCAATCTAATAGTATTTTTTTTTCAGTTTACATTTAAATCCATATGAGCAGCAAAGAAGGTGAAGTAGGCATTGTGATCGTAATCAATTCAAATCGCAACTGTTAACTATATACAAAATTATGAATCGAAATCAATTAATTTTTTATATAGGAGGTATGTAAAAAATTCTATACAGTGTATTTCATTTAAAATGCAATATAGACACAAGTTTTATTGACAAAATCCATGTCTATATTGCAAATTAAATGAAACTCACTATATGTATTTTGCGAATGATTTCTTTGTGCGACTGTTAAAACTCGCTAAGCAATCGTTTAGCAATAATGTCACACTGCGCTTAAAAAATAATTCACACTTGATACATAACCCACTATTTTGCGCAATTCCTACTTCGAAACAACATTTTTCTAGGGATTTTGATCAAAATTTAGTTTCGAAAGCGATCTTTTTCTATCCACCTCAGTCATTTGTTTTTCTGCGAGTACGTGACAGGGAATTACATAACGATCTTAAGGAAATACGAGCACGGCACCAAAAAAAAGACTAATTATTTTTTATATATGTCGCCGGGATATTGTCAAATCCGTGATTTTGTAATTTCACTAGTGAAATTACAATATCACGATTGACAAAGATTCGTGATATTATAATTTCACTAAGTGAAATTATAATATCACGGGTTTGACAATATCCCGGCGACATATACATACCCAGCATAACTATCATGCAAAATGTTCTATTTTTACAATTACAATTTTTCAAAAGCCTGACATAAGCGACTTGCTCATGTGTCTGATTCTTGTTTTTAATGCTTGAGGTGTGCAATCGACCTACAAGATATTAATGATTTTAGCCAAAGCTCATTCTATATTAGCCCTAAAGCTGTCAAATCATTCACTATATTGTATTTTGAACGCAATTTTGACGTCTATAAGTATTATATATATAATAGCGTATTAAATACGGTTTCTGGTACGGCAGGTACCTACCTATAATAATTGACGAGTTAAATGCCTATTTCATTTTTTTTTCGTGTAGGTTTTTAATAGAAGTATCATGGAAACGTATAGTACACAACGGTACCCTCGACTATGTTTGATGTGGACACATTGGAAAATAGACGTAAACATGCTGTAATACTTCTCTTTTATAAACTTGTTCATAATATGGACAATGATAATTATATATTAAGTAAAATTAATTTTAAAGTTTCAAGTGTATCAACTAGGCCAAAACATCAGCTTTTGTCACGTCCTCAAGCTTCAACACAACATTTTGACAATTCAGCATTGTGTAGGATGGTGACATTAGTGAATAGTCTGCAAGCTAACCAACCATTTTTAGACTTTTTCCAGATTAGTTATAAGGCTTTAAGAAAATTAATGAGGTCATGAACTTATGATTTAGATATTGGTAGTATTTTTATAACGTGTTTTTCTTTTCTTTTTGTTTTAACATGTATTCATTTTCTGTAATTGTAATTTCCCTGTTATTGGAGTTACATCTGTTGGGAAATAAATATTTATTATTATTATTATTATTATCTATTATAGGACATATTCATGAACACTATTAAAGATAGACATTACTAATTTTCAGTTACAATGACTTATGTGGGGAGGATAATTTTCCACGAAAAATGTTCCAAAATAGAAAATTTTCCACTTAGTGCAGGCAAATTAACATATTTAGAAGCCAAGACCAACATTAATTGTAGACAGAACTTTTACCATTGGAAACGGTAAAGGGGCTTATAATATAATATAATAGCCCCCTCGAATTAACCCTATACTGCCCCTGGCCGAGTATTTTTATTTTTTACGTTCATTATAAGCCCCTTTACCGTTTCCAATGGTAAAAGTTCTGTCTACTAAATCAAGTTTGCATGCACTATGATTCCGGAATATTTTAAATCTCAAAAAGGCGATTTTTTAGTAAATTTTTATAGGACATAATTGAACTGTCCATACTTCGTTTTATTAGTCAATTTCTGTACCGCACGTGAACAAAACCTACAGGTTATAATTGTAACTTTGTAATCCACATAAATAAAATTAAGTTTGATTCTGTTTTACTTAACATTTGTCGTATTGTTTAATTTGCAACTCATAACGAGTCAGTTCATTCCATTTCATAATAAAAGAGCACACAAAATAAATCAGCCATTTCTCTTGTTATTTGATAGTAATGAGGACTGAGGTAGTGACAGAGGCCAGAAGATGGCATCACTGTACTGGCTGCTGCACTTATAAAGGGAATTCCCCTCATATAAACAGCATTAGATTTTTGATGGAAGAAAAAAATATTAAAGGGCATCATATCCAGAGCTGATAAAATTGCTCGTTTTGTTTACTTGTAGCCTCTAGCGAACGATAGTTTAATTTTACAATACCTTATTAATTTAGTGGCTTAGAAAATTTTCCGGAAAATCCACAACTCTAGTTCGAATTTATCTACGCAATCGATCGATCTCTCAATAATAACCAACGTGCAACAGTATAATAATAATACGTAGTCAGTTTCAAGAGAAGTAAGGAACGAGGATGTCTATGCAAGGGAGGAGCGGAGGAGCGTGGCATTTCTCGTTGGAGGTGATTGATGTTGCTCAGGAGCTTTAGTCAAGACCTCACACCTACCCAGAGGGGTTGCCTGCTTCTATCCTTTTATTAAGCATCCCTTTGCATGAGCCCTTCATCCTTTGTCGCGTGTTTAGCTGTCACCTTGTATCCTTGTATCGTAACGTAAGCCCACTCTCAACTATGTACCTACTTAAGAAGGAAACTATTACAAACAATATGTTCGTCTTACAGCTTACTATAAGCGTCACAAGCAAAGTAATTTTTACTTAACAGTTCTCGAATCGCACCCAGACAAAAATACGTATATGTTTTATGGCCATATTCACCGAACGTAAGTAGTTATTTATTGGGTTCATTTGTTTCATTCCTCCGAATAAATAGCGATAATTCAATTCGCCAATGTTTACTACAGGTATAAATCTATTCTGTTCAAATTCTCAGGTATAAATATTTATTCGCCTGAGAAAATAATAAAGGCTGCCACATAGTTCATTATACCTGACATATAAACGTGGAGTATTATATCTACAATTGCTCTTGTGAATTTATTTACGTATTGTTTGTTAACCTTTTGTGAAGTGTATAGTTGTGAAACATTAAAGTTAGTGGAAGTTATGTGTGCAATTGGGTTAAGATAAGACATTATTATTTTAATGAAACTATTTTGACTATTTTACGTGATAATTTGGTTGGTGTATTGAAAGTAAATTTTTATTGCAACGAATAAATTTGTTCCAAGATTAGTAATTTCTATCTTTAATAGTGTTCGATGAATATGGACATTATTCATATAGAATAAAAGGGAACGGTTTTGCGACCAGCTCCTACCGCATTTATATTTATAGCTGTGAAAATAAATTATTAAAGTAAATAATAAAAATTATTTTTTCGGTGGTTTTTGCTATAAAAAATCAGTAAAAATTAAAATTTTGGTTTGGTAGTTCTGAGCGAACTCATACATAAATATTAGGAATACGTGGTTAAAATTTCATGAAAATTGGTTCAGTAGTTTCTGAGAATCAGGTAACTTAAGGTCGAAAAACATAGTTTCGAGATAAACGCGTTTAAAGTTTTTTTTATTGAAAAAATGAAAAAAAATCTTACCAATGTCTAGTCGGTGATACCTGCACCATAAAAAATATACGTACTACAGTTTCATATCGAAGTATAGGCAAATAAATAATATTTTACTGACAATAGAAGCAAATGTTCGAGCAAGAAAAGTCCGAATAGCGGCTCCAATTAGCGAGCAGGATAGGTAAGCGCACTCAGATAGTGAAATGCAAAAGGTAGAAAAGTACATTTTAGAATGTTTGGATCATTCTAAAATTGTCTGAGAATCTTGCTAAATACATAAACTTTTGGAAAATAGAATGTAATTTTTTTTTTCAAAATTGGCCGAGTTGACTAATCCCTTAAGGGAAAGTTTATTTGAGGAAGAATTTAAAAAACAAGCTTTACGAACATTTCGCTTATGGCTAACCTTTCGAAAAAAATATTTTCATCGTCAGAGCCTATGAAAATGTATACAATTAGAACAACACATTTTTTACCACGTACAAGTCTTACATTAATGAAAAAAGAAAACAAAAATAAACAAAAATTATTAATGTAAACTTTGCACTGGGTTATAAATTTGTTGTTCTAATTACACGAGTATACGTGTTTATAGACTCGTGATGAAAATAAATTTTTCAAAATGTTGGCTACAAGCGAAACATCGGTAAAGCTTCATTTTTTAATTGGTCCTCATTCAACCTTTTGTAATTATTTGATACTGACCATAAAAACAATTATTTGAAAATAATCCAATTAGTACCGATTTAATGTTCTCCGGCATAATTTTATCTATTAAATTCACCAATAAAATTTTACAGGTGTTGTCCAGTACACTTTTTGTGGACTATTATTCTGATCGAAAAAGTTTAAATAGTTATCCTATAGATATATAAAAATAAAAATTTTAAGTAGTCCTGTGACACTGCCGGCCCTGCTCGTAATTATTGTCGCAGAGTTTTTAAATAAATAGATAATTTACTCATGAAAGTAATTTTATTTTAATAATCATAAAATGGTTAAAATAATTGAATTTATACAAACGGAATTTGACATTTAGTAATACGTAACTTAATATAATTCTTATATAATATTAAATCAATTATTATCTACAGTGTGAATCATAATGTACAACACCCCTTCTCAAAGCTGATATATGTTGAGTATTTTCATAATTTTCTTTAATTTTTCTGACGTCACGGGCTTTGTCAATAAATCTGCAGCCATTTCTTCTGTTGGACAATATTCAAATTGTATTTTCTTTGTTTGTTTCATTTCTTTTGCGTAATTATATTTTGTTTCAATATGTTTAGTTCGGCCGCTTATTTTTTCATTATCGAGCATTTTAATGCAGCTCTGATTATCCTCGTACATTATAATATTTGAAATTTCAATTAAAAAATCAGCGAACAGTGATTTTATCCAAATTGCTTCTTGACACGCTTCAGACAAAGCAACATATTCAGCTTCTGTGGATGATAATGATACACATGTTTGCTTCTTGCTTCGCCAATTAATTAAGCTTCCGCGGTATTTGAATAAATATCCTGTATTTGATTTTCTGTCTTCTGGATCTCCTCCCCAATCAGCATCAGCGTAGCCGTATAAAATATTAACGTTCTCTTCTCTATTGTCTCCTAATTTAATTTTCGCATTAATTGAACCTTTTAGGTATCTCAAAACTCTTTTAACTTCTGTCCAATCTATTTCTCGTGGTTTACTTACTTTTCTGCTAAGAATGGCCGTACTAACCGCTATGTCTGGTCTTGTGTTGACAGATATGTAAAGTAGAGCTCCGATTACTTTCCTATATTTGTCAGAACAAGCTAGAAAATTTTCTTCTGCGTTTCTTTTATAATATCCCGTATCTAAGGGTATTCTTGATGGTTTCGCTTGGTCCATCTCATATTTCTTCAAAACCTTTTCAATATAATTTTTCTGATGAATTGAAAAAATATCATTTTCGTCGCGTTCAACTTGAATTCCAAGGTAATATTTTATATTGCCTAAACAATTTATCTGAAAAACGTTTCGCAAAGCGTTCACTACTTGTTCCATCATATTTGTATCTTCACTGGCAATTATGATATCATCTACATAGATCAATAAATATATCAAACGATCTTCTTTGATATACAGGCATATGTCGGCATTTCCCCTTCTAAAACCAATATCTTCGAGTGTTTTGTTGACCGTCATATTCCATACACGAGCTGCTTGTTTCAACCCGTATATGTTCTTTTTTAATTTGCACACTTTTCCTTCTTCCTTAATATATCCTTCCGGTTGTTTCATAAATACTTCTTCTTCAAGATCTGCATGTAAAAATGCTGTTTTTATATCGTAGTGTTTAACTAACATTTTTCTTTGCCCTGCAATTGTTAATAACATTCGTAAAGTTGTCTGTTTGGCTACGGGTGCAAATACTTCGTCGTAGTCCTCTCCGTATTTTTGTGAGTATCCCTGAGCGACAATTCTTGCTTTGTATCGAACCATGCGTCCTTCATCATCTGTTTTTCTTTTAAAAACCCATTTACATCCAATGGCTGATTTTCCTTCAGGTAGTTCGGTTAGAGTCCATGTTTCATTTTCTTCCATTGCATGTATTTCTTCATTCATAGCCGTTTCCCATTTTTCCTTTTCATTTCCCGAGATAGCTTCTTGGAGGGTTCTTGGTTCTGGTTTTATGTTATCTTCTTCGACACTTCCTGACTTCATACTTCCAGGTTTACTTTTGTTTTCTGACATGGAAATTTCTACTTCATTATTTTCATTTTTATTATTTAATTCAGATGACTCCAATGAAGAATTAGTTCCGATATCATTTTCATTCCGATGATCATTTTCAATAAACCGGACATCCCGACTAATACAAATTTTATTCGTATCTTTATCTAACAATCTATATGCTTTTGAACCTTCTTCATAGCCTACAAATATGTATTTCTTTGCTTTATCATCTAATTTTCTTCTCTTTTCTTTTGGAATAACAGCATATGCTGGACAGCCAAATATTTTTATGTGACTCATTTTTGGTTTCGTCTCATACCATAATTCATATGCAGTTTTCCCTGTTGTTCTAGTAGGCAGTCGATTTTGCAAATAATTTGCCGTCATGATAGCTTCGCCCCAATATTCATTTTCCAAGCTTGCATCAATCAGCATACATCTTGTCATTTCTATCAAATAACGATTTTTCCTTTCGGCAACACCATTTTGCTGCGGCGAATAAGGAGCTGTGTACTGATATGCGATACCTTCTTGTTTTAGAAAATTTTTAACCTCTTGATTTGTATATTCACAACCCCTGTCTGAGCGTATGATCTTTGGCTTTTGTTTAAATTTATTTTCTGTTGCTCGAACGTACTCTTGAATTTTGACAAAAACATCACTTTTCTTTTCTAACAAGTATAATACTGTGTAGCGACTATAATCATCTATTAAAGTGAGTACATATCTCTTCTTTCCAGGCGTCATAGTTTGCATTGGTCCGCAAACATCTGTGTGAATCAGGTCCAGTATTTTTTTAGTTTTAATTTCAGAAAATTTTGGAAACTCTAGTCTTGCCATTTTTCCTCGAATGCAGCTATCGCAGACTAATTTTTCTTTGCAATTTTTCAATTTGATTCCTTCTGATAACTCATTTTTAATCATTTGCTTTATAACTTCAGGATCCCGATGTCCTAATCTTCGGTGCCATTTGTGAATGCAACCTGTACTTTCTTCATTCCAAACTGTCATTGTTTTTGTCTTTTGCAGACGATTCAGTTTAAAAAGATTAGCCGTTGCAGTCGCCGTTGCCAATATTTTGTTATCCTTTTTTATCTCACAGGTTTTGTTATGAAATTCTATTTTATATCCCAGATTAACAAGTTTTCGAACAGATAACAGGCTAGTTTTTAATTCTGGAACATACAAAACCTCTTTTACTATGATTTTCATTATATTTCCGTCACCAGAAACGCATTCAAGTAACCCTTCTCCTTTTCCTTTTGCTTTTAACACCTTTCCATCTGCCAAATAAATGTCTTCATTATAGGTAGAGTTAATATTCGAGAAGAAATTTTTATTATTCGTCATATGACACGTTGCTCCGGAATCAATATACCAATCGTCATTCAATTTCTTTTCTGTTAGATTAAAACAGTAATCCGGTTCAGAAGCAGTGCTCGTTACGTTGTTTGCTTGGTGCAATTTCTTATAGAAAAAACAATCACGCTTTAAATGTCCGGGTTTCTTGCAATGGTAGCAGGTTTTAGTCTGTTTGAATGATTTTTCATTTTTCACTTTAAGCGCAGTTTCTTTTTCTTCCTGTACTTCAAGACCTTCTTGACGCCTTTTAAACTCTTGATTCAACTTCCCTTTTACCATTTCCAAAGTCAAATCATCTTCAGGTCTGCTTTCAAGAGCTGTGACTAACGTGTCATAGCTTTCAGGCAGACTGCAAAGTAACAGAGCTACTAATAAATGCTCTGCCAGATTTTCCCCAAGAGTCGTTAGCTGGTGAACAATATCCATCATACTGCTAATATGATTTTCCATATTTCCTTTTTCAGGTAAAGTCATACGACAAAGTTTCTTCAGAAGAAAAACTTTACTTGTTAATGTAGACTTCTCATGGTACGCTTTTAATGCAGTCCAAGCTTCCTTTGCCGTTTTCGCATCCCGAATGTGCGCCACTTGACTATCTTCGATTAATAATCCTATTGTCGCTTTTGCTTTCCCATCACGCTTTTTCCATTCGTCTGTTACTGTTTCAGGCTTTGGTTCCGCAATCAAATCCCACAATTCTTCTTTAAGTAATAATAATTCAATTTTATATTTCCAAACTTGAAAATTATTATTATTTAATTTTGTAATTGTAACTTTTTCCATTTTACTTTCCTTTCACTATTTTATTCTTTTTTAACACAGTATGAGCTTTATATACACTGGGCCCATAACCTGTCGCAGAGTTTTTAAATAAATAGATAATTTACTCATGAAAGTAATTTTATTTTAATAATCATAAAATGGTTAAAATAATTGAATTTATACAAACGGAATTTGACATTTAGTAATACGTAACTTAATATAATTCTTATATAATATTAAATCAATTATTATCTACAGTGTGAATCATAATGTACAACAATTATTTTATAGTATTATGTAGCTATTTTATAATTATTTGATAATTATGTAATGGCCGCCCAGTATTGTCAAAAAGCCTATAAAAAAATTGGTTGTCTGTAAAGTCGGTTTACGGACGATAGTTTTTCGTGATAACGTATACCGCTCGAATATAATAATACATAACCTAAATTTTAGTAGCTATCAAACTATATTTTTACCGACTAATAATTTGATCAACCAAAGCAAAATACATATTTTTAAGCAATTATAAAAGACATTTAAAAGAATGTTTATATATTATATATTTGTTAACAAACCGTATAATTTATCTGCTGTTATGAAATGCAGATATCTCCCAAAATTTGTTTTTGATACAAAATGAAGCTGCGTTTGTGTACAAACTATCAATTGATCAATACATTTCCATTCGTTGTGAATAATATCATATTTTATCCATAATGACGACGATCAGTTATTTTTAACAAAATAAAATGACATTTATTAATTATTATTAGCGCCATATTGCCATTATCGTGCGTTCAGTTATACTTTGGCTTGGATGAATCGGTAATAATTATATGACACAAAAAATATCAGTGCAAAAACGAACAAATAACGATATATAATCTAAAAAATTGCCTTAAAAATTCGATAATTTATGATATTTTTATTAGATATATTGATTTTAAGTCTTAATTTCCACGGTTTATAAAACAAAGGCCATCTGTCAGATGTAGCTTTCGCTGGAACAGCCGAAAAAAATGTTGAACGCACACTACTCTCTGACGTCACGCAAAAAGAAATGCGTACAAGTCGACGCCGATCGTGCTTCTCTATCGAATATACTGCGCTCTCGCTTGCACGCACAAGGTCAGGCGGAACGCGACACTTTTGGAACGTTACACTTTTTCGTGCGTGCAGCTGGTGTTTCATCAATTTATAAGACGTTATCATGTCAATAATGTAACAGAATATATTCAATGTTCAACTACGAAATAATTAACAATATAAATTTAAAGTTATTTAAAACTAGCAAGATAATCTAATATAACGAAATACTATTAAAAATAAAATGATCTTGAAAATAATCTAAAATAAACTCAAGCAATAAAGATATAATAATATTTAAAATCAAAACAAAATTTATAGTTATCAAAAATTCTTTAAAATAAAATTTAAAAAATAAAAACGACGTGCTGAATCACAATTTTAAAATTATAAATACATAAACTAAATTATTTGAGAAATAAAATTATTTTGGTAATTTTATAAAACTACTTACTTTTAATTTAAAATAATACCTACTTTGATTAATTATTATTATTGGTTATGACTTATGAAAAAATCTTAAAAAGATTGTTATTTTTTAATTTATATGTGCATCAACATTAAACTGGCAATACAAATTTAAGAAGACGTTGGCTTATGTGAAACAATTTGCATTTTTACGTGTCTTGCATTGTCACAACTTATAAAGCTAGATATAACGCTTATATAAATCTTCTAAGGTTGTACAAATGAAACAAAAATCAATACAAACAAAACCGTTTTTTGCTAAAACATCTGGAAATATTAAAATATATATGTAGTTACAGTCACTAACAATGAGTTCAATTATTACATTACTATACCTCAGGCACCAATTATTACCGGAACATTCGTATGGTGGGAGAAACGAAACATGTACGGTGGAAGTGACGGAACAGTTACGGAAATCTTGATCAAAAGTAACTAGTTATAGACGAGGAGCTGATAACGAATTCATAGTCTGTATTTCAAGCACGCAATTGTTTTTACATCTGTGTCTCTATAATATAGTTGATCAGGGAATAGAAAGTCCTGAAGCCGTTAACGATTTTACCTACTGCGCAATTATCATGTTTGTGAAAAAATTACCCTAAACAATATATTTTGGTTATATTTTTATCGCAAACTTCATAATTGCCCAGTAAGTAAAAAAGCGCTAACGGCTCCTAACCTACTTTGCATTCGCCATCAGCTGTTAGACTTTTATGCAAATTATAGAGCGTTCTTATCGATGCTAAGACAATAGTTAATGATTCAAGAAAACTCGGAACACGTATGTATTTTAATTTTTTTTTTTAATTTTGAGAATTATATGTTTTCTTTCGTTAATTAATATTTTATTCAAAAATTATTATTATTGAATATTTTTGAAGTGAAAACTTCTTTAGCGGCGTTGTACACTTTTTTTGTAATGGGTAAAAAATGTTAAACTCGCGTCAGGACACGTGACCTGATCGAAAATTCGTAAGACGGATGGAGAGTAGAGGTATGGGTAAAACCTGATCGAAAATTCGTAACACGAATGGAGAGTAGAGGTATGGGTAAAAAATGTTAAACTCGCGTCAGGACACGTGACCTGATCGAATATTCGTAAGACGGATGGAGAGTAGAGGTAATATTTAAGTTTTCACTTTTGCCGGCACTCCCGGAGTGCTTATTTTTTTTATTTGTTGTTGTCGTTCCTCTTATATGATTTAAAAAATATACTAACGGGAAAATGGAATCCTTCAACCTTTACAATATGTTTATTTTTGTTGTCAACGTTTCGTCTACAATTTTAAACTTCTTCAGGATTCTATAATCATTGGCAATAAAAATAAACATGTTGTACAGGTTGAAGGTTCCATTTTCTAGCTGGTATATTTTTTTTAAATATTTTTCATTGTTTGCAATTTTTGATAAAGACTTTTCACTAGAGATCTCACCTTAAAGAAGACGATATCCTTCAAATTTTGTTCGTGTTATACGATATTGTATTAAAAAAATGAAAAAAAAATACAATTGAATAAAGAACCTCCTCGTTTTTTTTTTTTGGATTCGGTTAAAAAATGTTGAATTTTTATCGAAATTTTGTACCGGTGCAAAATTTCAAGTCGATCGGCATCACACGAGAACAGTTGTACAAATTCTTAAAAACTGTGAACACTATCAATAGGCATTCAAAAGCAAAGTAAACAGTACATTAAAAAAATAAAATGACTGCAAAAAACCGATTTTCACGCGAGCGAAGTCGCGGATAAAAAAATCTAGAAATCATTATTGCGAGAGAAGAACGAAGATTTACGATGCGGTATGACAAACTATACAAACTAAAATATTTGCACAAAAACAAATAAAACTTTTAACAAAGTTAAATTGAAACAAACCAAAACAAGTTAAGAGGATAATGTTTAATCTGAAGCCTATCATGTAGCGATAGTCTTGACATCCCTGATTATTTATAGCCTCACGTAGCCGCGCCGGTACGATAAAGTCATGGGAGGTACACAAGATGGCAGGAAAAAAGAACCAAGGTACGTTGTGACGTTCTTTTTACATCAACTACGTTGTCGTCAATCATACGCGTATGTAACAAACGTGGTATGTTGTCGCCAGGTGTAGAACTATTAATGCCGCAATGTTGTCAAATCAATATTTATTATAGTGAAACTTCCATAATTGACACGATGATAGATTTTGAAATCCAGTTCGATATTATAGGTACACGTCTACTATTTGTGAAAAAAAAAACATTATTTTAGTAATAAATTAAATTTTAACGTAAATTATTGCATTTATATCTTTCTATTTTGAAGTAATCGCAAAAACGCTTCTGACGTCACGCCTTAATGACAGCTGACACTAGATGTTGTATTTATGGGTGTAGAGCTGTCGTGCAGAGGTATTTTGTAGAAAGGTATGTAAATTTACTTAATGATATGATTTATATTATTATTATTAAACTGTTTAAACGCTTTACCACCTGAATTAAAGGAAATAAAAACATTTAGATACCAAATTCAAAAATAATGTAACATTTTTATTGTTAAAAATAAATATTTGCCACCACATCGAAGAACAGTTTCGATACAATATGAAGTCAGTCATATATATGAGTGGCAACAAAGCTGGAAATAAAAAGATAAAAAAATTGACGATATGCGATCTGTGATTGGGTATGCTAAATAGTTAAAAAGTTAAACTGTTAGCATTTCATATATTCGCCAAGGAGCTGGTGCCATTGGAAAAGATGGCAAAGATCGAAATTTTCAACAATAATAATAGTAATGTGCTTCAGAGAGAGGCTTGCAGTTTTGTCAGATTTAATTATGATATATTATGCTAGTTCCAAATCGAGCACGTCCGTTACATTCATGTTGTTAGGGTTATTTCCATGTGTCATATTTCACTTTTCCGTCCTATGTTTTCCTTTGCGTCGTCTTTTCTTTTATTTTTCCACATGTTCAACGCCGTATACACAATATGCATATATTTAGATACTTTTTTCTTAACTTTTACGTCAATTCTTCAGACAAATTATACGCAACAAAAACCTGTTGGTTAACTTTTTAACTTTAATAACCGATTTATTCATACCTCCGATAGCCGTCTTTCGGACAAACACATCATCTTCAATTCGTCAGGGAACTTTCAGTGAGTTTATATAGTCTTTCTCACCATTATAGATGTAGTCACTAGAAAACACATGCTCTGTTACGAGTAGCTGCTATCTGGCTAGTAATACAAAATCAAAGTTTTAACATGTTTTTTTTTTGTTTTAAGGTCACTACACAATATTTTAACACTATTTTTGAAAATATGTTTTTTTGTCTGTTATGACGTGTATTATGTAGGTACGTACGTGGTTATTTCTTTCTAGAACGAACTATCGATGGTTAAAAAATGATAACGTAAATATGCGCTGAAGAATGTTTTTTCAAGATCGGTGCAGCCGTTTTTGACGTGATAACGTCTTATAAATTGATGAATCACGTCAATATAAAAAGATGAAACACCGGCTGCATGCACGAAAAAGTGTAACGTTCCTAACGTTCCGCCTGACCCTGTGCGTGATTATTAAATATGATATTCGAGCGGAATACGTTATCACGTAAAACTATCGTCCGTAAACCGATTTTACAGACAACCAATTTTTTTTGTTTAAACAAAAATACTGCAAAAAAGTGAATTTTACTTGAAATTTGACGAATAATAATAAACGATGTCCACTTTGTTAGGAAGCCAATAGAGGCGTACAAACGTCAAGGGTTCAGCCGTCTTTAAGCAAAAATACTGCAACAAGAGATTTTATACGAAATCTCGTAAATGAGAAGTGATTTCGAAGTCGTTGGATCCTAAGGAAATCGTATAAACGTCCATATAATTTGAAAGACATGTTATCAAAATCGGCTCAGCCGTTTTTTTTTTTTTTTTTTTTGTTTAAAAAAGACTATTATTATAAATAACATTTTCATCCTACCAACAATATAAAAAATCATTGTTTCGCGAAAGATGTGTGTTCTATATTATAGATAGAATGTTTTGAAAAAGATTTCTCTGGTCTAATTTGTTAAATCTAATATTCAATATAGATCATTCTGGAAAGTTAGTTGTGTGGGTCTCGAGGCTTTTTATTTTCTCTTATCATCGGAGAAAACATTAACATTTCGCGGAAAGAGAAAAAACCAAACTTACTCTCCGACTAAAAAGACTGGACTTCGATCGAACTCTACTCGAAATGTCGATAGAATGACGCAACGATCAAAATAAATCTATCTGAGCGTTATTTTTGTCGTGTTGCCTGAATATGTCTATCAAACGAACAAAACCTCCAACCAGAACATTGTACATAAAAAGATGTCTTCAATGTTAATAATGATATTTTTCTTCTCTCAGTATACATATTTTCTGTAGTGTATATCTGCCTATTATTCATATTACGCGCTTAGGTATAAGATAAGGTTTCCTTTAAAATATCTACTTTATCACTGACTCGCGGTGAACAGTTAACCGAAAAAAATTGGCCTGCTTAATAACTTGTAGGTAACACAACGCATGCAAGCATAGCATAAAACTTGTCGAGTGGGCGCACACGGTAGAAATAAACTTCTTGATTGGTTCGCGTACCCAAACATAGATAGCAGTGGCAACCGAACGTGGCCCGTCGTCACCAAACTATAAACATTTAAAGATTGCCATCTCTAAAACAAAAAATGGCGCGAACCCGTGGATGAGCTCGCCAAACTCAGCATACCGCCTTCAATGAGTGTACCGAATTTCAAAAGAATCCCATCAACATTCTAGAATTTCCAAAAAATGATCTATCTACTTAGTAATTTTTATTAGAATTATTTTTGCATTAGAATTTTCTCAAAATTTTTCACCAGCTGTTCAGTACGCTCCATTTTTCACCCGTATCGCTCTATTCAACAAGCATTTTATTGTTGTGAGTGCATGTAAAATGCATTAACTCTCTTTTTTGAAATCTCTGATTTCAATGAAAATGTTCAAATTTTGATGGTAATGCTTTCAAATTTGACTGATTTGCAGAAAGGATTGCCAAAGAATCTGATTTGACAATGATCTTTAGATTGTAATCATAAATTACAGTTTCCATACATCGGGAGCAATCTAATGTCATCTAGAATGTTAAATTGTATTCACAAAAACAAATGATTGTTCCACATTAAAAAATATTGATTTTCAAGCTAAATTGTGGTCAAAGTGTGTAAAAGACGTTGTTTCGAAGTAGATACTGTACAAAAAATGATAGTATATACATGTAAACACAGTTTAAAAAAAATTTCGTTTTAATCGATCAATTATTTTGCAAGCAGGATCGATTTAAAACTTTACAATGCTTTCCTTATGTTCGGTCATTGCCAAATAAGATTTTTTTACAACCCTTTCCAACAACCCAGCATTTAAGATTTTTGTATATTATTTTGATTTAAATGATTTAAAAATTAAGTATAAATGATGAAAATACCATAAGACAAATTTATATACAAAAAATTTTTTTAAAAAAACTTGAGCATACTGAATTTTTTGGTGTTTACGTGTGTACAGAAAAATTTTAAAATATTATTTAGATTTGCTGTACTTTAAAACTCATGATATGCTCTACAGAAAATTTTTTATACAATTTTACGACACAAAAACAAATGTTATTTAAAACTATTACGCAAAAACCAAATTTTTGTTAAGCTTGATACCTAATCACGGCTGATAAAAACAATAGTTAAATGTCTTTTGCGACCACCTTTCGACATTTTCCAAGAGCATTTTTTATAATCTGTGTGAACACCTTAATAATCAAAAACGTCATTATAAATTAATGAATAGTTTAGCAGAAGCATTTCAGCTACAATAACAAACAAACTTTAGAACTAATTAATAGTATGCTGCCGTCATACCAACTCAAGAAATGTTTACCTGTCGTTTGTAAATTCAAAAGTGCTTTTGGATATTAGAGATACCAACTTTGGCTTACGAAAGCACTAAAATTAACATCCTCTATTTACCTAAGGTTCGTATGTTCTGCATAAGGTAATGCCAACATAAATAGTAGGGTGATTATGTCATGCAAGGTTCTATTTCGCTTAAGTTTTTTTTAAATGTCACTAAAATTTTACTGATTTTCAATAATGGTAAAAATATTATCCGTCTCTATATTCGACATATCTATATTTCAATCAAGCCCTTTGCATGTTTTTAATTTGAGGTTATATTTTTGGGCTATGATACTCAAGAGTTAATGAACTGTATAATACATTTAGATAACATTTAGTTCCTTACAGCGTGCAGCGTCTTCTCTGAAGTCTGTTCTCCTGATAATAATACATACAATTCCTACTTGTTTCTGTAATTACAGTCACTGTGATTATGTTTGTGTGTGTGTGTTTTATATATCACACGCACACACACTTTCATGCATACGTCTTGTAAACACAATACGTCTAAATAATGTAATTAAGCTTATAGGATGTCCGCAAGAACTGTGCGCAGTTGCAGAAAACGTTGTCAAAAAATTTGACTTGACAATGACCTTAGATCGTGATCACACAAATTTCTCCATAAGAAAAGCATTGTAGAATTCTAAATCGATTCTGCTCGAGAAATAATTGATCGGTTGAAACGATATTTTTCTTAAACTGTGTGTACCTACATCGTTTTTGGTACAGTTTCCACTTTAAAATAACATTTGATTACGCGTTTTGATCAAAAAGCGGTCTTTTTCTATACAGAACAATCATTTGTTTTGTTTTTTTTTTGTAAGTACAATCTATTGTTTCTAATGACAGGGAGTTTGAATATTGAACATTAAGACTGCTCCCGATATATGAAAACAATATTATTATATGATCACAATCTGAAATTTTTTGACAATACTTTCTACAACCCAGCACTAGTGTCGCCGTTTCAAATAGATTGTGGATTATAGACGTCCAACAACCGAGGTTATTAACATCTCGTTTCGATATTTTCTCGAGGATGTCTTTTTCGTCTTGATTTTCGCTATGTAGTACACGTAAACATACGTCCCGCCTTAAAGCTAAGTGTCCCGCTGTCCCCAAAATGCGTAAAAATGTCCCATTTTGACAAAACAAAAACGTAGCACCAAGCAAGTTTTATCACTTGCACGTGCATAGTTAATGTTATCTGATATCTTAAAAGGCAGCACCTAAATAAAGTGGTAGATTAAGAAAAAAACGGCAAATGCAAAAAGTTCACAAAAGTATATAAATTACTTTTAACGCTTGCACAAATTCGTTGCTTATAATCAGTTTTGACAGGTTCAAATTCAGTTTCACTCTCAAAGTCTTCATACTCTGCTGATATGTCATTTCAATCTATACTAATACATAAAGCTGGAGAGTTTTCCCATTTATCGAGAAAGGCTATAGGCTATATCATATCACTACGACCAAAAGGAGCGGAGCATCAATGAAAAATGTTGCAAAATGTAACTTAAAATTTGCCCGTCCGACTAAAACTTTTGAACGGTAACTCCGATCATCATGAAATTTGGACACAACATTCATCTTGGTAAACTAAGATGAATGCGCGTACTCGTGTCCCCCCACCCTATTCGTTCTTGTGTACCCGAGTGAAACCGGTCGGGACCGCTAGTTAACAATAAGAATTTAAGGGTGAGGAAAAAATATATTATTTTTATTTACATTTTTGATCATTTCACAATTCATATAACTATATTACAAACATGTGTTTTATTTTTAAAACAATAACAATTTAAGGGTGTTCCACTCTGAAGAAAGAAATAAATGGTCACGTTAAGTATACGAGACTGCACGAGACAAGAGAGAAAAAGAGTAAGTTTTTGGTCATGTTGTGTCTTTGTCACGTTCCCTATCCAGCTCTCAGGTAAATGAAAACAGACAGAGAAAAACAAAAAGAAAGTGTAGGTCTAAGACATGGTCGAGTACTACTATTAATAACTAAACGCGTTGTATAGCTCATCATAAATAGTGCGTCAGTTGTTTTCTATATCTGTAATACTTATTTTCTTCGTCTCGCGACCTTTAGTCTAGGAAAAGAAGACAAATAAAGGACGAAACTTCGAAAAAATTCTGAGTGTGCTGGATCTCGGTAGAGAATTTTATGTTGATTAAAAATAAAAGTGCAAAAAAAAGCAGCTTGACCACAAATTTTACTCGAGGACAAAAGATTCTACTAAAAAAGTGTAGGGGTCTTTTTTGTGTAGAATATTATGGACTAGAATTTTTCTCATTACTATTTAAAATTGCTATAACTTTCGAGATATTTGCAAAAAAAATAGAATGTACCTCATTTCATCGCTATAAAATAAAACCGATGGATTAAAGTAAAGGTATTTTTGAGGATGTACTTTGACATCAAAATAAAGATTTTCACAAAAATTCATCTTAGTCGTAAACTTTCGAAGTCAAAATCTAATTTTTCTAAGCTGTTTGCCTTCACTATATATACAGCTGTTTAATTATTGTTAAAAATAATATGAACAATTTCAATAATCATACTGTTTTGCATAATCATGATACTAGGAAAAAGTTAAATCTTTGCCTACCATTACACAAATATGCTAAGACTACATACGGACCAAATTTCTATGGTGTAAAATCTTTTAATAAATTGCCATTGGAAATAAGAACTTTAGAAACAAAATATTTTAAAAGAAATGTGAAAAAATTGTTATTAGAAAATTGTTTCTATAGCATACAGGAATTCCTTGACTGTCAGCATGTACATTAATTATGTAGGAATGACAATAAATTATTATTATTATTAGGCCAGTAAAATGAAGATGATTGGACCCTAAATATTTCCACAAAATCGCAAAAGAGTTATAGTATGATACTCAATCTTTCAAAATTACACCTTTGTGCGATGACTGGAACTTGTTAAAAAATGTTAAAAAACTGTGTGTCATCAGTTTTTTGCTTGCAGCCATGGAAAAGTTCTAATTTTGAATTAGTGGAACATGAGTACCTATGTCATTTTACTGACCTATTTTAATAGACGTTTCACTCCAAAAAGCTAGTAAGTTCACCTGGAACACCCCGTAGATTACTTAGGTTAATTAGATTGTAGTATGCGGCGTCCTTACATGCAATTGCAATCCCAGGAGGAAGTGATATAAACTGTATTTCGGCACAATGTAAATGTCTCTATCATGTCGAGATATACCAATGTCTGATGTCATTAATATATACATTGTGTCGCCTGCTTGATATTTTATGAGCTACAACGGTTAAGTTTTGGTTTCTGCCAGTAGATATTATATTTGTCAAGTTTGTAATGGTTGGCAAAACTTCAACAACAAACGTTTACCTAGTGCCAGACAAACGCGATATGCCAATTTATTCTTCCAACCTAAAGATGGAAGAATTTTGTAGCTATATTTGCTTACTTTTATTGCACCCTCTCATTATGAAATAGTGAGCAATATTTTTGAAAATCAATGTGATCTCGCGATAAAAAATACAAAAACCCGGCTACTCTGACAGAAAAATAAAACAAACTTCTAATAGGAAATATGGAAAGTATCGGGGTACAAATAAACGCAAGTAGTGAGAAGAAACTAAAATAAAACTTTTATTCAAATTGTCGTTTTATTTTAGTTTTTTGTTTGTTTTTATAAATTTTTGAAGTGAAACTTCTATAGTGAGGGATAAATTAGACAAGATAGAGATATCATATAAACCGAGAAAGAAAGAGTTAATACACAATTTTGCCATCTGTGGTTGAGTAGACAAAGTATTAAAGAAGTTTCACTTCTACCGTGTGGTCGTAATCACATTCTCTTTTTTTATGACAGTAAGCCTCTCTATGTTTTACCAAACTTATTTGAACATACAAACTAAATATCCTTGAGAGTTTTGGAAAACCTAATATGTGTTTAAGAGCATACAATAAAAATGAAACTTTTTGACTGCTTCATGAACCCAACCACAGATGGCAGTGCCAACAAATCGCGTTTTGTAGTTCATAAATAATGTCTCCGTTGTTAAACGTGATTATTCGTTTCATCGCCTCGCGAACTTACCCTCACTATTAGGAAAGATATTTCGTAAATCAGATTTGAAATAGAGGTTATGTTCACTGAGTTGGTGCGATGGCAGCACAAGTTATGCGCCATTGGAGCTACGTCGGACCGCTCGCACACTCCTCTCTCCCCCATAACAGCGGTTGTACCATGGCTGTACATCCGTTGCAAATATCTCGGCCAATTAAATACCACTTGCCGGAGTAATGAGGTCCTTAGAGGCCACTCGCACTTCCGGTTCTTCTTCCCTTTCCGGCAACGACGTTTCTCTCTGTGCCGGTACATGTCTATCTGTATTACCGTCCCACTCTTGCTCCAGTCTCTTTGTGCCTCTAATGTCCTGCATACCACCTCTGATAAGGCTCGGCATGGAAATACACTGAGTCTAAAATAAAACGATTGACGTCATAGACTTCAACTGTTTTAGCATTTTATAAATGTTTAATAACATATTTTATTATAACTATAGTATTTCCTATAGTGATGTTTCGCTCCTAGGCGAGTCGTTCATAACGAACGACTCCTTTCTCGGAGCGGAGCGAGTCGACTTTTTTTTGTGAATGACTCACTCAGCGTCGTGCTGAGCTATTCTGTACTGTTGCATTCGCACGTTTACAAAGCGCACACAGCGCAGGCCACAGAGGCACTAGTGAATTTTGCACGTACAGAGTTATCTTTGCTGAATCATTTAATGTTGAATGACACACTGTAAGTGTAATAGTACTAAGCTTACAGTGACTTAAACCATTCACATTGACGTCGTTGACAAAGATACAATATTGTAACAATAAACAGCTTTTATTATACTTTATAGTTTATCCAAAATGCGAATAATATAAGATCAGAGAGGTAAAGCGTTTGTGAGTGTTATGTCGATCGTATGAGGTCAAAGCATAAGCGTGCTTTGTCAGCGCTTACAGCATAAACTTTAACACTAAAAACACCGCTTGACAGCGATGAAAGCGTGTAAGCGCCCAAAACGAATGTCCCCATAGTAATCGCCCTATTTTTCAACAAAAATACAGGATCTATCTATGGGTTATGTGCACGGAGGCGGAGTTACAAATTTTTCGATGCGAGCGTTTGTGGTGGGCACTAGGGGAAACTTCGAACTCCAATTTTCCGTATGTCAGTGAGCAATGTTAATTAAAAGTGAAAATAGTTATAATTTTATAGTTTTTTAATTACAAAGAAAACATAGGAACACTAAGCGATCTGGAAATGCTTGTTGTGTTTCGGGCTGTTGCGCTGATAGCGATTTAAGTAAAATAAAGAGCTGATTTGACGTTCCGATGTCAGTGTAAACAAATTAACATCAGTTTTCCTTATTACATTTTTTTTTGACACATCATGGCCAACTAAAGTTTTTAACTTATCACCTTAGAAACATGTCGCGATTTCCATAAAAAGTTAGTTCAATAATTCTCTATTACCCACTAGCTTTGCTAATAGGGTTCGTGCAAACAGCCTATATAGAGAAAATATTTGTATTTTTGTGTGTAATGAATAAACTTAAAAACTACTGGACCGATTATTATAAAAATTCCTTTACTAATAGAATGCTACATTATCACTAGTAACATATATTGTTAATCGAGTTAAATTAGGGATCCCTACGAAAACTCCATTAATGTAACCCAAGGTGTAAAAAATTTACACATAAAACCTCTTACATTGCATGAGCTGCGAAAACTATTGATGATAGATCAAAAAAATGCACTACAATATTAAAGAACATGTCACTATCTACAAAAAATTTCGCGATGCCATTATGTCCAACTATTATAGTTATCTATACTAATACTAATTACTATATGTCGCCTAACTGCCACAAAAAAAATTTTAACCTACATATCATATATCATTGAAACTTTATAACAAGATCCCAAATTAAATCAAAAACTTGCCATTTAAAAAATTTAACAATTTTATCAGAAAACTTTTAACCGAAAATTGTTTATATTTTATCGAAGAATATTTTAATTGTAAATTTGAAATGTAAATTTCTTGTATGACGTCAGTTCGCAAATTGTTTGTCACTGTGTAAAATAAGTATCTATCTATCTATAATTACGTCTAATATATAATATTTTTTCGCACATTTTGGCGCTGTAGTCGTTTCTTAATTAAATAAATTTCGCAGAATTTTCCAATAACGCAAAATATATCTATCGCATCCGGGTGAAATCGGGCCGGGCCGCTAGTTAATGTCTAGATACGTAGATTTACTACTTTGCCCAAGAATATATCGCCATTTCTATATCTGCTGGCGGGAAAGACAACAGTACACTTCGCGCAAGAAAAGACAAGTGCGAGAAGAACTCGCGCCCTGAAGGTTCCGTACCGTTATTTCATAAAAATTAAATTTATCATGTGATAATTCTATATAATACTAGCGACCCTGTACGTGCTTCGCTACGTATAAAGTGAAATAATAAAACAATTTAATTGGAACATCTATCTATCTATCTATCTATTTTATTTATTTTAAAATATACATGGGCGTATATGTGTGTATGTCGAGCACTCCGGCTGCGCCGTCGTGCTCGATACCTTAACCTCAGCAACACGTGGTGGTTATGCTATTGAATTGTAGCTTATATGAAACGTTGCGCCATCTATTGAATATTCACTCAATCCAGTCAACAGATAATTATGACTGTCAAGGAATAGACAAATAATTTGCAATAAAATAATATTGCGACTATAAATTGAAATGTAAGCTATCCTATCTTTCAAGTTGGGTCGAATTGCACACGGTGTGCAAATCAAATTTAAAATCGGTTCAGTATTTTAGGAGTTCATCGCGGACAAACATGTGACACGTAATTTTTATATATAAAGATATAGAATAAAAAATTTATGACTTTCGGATTTTTTCTTTACTTAAGCTATACAACCTTCTTTTGTGCCAAAGAAGAACTGCGTTACTAAGAGCTGTTTTGTGATTTTTTACATAAAAACATATAATAATTTTTCAGCTCCCAGCACCTCTTAATATTTTTTTTATATTCGAAATATGTGGCAGAACGTCTGCCTACTGGTTCCGCTAATATTAGTATACATAAATAAAGTTCATTATCTTCCGTCGAAAAATGCCAATTCGAGAAACTTCGATTAAGCAAAACGCATGTTCAAATATCGGGACCCCAATGTACTTTGTAATGGGTGAGCTTGAAGTAAAAAGAAATTCGGCTGCAACGCAGTGCTGCCATCTTAGTGACTTTACCACTAGAACTGGTGGTTTTGATCATTTAGTGGTAAAATTTTTTTGTGGTTAGTGGTTTTCTGAATCGATAGGGAAATTAGTAAGTCAATAATCAATACTCAATGCATACTTGTGATTAAAAAGAATTTTATGATACGCGTGGAAAATAAAAATACACTACTTTCTAGAAAAATATTCTAGCTACACTGCTGCAATTGCATTTTACGTGTAATACATGAGTATTATATATTCGATTCCTGATTATTGAGACGTAACAAATTTAATTTCGAGCCAAATAATTGTATTGTAAAATCTGCGCGACACTTTCCCTTTCCCCCCCGTTTTATTCCAATTCCCTTTTGGTTCCTTCGCTCTCCTTGTTCATAATATCTTCAAAGAGTGTATTTAGTGTGTTTGTGTGATTGTTTGCAAAGACTTTATTTTATTTTGTCATTTGTAATAATGACTTCCTGTAAAATAACGCTGAAAATGTAATATGCCAAAATACGGTCAATTCCTTTCATTTTGTCAATAAAAATTCCAGAGGTATCTAGAGAACCATTATAATAATAGGATGGAATAAAATATTCGCCAAATTGTATTAAATAAAAGGTTTAGTCCCCAATTTTCATCCTACCACTGATGTAAAAAGCGAGTATGCTTTAGACCACACGACTGAAGTAAAACTTCTTCCTGCCATAATTATTTTAAATATATTTATAAAGAATAATGCGTAAATACCTCAAATTTTCTTGTGTTAAATTCATAAACGAACAATAATATGCAGTCGGTTCGTTTTAAAGTTTATGGAACACAATATAACCTCACTCTGTAGCACATATCTACAAAATATAGTTTTTTATTAATAATAGGCAAAATATGTACCTATATATATTTATTAGCATAATTTATAATAGATTTAAAAGGTTTTATTAGCTAACCTACATTATTTCCCGTTACAAAATGCAGCAAAATTCGATGAATGTAGGGGAGGGAGGGGGAATGGCGCTCACTGGGTAATGGCGCTCACCTCTGTAACTCTGTCAAAAAGAAACGTAGCGACACGTCACGTCGCGTGAAGCGCGAGGGGAGGGGGCCTCTAATAGTCAGCTCGCGTCATGTGACCGTGAAAAGCGCTTCTTCGTTTGCGGCCGCACTGATCTAATTTTTAATTAGGTGTTTTTTGTCGGTAAGTCCAAAACTTTAATGCTTATTTAATTACTAATTTTACTTTTCTGCCAATAAACTATTCTATTTTGTGATATTGCAGTCAATTTTCAACAATCGTGTATAATTTTTTTAAAATTTCAAATTAATTACAAAACGACCGGTTGGGGTTATACCGCTCATCTGAGCGCCATTACCCCTTAGTGACTTATTTTTTTATTGTTTTAGATCGATATGCCAAGAAATCGTCAAAGGACCACCGCTAAAGCGGCTTGGACCGAAGAAGCCCGTTTTCCACCCAACAGCAAGAAACTGAAATTGCTGAACAAGTTAAGTTGCTGGGCTCGCTATATTATGGACTCAATGTTGCAGATTTGCGTAAACTTGTTTAGAAATTTGCTGAGCGCAACAATATCAAAAACAATTTTGATCAAGGCAGCAAAACAGCCAGATTGGATTGGGTACACTTCTTTATGAGACCCTGAGCGGCATTACCCAAAGTCAGGGGCAATGCCGCTCAAACATGTTTTTTTAATAATGTTTTCCTACTACTAGTAGGTGAAAGATATATTCTTTTGTTGTTAAATTGTTGATTACTCGATAATTAAAGACTTTGTTACTCTTGTTAATTTGGATTCATAATAAATAATTTAAAAAATTCACCATGTTTTCCTTAAGTGAACGCCATTCCCCCGTCCTACCCTATTTTTGATACAAAAAAAAACAGTTGTTTTCATTTTAAACGTCAAATAGTTGTCTTTATCGCACTCAATAACTTATATCTCCCTCTCAACTTAATGCTTCATCTCTGTCGCACTCACTAACTTATATCTCCCTCTCAACTTCCAATATACGAAACGTAACTCTCTCTCTTACTATCTTCACTAACTTATATCTCCCTCTCAACTACCGTTCGCTTCGAACGATCACGCACCGTCGCGATGATGCACTTCCGTAAACGATTTCGTCAGGTATTTACCGGCTTACTCCCCAAGTCAAGCGTGCCTAAAGAAGTTTTACTTCAAAAACTTGTGCTGGTCCTCTGTATGAAAAAAATAGTAATCATGACGGGATCAAAATCTTACTTTCTTATGTCGGCGATGGATACAGTTATGTCCTCGGTGGACACATTTATGTCCACGGTGAACACAGTTTTGTTCACGGTGGACACAGTTACGTTCACGTTGGACATAGTTGTGTCCACGGTGGATACATATTTGTCCTTGATACAGTTATGTACACGGTATAGGTACACAGTTGTGAAATACCACCCGAGTAGTAAATGCCACTATAGTAGTAAAATTGATCGACCGCGGTATAAAAATGCAATAGAAAAGTTCCAATCCAGTACTAGGTAGGCAAAAAAAAAACAGACTTGGTTTTCTGTTCGATGCATCAGAGTAGTTACTCGCGTTTTTTCCCGAATTATTATTAGAACAAGTGAGAAGTCTTATAAATTCATTTTATATACAAATTTTAAATTAAATTCAAAGCGATATTAAGAGAACGTGCTCCTGAATGTAATATCATTTTTTTAATTTAAAATTGATTAAAAACATTTAGTATAGGCTCACATCAGTACAGTATAGCTCAATTATGATTAACTCGTAAATAAAACTTGATACAAGTCGAGCGTGTATAAATTGGTAGCCCTATATAACTAAGTGTTGGTGGCCTTAAAAAATACGAAAAATATAAAAAAATAATAATAGAGATTTGAAAAAGCCAGGTAAAAATTAGAGTATTCAGAATGCCAATGTATTTTATTTAATATCACTGTATATCCAGATGATTTGTAATTTTAAATTATTATTATTATTTACTTAAAATTTGAAAACCCAATTTAACTTTCAGCAGACTAAACCCTCGCAACTAAAGGTTTGTGATAAACGAAAAATGTCATCATGGCGATCGGTAGATTGTCGAGTTTATGAGACAGACGATCTATTAAAAAGTCTTATTGATAGGAATGCAAATACATTTTGGCTTTTCATTTTTACACTGAGAGATGGCGTTCCCGTACTTATTTTTACATATTTGTCATCATAGTATGTAGGTACTAAATAAATGAAGATTTTTTATATTTTACAGACAAAAACTGGAAATTATAATTAAATAAATTTGACCCTGCAGGCCTTCCCTAAAACTTCCCGCTATTTTCCAGTTCAAAACGCTCAAAAAATATATGAAATATATTATAGTTTATTATTATATAGTTTATTTTTAACTTTTCGAGCTCAAAAAATAAACAATTTTTTACGAATTTTTCGTTCACGATATCTCGTAAACAAATGAACCGAATTTGATGCAGTATACGGCAATCGACGCAGTTTTTTTAACCTAAGAAAGTAATTTATTACAAAAAAATCGATCTGATAAGAATTTTACGAGTAATTAAAAAAAAATCTTCTTACGAATTTTTCGTTTACGATATCTCGTTAACGAAGGAACCGATTTTGATGCGGTTTGCCTCAATCGACTCAATTTTTTGAGGAGAAGAGCTGATTAGATTTTGAAATTAATCGGCTTAGTAGTTTAGAAAATATTCCCAACAAACAAATTACTAAAACATTTTTGAAACTTGTATTTTTGAGAATAAAATTCTCAAAATCTATTGGGCCGAATCTTTCCAAATCTTCAGGAAACCTAAGTTCAGCAAAGTCACGTCAGATGCCATAAACCGCGTTTCAATCGAACACTCCGTTCAAAAGTAAGAAGAGAAAAACTATATTACTATATTAAATCAAAAATTTAATTTCTGTAAAACATTTTCCTTTGTTTACTTTCAACAAGCGTAGATTATTTTAGTAAAGTGATTTAAGTAAATAAGCATAAAGACAAACAAATAAATAGAAAACTTTTTAAAGGCTTAACGATCTGGAATGGACAATATAACAAGTTAACGCTTTCACCACAATAATTCAAAATAAAACGAAGGAAAATCCAGTCCACCATTTGTGATATAATAATTTGGTGTGGTGTTCCTTTTTATTTATAAATCTAATTAATTCTGAATAACTCAACTATTCACAGTACGCTAAGACACAGTACCTACGCAGGTATATTAGACTTTCTAGGAGAAAACTCATGAACTATGTTAAATTTTTTAGCCAATAAATACTTAAAAGAGTTTGAAATATTTTCACCTAAATCGTTGATGAAATATCTATTTTTGTGCCAGAAACTAACCCTGAAGCTGACCCGTTTTAAGTTTTGTTCATTAGCCTTCTAAACCGTTACTTGCTCAACAAAATAGCATAGGACAAACATTATAGAGCAGAATTGTACAAGGTTATGTCCCACTAAATCTCGTGCGTAGTGGTATTAGGGCTCGTGTCACCATTAGGACTTCCTAGCGCTCGTTTTAAACATAATATCACAGCTCGTTGTTATATATACCTCGTTACGACACTACGGACTACAGAAGTAAAACGTTTAGAAATTGCATACATAAATACAGTGTAAACTCTATATAGCGACACTCAAGGGACTGTGCACTTTGTGGCGTTATTGAGAGTTGTCGTTAAACTGAAAAAAGAAATAATCCATTAATATATTTTTTACTATAATATGTATTTACTCATAATATATAAAATTTACAACTGACCAACAAACATTTATACTATTACAAATTTTTAATAAAACTTTTTCATCAATAAACAAAGATTTAATTTTACTCAGTTTGCAAGTTTGTGGGCAACTAACAATATGATAACTTATCGATAAGCAGCTGAGCTAAACATAACTATGAAAGATAATCCCAACAAACAAAAGACCGAATTTCTTAGAATCTTCGATACGCATGATGCCGACAACAAAGTAACAAAATAACAAACAAGTACTGTTTATTGCTTAATGATGACGTATTGTTGTCGTTATTTATTGTGGGTGTGTCGTTATTTAGAGTGTATCATTGTATGAGCAACAGGTTAAACCAACTAGAGTTAAGTAATTTCGACGGTTTAAAAAGTTTGTCGTTATATCGAGTGACGTTAGATGGTGTTTACACCGTATTGGTTCTCGAGACAAGAGTATTACGAGAATTTAGTCACGTCGGCTGTACACACACACATACTTCTAGACAGCAATAGCTCAGTAGAATCGTGGTGCAGCGTTCAGTAGAAGTTCAGCCGCATGGATCCAATTAACTCTACCGTGCGTAAGAGAGTTTAATTTTAAAAGAACACAAGACGGCTTCATTGACTTACATATAAGTGAAATTGGTACCTGCAACGACGTAGTCCCATTATTTTTACTTTTAGACGACGCACGCCTACGAGTTAATCTCGAAAGTACGCTCTACTTTAACTTATCCGGTATTTAAAGTTTAGGAAATACTGTGATGGTGGAAGTGCCGGGTTTGGCACTAGTCGGTAACAGGTTAGGTACGTTCATTGTTACCCAGCGTGTATTTAATCTGTAAAGTACCTACTTCTGCTTATACGGTATTTAAGTCTAAGGGCTGATGGTGGAAGCGATGGATACGACATGGTGGGAGAAACGGGTCGAGACACAATAATAATATAAAGTGTATTTTATTTAAATGAAGTCTTCTGTGGATGACAAATTATATTCACTTCTTTATGAGATTTGTTTCTTTATTTTTTATTACAACCTACGCTTCTAGAGTTAATAATAATTACCAGACGTTCTGTTATATTAAACATGTAAGTCAGTGATTCTCAACCACTGTGCCGCGGCACTTTTGTGTGCCGCGAAATTCTTAAAGGGTGCCTCAAAAATTTTAGAAACTTTATAAATGTGGTCCCAACGAAAACTTGTACCCCCATAAAACTCAGCAAAATAAATGTTTTGACAAAAATCCAAAAACACGTCGATTTTATATCAAAGGGAACAAATTTGTATGCAAAAATCATTCCTGCAGCTCTAGCCCTGTGCGGTGGTAGCAACCCCCTCCAAATTTTTAATATAACGGGGAGTCAAATGATCCTTAATTTGGAGGTGGGTTTTTCATTACTTACATAACCGCATTTGTTTTTTTTTTAAATCGATCGATTTTTTTTTTCAAAAAAGATCGGAGCTGTTAAATGTATATGACGATATGAGAGTAGCATTGTCATTTTTACGACCAAATATAAATGAAATTATCAAAAAATATCAAGCTCAAATTTCTAATTCAAAAGTATTCTTATTATTAGCTTGTAATTAATTCTTTAATAAACGTACTGTTGTTTTTGTAGTGCATTATTTTATTTTACATTCAAAATTATTATCATAAACTATTTTACACACAGTATTATAGATAAGTAAACAACTTTTAACTTATTTTTTCTTTGAGTGCCGCCAAATTTTGAAATCGTTAAAAGTGTGCCGCGATAAACAAAAGATTGAGAATCAGTGACGTAAGTACTGGATGATCTAATTAAATCATTTAACGACATAGCAAGAAACATGACAAAGCCATATTCGATGTTGACTCTAATACTATAATAGTATTAAATAAGTTTGAAATTTCAACTCTTATGGAATGTGTTCAAAATTTAAATGTTTTTATTTAAAGTTAAAAATATTTTTTTTTGTATTAAAATAAAAAATGTGACAGTAAGAACAATTAAATTATTATGCATTATGGGAATTTTCTTTAAAATTTTAATGTTTATATTATTTAAATGCGATATTTTTTATTCAAGTAAATATTGAAAAATATATAAACATTGAAACATATCTGTAAAATAACTGCTTTTCATGCCTGTATAGCGATAGAAAAATAATTTATTTCGCACTAGTTCGTAAAGTAAAAAAATAAACACAGTCCATTTCCATAGTAAAAGTAAGAAAATCCAAATCAGCCTACAAATTAGTATTGACTTGCTCGAAATTGTACTGCAAAAAAATTGAAAATTATGTGAAAATCAGCTATTTTATAGAATGTAAAAGAGCGCCAGCGCGTTTCAACGAACCTCAATATTATCATTGATAATATTGAGGTTCGTATGACTGTTGAAACTCGCTGGCGCTCTTTTACATTGTGTTATATGAGCACTTCAATGGATCAACCTAAAGATTCGAATTATCGAGAAATTTGAATTATTGGAGTTCGAACTACTAAAATTTCACTGTATGTACCAAGACCAATGTATTCCTATAGTATAAAGCTCTTTAAATAAATTTCCTCAATAAAATTAAACATGTATAAGACAGTATTTTTATAACCTATAAAAAAATTGATTGAAAAATGTTTCTATAGTGTTTATACTGTATATTATATAACAGTTCTTTGACTGACATTGTGCATTAATATATAATTATTAAAAACCTTGTTTTTCAAATTATAATTACGACAATTTTGACATAAGCAACTTTGTCTCTTAGTCACAAATATAACGCGATGATTAAATTATAAATTGTACGTACCTCCATTTATTCATAAAATAAAAACATTCAACTAGATAAGAAAATACACATTTAAATATAAGAAAAAGTAAAAATAAATACATACATCATCGTGTAATATGTTTAATATGTAAAGACTTTTTGTGTACATAAATGCCATTGTTGTGTAACTACGACTGCAGAAAAAGACAAGATAAATTTGAAGATAATTTTTAAAATGACTGTTGTGCAAAGCAAACTTTTTAACAAGAAAAACCTAACCGGGAAGGAGGGCTAAAACAAGAGTATGACAGATTATGGTGTTTATATAATATAGGCCTGTTTATATCAGCTGGATTCACAAACAGTACAGTGTTAACTTCGTAAGTAAGGTTCTGATCTAAGGTTATATCGATGAATTTCTAAATAATAGGTTACGTTTCCAGTACGTGAAGACATATTATGACAAATGTGATAGGTATTATCTTCAAAAGCAACGTCAACGAAAACGAACAGTTACATGAACCGTAATATCATCACACATGAAAGAATGAAAATCCAACGCAAACTTAGAAATTAGATGTAAACTTCCTCAAAATTGAACTGTCAAAAATATTATGTGAAAATCAGCTATTACGTGCAAAAAATACTGTAGGTACCTATAGTTACGTGCAAAATTACTATAGGTACCTATGTATTTTTTACATGTAAATAGCTGATTTTTACATAATATTCAACATTTTTGACAGTTCAATTTTGAACAAGTTTACTTCTAATTTATACGCTGCGTTGGATTTTCATAGTTTTACTTTTAATGGTAGTACGAAAACGTTTATTTTACTTGATCCACTAGTGCGAAATCGATCATTTTACTATTGCTGTACAGGCATGACATGGAGCTAGTTGATAAAGGAGTTTGCAAAGTTGTAGATTGTATACATGTGCCGTAAGGGTTATATTACGGTTGGATGTAAAATTATGGTTAAAATGAGTGCCAATGAGTTTCAACAGTGACACGAGTCGTATTACCATTACGCAAGAGCAATATATTATGATATTTTTTGCACGAACCTCGTACAAAAAGAACTGGTTTTTACTGCATTTTCATAACTTTTGACTGTTCATTTTGTAACAATATTTAAATTATTTAAATAATTAAAAAAATAGTGATTAACTACAAAATATCGCTATAGCGCGGCCAGTTTTGTTTTAATTTACATGCCTCTATACATACGTGTAAAGCAACCATATTACAAGGGATACTCCAAAAACATCTTTTCTTTACACCTCGGTCGAAAGTACGTACTTCCGGCATCAATTTTAAGACAGAAAGTCTAGCATTTATAATTTGGTGGGATTACATGCACTGATGCCGAAAGTACGAACTTTCGAACTGCATTAGAAAAAATCTCTCCACTGGGTTTTAGAAGTCGTTTCCATGGCAACTCTATTGCATTTTTGTTAATAGTCGCAAACAGCTGTCTTTCGTGTTTTTACGTATAACCTGAAAGCTGCTTGCTTTGAATTTATCTGTGTTCTTATGTAATTAATAAGTACCTAGTTAATTAATGTAATAATTTCGACCCAGGTATGAAGAAAAATAGTGTAAAATACTATTACGACCAACCTCTCTCAAAGATAACACTTAGTCTAAAGTGAAATCGTAATTTTTTACAAAGAATGAGACGTCTCCCAAAAATAGACAAAAACAATGTTTGGGAATCTGACCTTTGAACTAGGTGCGGGCATACAAACTATGTCAAATTTCATGGACTATGTGGTTCCTGAGACATACAACCAAGTGTCATCCATAAAGGTTTTGTTTTTTACAATTTTCGTACGGAACCTTAAAAATAAATTCTGTATCAATTCTTAACTAGGACACGCGGTAAAGTGAAACATGTTACAAAAGATACGTGGAGGTAAGAAAACAGAGGGCTGAACAGTACGAAGAGAATATAAAGGGCTGGAACTATGGCCATGAATCATACAGCGAGCGCTCACTTTGTATATACAGAATGTTCAGCAAACACTGATAAACTATTTCAAAGAATCAATTACGGTATTTAACTCGTGTATTTTCAATATGATCGGACTAATCGACTCCTGTAATTTCAACATCTTCTGCAACCTTACTTCAGGAATGTCATAAGCCAATCAGAAAAAAACTTTTGTTAATTTGAGGTTAAACGTTGTCAAATTTATTCTTACATTGACTGAGCAGCGTAGGAGGAGACTAAAATTGTGAAAATACATAAGTAAAATAAGTTGAAAATAGATGGTGTTGAAAATACACAAGTTGAAAATCCATTGTGTGCTTCCCATTCAGACAAAATTTTACCTCAAAAATATTATTATCGTAACAAGCAACTACAAAATAGGTATATTTGTTGATAAGTTCTGAACTGGTTATCAACTCCCAAATCGTCTATCTGCAATACAAAACTCTTTGAACACAAGTGCGTTGGAAGAATTCTAGCTCGCTTTGAAATTTTAAACTTGGTAATCACTATAACAAAGTTTGGCCAATCCGAAGAATTCGAGAATTGCTATATTTTTGTGTGGGTATTTTGTGCAAAATTTGGACAAAAAATACGTAATATTTATTATAGCATCATTAGAAAAAGTCTAGAGCAAACTTGATAAATTGATATACAAATTTTTGTGTTTGCTGTAATACATCATAGGTGTCATTTAGTAAGCCAGTGGAAAATTTATTTTTTTATAAAAATCACGAAGTATTTAACCAGGAGACCTAGCTTCTATGCTTGCTGTGTTTCGAGATGGACCGTTATCTGGCGCACGCGAGATGGCGCTGTTATCACTACCTGGGAAAACTTCGGTTCTTTCCACCTGTTTTCGCCATAGAAACCAAAGTTGTTTAACTTAATGAACACTACACACGTGTAGGCTTGAACGTGTGTGCGTTATCCAGTAGCTGACGCCATATTGTTTCATGCGACAGATATCGGTCCACCGCTACGCTCGAACTGGTTCTCCTGGTTATGACGTCTTGATAAAAATTAATTAAAGTTACAATGAAACTACAAGTAAAAAAACATTCTGTATACGCATACACGTTTGTGTGGGTATCATTGTATGTTTTGTGAGTGCATTTCAACTTCTATATATTTATATATATCCAACTTTTTATATTAGTTATTTTGTAAAAGAATGTCATTTTGACTTCTTTATTTAAAACAGCCATTACAACAGTTCATTCAGGAATAAATTTTCCGTTGAAAATTATATTAAATATTATCTGTTAAGCTCAACTTTGCCTTTAATGGCAGCGTAGTTTCTAGTTTTAAATGTGAAAATAAAGAGATAGTGGTTTAAAGTGAGACTAAAGGCTGATTTTTACGGTGCGATTTTAATTGATCAATTAAAATTGAACTTGACTTGAATAATTTTTCGTTCTTACGTTTCAATGAAAACTGAAAGACTATTTTAGCTTCAAAATGACGTCAAATGCAGTTTTTTTAATCATTCGAATTTGTAGATTGCCATCATTTGTTTGTCGACTTATGTTGCCAAATTGGTCTCCACGAAAAGTGCTTTTTATATGACGTGAACACAAACTTTCATGAAACAGAGATTCTAATAATAAACTAAGGCCGTCCGCACACCAATGCAATGCAAGAGCGATACGATATCACGTCCCTGTCACTTCCTAAGTGGGGACCTACAAACGGTGCAAAATGAAAGAAATATATCAGCTATCCACTCGACTTGCGCGGTCTGAACAACCCGTGCAAATATCACTGTGGAAGTCACTCAAGCGATTAAACTGTTGCGCAACTAAAAATTGCCAGTCAGCGACTAGCCTTAGCGTAACACGATCTGAGCTATCTGTTCTCATTTCGCCTGTTGATATGTAAATAATTAACCCATTACAAAAAATCGCTCCACATAAAATGCAACATAAGTCCGACCTATGTTGTATTTTATGTGGAACGATTTTCTGTAATGGATTAGTTATTTCCATCACTACCATATCAACGAAAGTCATGTCTATATTCCATTTTCAATTTAATTTAGGTACTGTCTAAATTTTCTTGTAAGGATGAACTCAATTTATTATATTTTCCTATTTTATGTACCGGCAAGGTACAAAATTTCTTCTTCACTTGATTCACTCGACAAAAAGTTGTAGAAAAATATCTTTTAGAAAAAACTATGTGACAGCATTTGAAAATTCTGAAGATGATACAAATCGTATCGAAACGTCAGCACTAAATGCAAGTTTAAAAAATTTCAGTATTGCTTCATTTTCGATCCTTATGCCACGGAATTTTTTCCAAATACCTATCAAAAAAATATTACAATATATTCTCTACTTAAAAGTCACGATTAATAAAATTGTTCTTGTGATGCGACTTAAGGGGTTATACCACCTTGAGATTTTCAAAAAAAACGATTTTTTTAGGGTAAAGATGAATCGTTTATACCTTTGAGAATATTTTAAGCGTTTAGCTATTCCAAAATTCAAACTATTATCGAAGTTATAGCAATAACTAGTTCATAAGTCACAGAGCATTCAATCAGTTAGTTTTTTCTTTCGCGTTTTTCTAGAAACTACATTTTTGAAAACGGTGTACACGATATCTCAAGATCTACTCAATCGATTTGTTTAAAATTCATAACACTTATTTTTTATAATATTATCTACGATGTGACGTAGCGATTTGATTAGGTACCATGTTCAAAAGTTATAAATTTTTCCAAACTTAAAATTTCGATGAAAATACGAGTTTTTTTTCAAACAGCTGTTATTTCTACCAAAAATTTGATAAATTTATCCTACGTCACGTTGTAGCTATTTTCCTTTTGCCTAACAGGGAAATCATGTACACCATCAGCAAGGATTTTTATAGGGTTCATTACTCCGCCGTTTTTTTATTTTTTTTATAATCGTAAATATTGCAAATTGTTCATGACTACTATATAGGTATATGTATAAAATAAGAATCAATGCGCCAAAAAGAAGTTTTATTTATACCTAGTTTTTCGAGCGTCAAGATGGCCTAACCCCTTAAAAAGAACTTGAAAACTACAATTGACTCATTTTTTATGACGTGCAAACAAACTCTCATGAAACGGACAACACTAATAGGGTAAAGCGGACATAAATACATAATGTGAGAATAGGGGGTATGAGGTCATGCTCCAGTGGCAATAACACCGGTAGTAATAGATCATTACAAGTTCAGGGAACTAGTCCTTGGGGATAGATATAAAGGTCATATCGTCTACTACAAAACGTCCGCAACTCTTTCCCTCTTTCTGCTACTTCTATAACTTCGTAAAATAGTGTCCCGGTAATAAAAATACAAGTTCGCGGCTCGGATGAATTTCTTATAAACGTCTAAAGACTTGTATAGGGTAAAGACACCGGTTTCCGACGTCACTAAACATCAGCTGTGTTCAACCCATAGAGATATAAGTACTAGAGTACGCTAGCGCGTATGCTTGCCATAAGTGAAATGTCTGCAGTTTAGAGAGAGAACGCTGCAATCGTTCCGTATCATTCTCTCTCTCTCATGAGCGCTCGTTGACGGATCATTAACTGAAGAGGGGAGGGCGGGGAAAACGAAATTAGCCTACATTTACATCCTTGATACATAAACTATTGTAAGCACTTAGTAAGTTCTTACTCTAAAAAAATAGAAACGCTTTAGTTGAATTATAAACAATTCGTAAACTGATGTTTTCTCTATATGAGAATTGAATTTTTTACAAATTATAACAACATATATTTTTCCTGCATAGCCAGGGAAAACTAATTTTGACAATATTACAAAAGAGAGAGGGAGAGAGAGTTAATGTAACAATACTTGCTACACTACTATTTGCGAGTTAAAGTAAGTTATAAAAATAAAACGTGGGCTTCTTTTCATGAACATACTATATAATATGTATAGCTTCAAAAGTTGTGTACCAACCCCAATGTGTTGAACACAATAAACCACATGCTTTGGCCCTTTAATATAGATTTTTTAAAAATAAATTACAAAACAATTTATCAAATATTAATTGATCGACAAAATATCTAATTAATCTTTGAACCTCGCTCCTGCAGCCTTGTCATTACTCATTGTCGAACTAAACGAATTCCGCAACCGTTTTAGATTGAATATTTTGTTTATTTCGCCTAAATACACTACCAGTCAATTTTAAACCAATAAATAATTATTAATTTTGAACAATAATTCTAAAAACTGTCGTTACAACATAATATCTTTTGAATTTAGTGCAATTATTTTTAAGTTTCTCAACTATCAGAACTGTTTGGGCCTAGCAACGATCCATATTTTTAAATTGAAAATACTTGTACCCAAAAATATTCAATCTAAAACGAAAAAAAAGGGTTATGAATTTTTAATATACGAAAAATTCTTTAATAGGAAGAAAAATTTGTTTTAAGAAAAAACTATTTCACAATTCAAAAAACAATGAAACGAAATTTTCTCATAAAAAATACATATTTTATTCACAATCAGAATAAGGATCGGCTTGCGAAAAAAACATTCCTGACGGTGAAATCTATTTTTAATCGCCCTCAAAAAAGGAAAAGGTCCTCAGTTCGATCTGTTTTTTTTTTGTATTTTCTGTAATATTTTTGCCAGTTGTGAGCCGATATTAATTATAATTATTCCATTTAATAGAGCAAACCTTCAGGATAGTCCCACATAAATTTTACTTAAATAGATTCCGTAGTTTTACTTATATTCTTCTAGTTTTAAGCTTACTAATCAAAAGCAAAGAAGTCAGTTAATATTTAAGGGGGAGTAGTGTAGAATAAAAAAAAATCGATTTACTTTTTATTGACGTAAAAAAATATCCTGTTCTTCTCGGACAAAATGCGAGCACTCCGAGCGCTGTAGTCAAAATATTCCCGCCGCTACACGCACTTGTTTGCGCGTGCGCGACGTCCAAAAAGGGGCGTTTTCCCTCTGTTATGTCAGTCAGCTGACTTGTGCTCTTCCTATCCCCTCCTATTTTCGTCGCATGAAGGTACAGGACGATACAATCGACGAAACTTGGCTGCTGTTTAGCCCCGGCATTGATTGAAATAAAAAGCAGAATTGTACAAGCCAAAATAGCATTTGTAAAACTAAATAACATGTTTACTAACAAAAACATATCTGTTCAAACTAAATTTCGTTTCGTAAAAAGTTATATATGGTCAGTTTTAACATATGGTTGCGAGTCATGGACGATCTCAAAACAAATGGAAAATGCCTTGGCGGCACTGGAAATGTGGAAAATTATGAAGATTTCATGGGTAACGAAAACACCTAACATAGAAGTATTAAAACGCGCTGGTGTAGAAAGACAACTTTTAGCTACGATAAGGAAAAGACAAATGGAATTTCTGGGTCATGTTGTACGGGGAAAAGGTTTTGAACATTTAATATTAACTGGGAAAATTAGTGAAAAAAAAATAGAGGTAGAAATAGACTTATGTTTCTGAAAAGTTTGACTAATATAAATTCATTAGGCATTTTAAGAATTGCGGATAACCGCGAACAGTGGAAATCTATGATTGCCGACGTCTGTAGCAGACATGACAGATTTGATTGATTGATTGATTCGGACTGATAAGATTTTTTCACGTGATAACGTCTTATAAATTGATGAATCACCAATCTTATAAATTGATAAAACACCGGCTGCATGCACGAAAAAGTGTAACGTTCCTAAAATCGTAACGTTCCTAACGTTCCTAACATTCGTAACGCGTAACGTTCCGCCTGACCCTGTGCGTGCTTTTTGCTAATTTCTCGCTCAATTTAAATCAGATCGGTTTGAAACCAGTCTTAAACGAAAGAGGAGAACATTTTACATAGATTTCGTATAACAGAATTTGCCTAAACAGTTTTTTTATACAAATATATATAGAAAAATAGCTGTATAAATGCAATGTTGTCTAATGCATGGCGCGACGCGGTCGGTCGTCTTTGTTTGCCGTACATGGAAATTAGAAGAGAACGTATGTCTTGTCTTAACATGAAAACGGCTGCATTTCTAATGTTTAATTCAATTTTTTGACATTAGTATTTTGTGAAATGCAACGCCTTCTAAGTTAAGTATTGGAATAACTAATTATTATTAGAACATAATACTTTGACAGTTGCAAACGTCACTTTTGACATTTCTTATCATTCCGACACCAAGGATAAGCGGATTGAAACCAAATTTTGGGAGGTTTAGGTTATGTATTACGGAATACGTTATCACGTAAAACTATCGTCCGTAAACCGACTTTACAGACAACCAATTTTTTTTCTTTAAATGGCTTTTTCTCGAAAACCATTTTTCAATATGGCGGGCACTCTCCAGAGCGTAAAAAAATATAATTTTATGCGGTTTACGCCAAACGACTTTAAAAGAGCCTTGTTCTCGTGCGAACCACTAAAATTTGGCATTTTTTTCTCTAACATATTTTTCAACTTTCAGTTTTCTAAAATTTTTAAAGTCAGAAATAATTTTTGGGACACTCATACTGTGGTTCATACGATAGCGGCAAGTAATAAAAATATTCTTAATTATCTTGTTTCAGAGCCGTTGGAGAGCAGCTAGAGTGCCCGCGATTTTTTTCGCTTAAGTTAATATTGTCGGTACTCAGTGGAGCTAATTGATTTTTTTAAAGAAGTAATTGTACTTGAAACATAGCTGAATAATAATTATTTAAGTCACAATACATTTTCAAAAACATCCTTCATTTTGACCCCTTTACACTGTACACCCCCCTTAATAATGTGCAAACAACGTATTGCAACTCCGCTAAAAAGAAAAAAATAAAAACTCAAAAAAAAAACTGAATCCTCCTTCAAAAAGCCCCTACAATGAGAAAAATAATAAAAATTGAGATCGGCTCCATATTATTTATCTACTGAAACTTTTCACATATCTACTTTTATTAAATTGACGCCAATCTCAAAATTTTATTATTTTCCTCATTTTAGTGTTTTTTTTGAAGACAATTTACTTTTCTGTTTCTTTTCTTCCATACTCAAAAAAGTTTTATTTTTTATTTTAAACGAAATTCTTTTTAGTTCATATTTCTGGTCAGTAGTGTACAATATCATCATCACGGTCAACACGCATGAAGGTATGTGTGTAATATTGTTCACATTTACCCTACTAATATGCATATTCTATATGCGGTCATAAAGCTAAACCGCCTATGTCGACTTTGTGATAAAATAAGAATAATCTACTTCATTGAATGATGCAGATGTCAAAGGATCACACGCCATCTACAATAATTTATTGAAAATGTCTTTTCCTTCATTCTGTTATCAAGTTTGCACAAAACTTTCTTGCAAAAATGAATAGAATAATAAGCCGTTATACAAAGTTTCACCGATGTCGTAAAAAAAATAATGTTAGAGCGTATATCTCTACTGTGAATGCGCTAATTTTTCCCAAAAACAATAAGACGCTTCCTTTTGACATGTCAAACTCTCTGTCCAAATTTGGTTTATGTTCGCTCAACCATTTTTACTTGCATCGTGCTCACAGACAACCGGGTGGACAAACTTTTTCAAAATATATGTTTTTTGGAGTCGAAGGACCTCAAAAAGAAAAAAAATATTTGATAATTTTGAATAGTTGAACAGTCCACATATCTGAGATTTTTTCTTAATATTGCTATAGATACATAAATGCTTTTGTCTTTCAGTCGAAGATATGCAAGCCGAGTTCAAAAAGCGATTCATATTGCGGCGGGTAGTCCATTGAATAATGAATAACCTGTGTTCAGTTTACGTTCAGACACGGACAGTTAAGTGGTTTTGTAATTAATATGTATCGTATAGAAAAAAACATAAAAGTCAACTGTTATTTTCAGTAGGTATAATTGCGGTAGGGACGAGTTTGAGCTGGAAACCTACTCTACATCGCTTAATTTTTGCATACGCTTTTAGGCCTGTCTCAGTGTCCAAAATCCACAAACCTCTACAATTTTTGCGTTACGGGGGGCAGGGGCTGAAAGGTGCAAAGTTTGTTTTCTAATTTTCTCGACTTGTATTATAGCTACGACAAAAATAATTATGCCAATGTAGAGGGCGTTCCAAGCACTACAAGTTTGTCCCATATAAACTTCGTAGTAACTGCCACGGGCACCAATTTATATCAGACATTTCAAACGATGTTTTCAGAATAACAACATTAAATTTTACTGCGTAGATAATGGTCTAAGATCCCGATTAGGCTATCATATATAAAAATGTAGATAATTTTATTGCGAACATATGGAACATATTATACAGTATGTATACACGTAAGGTGCACATAGGGGAATTAACACTGGGAAAAAATGACTGGATCAGAGTGAGCCTTAAAATCTTGTTTTTCAATAATTGGACAGATAATATTCTTTTGCAAAATGAATGTGTATACTACCGAAGAAAATATACAAATGATTACAACATAATCGGACTTTTTTATTAATGGGTCATTAAATTCCCAAAAATACTTAAATATGGTGCGAGATCAAATATCTCCGCCTACTCGTATTGAACCTAAAGACATTGGGTCACTGATTTACCAACGCGCATACGTCATACCAATCAGACAATTTTTGAGTGAAATGTTTACAAACATTTTGTTTTATTTTTGTACAAACAAAAAAATTAAAATAATGATTTATAAGAAATTTTTGTTATTAAAAAAGTCAAGTAAAATAGAAATAAATCAAAATAAAATAGAAATCCTCAAGATTACCACGATAATTCAATAGAAACAACAGTTAATGCAGTAATGGCTAACTCTGATCCAAGTATTTTTTCCCAATGCTAATTTCCCTACCTTACGTGTTTACATACTGTATGTAGGTAACCTTGGCAATGAATAACAAACATCATAATATTTAAATTTAATACTACATAAAGACAATAAAATTAAAACAACTGAGTATTTATATTAATACATTATATTATCTAATTCCAAATTTCATTAGAAACTCGATGGGTGAAGATCGAGCCTAATCGGGATCTTAGACCATTATATAGCTACGCAGGAAAATTGAATGTTGTTATTTTGAAAACAATGTTCGAAATGTCTGATATATAAATCGGTAACCATTACAATTACGACAAAAGTCATGACGTGTGCAAACTTGTAGTGTTCGGAGCGCCCTCTACACTGGTATAATTATTTTTGTCGTAGTTATAATACAAGCTGCGAAAATTAGAAAACCATTTTACACCTTTCGGCCCCTCTGCCCTCCGTATCGCAGAAATTGTATAATTTTGTGCATTTGGGACATTGAGAGGGGCCTAAAAGCGTATGCAAAAATTCAGTGAGGTAGAGTATGTTTCCATATTAACATAGGGAAAATTTCCCTACCGCCTGGACTAGAATAAATCGAAAAGGCAGTCTTTAATAATTCGTTGTAAAGCATTTCGTGCAAAGCAAAAACAACTAGTCCCCGACACTCTCAAGAACGGATATATATAAATATTTAGATTAGAATGCAATGACAGCTAGCTATTATCTCAAAACAACTATATTTTCACAGCGTAAATAAGCAAAAACAATGTCAGGGGGTTTTCTAGTAGTAAGACAGGCAATACAGCTCACCAAAGAGGTTAGAATATAGCGTGCGTTTTAGATACGACAGAGCTTAGAGAAGTACCGCGTAACTCCGCGTCACTATTAGACCATACACGGTGCGTTAGCCGTTAAACATCGAACAACATACACGCTCCGCTTGAGCGTTCACTGTCAACCGCTCGAGTCGTCGCTGTCAACTGCTCGAACAGTCACTGTCAACCGCTCGAACAGTCACCGTCAACCGCTCGTGCGGCTAGTATATGCATTGCAACAGTTCGACTACATGATTGTTCTGGAAGTCGTGGATTTTTTTTAATGGAGATACGTAGTTCATTATGCAGTCGATACCTAAATCAGTCAATTTTGACTTTGTTCGTGTTTCAACTATTAACTCACTATAGCAGCAACTGGTACGGGAGGCGGTGGGAGATAATAAAAATGTTTACACATAAAAAAGTAAAATTAATTATGACGGGGCAAAGAATTAGTTACAAAGATCGTTTAAACCGAAATGATTTACTAACTTATATCATTGTAAAATCTGAAAATCCCCGCTTCTTTTATTAGGAAATAGTATTTAAGTATTTGTGTTTTCTAGAGCGATAAAAAATAGACCCCAAAAAAAATTAGTGTTTTTCTTTTAATCTGCGTTTTTTTCGATTTTAAACTAGATCATTAACTATTATTAATATTAGGTTATTTTGCAAATACATTGGGTTAAACAAGCCACACCGGGGAAGGAAAATGAGGGAAACCGTTTTGTTATGAATATATGGTATATGTATTAAAAATGTCTGTGTTGATTACGTCATAGAAATTATATTCAACTATATAATTAACTTTAACAATTTATAATAAAGTAGGTATGTTTCTTTCTTCAAAAATTAAAATCTAATTATTTAGTTTCGTATAAAAAAGAAACACATCAGCATAGAGTTCCAACTTTCTACACAAAGAAATATTTAAAATGAAAACATTAACAAACAAACACACAAATAAACAATCTCTCACCTTAAACGCATATGTTACGGTCTATACACGAATTCGGTCAATGACCGAAATAAATGCGCAAAACTAGTTTATGACTAATGAATATTGCCCAAACCCAAAATCTTATACATTTAAACGGGTATTGAGTGTTATAAAATGAGCAAAACTAGTATTGCGCATTTTCAGTTGGACAAAACTACTTCTGTCCATTTCTGAACGGACGGTAGTAGTTCATGCTTGTTTCATTCAATCAACGTTGCCTTTCGGTTTCATTAGATACTATTTTTTTTTTTAAATTGAACCTCCTTCAATAAAGGGTCACTAAAAAGCGTAAAATAACAGTTTTGAAGGAGGTTCAATTAAAAAGAAATTTTTTTAGTGTCTAACGGAACCGAAAAGCAACGTTCACGCCGACAACTACAACTTTTCCAATATTTCTTTGATTTAATTATCCAAAAAGGCGTGAACCGTTGTTGCTACAATTTATATGGGACCAAATTTGAGACACACTTTATCCAATAAAAAAAGAATAATCGAAATCGACGGACAGCCATGCAAAAAAAAATACTATTGAAGAGAGAACTTCCTCTTTTTTTGATGTAGGTTAAAATGAAATATTTCATCGTTGGAACAATAATCGTGCAATTAATTATAACATAATATAATAATAATAATTGAAAATCGATCAGAGGCGGCTTAAGGCTTGTATTTTTATAATTTATAAGTATTAAAATACACGAAACGTGGCGTTCAATGGTATATGTCTTAATTATTTAATTACTTAATTATTACACAGAGTATCCCGCAATTGTATTAGTTATAAAATTCAGGAGAACAATTCAATAGCTAGGTACATAAACAAGACCATAACCTTACTTTTCTTCGGGCTCGGACTATGGGGGGTGTAGGGTAAGGAAAATCGTCTCTGTGTATGACTCCTTACCCTGTACTCTCCATAGTTCCGACGTTGGCTGAATGAAACAAGCAGAACTAGTACCGTCCGTTCAGAAATGGACAGAGCTAGAAAATGCGCAAAACTAGTATTACACATTTCATAACACTCAATACCCGTTTAAATGTAACATTTCGGGTTTGGGCAATATTCGTTCGTCAAAACTAGTTTTGCGCATTTATTTCGGTCATTAACCGAATTCGGGTATAGACCATAACACATTTGCCTGCTCCGTTCCGTCTTGGGTAAAAAATGACCAAAAATTCGATGTTTTATCTTATGACAGCAACTTATATAAATTTTATAAAATTAAACAACAAAATTATACAAACACTATTTTAATAGCAAATTCGTGTTTTTGCAAAATGTTTATAAATTTTAAATAGCACACTACCACCAATGCCGTCATGGAAATGTTACAAAGGTTTTATTTTGCAAAAAAAATACAACAAAATATACATAAACACGCAAATTAAAAATATATGAGAGTATTATACTTTTAAGTACAGTATAACCAGGGGTGGACTTAAAGTTGCAGCTTCTAGGCTTAATGTGGACTGCTCTTTTTGTTAATTATGTTGCTTTAAAAAGCGATAAAAATACAACCTATATTTGATCATCTTTAACAAGCATTCTGAAAATCACAAGCTATAATTTTACTTAATATTGAGCTTGCTTCTTTTAAGTTTTTGCTATGAATTTTTCGACATCGAAATGTGTCTTCCTAGGATCTTTCCACTTTTATCCCTTCACCCACCACTTCTTAGTGGTAATATAATAATTAAAAATGGCCTTGAAGGTCAGAAGTACACCCAAAATGCATTTAGAAATGTTTTAATATCACAAAAAATTGTACGTGACTGAAAATGTAAACACAAATATAAAATATAGACGCTCGAAAACTGAGATTATTAGCGCAACCACGAATTTATGGGTGGCGCTACTGGATTACATAACTATACAAAAAAAAAAAACAATATATTGCGCAGACATATTACAAAAAAAGCAGGAAAGTAGGCTACACAATTCGAAACACGTGTGGTTTACATTTTACACACCTGGTCTACACACAAAGAGCTTTGAAAGATCATTTCAGTTGAAGCATCCAAGCATCGCGTATTATGTATGAAACAAAAACATGCTAGGAATATGACGTCAATGTGATGCCGTCATATGCATCAAAACGCGTGTTTCAAATGTTTCAACAAATAGAACAAAACACAAATCAACAATTTCAAAAGCCAGACTAGACACAAATATACATCGTCATTTCTTTTAATGACGCATGAAATTGATGTATTAATAAAATAATAATATTTATCTTTTTTTAAAATCAAAGATTTGTTTGAATAAACTAAAAAATTCAATTAAAAGATCGCTAAGAATAAATCTTCTAGACATAAGTTTTTTTTTTTTAATTCAGGTAATATAACTTTTAGTGTGTTATCATAAATATAATACCTACTATTAATAAAACTGTAAAGGGAGGTTGTCTGCTTGGCTATCTGTTCCACTAAGTACCTTAATCCATTGTACCCACGTGCTTTAGAGCAGGGGTCGGCAACCCGCGGCCCGCGAGCCTATGCCTTGCGGCCCGTGACTGTTTTATAAATAAAAGCCGTATACCTACACAGATTAATAATTATATTAATTTTTACAAATCTTTTTTTTGTCATATTGAGGATGCACCTAGTCATTTACAAATGAACGTGATTGATTTCCGATCTAACTATACTCTCAAAAACTCATTCTTTGAAATCAAAGATCTTGTTTTTTATGTCAGTTTGTCATCTAATTTTCACCAATTGAAAAGGTTTGCTCTGCAATTAATTACAATTTTTGGTAGTACTTACTTATGCGAACAAACCTTTTCGATTCTCAATTACAGAAAAAATAAATATGCTTCTCGTCTCACAGATGAGCATTTGAGAGCTATTCTACGAATTGCAACTACAAACCTGGAAGCTAACATACAACAAATAGCCACTCAAATACAACCTCAAACGTCACACTAATTTTTGTAAAAGAACAGTTCTACTTTGAAGTTCTCAGTTAAATTTTTAATAAAATTCAAACAAAACGTTTTCGAATTTTTAATATCACAAATAATACCTATTATTAAAATTATGAACAAGTGCGGCCCGCCTTTATTTCAATTTGTCACTATGTGGCCCTTGCTTGCCAAAAATTTGCCGACCGCTGCTTTAGAGAGATAACAATGAAATCAAGCTAAGATGGCTGAGTGACAGAAGATGATTTTAAAAGTACGATTCCGATCCACGCGGCAGACAGCAACGGTAGATGACCGACAGCAATTGCTGTCGGTCTTCAGATTCCGAACCTAGATTGACTCGCATTAAAGGACAAATAATATTTTTTTGTACAACCCCTCTGTGAAAGGAGAGAAATGATAAAATTTTGAGGTCGGTGCCAATTTAAATAAGTACTATAGTTTTTTACATATCGAGCTTTTTTAAATTGCCGCTCACGTAATTTTATAGTCCTCATTTTAACGACTTTTTTTAAGGTGGTTCAATTTTTTGTGTTAACAATAGTCTGATTTGTTTATTTAATAACTTTTAAACTTACAGTACAACATTTTGATAAATAAAACTCATCGACAAATTCAATTTTTGATTACATGCTTTCATGCATACATTTAACAAAACTTATGAGCCTAAATATACTCGATGCATGAAAATATTTCAACTTTTAATACATACAATATGCTAATTTCATCGTCGCAGACTGTCACATGAAAAACTTTTCAATATTTACAGAACAAGCTGACACATATTTGTGGGGGTTGCTAAGGACTGGGAGTCTGGGATCGAGATGCAAACCCTAAAGCAACACGAGAGCGCGCCAAAAAAGTTTGTCACAGACATAGAACGGTACAGCAGCATACTCATTGGTTGCTCTGGATTTTTTGACTTGAAAACTAAATTCACGCAAACAGGAGAAGTTAATAAAAGAGTGTTAAAAATGTACCAATGCAATGGTTTGGCAACTTAATCATGATTGAAAGCTAATGAGATTATAGATGCGGAAAGCTTATAGCATCTTAATGGCCGACCAATAGTGTCAAGTCACGGGTTCAATTTTTTTGCGCACGGTTTTGGGACCGAACTAAAGTTTCTTTGTGCTAATTTTATTTAATCTTAAAATGTTCAATCAAAGACAAGATTTCAATACAAACCATGAATAAAAAGACAAAGTATTATGCAAACTTTGCTTACTTTGTCTGCCATTACAGAGGCTATATCCAATTCAAAAAGAGAGAGAGAGAAATTGCAGATTATACACGTTCGACAGTTTATGTTAGCATCCAAAACTCAAAACGGCACTTCAACACAGACCAATCACATAATGAAATTTAATTAGTTATTTATAGGCGTTCGATAAGTAAGATCATTAGTACTTAAATTAAAGTTATTTATATACAATTTAACACTATTAATAAATTCTACAAGGCTTAACAAAATTGCATATTCATGGAACGCGAGGCCGAAAACTGACAGTTGTTCACTCTTGCACGTACCTACAAGATAACCTAGGAGATGCACAGGATTTCTTTATTATTTATACCGCACGAAAATCTACTATCGGGTAAGAACAAACTGTGGTAAAACCAATAATTAATTTGACCTAATTGAATGTCAAATTACTTTTCTTATGCAACAATGCCATATACCCGTAGAACTGTATTCTTTCTCTCTTTACGTTATATATTTTAAATAATTTTGTGTAGGTAATAAACACGGATATTTCTTTTTCTCCTATACTAATATTATAAAGAGGTAAAGTTTGGATTTAGGAGGTAATCTCCGAAACTACTCATCCGATTTCAAAAATGTTTCATCAGTATTTAAAATAGACTTTCATGATGGACGTGGGCTATATATTATCGCGCTAAAATAAAAGCGCTTCTCTTGGAGACCAATTTTGTAACGCAAGTCGACAAACAGTGGTAATCTACAAATTCGGGCGAAGCCGAGCCGGGCTGCTAGAGTTCTTATAAAATTTGTAAGTTTGATACTGTATGCACGATTGTAAGAGAATTTTAGAAGTACGTTTTTCTTTTTCTAAAGCGTTAGATTCTAATTTGAAAATAATGCCGCAATTTTTGACGTGATAACGTCTTATAAATTGATGAATCACCAATATTATGATGAATCACCAATATTATAAATTGATAAAACACCGGCTGCATGTACGAAAAAGTGTAACGTAACGTTCCTAACGTTCGTAACGCGTAACGCATAACGCATAACGCGTAGCGTTCCGCCTGACCCTGTGCGTGCTTTTTGCTAATTTCTCGCTCAATTTAAATCAGATCGGTTTGAAACCAGTCTTAAACGAAAGAGGAGAACATTTTACATAGATTTCGTATAACAGAATTTGCCTTAACAGTTTTTTTATACAAATTTATATAGAAAAATATTTTATACAAATTTATATAGAAAAATAGCTGTATAAATGCATTGTTGTCTATTGCATGGCGCGCGCGCGACGCGGTCGGTCGTCTTTGTTTGCCGTACATGGAAATTAGAAAATAACGTATGTCTTGTCTTAACATGAAAACGGCTGCATTTCTAATGTTTATTTTTTGACATTAGTATTTTGTGATTTGCAAAGCCTTCTAAGTTAACTATTGGAATATATTATTATTAGAACATAATACTTTGTAAGTTGCAAACGTCACTTTTGACATTTCTTATCATTCCGACACCAAGGATAAGCGGATTGAAACCAAATTTTGGGAGGTTTAGGTTATGTATTACGGAATACGTTATCACGTAAAACTATCGTCCGTAAACCGACTTTACAGACAACCAATTTTTTTTCTGGTGTTTTTGGCCCCCTATATACAGGCATCAAAAAAGTGCAATCAATTTTATATTATGTACTTCGTATGGGCTGATGATTTTTATTGTGTACCTATATCAGATATTGCTAAAATCGATTATCGTACAAGTGAATATACAGGGTGTCCCACGACATGACTACCATAGCCTGGGACTGTGTTGCTGGGGTGATTTCAAGTCAAAAATGTCTAATAAACATGTACCCGGAACGCTATTCTAACTGAACTAGAAGCATTTGAAATTTTAAATAGGTAAGTAAGCCCACTAATGCAGGTATTAGGTTCGGCTGTTGGTTTTGTTATTATTAAAAAGACCAAGTGGCTGTGAATCACCATTAGTATTTAATCGCGCTGATCCTGAAACTCTTTGCAGAGCTATCACTTCAATTCTAAGAATAGCTAGACTATGTATACAGCAACTGGGTGGACATTTAGAGCAACTAATTCAATAAAGCGATATCTTTTTAAATGGTTTTTAAATTAGTAGGGAATTCCTACTACTACTTATCCAAAATTTCAAATGCTTCTAGCTCAGTTAGGATAGCGTTCCGGGTATATGTTCATTAGACATTTTTGACTTGAAATCACCCCAGCAACACAGTCCCAGACACTGGCAGTCATGTCGTAGGACACCTGTATATAAATATTTTCAAAAATTTTACAAAGTTGTTCAAAATTATGTGAAACTCAAAATTTTATTATACTATATAATATTATATATTTATATATTTGTTACATTTTATTTAAAAAAAAGTTGTAGATTTGTAACTGTAATACCTATTTGGCGACATTAAAATAACAATTTTTGCATCAACTTTCAAGTGACAAGTTATAGATTGCGAAATAACATTTCATATTCTGGGAAAAGTAAATTTTTTAGAAATATTATTAATTCTATATAATATATTATTTTACACATAATTTTCGAGAAATATGTTGTTTTTTTAATAGCAATTTTTTACCAAAAGATTTCCAGAGTTCTTAAAGTTGTTGACAACAGCAGTGCCAAAGGATTAAATGTAGATTTAGTGCATAGTATACGCATTAATATTGTTTCCAGGGCCGTATTACTATATTATTGCATATTACAGAAGCTCGAAATCTAAGTTCATTAGCGTCTTATCATATTAAAAGTAATATAAATGTAGATTACAAAACAAAACATAAAACAATTTTATGAAATTTTATTTTTTACAAAATCAGTAACGTAATCAAAAGAAAACGTTTTTAAATCAGCGTGTAGGTTGCTGTTAAAGTTTGTCGGACCGCTAAAATTTGCTAAATTTTGAAACAGACTTCCATGAAAAATAATTAGTGACCCTAACAGAGCCTAAAAAATGCGTATAGGGTACATCACCGTTTTTTAAAATTGATATAATTTTTAAAATTAATTTAACAAATTTTCTGTTAAAAACGTTTTCAAATTAAATTGAAGAAAAAATCATGTTTCACAGCCATAAAATTCTAAATTGTAGCACTGCTATTACGATATTTATTTAGAATAACTAACAGATCGTAAACACTCACTAATTTCACAACTTGTGTCATTAAGATGAAAATAATAACTAATAACATGTTACAACATAAGTTCGTAGCTTGAAATCTATCACTATTTCGCCTTATTTCTAAACGCATAACTAAGACAAGCTGTCACCGTACTTCAAACTGACGAAGTGTTTTATAAATTACTAGCGACCCGGGTTCGTCCGGATTTGTAGATTAATTATTAAAAACTAGCTTTTGCCCGTGATTTCGTCCGCATGGGTTTTATTTTTTTTTGCGCGGAACCCTAATTATTTTCCTAAAATAAAAGTAGCCTAATTTACTGCTTATAATATCAGCTATCTGCCAGTGAAAGTCACGTCAAAATCGGTCATCAGTCGTTTCGGAGATTAGTCGGAACAAACAGACAAAAATTTAAAAATTGTCTTTTTGTTATGAGGATCGAAGAATCTCGCTAGAGATTCTTTTCTGTGCTAAATGCCAACGAATCTCTAGCGTATTCTTATACATTGATTTTGCCTTTGTCCCATATAACGCCGTGTATATGAAGCAAGTTTCCAAGTTTTATAGTTCTGTGACCACGTGACTTTCATAGGACCGATTTTTCGTATCACCCATATATACTTCTGTACCACAATAACAGCTTATAGTCTAAGTGTGCCCGTGGACTAGCGGTAACGACGTTAGGCTAGTAATAACTATAATAACAGGGTCTTGAGTTCGATTCCCGCCAGCATCATTGCAAAATTTATTTTTCAATTTTTAATTTTTTTTTGTTTTTAATTGTTTTTTTAGTTTTAATTTATTTTCTCAATTTTTTTCTCATTATATTTTTATTTCCTTTTTAATTTTTAATTTTTATTATTTTCTTGTTTTTTGAAAAATTCACTTTCGTCAAATCTTTTATTAAAAAATAACAAAATATATAATTGAAGTTAGATTTAAATAAATTAATTTATTAAAAAACATATTTATCATAAAAAGTGCAACAAAAATTAAAAAGTGAAAAGATTACGAAGTGAAACTTCTTTTTTTAATGCAAAATAAGTATTTTACAAATGATATGAAAAAAAATTTGTATTTTTAATGGTGGGCCTTGTTCATTGATTTTTTTTTCATGCCTTCAAAATGTGCCTTCATGGAATCTTCAAGAATATCCATATTTCAAATGAATATAAATAAAAAAAAAAAAATATAGGTACGCGTCGACTTGAGAACCTCCTCCGTTTTTGTTTTTAGTCGGTTAATAAAAAAGAATCATGTATCACAGAGCATAGACTTGTTATAGCTCATTTTTATTTTTAATAGACTTCACATGGATTATTTACAAATTGAATGTCATGGTATTCGCATGGAGGTGTGATGAGCCGATTGCACCACTAGGTGTTGCACCGCGGCAGCACTGGACTACGCGGCAAAATATAAATGCACTTTTGTAGTACTGTTTGTTAAATGAGAAGTAAAAATCAAAAGTCGATTATTGCAATTTCTATAACCGACTTTTGATTGTTACTTCTTATTTAACAAAATACATGAGAGACGCGCTCGAAACCATAGTTGCATGGAGTAAGGATCGTGTTGTTTTTTACAATACATATTCTAATTTCGGAGATTCATTGCATTTAAATACAACAATATGAACACTTTTATTGCATTTAAATACAACAATATAAAAAATGCACATATGTTTATTTTGGAGGAAAAATAAAAATAATGTCTCACACTTTGGAAAAAGACGTGAAATCTTAAAAAAAAAACTTCGGAGAAGTAAAAACTTCGTTCTGTGCTAAATTCAAAAACTTGAGGCGACTGAATCTTAAGATTATAACTTAAAAAAAAAGAATTTCGAGGCAGACAAGAAATTGAAATCAAGCTCGAAATTCTGTGCGTAAGACGTCGAAAAAAAATGAATTTCGAGGCAGACAAGGAATTGAAATCCAACCTTGAAATTCTGTGCTTATAAAAGCTACAAGAGCAACAGCAAAAAAAAGTGCACAGACGGCGTTTTTTTAGTGGTAACTAAAGGAGTTATGCGAACACCGTCTTTGCATTTTTTTTTGCTGTTGCTCTTGTAGCTTTTATAAGCACAGAATTTCAAGGTTGGATTTCAATTCCTTGTCTGCCTCGAAATTCATTTTTTTTCGACGTCTTACGCACAGAATTTCGAGCTTGATTTCAATTTCTTGTCTGCCTCGAAATTCTTTTTTTTTAAGTTATAATCTTAAGATTCAGTCGCCTCAAGTTTTTGAATTTAGCACAGAACGAAGTTTTTACTTCTCCGAAGTTTTTTTTTAAGATCTTATACACTTTCATATGCATTTAGTAAACAGCTGTTATTTTGATATTAAAAACAGAGACTTCAGTTTTATTTTTTTGTGTCTAGATAACATGTCTAATATGGATAAGGATTAATTCAATGTCAATCAAAATAGTTTCGCCAAACGAATAGACCATAATTATTATGTCCTAGTTATTTTTTTTATGAGTAGTTTTTCGATCTGTGATATATTCTATAAGATTTTCATTCAAATGATATGGTGTGAAATTTAAGTTTGATCTAAACTAAATTCTAAGGAAACTAACATTTTGTAAGCACTAAATTAAGTTCTTACTTTAAATAAATAGAACGCTTTAAAATTAAATTACATAATAATTTGTTTTCTTCAAATGTAATCGTTAGATTAGATTTTTTCAGAATAACATAACAACCTTCAATTTTCTTGCGTATAGCTAAGGAAAATTAATTTTGACAATATTACATTAGAAAGAGAGGGTTAATGCAACAATACTTAGTACAATACCTACTTAACTAGATGAGGATTAATACCATGTGGATCAAAATAGCTACGAAAATAACTCATTATTTTGATCAAATTTCTGAAAGGTAAAAATGGTTACTGTCATCTACTGTCTTTATTAGATCGCAGACTGTTCTGTAGGTAGTAGATATGTTACGGTCTATACCCGAATTCGGTCAATAACCGAAATAAATGCGCAAAACTAGTTTTGACCAACGAATATTGCCCAAACCCGAAATCTTACATTTAAACGGGTATTGAGTGTTATAAAATAAGCAAAACTAGTTGGATAAAACTAGTTCTGTCTATTTCTAAACGGACAATACTAGTTCCGTTTGTTTCATTCAATCAACGTCCGAACCCGAATAAAAGTAGGGTTATGTTCTTGTTTACCTATTGAACTGTTCTCCTGAATGTTATAATTAATATAATGATGGGATATTCAGTGTAATAATGAGTAAAAAAATGCAAGGTGATTTCGAATCTCAACTAGTTCGGCTATTGGAGGCTTTTGAAACATAATTTTTTGACAAAACATAATTACCTTGTACTACACTGTGAGGTTAACAAAGCAAATTTGATGAAAGCTGAATTAAAACCTCTGTCTGCTAAACAATACAGAATAATAAATCACTTTGATATAATAAGTATCGTTCATGTGGAAAACTTAATTAAAAAACGCAAAGAAGATTCCGATGCCATACTAGTATTGTCTGTTCAGAAATGGACAGAACTAGTTTTGTCCAATTGAAAATGCGCAAAACTAGTTTTGCTCATTTTATAACAGTCAATACCCGTTTAAATGTAAGATTTCGGGTTTGGGCAATATTCGTTGGTCAAAACTAGTTTTGCGCATTTATTTCGGTCATTGACCGAATTCGGGTATAGACCGTAACAGATTCATTAATTTGATGTATATTTTATGATCTAGTCAGCAAAAGCCATGTAAACGGACTAAAAGCGTTTTTTTGCGATTCAATTACCAAACATTGAGATCTCTCTAATATCTTTAAATTGAATATGAATGTATTATACATGTGAACCTTCCTGAAGAGTTTCTCTAAATGATGGTGAAGATTGCATCAAAATCCACTGTGCAGTTTAGAAGAACTAAGCGAACAGACAGTCGTAGATTTCAGTGTGGCCTCGAAATAATATTTTTTGATTTAGTTTAAAAACAAATTTAATAGTCGAACGTGTAGGAAAGTTTTTTTTAGCCTTTCTGTCGTTCTAATTCAAGAACTGATAAAAGTGTCATGTGAATTTTTAATTTATTATTAAAAAAAATAATAAATTGAAAATGTCAATTGCAGCTGGACGCAAATAACCTGTTGGTGGCTTTTGAAAAAATTAATTCTGTCAAAAAACGTGACGTAAAAAGATTCAATATTTCTATTATTTCCAGTAATTTATGACAACTATATAAATCCATATTGGACGACATTTGAGTTAACTAATAAATACGTCATGTCTGCCGGCAAATACAGAGCAATAAATTGGCATGTCAGTCGTGTGCACGCCACTTTATCTTGTGTCCGGTGACCCAGTTATGTCATAATAAGTCTCTGAGACTCATTTCAGTCATGCTTGTTTGGTTAAAGGTAAAGCTGTGTACGCTGTAACCCATTGACCTAGCACATGGACTACGCATTCTTTATATGCGCGGTGAGATGAAATCGATTAAAGTGATTGTTCATTATACCCCCTTATTCACCCGCATAGCTCTCTTATGAGCATTTGAATGTGTGTGTGCATACAAAATGCACATCGATTAGGCCAAAGCACAAGTTCATATCTCTTTTAGTTTTGAAATTATTGAGATTTCAAATGCATAAAAATTGAAATAATTTAAAATGGATATATCTCTGAAACTAAAAAATATATAAGGTTACGAGTGCTCGGAATCGATTCAGAGTGATTTTTTCTGAAAATATATTCACTGTCAAACTGAACGAAGCAAATTTTTTAGTTTGAAAATTCGCAATAATGAAGCTACTTTTTCCATTAAAAAAAAAAATAAAAAATTTGTTAGATATACTTTAAATATAACTCAAAACTGAGTTCGTTCTTATAAAAAAAGCACGTCGAATCGATTCCGATCACTACCACTTCCGTGGCTTTCTTAGTTTAGAAGTTATGACGTTTTTACAATTTTCTAAAAAAAATACATAAAGACATACTCGTATATGTAATTTTTCGGAAAATATGAGTTATATCACTCACGAAGAAGAAAGCTTTTAAATAATGAAATATTTTTTCAATAGGTTCAGTACTTCTTAGGATTATCCGGCGCAAGCAAACGAACTGTTCTCTTTTAGTATTAATATAATTTAACGCGTAGTTTTAACATACTTACAATGTTGCAGAGCAAAATTACAATATATAGGTAGACCCGAATCCGACTCTAGTGAGAAAAAGACGTGATAACAGAAGCCACATCTGTCTATCTCTGTTTTTGCGCAAAACTGTTTCTGGAATGTTGCTCAGTCTATTCATAAGTCAATGTTATAATAAATTTACCTCTAGCACAGAAAAATATTACAGAGGCGACACTCTGTTTGAATAACGTTAATCTTAGATATATATTCTGTGAATGAACATAAATCAAATAATTAAATTCTTTATTATTATAAAAACACGAAGCCTTGGTATTATTTGCACTTTGAAACGATTTTAGAGAGAGAAACCTGCCTAATAAACGCACCATGTAATATTTCCACCATGCTCTTTGTGGACACATCGCACGTTGAAAACAAAAGTGGCATTATGCAAAAAATGTAATCTTAGAGTAGAGCATTTTTTAGTTTTAATATTATTGTTTTGTCCTAAAAAAGTTACTATTAAAATACTGCTTATAGAGATTCTTTTGTTAATAATGAGACAATTTATTATTGTTTTAATTTATTTGTTGACCACAATGTTAAAAATAAAGTTATTAAAAAAAAAGACCTTTTTACAATAATTTTTTGTTTAGTGTCATTGTTGTCATAACCTATAATCAGTAAATTGGAGACTTCAACTGCAAAAAGTGTCACTAAACAAAATGTGTCATTTTATGTATTTATTTACTTGCATTAATTTTTGTAGCAACTGTAATCAGTAAACTGTCGTTTAACAAAATGTGTCACTTTTTCACTTACAGCGACGTGCGTACCAAAAAACTGCTTTGACACAATTAAAATAGTGTCGTTATATCAGTCATGACCATGGGCAATTCTTTCAAAATATAAAGTGACACTAGCTCAGTCTAGCGGAAGTAAGTGGATTATGAGCAAACGGAAATTTTCGTATAGTGACACTTTTGCAGTAAAACATGAATCTTACAAAAGGTGAAAAGTTAACTTTTTTATATAGTGTCACTATTGTTTTCAACGTGCGACATGATTTCTTTTGTATATTCATATTTTAATAAATTATTGAATTTTAACAAATCATTCATTGCAGATCAGACTTTAGAGTTGTATTGAACCTCATAAATATTTTCGTCTTCATTATCATTACATACTATAAAATAAAGTCGCTGATTCCCTCTGTCTGTTTATTCGCTTTATTTTGCTAAACCACGCAACGGATTTTGAAGCGATTTCCACTAACACAAAGAGTGATAAACGAGGAAGGTTTGTGCATATAATTTGTAAATATTGCGTACTAGATATCGCTGAAATTTGACGGCGTTTTATCAAAAATCACTATCACTACATCTACATATTATAATATAGTATAATAGAACCTGGGTGACCGAGCTTTGCTCGGAAAGTTAAATAAAATACTGATATGCTCATTGTTTGTATAAAATTCCAAAACCTACATACAATGTTTAAGTATTTTCATACGTCAAAAAATTGATTTTTATAAAGATAAAATTTGTAAGAAAACGATTTTTTCGAGAGATGAGACCTAGCTAAAACGATTTTTTGCCCCCCAAAATCCCTTTTCAGTAAATTTCATCCAAATCGTTAGGGCCGTTTTCGAGAAAATATTTAGGGACATAGGTAGGTACATAGATAGATACAAGATTAGCTCGTTTAATAATATAGGGGATACTGGCAAAAATTCGAAAATGGCTCACCGATTTCAATTTTTTTTTTGCTCTGTTCGCCTGAATACAGGGGTGGTTTATTAAAAAAAATAAAATTTCAAAGGAACAGCCGAAAAATGGAAGAATTCGATTTTTTTTTGTATATGTTCATGATAGTCCCAATAAGATGTTTATGGAAAGAAAAACTGGAATATAAAATATGGTAGAGTCGTATAGGCTCCACTAACTACTATTGTCGCTGTTGAGACTGTAATATGAATTAAGGTGGAGCCGTAGGCTCCACTACTGTTATTGCTGCCGAGCGGTGAGACAAGAGTGTTTCGTCTTAATCGCGTGCGAAATATATGGCAACGCTTTGCAAATACGGCTATTATTCCATAATAATCTTTTATAAGCACTAGGTCACTAGTTCATAATAAAAATGCACCGTATTTTTCGGACTACAAGACGCACCTTTTTACATAGAAAAATGGACTAAAATTTTGGGTGCGTCTTATGATCCGAAGGTAATATTAAAATATTTTTTTCAGTAAATCGAACGGTGACATTAGCAAGATGAGTGATAGTACCGAGAGTGAAGTTGACAATATTGCCAGTACGAGTTATGTTAACAGTAAATAAAAATTATGATCCGAAAGTAACATTAAAATATATTCATGTTGTATTCACGCCCAACAATCATGCCCGGTTTACATTATTCCAGTCCAGCGATCCAGTCCAGTGCTGGATTGCAACTGGAATAATGTAAACCCTCACTGGAATGCACTGGATCCAGTAAGCATTCCAGTCCAGTAACTGGATTCGCGGTCTACTTTTGAATCCAGTGCGATCAATCCAGTGCAACTGGAATAATGTAGACGGCCAATCCAGTGCCATTCCGTTCCTTTTTTCTTAGTTCATTATCAACCTCATTAACAACTTCTTGTAGCAAGAGTGATTGAGCACGTTTGAAACATTTTCGAAACTGATCTCTTTTTGAAATCTATGTCACTGTGGTGTTCACAATGAAAACGGCTTCTAAATGACTGGAATAATGTAGAGAACGAATCCAGTCCAGCGATCCAGTCCAGCACTGGACTGGATCGCTGGACTGGAATAATGTAAACCGGGCATTAATATCAATCTTTTTTTACGGGAATGTGGACAAAATTAAACTATTGTGTAATTGCTACGTTTTGTATACAGGATGTCCCATTAAGAATGGGACATAGAACAACCGCAGATTCTCCAATTCAAAATAAAACGATTAAGCGAAATATGCTTAGATAAAATGTTACTCGTTTCCGAAATACGGGGTGTTGAAGTTGAAAACTGAAAAATTATTAATGTCCATAATTTTTTTAATACACCGTATAATTTTACTCAAATCGGCACACTTGTTAAATATCATAAAATGCAACTAACAATAAAAAAATTAGTTCAGTACGCTCTACCAGTGGCGTACGGCAGGAGTAAGTAATGCTTGTACCCCTTCTAAATGTTACACCGCTGTCTAAATTTTAATTTTGACTATAATTTTAATTTTTTTGATATTTTCTAAGTCAATAATGTACACTTGTTAGTTTGTTGTAGTCATTGGTTTTCGAGATATTCGCAGTTTTTTTAAGACAAAATTGTAAAAATGAATATTATTAATAATAATACAAATAAAAAGTACATGTCTATCTATCTTTAACTGCGAATATCTCGAAAACCAATGACTTTACAACAAACTAACAAATGTAAATTATTGACTTAGAAAATATCAAAAAAATTAAAATTATAGTCAAAATTAAAATTTAGACAGCGGCGTAACATTTAGAAGGGGTACAAGCATTACTTACTCCTGTCGTACGCCACTGGTAGAGCGAGTAACATTTTATCTAAGCATATTTCGCTTAATCGTTTTATTTTGAATTGGAGAATCTGCGGTTGTTTTATGTCCCATTCTTAATGGGACACCCTGTATTTTATTTCATACCACCTCAGACAACTGAAATAATTATTTCAGTTGCCTGATATACGAACGTAGCAATTACACAAACGTTTAAATTGTTTATTTTGTCCACATTCCCGTAAAAAAAAGATTGATAATAAAATATATTTTTCTAAAAATCATCTTATAAATTTGAGGTGCGTCTTATAGTCCAAAAATACGGTATGTAGGCATCCAATTGTGATGACGTAAAAATCAAAATAAATTTATTGAACCAAAGGAACGTATAGAACGTATGGTACAATTAAATGCACCATTGAGTAATGCGTTCGCTTTGATTTGGTTAGCAGAAAACTGCATCCTGTGATTTAAAATAGATCTAGTTAATGTATTTATAGATTTTCATTTTAATGCGTGTGTTAAGAAAGGTTGAAACACCTCATGAATACGTTAAAATACAAAGCTTAATACTTTTCAGTACAGACGATTTTCTGAATAAAACATCTATGGGAATTCATTGAAAAACTAATCGCAACATTGATCATGTAAGAGTTTAGGAACTAAAAATTGACGTTTTTTTGTTTGTAACATGTTTTTCTTAAAACAAAATTGATAAAAATTTTGAAATCTATTTTCAGTAAAATTTGATACCTACTCGTATTATAGGACTTCCATATTTAATATCTTGCCATTAAAAAAGAAGATGCAAGGCAAAAAAAGAACATTTGAACAGAAGGCAGAAAAATAAATGTAAAAAAATTGGTTGTCTGTAAAGTCGGTTTACGGACGATAGTTTTACGTGATAACGTATTCCGTAATACATAACCTAAACCTCCCAAAATTTGGTTTCAATCCGCTTATCCTTGGTGTCGGAATGATAAGAAATGTCAAAAGTGACGTTTGCAACTGTCAAAGTATTATGTTCTAATAATAATTAGTTATTTCAATACTTAACTTAGAAGGCATTGCATTTCACAAAATACTAATGTCAAAAAATTGAATTAAACATTAGAAATGCAGCCGTTTTCATGTTAAGACAAGACATACGTTATCTTCTAATTTCCATGTACGGCAAACAAAGACAACCGACCGCGTCGCGCCATGCATTTAGACAACATTGCATTTATACAGCTATTTTTCTATATAAATTTGTATAAAAAAACTGTTTAGGCAAATTCTGTTATACGAAATCTATGTATAATGTTCTCCTCTTTCGTTTAAGACTGGTTTCAAACCGATCTGATTTAAATTGAGCGAGAAATTAGCAAAAAGCACGCACAGGGTCAGGCGGAACGTTACGCGTTACGCGTTACGAACGTTAGGATTTAGGAACGTTACACTTTTTCGTGCATGCAGCCGGTGTTTTATCAATTTATAAGATTGGTGATTCATCAATTTATAAGACGTTATCACGTCAAAAATGTATAGTGAATTAACATTGTCTACTATTTATTGAATATTATTTAGTTTTTATTTATACACGATGTCCCATTTTAAAGTAGCCACCCTTATATCTCCGTTATTTTTGAAGATAGAAAAAAAGACAAATGTTAGATAACTCCATGTGTCAATTTTCATTGCTTTATGAAACACACACACACACACAACACTTTGAGACATAAATCAGTTAAATCAGACCGTGCAACCTCCCTCTGGTATGTCTTGAGTAATGCAAATTCCAGAGGTAAATGCGATTATTACTACGAAAAATGGTTCAGACATTTTTTATAGCATTTTTTCTCTTCTATCGAATGGGCTAATAAAAATATAGGTTTCCACTTAAAAAAACAATTTTGAAGTGGCCCTATCTCTCAGGATGTTCATATGTGTATATTATTTCCCCCTCCAAACCGAGGAACTTTTATTTGGTGAATATAAGGGTGGCTACCTTAAAATGGGAGACCGTGTATATATTATTAAAATCTAAATTTTGTACCTCATTTGAACGGTTCGCCAGCTGACGTCATTTCCGCGGTTACGCTGATTAGTCAAATGGATGTTTAAAAATGTTTCTGATGTTTCTGGGGAATGCCCCTTGATCCTTTAGTTGAACTGGGGATATATATTCCATAAACACCCCCCGCCCTGGTGTCCGCCCATGGTTTAAATTAATCTTTCCGCCCAAACCGGCACTTGTGTGAACGTATCTGTGGACAAAACTGACGCTCACGGAAACGAAGGCGCTAGTCAAAAACCAGTTTAATATATGCATATATCTATTAATTAACTATGTAAATCGTTACCTATCTACTCAATGTGCGGTGAGTGAACGCAACAAAGCGTATCGAAAATATATCTGCGTCTCTTTCTTCGATGTAATTTCCTGATTTCTCCGATGATAGGATCGGTTGATGTACTTGCATTCAATCTGAATAAAGTATCTCTGTTTCAAAATCTTTGTCTTTTTCTATGACGTTTACATGGGGTACCCAGCTTTTGGTCCAGGAGGGAGCAAATTAGAAATTTCTTACGCCGGGTCCCCCGTGCTTGTTTTTCTCTCCTGGATACGCCAGTGCTTACGGCGTAAAAAAAGACACAAGTATATGTTTGCACCATAATAGTTCGATTGCGATTTTATTCCTATGCTCAGTATAGAATAAAAGTATATGAATATATCAAATGATTGGTGTGGAAGGCGTTCCTAATAAAATGTTTCTGAGAGAGAGAGAGAGCGTAGGTAAGGTGAGATAACCTAAGTAAGTACTAACAAACTCACTTCATACGTACATTACGTACAAAACAGAACTATGAACCATATAGCAGCTACAGTGTGAGATTGTAGATAGTAGATTATAGACGCTCAACAGCTAAGGTTATCAACGTAGCTACAATGTGTGTGTTGGTCCCGCATAAAATAAAATGTGGGAAAAGTTAAAACAAGCGTGGAAGAGTGAAAGAGATAGTTGTCAAATATGTTTCTTTCCGGAACTGCGAACTGGGCGAGGTCATCGTAAAGCTAGTCAAAAGTGAGTACGTTGCTTTAGACGACAATGTTATAATCCGAGAGTTCATGGTAAAAATGTGCAAAATTTTTAGAAAGTCTAATATTTCGATATATTAAATAGTATAAATATACTAGTCAACAAAAGGACATAGATTTTTTTCTATATTGCAAAAAAAAAACAATATTTTTTCAAGTTTTATTAATATCACACAAGAATACTCACGAGGGAAAGTGTCAAGCAAAATATTAATTCCTAAACTAATTTTACAAATTATTTTCCACTCTGTATTATATGTAATTTCAACTGTTTTTTTTCAGTAGATTCTGAGAAAACAAACTGTGACAGACGAACAGACAGACAGACGCGAGAGTGACCCTATAAGAGTTCCATTTTTTCCATCGTATGTAAGGAACCGTAACACTCTCGCAGTACGTGAACTTCGTAATCCATTGCTGTATAGGGATCCGTTAAATAGGCGGAGCTTTAAAAACATGGCGACGATGAGGTATAATTTCCTATAGTTCCTATAGTATACAGTGCAATTGTGAATTTTTTGAAATGCAATAAAATGATAAGTATCAGCAGAATATGTGATTGAGCTGATACAAATAACCGAAAAAGGAATTTTCTAGAAGGGAAATGTGTATTTAATGCCGGTCGTATCATGAAATTAGGAAAAAATTCATGTGAAATAAAATCTTCAAGTAAGGTGAATTTTACTACTTTCTGTTTATAAACTTCCGATTTAAAGAGTAATCCACATGAAATAAAAGGTGTAAATAGAGATATTATACCAATTCAGTGTTCATGAACGTTGTATTATTGAAACATTACTTTATTACAACAGGTAAAGTAATTAACTTAAGTTAACTTTTTTTCTATCAAAATTATTAATGTTAATTAATAATAATAACTATTCAATTAATAAACTAAGTTTTCAATATTAAGTCTAAGTTTACTTACTTAGTAAAATATTAAAATGACGTGGTACTATTACAGCCTTTTAAGTACTATAGACAGTCTAACTTTTTGTTTGTTTTAAAACTTCGCAGGTTCCATAACGAGTCATTTATTAATTTATTCAACGTTTTTTATTATTATAATAAAAAAATCACGATTAACAGTAGTACTGATTCACAGTACCGGATTGTAGTTGTAAGTTTCGCCGCCAGATAGAGTAGTCCATATCACGGATCCCAATATATAGAGACTTTTTGTCATATTATGTATAGGTACGCTATACTGCATAAACGGACTTAGGCCGCGCAAAAACATCAAGTTTGTTCGTAACTCTAACTCATCAAATAGCTCAAAACGCATCTAAAGTAGTTTTACTTTATTAAAATAACACTGCGTGTCATGGCGATTTCGAATCAACGCAGTCTAAGAAATAACACGTGTTGATGTTGTGGGTTTGTCACTGTAGAATCCCGCAGGAGACGGTAAGCTGCTAGAAGCTGTCGAAGTTTTGTGAAGGTGTATGGAAGAGACACAAGTTGTAAAAGTTTGGGACATGGCTCAGGAAATTGCCAATTTTATACAATAGAAAACATGTGCGCTGTGATAGCGCTTGCTAAATATTTACAGTCATGAATAGCAACGAACTAAGAATATTAAATAGTTCTCTGTACCTAAGTTTGTAACGGATCAATGATCCGCAAAAATGCACGGAACCGAATATCAGAGAGAACTTTAGATTAAACGTTCAAAGGTAAATAGAGGTCTATGAGAGTCCCAGCATTATTTTAACTTTAAACTAGTCTCACATCCAATACGAATGCTGGGTTACTGATTCAGCTTGAATTCTATATTTAAGAGTGCCATTTGTTTTTAATAAGAGATCTCTAATTATCGGAAAACAAATGACATTCTTAATTCTAGATTTATTACTGCTCCGTAGCCAAATAGTAAAATAAATGTAGTTTTAAAAAACTAAAAAACACGCTTTATTATATCGAACTAAAAAGTAAAAAATATTTTTTTTAAAATAAGCTTTAAAAGCGTGGGGCGCTTTATTCCACATTTTCGTACATCGAGCGCCCCACGCTTTTTAAGCTTATTTTTAAAAAAATATTTTTTACTTTTTAGTTCGATATAATAAAGCGTGTTTTTTAGTTTTTTTTAAACTACATTTATTTTTCACTTTTTGAGTTTGATATAAAGCGTGTTTTTTAGTTTTTTTTAAACTATATTTATTTTCCACTTTTTAGTTCGATTTATTGTCAAAATGTGCCGAAAAAAAATACAATTTTTTTTTCGGCGTGGACGGGATTAGAACCCACGACCCGTGATGCCGAGAGTTGACGTCAGCGAAGATCCGTGCCTTAGACCGCGCGACTGCCACTGCACTTACTGGGCCGGCATATTATACCGCTATATAAACGACTTGCTGGAGTCCAAATGAAAGTTACAAACATACATACATACAAACTTACAAGTGAAGTTAATATAAAGCGTGTAAAAACCATATAATTTTATGTTCGTCCGTCTGTTCGTATGTCACAGCCTTATAACTCCGCCATATTTCCATTGATTTGGATTTTTACAAGCAGGTTGTCTTATGTGAACCATCGTACAACTGTGGAATGCTATTACAAAAAAAAAAAAAAACTTCAAGGGTAACCTTTCATACGTAGAACTGGGGGATGAAAAATTTTAGTTTCGCATACTCCATTGCGTATAGGCTGTGTGCACGAAGGCAACTAGTGGATAATAGAGAATTATTGAACTCGCTTTTTATGGAAATCGCGACATGTTTCTATGGTGATAAGTCAAAAACTTTTGTTGGCCATGGTGTGTCAAAAAAACTTGTACCTAATAATAAAAACTGGTGTTAATTTGTTTACACTGACAGCGGAACGTCAAATTAGAAACTAGAAAATTCTGATAAAATCAAGAGCAGCTCTTTATAAATGAAAACTATTTTTAACAAGATACATCAGCCAGCAGTTGTAGAAGTTCAGCTGATGTTCTCTTACAGTATTTTTATAAGACTGTCATATTTCTATTAATATAGTCGAGATAAGAACCACGATTGTTTGAAGTTTCAAAAAAATGTCTGTTTGATGTCACATCTCTCGTGATAATGCTCATTTTGCTTAGCTAAGTGAAGATTTTAATTCTATTTAAAAACTTGGGTAAAATTAAGTTTTATTTAACTTACTGAATCTATCCGAGAAGCTATGAGCGCTAGTTTTGTAGCATCCTGTAATAGATCAATAAGTCATTTTTGATGATTCCAAAAGTTCATCATTTATAGGCGTTGAATTATCAGCGCCTGTAAAAACAGTGTTTCTGCGTGTATTATGGCAATTCGACTTGAGTAATAACAGCCACCACAATTTGTTAGATGTAACTAACATATTGATGCGTCCCGACGCCCGGGAAATCCGACGCTTCTGCTTGTACCGACGTACATAATATAAATCTATACATTTATATAACTGCGGTCACGGGGCAAAGCTGATTAGGACGATTTTTTGAGGAAACAAAATTAAATATGCCTTAACAAGCCAGTTTTTTTTTAACAATTCCGTTCCTGTTTTTACACATACAGTAGAGCTAATGTATTTACAACCAGTCGGGACTGATCGACTCCTTCATCCTCACTTCGTAGTTGAAATCAGAAATAAAAAAGTTTATTAATTTGAGGTTAAACGCCGTATTCTATTGGCTGAGCAGCTTGGAGGAAATAGTTTGCATGGGAAATAGGGACTACAAAAATAAAAATACGTGAGTAAAATCAATTGAAGAGCTTTAAGTAAAAATTAAACGTGACGTAAATTTTACAAATAGACGAACTGCTAGTCCTTCTTTATTCTATGGTCTAGTCGCAAACCATTCCCGTGTTTTACCGTGATGACGTATTACTGCTATTGACTGGTCACAACAGATATCAAAGATTACTGATAAAATCTTAGCATTACTGAAATAACGTAGGCCCATCGGGTCTATTACTGTTTGAAATAAATGTTATTTCACAACATTTCTAGATTTTTTACAAAAATAATGATCTGAGGGCTGCCTTGTAGGTGAAATAGTAGATTTTTAACAAGAATAAAGTTCTGCTGGGTCTTTTTACAGGTTTATTTGCAAATTTCTATCAAAAATAAGGTTCTGCCGGGTCCTTAATAAGCAAATTTGTAGATTTTTAACAAAAATATGTTTCGAAGGAGATTTATTTGGTTGAGGAACAATTGAAAATAAGCTTTACCAGTGTATCGCTTGTGGCCAACGTTTCGAAAAATATATTTTCATCATCAGGGCCTATGAACATGTATAATATTCGTTACATATATTATTATAATTTCTAACTTACATTATAAACATTATAGATAGATAATAATAAAACTATATCATACCTCAATGCAAGTTAAGATGGTAAATTGTAAAAATAATTCTAATACACATGATTCTTATACATTAGTACAATATTATTTTGCACAATTGACAGAACAATTTTATAAGGAAACTGTTTTATGATAATTTTAAATTTAAAAAATTGTCGAGATTCATAACAAATGATCATGTATATTAGAATTATTTTTACAATTTACCATCTTAACTTGCATTGAGGTATGATATAGTTTTATTATTATCTATCTATAATGTTTATAATGTAAGTTAGAAATTATAATAATATATGTAACGAATATTATACATGTTCATAGGCCCTGATGATGAAAATATATTTTTCGAAACGTTGGCCACAAGCGATACACTGGTAAAGCTTATTTTCAATTGTTCCTCAACCAAATAAATCTCCTTCAATACATATTTTGGAACAAAACTTCTACTAAAAATATGTTTCCGTCGAGTCTCTTCTAGGTGAATTTGTAGATATTACAAAAATATGTTTCTGCAAGGTCTCTCTAAGAACACGTACATGTAATTACACACTTATCCGTGAACCGTCAAGGAGAACACTTCATCTACTGTAGTTGTAGGTGAAAAATTAGGAAGAAATATCAATGAACTACGGCCTACAAGCCTGGAAACCAAGAAAATATGGAACAACAGCGGCTGTTTAAGACTACACACCTGGACATGCTATTTTAATCCTAAGTTTTGTTGTTTATCCGGTATAGTCAGTGCCCGTCGGCAAAAATTTTATTGATACATACTCTCCCCAAACTTTGTATATGGCTTCATTAGGCCTAGTCTGACACCTATTTCCTCTATGACTTTTCTTGATTTTAGGGCGTTTTCCCTCTGACCTTTCCGAAAGATGTCGTTTTGACGACATGTAAAAATTTATAGATACTGTTTGTTTTTTTTTTTAATTGGATAGCTCAAAAACTTCAACCAAAGCGCTAAAGTAATGTTCTCTGACAAATAACATGAACCATTTAAAATGTCTGACACCTCGAATTTGTCGACCATATTCGAGGTGTCAAACATTTTAAATCAGGCATGACTAAATAAAATTTTAATTTAGAAGAAAAATTGCAAAAAAGCGACATAAGCACTTTAACCTTTTGACCACAGATATAATACATTTACATTAACTTGTCTGCTATATCTATATTTGACTTGAATCCAGAGCAATGCTTATTACACTTGCGTTATTTGATTTTATGTGAAGAAAATTTGAGTTGAAAAGTTTGTTTTTATTATTTTTACTCAACTTAATACTGAACAGTAATTTTATTCAAATTTTTTAAGACCAATAAAAATGAAATCTATATATTTTACAAAAAGATAACTTTAAAAACTATAACTTTGGATTTGATAGATATTTTCCAAATTAACGTAATACTCGTATCTACGTTTATTGAAAGAAAATATTGCAGTTATAAATAAATTCAAACTTTTGTATTTTTTTTGTCCCCCAAAAACCTTGATTATTTAAATGGTGGACGCAATTCCTGTAATTCTTTTATATTTCAACATTTTTTTGTTTTTTTTTTTGAGAACTTTAAACGCATATAACTTCTAAGCCAGGAAAAATAGAGACATTTACTTGTGGTCATTGGAACCGACATAATATAATTTTCTACAACCATGGTAATTTTGAAAACGTTGTGAAAAATTGCGATTTTCGTCAAAAATCCGCATTATTAATGAATTAAATTAATCGCCAAAATCTAAATAAATATTAAAAACATTATAATTGAGAATGTTTGTGGAACAAATTGCGTTGATTTCCTTGATTTCAACGAACCCACGTCTGTATCTCTTTTAGTTTATCAGACACGATCTTTGAAAGGTTTTCAATTTAAATGTTTTTTTTTTCAATCAACTTTTTGATCGATACCAATATTTTACACACCCCTATATAATACATTTTTTTATAATAACTGTATATATTACAATACTATATATTATCATTATGTAACAAAACGGATATTGTATGTTTCGCATTTATTTTTGAACACATTTTGTTATTTACGAAAAAGTAAATACATTTGCAGATAAATCAAATTCACATCTGGCAGACGAATAATTTATTCCACCATTTTGTATCGACAAACTGAGGAAACACGAATATACTTCTCTTCAAAATGCATCGAAATTAATTGAAAACGCAAACCAAGTACCAACTAGCAAATTTCAAGTTTCTGTGTTAAATAATTTCCAAATGCGACTAGGGCATTGTACTACTGAAAGAGCCCTCCACGATCCAATATTTGCCTAATATTTTTTTAATCTTTAAAGGATTTTTTATCGGATTCCCTTGTGTTTATATGGCATAGACGAAATTTAATCGTGTCGGATAAATGTGAACTAAGCCATGAGTCACCGTTCCGACAAGGGTCTCCATACACTAACCTTACTTCCTGCGAAAAATAGTGCGCCTGCGTACATGGTATAAACAGTATAAACTGCCAATGTGTTTTTATAGATCGCAGTACGAAGCGTTCTCGTATACTCGATATGGTGTAATAGGTTGCGAACCTGGCTCTTACCCAAGAGTTTCGGGTTCGATTCCCGTTACCGGATTTATTTTAGTTTTTATTTTTTTTTCACTTTGAGACTGGTTTTTTAGAAAATATATATTTAATTGACTGTCAATTAAATATACATATTTTAGAAAACGCAGTTCTATTCAAACAATTAACTATTTAATTCGCATACCCCGTTATCGTTCACCCCGGAATTGTTTTTTTAAAAACTCCACATTTGCCCCTTCCCGTTTCACTGCGATACAATTTGCATCCCCCTTTATAGTTCACCCCGGAATTACAATTCGCATACCCATTTATCGTTCACCTCGGAATTATTTTTTTAAAAACTCCCCCTTTACCCCATCGCGTTTCACTGCGAGACAATTCGCATACCCCTTTATCAAAAAAGCGGTAGTTTTCAATCTTCATGAAAATGTGAGTTTTAAGTTATAAAGTCTCAAAGTGAAAAAAAAAATAAAAAGTAAAAACAAAACTCATTCCGGTACCGGGAATCGAACCCCGGCCTCTTGGGTGAGAGCCAGACACGCTACCTATTACACCATAACTGAGTATGTCATAATAGCTTTGTACTAGAAACACAGGTTATACTGTTTATACCATTTGCGCAGGCACACTACTTTTCGCAGGAAGTAAGATTAGTACCGTTCCGGAATCCTGCAAGTGTAAACGAGCTCTAATGCATTGATATTGTATGTACCAAGTATTAGCGTCGTTCTATGAGCATCTGTGCCCCTAGAAACTATACCCCCCTCCCTCCTCATATCATTCACAACCAACCTCCATTCGTTTAAAAGTATAGACAAAATACTCGGCGCCCCTCAAAAAGTCAGCGTCTTTGGGAACGTGCCTAGACTACGTAATGGGAAAACTGACACTACATAATATTATTTACACTGAAAATATAAATACCTGGTAAGTTTCCTTGAAGCGGAGTCAGTTTTCGACAGTCAGCTTTACAAATATAATATCTGAAAATAAAGTAGCATGTTACTATTTCAATCTAGTTGAACAATAAAATCTTTTTGACGGTTCTCTTTGATGAAACGTCCATTTAGAAAGAGCCCAAAGATATTTAAACATTATACAAAATAAATATCTCTAACTCATAAAATTGATTTTGATGTCATTCTATTTTATAGAATACTGGCCGTATTTCCTGGCGTTGCCCGGGAATGTCATCACATTTTTATGAAAGGGATAAAATAACGTATCTCTTTGTTTTACAATATTGTTTCCCATAACATGCTACGGTTTGATTAGAAGTAGGCGTAAATAAATATGACCATAGAATGTAGGTTAGAAAAGGTGATTGTGAAACGAAGAGAAAATATTTTTTTATTCTTTCTAAAAACACTCATTCTTCTTTTTAAGGCCAGTTAATTTTTAGGGTTCCGTACCTGTAGGGTGCCCAACGAAACCTTATTACTAAGCCTCCGCTGTCCGTCTGTCAGCGAGCTGTATCTCATGAACCGTAATAGGTAGGTAGAGAGTTGAAATTTTTACAGAGTATGTATTTCTATTTCCGCTATGACAACAAACCAAGATGGCGAATTTCAAAATGGCCAACATACAAGTTAGAAAAAAAATCTCCGATTAAGCTTACATTCAGCATGCGTGTTCAGTCCTATTAACAATATACAAAAATGAAAGAAAAAAGATGAGGAATTTCAAAATGGCAGCCTTACAAATTAAAAAAAAATCTCCGATTAAGCTGCTATTGGGCATGCGTGTTTAATCCTATTAAAATTACACGAGAATGAAAAATAAAACAAAGACGACTAATTTTAAAATGTCCGCCATGTAAATTAAAAAAAAAATCGGATTAAGCTAGTCAAGCGTGTCAAAACTATATAGTAGGTATTATATAATGGTACGGAACCCTTCGTGTGCGAGTTCGACTCGCACTTAACCGGTTTTTATTTTAAAACTCTTTTATCTGTTACCGAGGTATAATGTACATTACAAAAACCACGAAAATATAGGGCGTAGTATCAAAGCAAAGGTTTGCGCCAATGTTCAGTTAGTAGCGACACGATGGACTTAAGGGTCAATTCGAGAGGTCAGACGTCTATGTTTTACCAACACAAAGACACTAAAACGAAGAGTGTACTGTTTACGTCTGATGAGGTCGTTTTGTGGTCACTGTGAAACCGCTACAACACGGTCACACATGCGACACTGGTTCTAATCTATTATTGTCCGTAACCAAACCCTGTTGCATGAATGGAGTGGACTTTTGATTAATTAATTCAAATTACGTTTTTGCAGTACGACAAAGATAAATAAATAATATACAGTTCGATATAGCTATAGTTTGCTATTAATGTTAAGAAGCGTCCATCGTTACGGAAACATTATTTTCAAACAATGCCACTATTGGAACCCAAACCTGCCTCTTCCACAGAGCCAGATTTACCCATAAGGAAAATAAGTTTTGCTTAGAGTCCCAACTTGGCAGAAGCTCCCGATTCATTGAACTTTGCGAATTTTATAACTAAACTCGACCAAATTTAGAAAAAAAATTATATGCTATTAAGTTAATAATTAAAGGGAACGACATCAATATTAATAATAAATTTAATGAATATACGTACCTATGGAAATAGAATCAGACAAACTTCGAAGTTTGTCTTACAATAGGTCATATGCATGATTTTTTTTATATTTTTAATAGATTATTTAGTCAACCATAATACGGAAAAAAATTGATAATCATTTAAAAATGTAATATTATCATAAGAAAAAAAATATTAAATTCCACATTCAAAAATAGACAGTTTAAACAATCGGCCATGTTCGCGGGCTTATGTGACGTCATGATATACGATGCATGCCAACCTTGATGTCAAATTGTCAATGTTCTAAATGAAGTTTATTTGTTGTTGTCTCTAAATACTGACATAATCTTACTGTGAGACGACACAGTCGTCATGAAAACTGTTGTTGATATATACTCTGACGTCACGATGCGTTTTGAAAATTCGAAAGTAGCGCTTATTTTCTACATTTCTTTTTTATTATTTGTATTTTTTTCAGTGATTAGATTAATAAAATAACCATTACGTTATGATCAAGAACTAAAATATATTTCGAAATAAAAATTTTAACCAATTTGGAGTTTTATGCATATGACCTATTACATACACAATTGAGCAGTTTGCGTGAAAGTCAGAAGGAAAGCTTTGTGATTTGTTTTGTTTGTGAGTAGAATCTTTTATTAATTTTCAATACTTTAAAAATGAAATATCTCAAAAAATAATTTAAGAAGAAATACTTAATTCTCCGATTTTAGGATTTGCTTAGCTAGGGCTGAATTATTTCTGAGATTAAAGTGACTACTGCTTAAGGCCCTAACAAATATAAAGTCCTGATCTTCCATTACTTCATCCGCCTCGATAGTAGAATAGTCGGGTTTGAGTCTCGACAGTGAAAGAGCTGTCATACGTCTTGTATTTCAAGGATTTGATCTCTAATAGAATCTTGTGTCTTGTATTCCGATTGAGTCCTATTTTGTCCTGTATATTCATCTAATATTAAAATTGTTTAAGCGTGCAGTGAGTTTTAGGCTTTTTAGAATTTCGAGTTTTACTCAAATTTAGAACCAAATGAAGACTTATTAAAAAAGGAAATATGATTTGTGTAAAAACATTGAATATTTATTTGAAAATAATATATTGAAAGAGCCGAGCGGGGTGGCGTAGTGATGAGAGTACTACACTCGCATTCGGGAGGTACCGGTGCAGATGTGGCTGGAACTTTTTCCTGCTACCTTTCGCCGAGGAACGGTAATTCCTGTACCGGCCATCTTGTTGAAGTTTTTATGGTTTCCCTCAATAATTTCTGATGAATATCGAGATGATTCCTTATTCAAGGCCATAATATGGCCGATTACCTGTCAAACTCCTGTGCTCAAAAATGTGCCTACCTTATCCTAATTCCCTAAAATTCCTTCACTCGCCCATTGCTATTAATAAGCTGAAGTTTAAAAATTGTAGAAAAAGAAAATAACGGGAAGTGTGGTAGATAAAAAATAGTAATGGTGTGAATGGCGTCTGTTATGACATAAAGTCGAGAAACGGACGTTAAACACATTACTATTATTACTATTATTATTTTTATTATTATTATTATTATTATTATTATTATATATTGAAAGAAATTTAATTAATATTGAAATGTAGTTTAGCACCCGGTGTGCGGTAAAGTTACTTAATCGCCCGCTTCTCGTCACCTATCTTTAATGGATCAAAATGATCCGGTATACATGGATGAAAAACTACTACTTATTTTAAAGGAAAATATATTATTGTATCTTTTTAAAAAGTCTACTCTTTAATTAAAAGCGGTTGTATTTTTACTTTCAAATATACGAGTCTGGCTTTTCGACTGAATTGGTTTCATAAAACAGATATAGCGAAAGATATTTCTACATAAAAAAACACTAAAATATATACAGATCTGTTATTGACATTTGAAATGTCGATATTTTCGTTAACCAATGGGGTCATCCCACGAATCGAAATTTGATAATTTTGAACAATGCATGTTATTCTTCAAAAATTAAAAAAAAAAATGTAAACCAACTTCACTATAAAAATTGTAGTACGACAGGGTTTGTTTTTCTGTGCGCAACTTTACAGCACTAGTGTTAAATGAGTCGTTTCACGTCCGCTATTCAGGCAGGGATTTTATAAAAGTGTGTGCAAAAAATGGTTTCATAATCGTAGATTCTAATTTACAAAATAAAAATGTAGAAACCGATTGGCCTGTGACCAACTATAAAACTTACCGCTATGTGTTTGATATCTTACAATAAACTGATACTATGTGTTTATAATACTGTTGCGCATTTTTACCCCACAATGTTACGTCTATGGAATTTCTAGAAAAGTCTACTAAACGCTCGAAGGTCAACGGACAAACAATGAACGCAGGTAACGGACATCCGACCGTTAGAGGCACCCACGCTTATGAACAACAATGAATGCAGGTAGCCGGCACCAGGCCGTAGAGACCCGAACGAGTAGAGAGGCGAGGAAATCCCAATTCGAACGTTCTGGAACACAGACCAAAATCTATACATATAAGGCGGGCAGAGGTTTGGTTGAGTTCAGTCAGTTACAGCGTGTTAACAGTGAGTGGACGTACAGCTAACTGTTTTACATAAATTGTGCGTGTTCTGGCATTACAACGTAAATTCTTTTACAATATTGAGAAAATAAACATAACGCTAGTGAGTGGTAAATAAGTAAATAACTTAGTGAATAGACAAGTGCGCTGATAAACTCTGTGTTGTGTTTTAGTGTGTTGTGAATATTTCTTTGTACATAATTCTTTATTCTCTGTTACTTAGTCTTACATTGTATAATTAGAACTATTAGTTTTATTTCTGTTAACGTTATACGTTTTTGTTTGTGTGTTTTTACTGTTTGTTAAACAGTTAATATCGTAAATAAATACTTTCCGCCACAGACTATAGCAGTTTTGTTACAATACATTAAAGAAGGTTATAAAAAATTAGGAAAGAATTTCTGTCATAAAAAAATTGTGGAATTTTTCTAATTTGTTTTTTATTCATTTTTTGAGATTATTTATGTTTTAGTGAACTTTTCTGATCACCGTATAAACAAGCAGATTAGGAGTTATGCGACAAAAAACGGGAAAAATTCTTCTTTGAATAACTTTGAAACTACTTGACCGTTGATTTCAAAATCTAACCAGATCTATATCTCAATAAACCGTTTCGAATGCCGCAAACCCGATCTCAATTGGTTGATTCTCTTTAAAGATATCGACGACAAAAATTTGTCTATACACACAAATAGTGTGGCTTCCTAAGACTCCAAAACGTCTAGATCTCATGAAAATTCAAAAATCAGACTGAACTTCCCCTCAAAAATTTTCAATAGCGGGAAGTTAAAAAGTGTGGAACGACCCTAATCACGTTTATCTATCTCATATAGATAGGAACCACCCTTTTTCTGTAACGGCAAATAATAACGACTAACGGATACGTTGGCCGTTAGCCATTATATTCCGTATAACGACACAATTGTAGAAGTTCAGAGTATCGTCGCCGTTCATGTTGTTAACTTTTTTTTTCTACCGACATCTGTTGACAATCTTTGTGAAGCATATTGTAGAAAGTTTTTCTTGATACGTCTCTCTTTTTTTAACGCAACGTTGTTTTGTAGTTAATTTTTACTTTCAAAGGACTATAAAGGAGTGAAAAATAATGCAATGACAAAAAGAAATTTAATTTTATATTTTGACAGATTTGGCAAACGAGTTTTAGATGTTGGTCCGTTCATCTTTCAGTTTAAACTAAAAGTATGACTCATCAAAAAAAATCTTGTCTGTTTGTCCGTGGACTCGATACAGGTCAAAAGGATGTGCGGATTGACACCAAATTTTGGAACGTTGTTTGATATACAAATATGAAGATTGAAGAGCCTTAATGTTTTTGGGAAAAATCAGCCCATGCGCAGAAGAGATATATAAGCTATAACGTTGTTTTTTATATTATAATAGTACCTATAAGTGTATACATTTAATAACGATTTATTGTTCTATTTTACGAGAAAGTTTTGTAAAAAACAAAATTTCGGAAATATTTTGAAAATAAAAAAAATCAGCTCTTCTTTTTTTGTTTTGAATATCTATCAAAAAGAAATTAGTTGGTAGCTGACAAGCCTGCTTCAATTAATTTTTACATGACAAAACATGTGGTACCATGCATGTGTTGACGCTATTTATGTACATTAAATTATTGTACCAACAAAATAAAGATCTCTATCTATCTATCTATCTATCTGTCATAATATTTAGTAGCCGTTACTCACGCGTTACCAGAAATTTTAATTTCTTCATTATACTAATATACCTATCAATTGTCAATGTTTTTGAAATTAGAATGGTCCCGTTGTCCAATTCCTCGACTTTTTTTATATTATTGCTTAAAAAAATAACTCGTAAACCAATGTCCATGATTCATTAAAAATGTTCATCGTTCATAAAAAATAACTCAGTGACAAACATAATTTAAACAAAAATCAGTATTGCAAAATCTAAATATTTGCACGTTCTGCGTTTTTGGTTGTGCCTTTTATCACTAAATGCATGATTACAGTGCAGAAGACGAGATATGACCGCCATTTTGATATAATTAGCACACCACAATATGAATAAAGTCTGCATCCAACAAAGGAGGATGCTAATGCATCCATTAGCTATAAGGAGGTTATAAGAAAACGAATCTCACAAAGGCTCGGTGCTTCCAAAATCTAATAACTCCAGCATATAGATTGATAGAAAAGTGTGCAATGAAATCGAACAAAGAACAACTAAAAAAAGGTTCTTTTTCGGACCCTCGAATTAGAATCCAATGAATATTTATAATGAGAAAATAATTTTAGAAAGGGAAACACTTAACATCATTTCTGTAGCGGAATTTCTTTGAGAAATACAGTCAAACCTGAGTGATTGAGAAAACTTTCGAAGTGACAGAAATTGCCAGGTACCGTCTTTGTAACCTCTAAAACCTGAAAGAAACAGAAACCTCTCTATAAGAGAAAGCCGTTTTTCACTCATGAACCTCTATAACTGAGACTAGTACTTGCCTGTACCTCTATAAGCGATAGTCGAAGGTATTAATGGTTCCACGAAATTTAAGACTAAATCATAAACATCTAACTAACCAACATTGTTTTTGTATCATTGTTTTTTTTTTTTGCTTTTTGTTTTCTTTTTTAGCATCTATGTCGAATAATACATACATGTCTAAGGTATATCATTTCATATTTACTGTATTTCTATAGACCTCTATAAGTGAGAAACACCACTCCTTGTACCTTTATAAGCTAGAAACTCGGGTTAGTTAAATAAGCAAAAAGAGATCGCGGTCCCTTGAACGCTTGCTTATCCAGGTTCGACTGTATACCTTTTTTGAAATTTCTTTAATGCTAAAAATTCTCATACAATTATTTTATAAGCCAAGTTGTTACATAGAATCTAACCTTCAAAAGAAAACAAAAACAACTGTGACAAACCTATTATAAAATTTAAGAAAAAAAATGTGTTGTACTCCATTTGCTATGTTTGTTACATTGTTATATACCCCCCTCAACCAACGTGCCTTGTCACATGCAAAAAAATTGAATTATGCTTTACTATGCATTACTGAAAAGCACAAAAAAGTTGAGAACCACTGATTTAAGGTGCAAAAGTTATGTTATCCTGAGCATTCAGCTACAAGAGTAAAGCCCATCTTCTATAATGTGCTAGGAGATGTAATCACGACTAATTATAATAAATGAGAATATTATTAAAAAATAAATATGGTTAAGTAAACAAAGATACATTAACAATAGAAAATTATGACGAAGGTCAACTTTCTATGAAGCTACAAATTTACGAATACCTGTGTACTTTGACATTGTCTGTCCAAAAACAATGATCAATTGTAATTAATAAGCGGCGTATTCTGTGTAGATATGTTTCTAAATCTTCTGCGCTTCTGATATTTCTACCTGACGTTTCATCTACATCTGCGGTCAACATTTTCAATAGCAGTGCGACAGCGATCGAAGTGTCCTTCTTAACGGCTTACAAGGTGTGTTGATGACTGGGTATCTTTCCTTCTTTTATGATAGACCTGTGTTCTCTGCACGGTCGTAGTTCGTCCTTCTGAGGTTGATCGTTCCGCTCGGAGGCTTAGTATTCGCAGTGCCAGTGTCCAGATTTTACTTAGATTTATGATAAACGTGTGTTTTCCTCGGTCGTAGTTCGTCCTTCTGAGGTTGATTTTTCCGCTCGGTGGCTTTGTGTTCGCAGTGCTGAAGTCCAGATTTTACTTAGATTTGTAATAAACGTTTGTTCTCTGCTCGGTCGTAGTTCGTCCTTCTGAGGTAGATCGTTCAGCTCAATTGCTTTATGTGTCGTAATACCGGTGTCCAGGTTTTACCAATATTTATGTTTTCATTCATTTGGTTGAAAAATATTAGTGTTTTTTAATTTCTATGGCGTATATTTACAACTCGATGTTCTGTCTGTAACTTGGGTTCCTTCAAAAAGATCTTGTGGTTATCCAGCCCAGCAATTGTAAATTTCTATAGATGTCATGGTTTAATTACAGTTTTTCCTGTACACTGTTATGCGTGTCTTTACGCTCCGTTTTGTTGTCTTAATACACAACACTGATCCACAGCTACATGGAACCGTTGTCATACCGCCTTTGAAAAAATTTATAGCAGTTGTAGATGAAATGTCATGTAAAAATATTATTGGACTACAGCCTTCAAGCTCTGAAACCAAGAAGATTTGGAACAACATCGGCCGTGAATTTATGAAGATGGGTTCTTTTACTTTTGAAAGGTGACTTAAGTTTGGTTCATTTCTAAGGTCAAGAATTATTTAGATCTAGTTATACTTACCAATTCATTTTAATTTTAATAAATTTAAAATTCATGTGATACTTTTACCAAAACTGCATTCTAGGGAACTGAGAGCTTGTAATAGACGAAATACCATACAAAGAACGCCGGATCGATGAAATCTGTTTTACTTGTGGTTAGCACCAATTCAAATTTTCAATTATTTGTTTTTTATACAATAAAATGAAATTTCAATTGCCAACTCTTATAAGTTCTATGATCAGAACCTGCGAAATAATGAGACGCTAATGCTACAAAATTGGTATTGCCATACTTTTGACGGCTTCCTTTCATTTTTTAAATTAAAAGATAAACGTATATTTACTACACCAATAACGTATTAAATTAAAATAATCTGCACAAAACAACAAACCACTTAAAAAAAATTTCAACACACGTTTCGCAAACTATATTAGCATCATCAGGAGATAATTAATAAACCAATTAAATTAAACTTTTTATATTCAATGTGCCCAGATTGAAGGCTCTATCACTCTTCGAGGTCATGGACTTATTAAAATGTAATAAAAATAATATTTATTATAATTATAAATAGGATAAATTTTATCTCTGATTCACCCATAACTCTGGGTAAGGTAAAAATTGTACTCGCATGATGTGAAAAATATAGTTACAAATATGCTTTCATATGAAATGGGTTTGTTATTGTAGAGCTAATGTTAACTCATCCGCCGCTATAGTAGAAGATTCGGGTTTTAAGTCCCGACAGTGGTATTGTAACTTCAACAATGGATGCTTAAAAATCTAACAGCATACTGTAGCTATCTGTTTGTATACGGTTTTTCAAAACACATAATGCGCTATTCAAGGATCAAATTATTTGATTCTAGATAGTTAAACGTCAACGATTTATCATTGCATTGAAGGTATAATGACAATATCTGCGATAGTTAATCATGCTTTAACTGGCTAAAGTTAGGTGGTAATGATATATTATTTACCAAAGATGTGGTAATTATAACATCACAGTATCAGTGTTGATGAATGTTTAGTTCGTAGACTCCACTCTCTCACCTTTAATCACATCCGATAATTAACCTCTGCGGTTCGTTGCTTGCCTACCTCATACAGCCTTGTTGACTTGCCTTCAAAATTATTGTGCTAACAATATCAGAAGTGATTAAAAAATTGTTAACAAAACTCTAAAGACAGCGTTACACAAGAAGTTATCCAGTTTTTTTACAGTGCTAATTATAACATTACAAAAGGACGTTTGTCTTGTACCTATGTTACGTTTTTTAAATAAAAATTTTTAGACACAACCATTAGTACCTACCTATATTATTACACTACAAGGGTCGAAAGTTTGATATCTTGCCTGCGCGTCATGATGCTTCAGATGAAGCCGAGGGCATCATGCAATTAAGATATCAAATCTTTGGTCAATGTGGTGTATACTATTTTTCATCATACTTCGGTCATAAGTACGCTTATTAAATACATTAATTAATTAGTTACTTATTAATTGTAATAAAAACACATATAAATTTCAAGCAAGCAGCTTTGAGGTCATACGTAAAAACACGAACGGCAGCTGGTCGCGACTATTAGCTAAACTGTAATAGGGTTGCTATGGAAACGACATCTAAACAACAGTTGATAGGTCGTTTTTGTCTTTACTATGCCGCTCGAACATACGTACTTCCTACATATTAAGTGCATGTAATTCCGCAATGCGTAAATGTTAGACTTTCTGCCGTACAATTGATGCCGAAAGTATGTACTTTCGATCGAAGTATGAAGAAAAATATATATTCCATTGCTAATTTCATGTCTGTAGCGGCCACTATAAGATATATTTTAGAATATAGATGCTCGATATCTGAGGTCATTTGCGTTTTATAAAACTAAGCTTAATTATGGTTATTTGGATTTCACTTCAATTAGTTTCTATTCTGATCGTAAACAAAGCAAATAAAAAATATACCAAGTCGATCGGTCAAGAAATTGCGACCTGTACAGCTTGGACGTACCTACGTATAACAGATCAACCGACAACTCGCGATTTTCAATTACAATTTCTGAGTTATTGTGAACTTGAATCAATCTGAAAATGGTCCCTCTTTACAGAATAGAATTTCCCCTTTTCAATAAGCTTTACAATTTGATTCGATTTTTAATGAAAATAACATATTATACTAAATGTTCTAAAATAAATAATTCAAACTTTAATAGTTACCCTGTATGCACTAAAAAAATAGTGTGACATGCATCACATCCATTTTTTGATCTTATTAGCAGTGAAATTGTACTTGAAACGACCAATAATCCATTCTGGAGAAGGCCTACCTGTATAACTGCACCAAGGTACAAAACCGGCATTTGTTTAGACTTTAGACTACTATTTAAAATGTATGTTATGCTATACGTGCACTAAATTTTATATTCTGTATCTAACCTCACTTCTGTGTCATTTATTCCATAACAATCCAAACTTAGGCAACGATGTTTCTAGTATTTCAGCACATTTTAATTAGAAAGATATATAATTTTAGCTCTGTATTCCGAGGCTGACTTCACCTATGTGGCGTACATAACGATGCATAGTTTACTCCTGATATTCCCGACACATTTGAATTAGATACAATGCATGCATGTACATAACCTCAACTCTATATTCCGCTGCTAGCTTCATCTCTATGACGGTCATCCATAATAATTAGTACATACTTACTACAATGCACGTAGTAAAAGGCACAGAAGACGACTATCAGAAGCGTCAATTGTCAAAACCATTTTCGGCGCATGACCAAGTACGCAATACTGATTATTTGTTGATTTAGATCAGGATTTTTTATACTGTTCTCGGATTCCCCCGAACTTCATGTCGAATTTGAACCGTCCGCTCCGGTACCCCGTTCCGCCCCGGCTTCCCTACTCGGGAAGAAAAAATAGGCAATGGCATGGATTTTACATTATAGACAGTTGTTAGTAGAAGTTTTGCTCCAAAAATATGTATTGAAGGAGATTTGTTTGGTTGAGGAACAAGTTTGAAATAAGCTTTACCAGAGTATCGCTTGTGGCCAACATTTCGAAAAATATATTTTCATCATCAGGGCCTTTAACTTGCATTGAGACCCTGATGATGAAAATATATTTTTCGAAACGTTGGCCCTAAAGCGATACTCTAATAAAGCTTATTTCAAACTTGTTCCTCAACCAAACAAATCTCCTTCAATTATAGACAGTGGCAGATTTACATATAAACCGACTAGATCCAAGCCTAGGGCGGCACATTTAGAGGGCGACAGATTTGGAAGACTACACCACAAAATGTGAAAGATGTAAAAAAAAAATAATTGATGGTTACATTACTTTTCTATCTTCACAAAATTGCCTATATAGTAACGATATTTTTGTATTTTTAAAGTGAATATTGTAACAATTATTATTATTAATTTATTCAACATATTTGTTAACGTAAGTTCGTAACATGAATATTATTTAATTCAACATATTTATTAACGTAAGTTTGTAACATGAATATTATTTAATTCAACACAATTATTAATTTAAGTTTTTTTTAACATGAACACTACTTCCTAGTTCACATTCTCCACTGCCATCTTGCCTCTGTTTCTCTACATAACCACCAGTGGCAGCGTGGCTTTTTAAGACGTGGTGTTACAATATTAAAAAAACAGCATTTTTATTATCGCCCAGAGTACCAACATTTCAAACCCGCCCGGATTATATAAATATATAGATGTCGTTATAGAGCCAAATTAAGTCCTGCTCCATCGAATTTGATGAGAAAAGAATCGGAAGACGGGAGTCATCACTCCTTTTTTGAGAAAACACTGTAATGTTCACAATCCATTTTCAATGCGAGTGCCGCTTCTGTTGTTTAATTCTGTGATACATGTCCACTAGTAATTATTATTGTACTTGTTTAGTGGAACACACGTGCATTGCTTGTTATCGCATACGCCTTCACGTGTTTAGTTCTTGTTAAGACGCGGCGTAATTAAGACGAGTTACGTCATTATGTTTACACTTCACAGGATATTCCACGCTTGAAACATTTTATTGAGACGTATCGTCTAAAGTTCTAACCAATGCAAATTATTACAATTGCACAAATTCTAATGCAAAAAACAGGGATTTGACTATATTTAAAAGATGGAAAAGAACTATTAGGACTCGGTCCGTGGCAAGATGACTTGATCAATGCATATAATCATAGCGCACATTGTACGCCGACCAAGTTCTCGTAAAGCATTGTCCACTATATTTACACGGACTATTTCGAGCCTTTATCGGCCCTCCTCTACATCCGAGGATAGTTACGTGGGCGTTTTTTCGGGAGAGTCGAGGTTTATTATAAAGAAGCGGTATTCTAAATTTAATAAGTCTAGGTGGAATCGCTTCCAAGATAAGTGTCTTCAAAAATTACGAGTTTGAACATTCGCTGACTGACTGACAGATCATCATAATTCACAACCGTCTATATCAGGGGTCGGCAACCTGCGGCTCTTTTGATGTAAAGTTGCGGCTTTCCAGTTCCATGCGCAACAAATAATTATTCTATTATATAAACCCTAAAAAATCGTCCAATCGATCCATGATTCAGTGCCATATGTCTATCTCTCAGCCATTTCCACTCGCGTCTCACCCGCACCGCCCCCGTCGCGACGTGTCATCCTCGGATATATATATATTATACTTATTAAGCAAATACTATAATACTGAAACGAAAATGTTTAGTGGCTCTTTAAAAACTAAGAAATTTTGTAAATTGTAACTTTTGGCTCTTCCGTCTCAAAAGGTTGCCGACCCCTGGTCTATCCGATACTCAGAGCATCGACCCGAATACATCAATCGGTCGTCTAAAGACTACTCGCGTCTAGTCGCATATTATGAAGTATGGTGTATAACTACAATATTATGTGTCTACATAATATTAAAAAAAAGAATAAGTAAGAACATAATATAGCAAGTATTGCTACATTAACTCTGTCTCTCTCTCTCTTTTGTAATATTGTCAAAATTAGTTTTCCTTAAATTTACTAAGTGCTTACAATAACATGACAAAAAGTATTGAAATCCCATCAAAAACTAAGTTGTGAAAAAGGAGCCAAGTTCTATACAAAAAACAATATTATTGGGTTTGCCGGTTTTGCCGAAAAAAATGAGAAATAAAGCAGGTTTATATTATAGGTACATAAATGATTCGTGAAAACTGGGCACCTCACTCAATTGCTCTTTGTGTCAAACTCGTTCCTTTTTGTTTTTGGTAGGATTTTTATATTTTATACAAACGATATAAATATAAATCACAGAGTTACAGGTTTAGGGAGTCAAATCTGGGACATACTGTATAATGTCCAAAGCACATTATAATTCAATGAATAAAAAGGAAATAAAATATTTTAAAGAGGTTTTCTTGTATCTGACATCCGTAGAATTCTATGTCACCAACTATGCATGCATAATAGATATTAGATAATATGCATATTTACGTACATTGTGTTGGTATGCATTCGTTTCAGCTTTTGTTTTATAATACGTTACCAACTTCAAGTTATTTAAATTCAGTGCAAGTATTCGATTATAAAAGGGTATTAATAACTAAAATTACTATAACTTTGGATTCTTAATAAAACAAAAAAAAATATTCCTTGATGTCGTCTAGTCTTATACTTTCTCGAGGGTGATTTTCTTGTCTCGATCGTAGGGTCATAAATATGTTGACAACATTGGCATAAGAAAATCTCTCTGTAATAGTAACTTAAGTCCGCTGCACACGAGGCTGGCCGCTAGTTTCCTCGCTAGATTTCACTACTAGTTTTCTAGCGCTGGTTTTCTTAATTGCTATTATTGCTCGCTTCACACGAGACGTCTTTACAAGCTTGCTCTGCAGGTAAATTCGATGCGCGTGCAGTGATAGACGGTAACAAAAGTGCATGTTTATTGTCTCTAAACAGAACACACACAGTGTTTGTTTGTGGGCGTTTGTTCAAGTCGCCCACGTTACAAGATACTGCTTTCTGATTGGTTCTTGCTCATACCTAGCAGCGGACTTAGCAAGAAAAATAGCCCTTGTTCTAAATTTAAAACCTGCGAGCTATAGCAGGCGAGCCCGCAGTGACGTCATTTCCAGATTCGTATCCAGCCTACCGGCCAGCAGAAGTCCAAGCAGTGTTTCTAGCCTCGTGTGCGGCCTTTAGATTTATTTTTGTTTGAAAATAACGTGTCATTTCCAAAGAAATTCGACAGAAGAGTGAATTTAATTTTCGAATTTAATTAATAATGTCAATCTTGTATAGCAAATGATATGCTTAGCGGTGAGTGGGCTGCCTTATCCAGAGTTTGTTACAATTTTACAAGAGTGAAAATATAAATTCCATAACGACGACAGCACAAGTGAATACAACAACGTTTTGCAGTGCTGGCAACACAATAACACGAATCAATTTATTCTTGAAGAGGTTGTAAAGCTTACTGAAAGTCTAATTTATTAGACGATGAAAAATAATATATCAGACCCAATATAGTAACAGTGTGCAAGTGAGACGGATTGTTATGATAAAAAGAACAAGACAACATGAAGTCTGCAACTGTGTTGTTATACAGTAAAACCGCGAAAACATCAAACATCGAGAAGAGGCGCGGGTCCAATAGACAAAAAAAAAATAGGAGCGAATGTACATTTCGGGAGCTATGCTCTCATCTTCAGCTGAAGATGCGAGCATAGCTCCCGAAATGTACATCCGCTAATAAAACTGGTAAGAACTATTCTTATTTTTTTATTTTTGTTTCAACCACAGTGCTCTTAATATTTGTTGTATTCTAAAGACATACCAGTATAGATCAAATTTTTGAGAACATGACAAAAAGAAAAAAAATTGTTCACACGGTTTAGTGAGGTACTTTTCATTTCTGAGTGGTTCTTCTTGATGCCCCCTGAGACGTGATGCACTAAGCAATTGCTTAATTTGCTCATAGGTTAATGCGGCACTGTATACAGTGCGTTCATCGACAGTGGTAACAGTGAATAATTCTTGTAGCCTACTTGATATAAAAGAGTGTGAGTAGTTTTTTATTCAACTCAAAATTTACTATCGGAAACTGTTGAGGTATATTTTTTTGTAGTTCAAACTCAACCGGAAGTGTGCATGCAGTTTTTTTTTCAAATTGCAACATATACTTTTTATGCATTTCCGAAATTTATAAACTCATATAAAATTTTTATCAAGTTACATAAGAAAATATTCGAGAAAAATGTTATCAATTTATTAAATTAAACAAGGGATCTCCAAGCACTCTATCGCTCATCAAGTGTAAATCCAGCATTGTACTCTACTGACTACAAGAAATACAATTTTTCGTCCAGCTGTAATTAGTTCGGGTTTTTACGGCCTCGCTGTAGTATAAAATCCTCACACTTCTCCGCTCTCTTGTTTCTGCAAAAACAATGAAGCATCGTCCTACCGCTTGCTTTAATAAAATCCACAGGGAATCGTTATATGGAGCTATAATATTATCCTGATTATAAAAAAAATAACCGCGTATAAGTGTCTACAACTGGTCAAAATTTGTATAGATTTATATAGCAACAAAATATAACATTGTGTTAATCTGACTTCATAATAAGAACGCCATGAAAAATAATTTTAAAAAACTCGAGTGCAGTACAGAATTCGGCCGACAAAATAGTAAAGAACACCGCACAAACCTTTTGTGATTTGGTTCTCGCTTAAACTGATCGAAAATGGTATTATTTCATAGTTTAAATGTCCATAACCTAAAAACCAATAGATTTTTAGCTACAGATATGTTTAGCGAGATTTTAGATATACGGATATCCATTGAATTCACAATCTTAAAAAATCCTAAGCTCTAGAAATATGTTTTCGAGTGCGCTGAATCCAAATATGACATTTTTATTTTATACAGGGTGACACTTTCCAAAATTACCCAGTTTTCGACTATTTTTCTATTTCTAAAAAAAGCACAAGAGTTGAACACGGAACATGTTTGTGAATTTAATGGATATACCTATATCTAAAACCTCGCTAAACATATCTGTAGCTGAAAATCTATTGGTTTTTAGACTATATGCGCACATCGACACTTTTTCTTAGTGACCGTTAAACTATAAAATAAAACCAGTTTCGATCAATTTAACCGAGAACCAAATGCCCTAAGGTTTGTGCGGAATCCTTTCTTAATTAATTGTGACATTTAAAAAAAATAATTTCTTAAGATAGGTCTTCAACTCATCACATTTTTCTTAATTTATAAATTTTACACGAATTTTCGCCAATTGATTATCCGCTCGTTTTAACATAATGTGACTTTCTCACATCACTGCATTCACGGTCTAGATACATAAAAGAGTATATTAACGTGTGATTATTTATATTTTGTTTATATTTGTAATTGTATCATTTAGGTACTATTTGTATCTCTGAATTCTGCTATGTAATTTGTACTGTCTTTGGAGCAATTATTATTATAATATTAGCAGCTTAAGGAGGTTGAGTCGTTTAACAAAAATAATGAAAAAAATCTGAAATAAAGTTTTTTTAATAGATTTTTTATGACAAAATTTTCTGTAAAAAATCCAAAATCATTAGGAGATTTATGAAGTTAAAAATAAAAAAAAAACTTTTACATGTAGTCTTATGGAAAATATGTCAACCTAGCATACAAACGGTACATTTTAATTTTTTGCAAATAACCAAATAATGTCAGCAGTTCCGAAGACTAACTACGTAAAGCCTCGATGTCTTACGCATATTTTAATATTTTTTTCAATTTAATTAGGAGACTTTTAATCAATAAAAAAATATATTTAACCTTAGCACTTTTCGATTATGGACTTTTATTCTTGACAATTTTAACTGAATTTTCAACTTTTTAATGATTTAATTTTAATTTTTATTACTTCTAATTTCTTTTTTTTTAATTATATACTGCAAAAAATATGTAAAATATAGATATTTACACAAATTTATTTTTTCTAACCTAACTTTGTACAAAAAATTCAAAAGTAAGTCTATTAAGTAAAATACTGAAATAATTAATTAATATTAAAAAAATTATTTATTTATGCCTTTATGACAATAATTTATTGGTATCATCGACTTATAACCTTTTGTAAAAATTTATTATGGAAAAGTTCCCATTTAGAATTAGACTTACTTTTGATTGGGACTGTAACGAATCAACCTCCTTAATCAGTCATTGTTAGAATAGAACGTTTGTTGTTTTCGTTCAGTATATTGACAATAGACGTTGCATTATCGGAGACTATATATATTATTGGCGTTATTATACTAGAAGCTATTCAAATCATCTTGCCAATTGAATGCTAGACATAAACATGTACCTATTGTTTATACCGGTTGAAGTTAAAAACCTGAAAATGATCAGAAAAATATTGATTTTGCCGAAACGTTTAATAAAAAATCTTATAACAATTAGAATTTTTAAATTCATTTTTTCTATAATAATTTAAATCAATTTGAATGAAACGATGAAATGCTTTCCATAAGACCACATGTAAAATTGTGCAAAATTGAAATCATTATAACATTTCAATTTTTGTTTATCCAGTGAACCGATTTGAATTTTTACAAGTCCAGTTCTATTAGTAGGGAAAGTTACCAGTTTTATCAAAATTCACTTCTCAAAATTATGCAATATTTTTTCGTTTTAAGGTCCCTCAAATCCAACAAACTTATTTTTGGAAAAATTCTGAGTTCTATTTGTTACACGACACAGATTAAACGGAAGAGCGGATTGAAACCAAATTTTGGAAGAATGTTTGATATGCAAATATGAAAATCCCAATTGTTTTTGGGGAATATACACCACAACGAGTATATAAATTAGCGGAAAAATTTAAGGGATCAAAAAAAATTATAAATTTTTAGGTGATTTTCAACAGGCTGCAACTTGGAGAAAAAATCAGGCGCTGAATCAAAAATATCGAGGAAACTAGTAATGTTAACTTTGCCTTTTACAGTTCAATATACCCACAAAAACCCTACAGAAATTCAATTCAATCCAGTCGTTTTTTTGATTTACTCGATTGAATATTTGAAAAACAAATTGTGCGATCATTGGTTGCTGAGATATCGATAATAATAAAAGACAAAAATATTATTCTTTTCCATTCGTATCAAGGCCTTTAAAAAAAGAAATTGAAGCTGAATGAAGTTCGTAAACCAAAAAAAATTAGAATTTTTTTCAGTGGTTTTCTTAAGATTACTCGAAAACTGCTGTCCTAAAATAATTCGAAGTTCAGATCCAAAAACTGGACACTTGGAGCTACAATTTTTAAATTTGCTGTACGACCATTTTTCTCCATGCTACAGCCTGTTGAAAATCACCCAAAAATTTTTGATCTCTTAAATTTTTCCACTAATTTATAATGATAGAACACTTTTATAACGGTTTATTATTATATTTATTTTTACAAGAACTTTTTTAAAAAACAATTTTTCAAACTTCATAGGTTCGAAAATATTTTGAAAAAAAATCAGCTGTTGTTTTTTCTATACATCTGTTCAAAAGAAATTAGTTAGGTAGCTGACGAGCATTTTTACATGTCGTAATAACATATTATATGGTAACCATGCACACCATAATATTTCATACTAGCCGTTACCCTTGTCACCGTACGCGTTAACAGAAATTTTATTTTCTTTTTTATAATATGACAAATGTCAATACTTTTGAAGTTGGAATGAACCCATCGACCAATTGGCTGGAATTTTCATGGCTGCGTCATTGCAGAAATTTTGTTTTATTTATTATAATATGTCAAAATGTCCATATTTTTTAGGTTTTAATGGTCCTGTCGTCTAATTGGCTGGAATGTTTTTCAGAGCTTTAGAATTTATTGGTAAATAGCTTGAGAATGAAATTTTTCTATTTTGATCATTTTCTAAATATTTCTATAATACCCTTAACACGAGAGAAGCTGCAAATGACAGATAATAAAATGAAAACCCTGTGCTATTCCAATCATGCGTCAGTTTTGCAAATGCATGAGGTGTAATGCTTCTTATTGGATATTCACGCTCGAGTAACGGTGCAATGGTATACTGATATATCGAATGCATAAATAAATTGACACCGCAAACCGCAGTTTTACGATCAGTTGCAACAGAAAATATAAAAAATTCATTACAGTCATTGACGCTGCAGGAAAGGACGAGTCCATTTACAGTTAACTCTTTTTATTCTATATACACTGATAAAAAATTGGTTGTCTGTAAAGTCGGTTTACGGACGATAGTTTTACGTGATAACGTCATAAAGAAACATTGATGAAAAATTGCAAGTGCACGCTCAGGCGGAACGTGACACTTTTCGGAACGTTAGGTACACTTTTTCGTGCATGCAGCCGGTGTTTCATCAATTTATAAGACGTTATCACGTCAAAAAATGGTTTGAGGCAAGATAATACATTACACCACAAGAGCAGCAAGTTTAAGATTCTCGCACTGCGCGACATGATGCCCGAGATGAGCTGAAGGCATCATGAGCTCAAGTACGCTCTCAAAATGTCCGCTCGTGTGGTGTATACTATTTTTCTTCATACCTCGGTCGAAAGTACGCTTATTAACTACATTGATTAATTAAGTATTAATTACATAAAACACAGGTAAGTTCCAAGCAAGCAACTTTGAGGTAATACGTAAAAACACGAATGACAGCTGTTCGCTACTATTGGCAGGCAGTAGTAGCGGCAGACTCATGGTTTCTTTATAGCCGGTCGAAAGTACATATTTCTGACATCAGTGCGTGTAATCCCACCGATGCATAAATGTTAGACTTTCTGCGATTTTTTGACAAATGGAGGCATCCCCGTCCCGAAAGCTCAGTTTCACCGACGCTCCTACAAATTCGAAACAAAAAATCGTTGCCTACTCAAAATGCAATACTGGCCACTTTTTACGCGCGTTTCACTGCACTAATTTGTAAAATTTAAAGATTTTTCGGGTAACAGTCATATTTTTTTAAGATGCAGTCAAATTGTGAAAATCAAAACTACATATTATGTAATATTATGATGACACTCCGTTGTCCGTATAACAAAAACGGATATTACATTATAATTTCAATCAAAATACACTTCACTGAAACCGTTACATTAATTATTATTATACAAGTTAAAACTTCTTACATAATATGTATTCGAGAGAACTTGAAAGTTTGGGGTAGAAAAGTTTCACGAAATTATTAATAATAAATCTAGTTTAAATTAACTATTGTTTTCGTAAATTAAAAATGTATTAGATGGTAAAATTAAATCAAGGAAAGGGAGTTCTCATTGCTTTAAGTCTGCGTATGTATACCAAGATTTCAGGGAAGTCATCGTCTCCGGTTCCAGATAAAATATATTTCTTACCAATAATCTGCTTCCGCCTTCCTAACTACCTAAATATTTATGGAGTAATCAGCTTTTCCCTTATATTCGCTCGAGTTAGTGTAACTCTATTTTAACATACTAGCTGTACGCGGTCACACGATACTGTGACCCAGTCTGGTTGGCGTGTGTTGTGTTATGTTCAACAGATATGACGCTTACGTAGCGATAAAACATTTAGTATAGCGAGTGTTGCTTTAACGGCCAGCAGATGGCGTTCTATTGCGCTAAAATATTTAGTATAACGAGTGTTGCTTTAACGTCCAGCAGATGGCGTCCCGTTATGGTAAAATATTTAGTATAGCGAATGTTGCTTTAATGTCCAACAGATGGCGCTGTGTGCCGTTGTATTACAAAAAAATATTGTCTGAAGACATAAGTAATTCAAGAATTACAAGGCGCGAATTTTACATAATATACCCCAACGTTATGTTCGAAAATTGGTGTATATTTTTAACGAGACTTTGAGCTTAATAATATAATTTAATTAACTTAATCTAAGAAAAAATAACAGTTGAAAATATTGAAGCACAGAAAGGAAAATAAACATTTTAATAATTTATTAATAAATAATTTAGGTTCATAAATATAAAAACGTTAGCTGTAAACTCTATGATCGTTTATTAGTCACAATCAATAATATAATTATGACCCTAAATTATTAAAAATTATATTTCCTTTTTGGTACATTTCAATAAAAACTTTCTTTTTAAAATCGGTTAAGGCGTTTGGGCTGTACGCTGGATACAAAAAGCGTGACTCACAGATTCACAGACAAAGCGAGTACATATAGGCGCTTTAGCTTACGCTATTCGCGCCTAAAAAAGCATAAAATAAACTATGAACGCTGTGGTAAATGACACGTTGCAGATACAGTATGGCACGTTTTTAAAAAAAATGCATGTTTTTACTTGTCACAGGTGTAATATCTATATAATCTATCTACCCGGTGTTCAAAAAATCTCGCAACGCCTGAATATCTCAGAGATTAAGTTTTTTTGTGAACGAAAGTTGCTCAATTCGTTGTAATGTATTTTTCGGTCACAAAAATTTCCCCCAAGGGGGCGTCCCCGTGAAGTTTTAAGTTTTGGCAACCGCAATCTTTTTTTATAGCGTCGAGTTCTTCGGGCAAAAAGGACATCTTTTGTCCCAAACTTTTTTTTGTTCAAGCTACAGATCACCGAGTACGCGGGGGCAAATTTTCCGAATTATCTTCACCCCCTCAAATAAAATTTGTAACAGAAATGATACTCTTTTACTTGACCTTGATAAAAATCCTAGAGATTAGTTCGTCGTTTTTAAAATGAAATTTGCAAAACGAATAAATTTTATTTGAGGGGGTAAGGATAATTCGGAAAATTTTACCCCGCGTATTCGGTGATCAGTAGCTTGAACAACAAAATTTAAGACAAAAAATGACTTTTTTTGCCCGAAGAACTCAATAAATCAAAATTTGCCTGTTCGAAAAAAATTTTTGAACGGTAACTCCGATCATCGTGAAATTTGGACACAACATTCATCTCGGTAAACGAAGATGAACGTGCGTACTCATACCCCGCCCCATTTGTTCTTTTGAACCCGGTTGAAACCGGAACGGACCGCAAATAGGTATTTAAAACACGCCTGTATTCGAATGCAATGTTGCGTCAAAATATCAAAGAAATTGGTGAAGAGCTTTCGGAGTTTTGTGAATTTGAAAACGAACATTACATTTTTATTTATAAAGATGTAAAGTTTAAATGCGCTTATCTCGAAAACTTTATAACGCAACACTGATATTTTATTACGCGGTTGAAAAAAGACTACAAAACTTTCTGGGGATAGCTAAAACACACCTATGGTACTATTTAAGGTGACTGCTCACCAGCTGTTCAATACGAGTATGACCTCTCATTCATCCGCATAGCTCTATATTACGAGCATTTGAATGCATGAAAAATAGTTCCATAATTCTCTTCTATGAAAAACCTTATTCAATCTTTGATGGTACCTAAAGGCCGCTGCACACTAGGCTGGAAACACTGCTTGAACACTTCTGCTGGCCGGCAGGCTGGGTACGAGACTGCGAGCTATAAGGAAACAATTTCACCTTTGATTCATCCATAGCTCTCACTAGTGTGAAGGTTCATATCTAGCGTTAACTAAGATAAAAATTAGCTGTCGCATGATGTAAAAAAAACAGTTAGGTACAATTTGCAATGATTGACTGATAGCTGTGTCACTGTGGTGTAATGTAACTTAGTCCGCCGCGAGAGTGATTCGAGGTTCGTACCTCGACGGTGACATTGTTTAACAATTGTAGCAAACAGTGTTGCACTGTAATGTATTATAGTAATTACGAACTATACTGTAAAAGAACTCATCTATAATATTTAGTATAAAATATAAATGATTCAAAATCAGATAAAAATAACAAATTTATATACAGAAGAAAATTAATTTTGAAAAAATTGTTGAACAAGCTTAATTTCTTATTATTTTTAATGTCCATTAAAAAAATGTTAATTAGACTTCCCATAATTTGAAATCTCATGTCGTGCTGTAAAATATTATCATGTTTTTTAGGACACAATTTATCGGACAAAAAAATGAGTTTTTGAATATAAGTATATAATCACAGGTATTAAAAACAGTAGTAAAATGTCATTTGCGACCACACTTTGAAATTTTCCGGGAGCATTTTTCACGGTATAAGTCAGCTATGTCTCTCTGGTCTACACCATAAAGTTGTCGATAATTTACTGCAAACTTGAAGAGAATTTCATCCCATTTCAGAATATATAGGGTTTATTAGTGAGTTATTTTAAAAAATAATCGAGACGGAGGCCTGGGGAGTCATGCCTCTGACATTCAGTAAATAAAAAATGCATAGTTTTTTCCATACTTCTATTGTAGTACTCATTCAGAAAACATTATAATGACATACATACTCTTTTGTTACAAAGAATGCAGTTTCTTTTTATATAGTCGCTCGTTACCATTATTCCTAGATGGACTTTTTATTTGAAAGTTAATATTATTCATTTCTTTTCCATTATACTCATATAACTAAATTTATCAACGGTTATCTTATTAATTATTCAATAAATAAAATTTCCGACTAATTTTTCAGACACAATTATTATTGATTAACCAAACGACGTGCGATCCGGATTTGATTCGTCTTTAAATTTGTAAGCTAGAAATTTATACTAATATATAAATCTGTTGTTTGTATGTTGGGTTGAACGCGCTAATCTCAGAAACTACTGGTTTGAATTGAAAAAATTCATTTTTGTTGGATAGCCCATTTATCGAGGAAGGCTATAGGCTATATAATATCACGCTACGGCCAATAGGAGCGGAGCATCAATGAATAATGTTGCAAAATGTAACTCAAAATTTATCCGTCCGACAAAAACTTTTGAACGGTAACTCCGATCATCATGAAATTTGGACACAACATTCATCTCGATAAACTAAGATGAATGTGCGTACTCATGTTCCTCCCTTCCCAATTCGTTCTTTTGCACCCGGGTGAAACCGGACGGGACCGCTAGTAAATAATAAAATGCTACAAAAAATGATTTTTTATAATCAGCAAGTTTTAACACTTTTTGCTTAAAACTTGCTAGTTATATGAAATCATTTTTTATATTTTTTAATACGCTGTATAAACAACGACGTCCCTACTTGGTCGACTAAATTTAGTGTTTTTTAAATATCAAAAATTTTGAAATCTCCAAGTCAATTAAATAAACTTCTTCATTAGTAGATTTGAATAAAATAGCAAATGACAAATTAAAATATTTACAATATAACTATAACAGGAGTAAATCTACAGTCTAATTTTCTGACGTGTGTTAAATTCAATTACTTTCAACCGTTAGAATGTGTATACACATTTTCTCTTGCCTGTCACAGAGCCAAATCTCTCGACATTCTCCAGTATATAATATGTAAGATATATTTTACTTCATTAAACAGGTTTCACACAAAATATTAAAACGTTTAAAAAAAAATAAAACCCCACGATGGAAAAGAAGAATGAAATCGAAATTTTTAAAAAAAAAAATTGGTTGTCTGTAAAGTCGGTTTACGGACGATAGTTTTACGTGATAACGTATTCCGTAATACATAACCTAAACCTCCCAAAATTTGGTTTCAATCCGCTTATCCTTGGTGTCGGAATGATAAGAAATGTCAAAAGTGACGTTTGCAACTGTCAAAGTATAATGTTCTAATAATGATTAGTTATTCCAATACTTAACTTAGAAGGCGTTGCATTTCACAAAATACTAATGTCAAAAAATTGAAATAAACATTAGAAATGCAGCCGTTTTCATGTTAAGACAAGACATACGTTATCTTCTAATTTCCATGTACGGCAAACAAAGACGACCGACCGCGTCGCGCCATGCATTAGACAACATTGCATTTATACAGCTATTTTTCTATATAAATTTGTATAAAAAAACTGTTTAGGCAAATTCTGTTATACGAAATCTATGTAAAATGTTCTCCTCTTTCGTTTAAGACTGGTTTCAAACCGATCTGATTTAAATTGAGCGAGAAATTAGCAAAAAGCACGCACAGGGTCAGGCGGAACGTTAAGCGTTACGAACGTTAGGAACGTTAGGAACGTTACACTTTTTCGTGCATGCAGCCGGTGTTTTATCAATTTATAAGATTGGTGATTCATCAATTTATAAGACGTTATCACGTCAAAAACCTTTGACATAATAGACCTTTCAAAAGAACTAAATCAAAGCCACTAAGCAGTTTCTTTTTTGTTTGTCGGACCATAATTTCTCGATCTTTTATAGCCTCCCGAACAATTTGGCACCATTTATGAAAATGTTTATATATGTGTTTGTGTGTGTTAGTACGGTAACTCTCGACAGACTTAATCGATTTAAATGAAATTTGGTTCACATATTGAAATTCATCACTGCCTGAAATTATTTAAAATGGGCATTTAAAAATTGAAAAAGTGTTTGGATCTAAAAATACCCAAAAAGTTCTTAGAATCGTTTCAAATTTGAGATTTAACTAATTTTGAAATGTCCTGCTAAAATTTAAATAAACCGGTCCGACAGGACATGATTTAAAAACTTTAAGAAAACTCTATTTTGTAGAATGTGCAATCCGACATAGGTAGATACTAAATTTTTTCCACGTATACTTCCTATATGAAATAGCTATAGTGATAAACGGAAACTATGTTGGATTGGTAAAATAGCATTTTTAGGCACTAGTTGCGAAATAGGTAACTTTACTACCGCTATGCTGGCACGAAAGTCAGCTAATAATTGTAGGAAGCTGCGCAAAAACACAATTTTAAATGCGTTCAAAGCTTATAGGTATATGTCATTAAAAATCGCGCATTATTCAACAATGTCTCCGTATCATATATTATATATAATAATTAATATATGAAGCATTGTCTATTTACTCAATGTGCGGTGAGCGAAAGCAACAAAGCCTATCAAAAATATATCTGCGTCTCTTTTATCGAAGTAATTCTTTGGTTATTCCGACAATATATATTAGCGGTCCCGTCCGGTTTCACTCGGGTGTAAAAGAACGAATGGGGAAGGGAAGAACATGAGTACATTCATCTTAGTTTACCGAGATGAATGTTGTGTCCAAATTTCATGATGATCGGAGTTACCGTTCAAAAGTTTTTGTCGATAAAATGCAGTATTTAAACTTTGTTTAACTAATTTTTTTTTTTTAATTAATTAAATAATATTAAAATGAATTTAAATGTAAGCCTTAGAAGAAAGCAATGTATAAAATAAAAAAAAAATAAAAATATATTCGCCCAACGTGGGGCTCGAATCCACGACCCTGATATTGACAGTCGCATGCTCTACCGATTGAGCCACATGAGGTTGTGTTCTCACAACGCTAATATGAGTATATCTATAGTTGGTGCATTTCACATGAATAGAAGCTTATTTTTGAGATACATTTTGCAACATTTTTCATTAAAGCTCCGCTTCTAATGGTCGTAGCGTAATATTATATAGCCTATAGCCTTCCTCGATAAATGGGCTATCCAACAAAAAAAATGTTTTTCAATTTCAACCAGTAGTTCCTGAGATTAGCGCGTTCAAACAAACAAACAAACAAACTCTTCAGCTTTATAAATTAGTATAGATGTATATTAGCATCGAGTTTATCTTTCTTTATCAAAAGTTTTGTAGCTTTATCTATGGCGTTAGCCAATCAAAACCAACAAACTCTTACGACTTAAAAAAAGACATGTATATCTTATGAGTCGATTGTGATTTTATTCCTATGCTCGGTATATAATAAAAGTATATAAACGAGTTTGTACATAAACAGTGAGTCAAATGAAAACGCGTGTTTATGCGACGGAAATGCACACAACACACGAAGATTATAATGAATGGTAAGTTTTGAGTGACATTTGTTGTGAGTCAAAGAGCGCGCCTGTGTAAAAGCGGCCTTATATTTTATATTATGTAAGTTAAACATCTATGAGTGTGTGTATGTGTGTATTCCATTTAACGTTTAATGTCTTTTGTCGTGTCGTGCCAAAGTCTCAGAAGAATTAACAAACTTTAACATGAAATTCGTTTTATGTCAGCGCCTTTATTGTCTTTTTAAATATCAAGTCACAATCGTTAGATTATTGTATTGTATTTAACTTTAGAACATTTCAAAATATGGTAAGATAATTAACACAATTTCCAAATCAGACAATTACAATATTTTTTTACAATAACCGATCACGTTCACATTTCAATAAGTTCTGATAGTCTTTTACAAAAATAGCTACGAATTTATAATGTATTGCGTAATAGTACTTCATTAGATTTGATGTCATCACCAGGTCAGTTTCAAAATGTAGATACAGAGGTTCGAAATGGGCGGATTACCCACATTAACTTACTAAATGTCCATTCGTATGCAGTGGCAATCTATATAGGTATAAAAAGCACGAGTTTTTAATCGTGGCCTCAAAAAACCGAAAATAAAACTAAATTTAATTTTTTTTAAATTTTTTATGTTGTCAAAAATAGATGTAGAAGAGGACATCAAACTACTATTGTTCATATTCGTACCTTCGCTGCTCTATTTTTTTGAGAATGCGGCTAACCAAAAAAAAAAAAAAACTTTCGGAGCCATATAAACGATATTTCAATACGATCTCAACTATTCTCAAACCATGGTAAAATTAATGTTGCAAGTGTATAAATGGAATTGTCCTACTTTTTTTGAGGGTTTAAATCTACTTTAAAGGAGTTTTCTGGAGTGCAATAAAACATTTTTTCAAAAGTGTGTATTGTCAATCTGATGTCGTTACAGAATGAGAATAGACGCGAACAATGGTCAGCCATTCAAATTATAATCCTCTCATTACAACGACCGTTTTGCTGTCTTCCTTTTTTGCACGACTTTTGGCACATATACCTTAGTACAATTACGATTTTATAGACATATTATATAGTGGTTCAGTCCGGCTTTGCTCGAATTAGTAGATTGCCAACGTTTTTCGTCTACTTTCGTTGCAAAATTGACCCCCATGAAAGCGCTTTTATTTTAACGCGGTAATATATAGCCTATGTCTATCCTGAAGGTTCATTCTAAATTTTGGTGAAAAAATAATTGAAATCGGATGAGTAGTTTCGGAGATTACCTCCTACACCCAAACTGACAAACTTTACATCTTTATAATATTAGTATTGTAACAAAACTAGCAAAACGGTTTCTTTGTTGATGGTTAAAAATAATTATTTACAAAAAGAAACGTTAATAAAACAAATTACAAGTACTTCTCTATGATAATGCGAAAACAAATAATAAAATAAATAATGAAAAACAAACGAACTCTGAATTCTGAAATAGTAACCCTAAACTACTACTATGTATACAGAATATTTATATCTCACAGATGTCTATTTATCTCTATATTTATTTAGAACACATTTATGTCGTTCGTGCACTGTTCATTTGCACAGACACTGACTGACCCGCTGACTCGTTTCGCGCTGTTTATATACATCTCCAGTCGCGTTCTCGAACATTCCACGACATTCTAAAAGCTTCGGCAAGCTTCTATGTGGTCCGATAGCAATGCGCGTATTGTTGTCTATGCGGTAACAATGCGAATATTGTTGTCTACGCGGTAACAATGCGAATATTGTTGTCTACGCGGTAGCAATGCGAGTATTGTTGTCTACGCGGCTCTGTCAACAATGCACTGCCGCCGCCTCCAGTGGCGTCTCGTTACAGTATAGATTTACGCCAAAACCGCTCGTGTGAAGCAACCTTTAACACGCAGTTGTCCGGCAGCCCAGAGTGATTTCTCCACATGCATATTTATGTCGAAGAGGTCATATTCAGTGGCAATATAGCTAATTCCATTTAAGTTCTCAGGGCTCAGGAGAACTGCGTGGTACTTCTAGCAAGGTTTGATAGTTACTTTAATGTTAGTAATACTGCATACATAATACATATGGATAATATTATACATTATAAGTTTAGTACATAACAACTAACATAATTAAAAATTAGCACGGTACATTATGCATATTTAGTAAGCTATAGATAAACGCGTTTCCAAAATTTATCCGTCTATCTGGTACGTAAAGTTAAAGTATAACCTATTTTTTACACTTTCCTAACTGCTTTTCATGGTATATTATAGCGGTAATAAAATGGGCCGTTAAACAGTAGCGCTGTGAATTAAAACAAAGAAATGCTACATTACCAATTCAACAATAATTTTCAAAAACGACCTGCCGGTTACCATTTATTTTTATAAAACGAACAGAGATAGCAAATCAACACAAAACAGGTGCAATTTTCGTTAACAACGCAAATGGCCCCGCATACAGTAATTACAGAAATATTATTGTGAAATGAAAATTGGTTATTTTATAGGAGGCACCTACGTGCAATAAATCTAGTATGTGTAATCGATGGTTAATCTCGTTAATCACTCGTTTTAACATAATGTTACTTGCTCTTCAAAATACTTTCATTTACAAACAAGATACATAAATTACTATTTTATACAGCAACGAGTTCATACGTCAATATTGTTGTGTGCCCCTTGATGGGACGCCTATGAAATCGGTAGGATCTACTAGAACCAACAACAATGGAAACAGGTAAAAAACACCCGACCTTGGAGACACACATGCATGTAAAGGAAAGGATCTCGGTGCGCGAGCAGGTAGCGAAGTTAGACCCGATTTCTTAGAATCGCTTGGAGAGAACAATAGATATAAAGGAAGAAATCTCGATTCGTCCAGAACATTCGATAGAAGCGTGGGCCGAAACTATATAAGGCGAGCAGAGTGAGCAAGTCAGTCAGTCAGTTACTGGAGCTGCTCGCGAGTTGTGTTGTTACAGTGCTCTGGCATTACTACATAAATTAAATCATAATACTGCGAAGATAAATAAACTTTAGTGAGTGCAATTTATATAAATCTGTTTAAATAACTTTTTGTAAATACAAGTGTGAATCAGTTACTGTAGGTACTAGATAAACATTTTGTGTATATAATTTAGTGACTATATTCTCTGTTACTTAGTCTGTTATTTTATAATTTAGAACTATTAGTTTTGTTTCTGTTAGGTAATGTTATTATTTCTGTTAAGTTAAAGAAGTACACTTTCGTGTGTGTGTTTTACTGTTTTGTTAAACATTTATATTATTGCAAATAAATAATTTCCGCCACGGACTACAGCAGTTTTGTTACAATATGAAATGTCAGATTAAAGGATTTTATGCCATGACACTTTTAAAAATTTGACTTTAAACAATTTCTAAGTTTCTTTCGAATGAAATCCCGGTGGTGAGAAATTTATTATTTAAAACTAAAGTTTTCGTTTTCACAAAAAATAGAGTTCCTCAAGTGAAAATTGAGACTCCACCGATCGCCGTTGACACGAAAATCGAAACTAAAAAAAATAGTTATCTTTAAAAAATGTAATGAGATCAAGGGATGTGTTCAAAACCCCCTGAAAATCAGAAAGTCCCGGGGAAATCACGACATCGGGATACACAATTCAAAAGTCGTCACCTGTTGTTCCAGCTCTTATTTAAGGAGCTCTATAGCAAAAACATAATATAAAGAAAAGTGACACATATCGATGTATTTCTTTATGTGTCAGAAATTGAAAATGTTAACATTGTTAGTGCATTAGGTCGATGGGATGGTGTGATACGATACATGGTAAAAAGTCTATTTTTAGACGCATTCGTCTGACGGGGTGATCATCTTACAGGACGACATAAAATCTCATTCAGTAGAAGAAAATAAGTACCTATGTTTGTGTGCGTGTGTGTGTATGTGAGAGAGAGTGGAGAAAACTACACGTTGTGCTTTCATTCTGTGTAACTTGAGAGGAAAATCTCTGCACGACATGCCTTTAAAACTTATACCTGTCTCAACACTACCGGAAATCCCTCGAGATTATAAAACCTAGCCAATTAGTCAGCGCTTAAAAGAGCTCTTTCACTGATAGCTTTTCGATACACAAAACACTGAATACGCAATCTATACTAATATACAGGGTGAGTCAGACCACCCGTATCAGTCGTTTTTTTCGAAAACGGTTAGTCGTAGAGAGTTGTCTCAAAAATCTGTATTATAAAAGCCCTCATGAAGAATTGAATGGTGATATTTTTTCCCCCCGGAAAGGTCAGCTTCCCTGTTAGTTTGCTCCGGAATGTTCAGAACTACGGAATGTTAAATGGCACGATAGGTCGAAAGTGGTATTGTTGAAAAGATCTTTAAAAAATAAGCAAGTTTTGTAGGACATTTTTTTTGTTACTGCCACCCCTCTTAAGTAATATTCGTTTGAAATTATTAAATTAACATATCAGAATAACAAAAAGTCGGCATTTAAAATCTAGTAACCTAATTAAATAATGTCACAATAAGTTTTCAATAATTGCAATTGTTTTTTTTTTGTCGGAAAATACTTCCAGGTACTCATAACATATCTAGAAGAGCTCTGCAGTGTTTAGAAGTAAATTGAAGACAGTTTGAACATTTGTAACATTGTTTAATTAGGTAACTAGATTTTAAATGCCAACTTTTAAAATTAAGTTTGTTTTTCTTACATGTTAATTTAATAATTTCAAACGAATATTACTTAATAGGGGTGGCAGTAACAAAAAAAAATGTCCTACAAAACTTGCTTATTTTTTAAAGATCTTTTCAACAATACCACTTTCGACCTATCGTGCTATTTAACATTCCGGAGTTCTGAACATTTTGGAGCAAACTAACAGGGAAGCCAACCTTTCCGGGGGGAAAAAATATCACCATTCGATTCTTCATTAGGGCTTTTATAATACAGATTTTTGACACAACTCTCTACGACTAACCGTTTTCGAAAAAAACGACTGATACGGGTGGTCTGACTCATCCTGTATAAAGCAGAACAGTTTGTTTGTTTGTTTGAACGCGCTAGTCTCAGGAAGTACTGGTTCGAATTGAAAAACATTTTTTTTTTGTTGGATAGCCCATTTATCGAGGAAGGCTATAGGATATATAATATCACGTTACGACTAATAGGAGCGGAAAATCAATGAAAAATGTTGCAGAATGTCAGTCAACATTTTTCACTATATTATACTTATATTCAGGTGAAATGCCCTAACAGAATATCTCAATATTAGCGGCGCACGTACCGGATCTCGGTTAGCTCAGTCGGTAGAGCGCTCGGCTCTTAATCTCAGGGTCGTGGGTTCGAGCCCCACCTTGGACGAATATGTTTTTAATGTTTTTTTTTTTATTTTCTACATTGCTTTTTTCTAAGGCTATCAATTAAATTTATTTTAGTTTTATTTACAACTAATTAAAATTAAATAAATCTAAATAATAGCTCATTTGAAAACTATTACAGTACCTATATATAAAAATAATTTTCCTATAGTGTTTTCAATTAAATATTTATTATATTTTATTAATTATACAGTAATTATTGATTTAAAAGAAATAATTATTACTTAAAAAAAATATTTTCATCAAAAATGGAGGTTTGAGTTTAAAATAAGTAATAAAGCAGGGAACTGCCGAAAACTGCAAAAAAATTGGACCCAACATTCATTTCGGTAAACTAAGATGAATTTGCGTACTCATGTCCCTTCCTTCCCCATTCGTTCTTTTGCAGCCGGGTGAAATCGGACGGGACCGCTGGTAACTAATAAAATTTTTCTACTTTGTTGGATTTAAAGATAGGGTGTACAAGGGCTTGTCCAATCAGTAGCGTTTGTGTAAGTACATTTGTGTAGATATACCGTCCTGGTAGAAGGTAACATTTCCTGCTCAAAAGCTTGTCCTTGATCGGTGCATGTTCATAAAAACACACAATCTTCTACATATACCATTTTGAGTTGTAGTTGCTTACAAAGTACACACACAAGTATAATTTTTTAAGTATCAGCTCAACAAAATATAGTATTACAGCCTTGCTTAAAACCGCTGATCATTCATAGGTTTACGAACATACTATCTACCTAGAAAATTGTGCTAGTGGCAGTTCTGAAAGTTCAACAATATGACAATTTCGGATTAATGATAGAGTATACATCGTCCTACTCGAAGGACCACTGCGACTCATGCAGTGGTCCTTCGAGTAGGACGCTGTATACTCTATCATTAAATGCAGCCGACAAGGACCAAAAGTAATACTGTCCTTTGTTTGTAACGTAAAAAGCGGAAAACGTACGTTTAATATTTACACTTTACCGGCCTCACTTTTTAGCTTAGTTGTGTTAGTTTTGGTCTTAAATTAAAGTTAATCATGTAATGTAATGTAATAGTTTATTTGTATACTAAATATAGTTACAAAAATAGTCAAATATATAAAATTTACAAAAATAAAATTTACAAGAAATCTTTAAAATTATATAGACACAAATCATTTAGCAACTTTTTTATTTGTCTTGTAAATGCAGGTTGTGACAATTCTCTAGTAGCTATGGATAATTTATTATAAAATTTTGGAGCCCAAAAGTTGGGACCATTTGTTAGTTTATTAAGCCTGTATGAAGGGATTCTGAAATGACATAAAACCTGTTAATATATTCAGAAGAGACGTTGTGTGAATTAGACATTTTTTGCCTTTATCGCCCTAAGAATAGACCGCTAGCTTTAGTTTGACGAAAAAAGCATACTCTGATCAAAAATACAATCGAGATCGTAACAAAATTCTAGGCGGAAGAGAAAGGGACTAAACTCATCTTAATTTTGTAAGTTTATTTGGAGGGAAACAATGGAAAACGACGAAAGCTGATGATTTTGATGATGTACAAACCATATTAAGTGTTATTATCCTGCTAGATTAGTAAAAGTAATAAATAAATAAATAATCTACGCCTGTATTTTCAACTTCTACTTCATTCTCACTTCGTGGCAATCATAGATTAATAAAAAAAAAACTTTATTAATTTGAGGTTAAACGCAGTAGGAGGAGACATTTTGCATGAGAGGTAGGGACTGAGAAATTGAAAACACATGAGTAAAATCGGTTGAAAATAGATGGTGTTGAATATATGAGTCTGACTGCACCAAAACTTAAAATATGAATTTACATTACACCAGGTGTCTTTAAATGAACAAAATATGAAATAAAGCGCTGCAAACGTTTTCTTTAAATTATACAAAACCCGATTAGAAGCGTTGTAACTGTTGTTCCAGTTTACACATTGTAACAATTTTAAAGTTTTATGTGTACAATGTTTTAGCATATAGGTACATGTAAAGCAAGCACTTGTTTAACCCTAGATCTTTCCCCTCTTCTTTTTCTTTTACTTCCTATATTTACTCAGTTAAATAAAGTTTGTCTTCGTTCACTACAGTTAATTTAAGCTGCTAAAGAAAACACCATTCAAGCAAAACATCTATTAGTACAATTCAACCAACTCAATTTTCTTAGTTTCAATTAGATTATGGCGACCTTACGATTGATACTTTGAAGTTTTTTCTTAACTTCTTTGTTTCCCTGAAACAGTTGTTCATGAAGCATTTTGATATACATAGTTCCTATTAAACAGAGATGTGACTTATCTTAGATACAAGTATTTGAAATACAGATACAAGATGAAAATACGTATTTTGTATCTTGTATCTGTATTTCAAATACTTTTAAAATTTACCTATGGATTTTTTACTTTGCGGCATCATAAAGACAAAACTAAACGCATCCTAAAATTTTCATTTATCAACATATCAAAAGATTGCACCTACAGTCTACTATAATGTAATAAAAGTATAATAAGTATAATATAATATTTTCTTACATTTATAATAAAATGGCGTATATTTCTTTATTCAACACGCATGAGTAATATATAATTTCGGGCCCTGCTAAATTCGGGAGAAATAATAAATTACTTCATGTTGACGCGTAGAGTGCTAATAATGAGCCGAAACTGTACGATAATGTATATTACTGCATAGTTTCTGGACCAATAGGAACGCGGTAGCGAGCCGAAACCAGAGCCGGATTTACTGTGTAGGCGTTATAGGCGACGCCTATAGGCCCCCCAAATCGTAGGGCCCCGCCAAAGTGAAAAAATTGAGAAAAAAAAGAAAATGAATAAAAAAAAAAAAGAAAATGAATTTTTTTTTGGATTAGAAAAAAAATTCATATCATACACAAACATGAAAGCTATTAAAGATATAAACGTTATCATTGAATTTTTATATTCATTTTTTGGCACAGTATAAATAAATTAATAATTTTTCATATTATTTCAAAAGTTCATTTTCAAATGCTATTCTTAGTTCAATTGATTTTCGTCCCCTTACATAGGCGATAGCCCCCCCCCCCCTCAGGGTCCCGTCTACGGGCCCCTTCGCTTCTTAATCCGGCTCTGGCCGAAACTGTACGGTAATGAATTATTACTGCATAGTTTCTGGGCTTATAGGAACGCGGTAGCGATTTGTATATAGGAAAACAGCATCGCAATTCAGCGAAAGTCAGGGCCATCTTGTGTGCATCGGTGGAAGGTTGTGGAAGTTTGTTAGGGTATGAGGATCAAAATGGTTCAGTCACCGATGATATTAAAAAAAAATGAAGCACAACTCAATATAAGTTGAAAAACTTTAATTGTAAAAAAAAATAATAATAAAGCAAACTGGTAGCATAGAAATAATTGTCTTGTGTCGGCTTTAGCTGATGTTATTGGTCTTAGTTCGTGAAATATATTTTTACGCTCACTTGTTTAACCAAATCCAATAATTGTGGATAAATAAAGGATTAATAATCTCGCCACAATCAGGATTGTTAGTTTAGCGATTGTTTTATCAAATTTGACTGCCTTGTAATAATTTTGCATTGAATATTTTAAACATTTTTCAAATGAATTTGCGTAGAGCTAAAGTCGACACAATGACAAGTTACATTAACGATTTGGTATAATAATGAATAATTATAATTTAGGCCAGAGGCGGCGCATAAAAAAATAATTTAATTTTTATTAAATTAAACAAAGTAACAACTGAGTTGTTACATGAGTAAACATTAATATCTGGTTTTCTGGAATTTCTGCAGCGTTCTCTCTCTCAACTGTGGACATGTTCACTTATGGCAAGGTACTAACAGTACTAGCGCACTCTATTACTTATATCTCTATGATAGTAACATTGTAATTTGTAAAGCTTCACGTGTGGTTTGAAATGGCGTATTGGATATTTTGCATTTATTTATTGCGTCTACATATTTTCGATTTTGTTGAATCTTGATATTTGTAAAAAGAAAACCTTGAAACTCGTAAAGCAATACTAAAATATTTTCTTGAATAAAATGTGATTTGATATTAAACAAGAATGACTTACATGGATATTGGAAAATTATATTAAAGTTATGTTTTGATAAAATTTACCTTAATAATGTAATATGCAAAACAAACTAGAAATACAGATATCTAAGGTGAAATGAATATATCAAAGGTACTTCTTATATTAAGGTGCAGAAGAAAAACACATTTTTCTTAGACTTTTTCTCTCTTTAAATGTAATATCGTCAGAGTAGTCTATGCCTGGCTGTACGTAATCCAATAGAAGGGATTGGTAAATACTACCATAATGCTGGGTTACAGAAAGCACTGTTAAAAAAGTTGATTTAACAAAGACATTAGTCCAGTTTTAATACATACAGGAAAATGTCTTTGTGAAACTCTCTGACATTTAGAACATTAGATTGTGCTCACACTGCCAAAACAAATTATTGATCTACATAAAAAGAGATTGTTTTCGAGTTAAATTTTGATCAATGTGTGTAGAAAAAGTGGAATCTGTGCAAAAAAAAAACTACATTAAATACATATATACACAGTTAAAAAAATTCCAACCAATTAGGCAACGGGACCATTCCAACTTCAAAAATGTTGACATTTGATTATAATAAAGATAATAAAATATCTGATATCGCGTGAGGTGACGCGAGTAATGGTTAGTATTCAACATGATATTTGCTATTCGTTACCATGGTTAGTGGTTACCTACATAATATGTTCCACGTCATGTAAAAATTAATCAAAGTATGCCGAACTAGTTTATTTTTGACAGATCCATAAAACAAGATAGCGGCTGATTTTTTTTTATTTTTAAAATATTTCCGAAACTATACAGTTTAGAAAAAAAATTTAACAAAACTTTCTTGAAAAAATAAATAGAATAATAAGCAATTATGAAAAGTATACCTATACCTACCATTATTATATAAAAAACGCCGTTATAGCATATATCTCTTCTGCGCATGCGCCGATTTTCCCCAAAAACAATAGGGTTCTTCATATTTGCATGCCAAACATCCTCCCAAAATTTTGTTTCGTTTGACCTATATTGTGTTCACAGACTAACAGACCAATAGACAATTGTGTGGCCGTTCCCACAAGAAATCTGCCTGTAAAATTTCATCCGATTCGATGAAAAGATGGCGGAGTTATAAGCTGTGATACACGGATAGACGGACGAACGGACATGACGAAATTATGAGTTCCGTAGTTTGTCAGTTGGCTACGGAACCCTAAAAATCGAAGAGAAGAAATCTATGAAAGCTTTTGATACATCCCTGGGTATTTATTGATCTTCTCCCAGAAAATATTTCATAAATTAGTTTTCCCGTACTTTTATTTGATTCCAAATGAAATCTATTTCTTTTTCGCTTATAAGAAGCACAGCGTTTCACGCCACAGCATTTCTTTTTGGTAGTCTCATAGTTGTTCCGTACTTCCCCTTCTTTCCTCCACCTATTTTTATATCCACCTATCTTTTCCTCTCACGTCTTTCATCTTTTTGTACATACTATCTTTTTTATCTGGCCAACGTCTTGTTTTTGTTCAAGACTTTTTATGATATTAATATCAAATAATATAACGATATTTATTTATCTTCCATCTCTTCAAAATAAAATGGAGGATGCGCGTGTCATTTGTTATTAACAGATTTCATCTCGCAAATACGACTTCTTTAAATCTTAAAATTTATATATCAGATCCAGTTAGTATTAATAATTTAGAATTATGATTTTTTTTATTTCTGGGAAACTTGCGTTGCACATGACGTCTAATCCAGAAAAGATGCTCATTGAATTCAACGCGTCTTTTACTATATATGCGTGGTTAGGTTGAAAAAGTTCTGAGAGATCAATTTTTTTCAAAAATCCGTTTGAAGGATCGCATTAATGAAGACGAAATGTTTAATTTTAATTAAAAAAATAGGTACTTCCCTAGCATTTTTTTTTTTTTATTTTTCAAATATCTGTCATTGATTTTACAATTAATTAATTTTATCATTGACATAATTCTTCAAATACATATTAAGATACTAGCGGTCCGTCCCGATTTCACCCGGATACGATAGATATAATTCTGCAAAATGTATTTCATTTGCGGCCCGGCGTCTGAACTAACAGCTTTGATCAAATTCTACCAGATTTGCTTCTGAACTAATAGCTTTGAGCGAATTCTAACAGATGTCGCTATTTTGCACTAAAACAATTTGTTTTGTTTGCTTCTGATAGAATTTACTCAATTCTATCAGATGTTGTTACATGTCACTAAACCAGTTTTTTTTTCGAGAAAACACCCTAATTGTGCAAAATATTTAACAAAAACTATCCTATAGCGTAAGTTGCAACAAGCAAGACACATTTACAAAACTTCATTAAAATCGGTTCAGTGGTTTCGGAGATTAGATATAGATATAGATAGGGGAAAAATCGATTGGTGCGTTAATTTTGACCTGGAATTTATATCACTTCATTTAATAAGGATTGTATGCGTATTTATTATTTTTTACATGATAACGAACAACAACCACCTCCATTAGTTTTCCGCACACATAACCTGCAATTAGTTCAAGCTCAAGCAAAAAAAATCAATATTTTTTTCAAGTTTTACTCATATCACACCAGAATGCCCACGAAAATATTAATTCCCAAACTAATTTTACAAATTCCTTTTCAAAAAGTATTTCTAAATTTTACTTTTTAGTCAGGTATTCGTATTATTTTCAGTTTTATTTTTTTATTAATGATCCAGGGAGGGTAATTACCCCCTTTACTGAACCCTTGCGGCGAAGTACATCGCATATTACTACATCACAGGTATATCTACGAAATGGAATTATATTATAACACAGCATCTGCACTAAACCAGCCGCCCTTTGAGCCCCAACACTAACAGTCGACTCTCTCTTTCCCTTTCTCTCTCATCTCATTCTCGTTTATCTATCTCCCCGACTTACGTATGGTAGTATGGTTATGGTAGTACCTGTAAGTGTACTTCACACAGTGTTCATACAGCGCCAGAGATTCACGGCCTATAATAGTGTTCCATCAGCACAGAAATGAGTGAACAGCTGTCGTATTTACTCTCTCTCTCTCGTAGTCTGGATCAATCCAACTAGAGCAAAACTCAACATCATCATCGTGCAACAACTGATATTTATTATAATAAACTGGATTTGGTTCTTCCGGGTACAGTTCCTGAAACCATGTTCGATTAACCTGAGATTCTATCCTGAAACGGCTAGCGCTGTAATAACGTCTCGGGTGTTGGAAAGTTTACAGCACATATTTCGAAATCTATATGGCCTACCACCCTTTTTTTAGTTAGAAAATTAATCGACGCTCCCCAGAAATCTACATATAATAATAATAATAATAAATTTATTATCCTTTTTTGACCATGAATACAGCAGGACGATTTGTCAATTATACAATTAAAATAAACACATTAAAATAATTACAAATAGGTACAATTAATTAGAGGCTATAAATTCATTTACAGTATAAAAGGCCTTTTCAATAAGAAATGACTTTAATTGTTTTTTCAATCTAGAAATATTGTTTTCCTTCTTCAGATTTAAAGGCAACTTATTATACAAGCGAATACAGTTGCAATACATATTTTTGCTATACCGAGATAATCTGTGATAATCATGATGCGCGGTGCAAGAATCTCAAACTGTCTGCCCTTGTGGTGTAATATATATATAATATTCTCTGAACAAAACCAATAATATACAAATCAATTAGATACGCCTATGGAAAAGCAATAAAATTTAGTTTTGTACTTTAAACCAAGTCATGAATCCGTCGATAACCAGCATAAAAGACACCGTCGTCCTGCAGTTATGATTCTGGTTATTTATTTATCCTTGTGACCATGTCTTCTCTCGGAGATGTTTTCTATCTTTCCCCACAAAGCACTTAAGCATGTCCATACTTCATAATATTATAGTTCGATTTCATCATGAGATATCACAATACTGAACGGTCATAGATTCGTTCGCTCCCGAACGAGAGTGCATATTATGTCCTACATCGGGTGTAGCATTCTGAGACATAAAGTGACAAATTCGGGTAACCTTGGCGTTAACTTTGACTTTACCAAAGAAAGCTTAAGACACGTTAATGTCTGGACAAAAATATATAATTTGCTTACATCCGGAAAAAAGTTGTCTATAGCAATTGCTAAAGGGAAATAATTGTTCAGGCGCCTAACAATTTAAAGAGCGACTAACTATTTGCAACTAAAAAAATAACTTGATAGTGATTAAATATTTTGGCAATAGTTGTAATAGATGAGCTTTAAACGCAAGGTATTAAAACAACTAAATAATGGCTGCTAGTTTGAGGTAGCGAACATATTAAACAAGTCAATTGAAATCATATGCGAGGTACCATATAAATAATGACATGGCGACTAATATTAACAGTGGGTTGACAAAGATTGTATTATAACAACTAGTGAAAAAAGGAGGGCGTTTGGAGGGAGTTCTTTAAAAAAACAATTACGAGATCGTGTCGATGCGATGGCGTTTTCATATTACGGTTCTGAATGTTGTTTCTTTGTTCATTGTTTGGTTATAACTTTAAAAATATATGATAGATCTCAATTGTATAGTTTAGGAATGCCCATTTTCAGTTTTTTATCCGCCATGAAGTTTCCGCTTAACAACAAATTCTGTTCAATAAATAAAATTATCGACCAATTATTTATTGAAGAGTTCTAATCAGACGTTAATCAAAGATTTGAATAAATTCAGTTACCTAAACAAAAACTCGATGCCAGTTTAAATTAAAACAAAGCTTACAACAGATTATTAATACGTAATACTATCCTCCTCAGCAGCTGCCAACAGCTACTATTTTGCTACCCACTTTAATGTTTTTTTTTTGTCGCCGCGGTAAATCATTCATAAATATTTTAATCAAAACGCTGCCGTCTTCGAGTGATACAAACAGACAGACAGACAGAGATCCCGTTACAATTGCATAACGTCGTTTGTTCTGTAATACCTCTTATGTGCAAAAAGTAAAAGTTGCAGGAAAGGCCAAAAAGTGGTTATTTCAGCAATGGATGGTTAGAACTAGCAATTTCAGAGGTATATTACTAATTCATACTTATCTTCACTATACGTGTTTAATTAAGATGAAGTATTTTCTTAAAAAATATTTAACGTTAATTTCGAATTTATTGGCACATGGGAGGAATTATTTGATACAACTTTTCACATAAGAGTTACTTCCCCTTGTTGGTTACTGTAAAATTAATTTGGAGGTATTACTAGCGTATAGAGCTCGATTTCCTGAATCTTTTCATTTAAAACACGTAAAATCTGCCAATTATGCACATAAGAGCTATTACAGAACCAACGACGATAAATTACAATAGCATTGATTAATTATTACAAATCTTTGGAGAAATAAAAATCCAAATAAATAATATCTTCTATCATTGAGATGGACGAAATGTTGTGTAGGTCTTTGCCGCTGTGACGTTATAGTAAAATACATACCTGTGTGTATAAGAAGACATGATGTGGTCTGAGGGTGGGAATTTAAGGGTCGCGGGTTGGGGAAACTGCAGTGCAAACTGTACACGTAGGCCTGCCGCATCACAGTGGATAGAAGACGACAAAATTAAATTTGAGTTAAATTTGGCGACGATTAGAAGTGCTTTGAGAAGAAGATGGTGGCTCTATAATGTAACAGCTCAACTTGCATTACGCTCTGCTACTCTCGCATCGTAGTTTATATTATAGATATAAGTTGTAGTAAAAATAAAAGATAATCGTACTATGCTGGGGAAATATTTTACCAAAGAAAGATTGTAAACAGAACTAGTTATATAACTTCTTTTGGTACGGCACGGGCAAGCAAGAGTGAGTCTGAACGGACATGGAAAAAGTGTTACGGAACAGCTGATGGAGAAAGGAATACAATCGCGGTGCTAGTATAAAGTTTGCAATGTTAACTTTCCAGTACATTGGAAAGTTTTTGTAATGGATCCGAAAATCGAAATTAAAATTTAAAAAAGTATATAATATGTTTCAAACTCACTACACTATTTTTAAAAAGGATTACTTACGTACTCATTTTTTTCTAATAGGCCCCACTCACGATCAAACTTCATGCCACAGTTCAGTGTTCAGTGAAGATGGACCGATTAATCGAAAGACTGACTGACACCACACACAGATCATGCAAACTGCTCAGTTTTTTAAATTTTTTGTGTTCAGTTTGGTTCAGTTGTTGGCATACACTCGTCGAGTATAGATACATAAGATATATTATATTATATACACACTATAATATTATACTATAGAGTACAGTTCATTAATAAGAACTAAATGAGTAATTTAAATGGTGAGGATTGGCTGTTCAGAGCTATGGGATTGTATTTAAAACAGAGAAATAAGAAAAAAAAAGAAGAATATGGGTGAAAAATTGGTTAGAAATGCGTGATTCAAGAAGTCATGTTTATTTGATTAATGAATTACATCTTGAGCCGCTTGATTGCAATAATTATTTACGAATGAATGAATTAACTTACAATTATTTACTGGAATTAGTTACCCTATTTATTAAGAACCAGGACACAAATATGTGAAAATCTATTTCTGCACAAGAAAGGCAGCAACATTGAGATTTTTGGCTTCTGGTTGTACAAAACACAGAACTCCAAAAACTGAACTGAAAAACACCCACACACACAACAGTTTACTTGAACACTGAACACTGAAGTCGTTCAAAATTCAAAAATCAAGATGCATTTGATGAGTTCATGCTTGACTTCAGTGTTGGTTTCAGTGTTTATTTGTCCCACACACTATCATGCTTCACTGAACTATAAGTTTGAACACTGAACTGTTGCATGAAGTGTGATCGTGAGTGGGGCCTATAAGATGGAGTCGCCAGAATAAAAAATGGTATTGATTACGTTAGGGTAGCAATTGACGCGTATTAATGTAAATATGATCTGAAAGAATTTTTCTCAAAATTGGTCCAGCCGTTCTTTTGGAACGAAGTTCCTTATGGAACGTTATAGATTTGAATGGAGAGGGCTAGAAAAAAAACGTAAAGAAAATCTGTAACGAAAATCTAATCTAATTACAGCTATTGTAGATATGTCTGTCCGTAGACATAGAAAGTTGAAATTTTGCACACTTATAATATAGGGCATGGGACAGATCCTAACGGAGTCATATTTTTGAATTTTGGTCCCAGAGGGGAGCATATTGAAAACAAAAAAGTTTTTCGCTTACAATTCGTTCAATTTAAATCAGATCGGTTTGAAACCTGTCTTATACAAAAGAGGAGAACATTTTACATAGATTTAGTATAGCAGAATTCGCGCAAATAGTTTTTTTACATAAAAAAGCAGAAATAAATATTGAATGAATTCGATTTTGCCTAATACCTCGCGCACGTGGATCGGTTATCCTTTTCTCTTACACAGTGTGCTATGGACATTTAAAGATTGCGTATGTTCTGTCTTAAAATAATAAGATCGCATTTATTCAAAAACTGATGCTATTTCAAATATTAATACAGTGCCTTCTAACTTCACGATTTGTAATTAAACCTATATAAATAGCGATATCTAAGATTGGTCAGTGGTTCAGTGGTAGAATACTCATCTGCCATGCGAGTGTCCCGGGTTCGATTCCCGACAGATACGCAACAAATGTTATTTTTATTATTTGGAGTTGCAAATCGTACGATTATTTTTTGTTTAATAATCATATCATAGTATAAATATATTATTGCAGTATCACATTAAAACACGATGTTTATACACTGATTTTTTCCAAAAGCCTTATGTATATATTACATGTGAAAAGTGGAAATCATCCCCTACTTTGAGGGATGATTATGCAAAAACGCTGAAACACGTAATTCATAATTTCTTATCAAAAGCCTAAATATGAATTTTCATATCCCTAACTTGAGAAATGATGGATTCCTCAAATAAACTTTCATATCCTATTTCACCTACTTCGGGATTTTTTTGAACACAAAGGGTAGTCTATGTTCTTCTGCAGAATGCAATCTACCTCCTTACCAAATTTTATCGAAATCTATTCAGCGGTTTACTCATGAAAACGTAACAAACAAACAAACTCACATTCGCATTTATAATAATTTAGTTAAGATTTAATATTTAATATTGATCATGTTGCACTGGGAAGTTGGTCGTGTTGTGTGCACGAAGCCTTTTAGCGCCGCTAGTGGATAATAGAGAATTATTGAACTAACTTTTTATGGAAATCGCGACATGTTTCTATGGTGATAAGTCAAAAACTTTAGTTGGCCATGATGTGTAAAAAAAAATGTTATAAGGAAAACTGATGTTAATTTGTTTACACTGACAGCGGAACGTCAAATTAGGGCGCCAATGGTCTTTATTTTACTTAAATCGCCATCAGCGCAACAGCCCGGAACACAACAAGCATTTCCAGATCGCTTAGTTTTCCTATGTTTTCGTTGTAATTAAAAAACTTCATAAAATTATAATTATTTTCACTTTTAATAAACATTGCTCACAGACATATGGAAAACTGGAGTTCGAAATTTCCCCTAGTGCTCACCACAAACGCTCGCATCGAAAAATTTGTAACTCCGCCTCCGTGCACATAGCCCATAGGGTGGCACTTGTCTTGATAAACGACCCACCTTATTTTTACAATTGAAGGTACTACACCGGTGACTGTGCGTAAGAGAGAGAGAGAGAGAGAGTTTCACATTTACTATGTGGTCATTTTAAAATGAGATGAATCCTGTCATGAGGTAAACAGATAATAACGGGCAAATGTTAATTCTACATAATTTATTATGATCACATTTTCTAATAAATTATTCCTATGATGTGAAGAAAATAGAATAATTCTGAAACATTCTGCTATATCTAACTATTGCTCAATATTTATGTTAATGAAACTAAATGAATATACAAAAACGATGTCTTAATGAAATATTTTGCTTTATTTATAATACTGTCGTGCACAGGATGATTTTGATATGTGACATTAATTTAGTATCTGACTTTTGCTGTGAAAGATCAAATTACAGAAGCAAATATGTTTTTTATTATCAAACAAGAATTCAAAGACGTGAAGCATAGCGAAGAGACGTTAAAACAAACTAAAGTTGACATGTGTCCACTCTGAAATATATTTTTAGAGAATTATGTTGACTGATTCAAAACTCGTCTTATTTTTAAATGAAATATTAAAAATCTATCCGACCTCACTTTGGAAGCGTGCAAATATTCCATGAATATATAAATTATTATTAGAGACATTATAAAAATGCTTTATACGGTGTATCTAAACATTAAAATAATTTACACCCAACGATGTCACGTTACAATGAAATAGGTATCAGAAAAAATATTTTTGCACGAACTCCTATAAAATATCTGTTTTTTATACCTGTATCGGTAATTAAAAGATCCATTTCGTATTACTGCGTAAAGATAAACAAAAAAAAAATGCAATTTTACCAATCCAATAGTAATTTCCCTGTCAGTTTCAATTTATATGAGCAACAGAGACAGCAAAGTAGGCCTTCGTATACAATCTAATATAGATTCAGATATATATACAGTCGAACCTGGACAAGCAAGAGCTCAAGGGATCGCAATATCTTTTTCGCTTATGGAGGTTTTTCATTAACCCGAGCTTCTAGCTTATAGAGGTACTGGAGTGGCCTTTCTCACTTACATATGTCTATAAAAATACAGAAAATATCTATGTAGTGATAAACATGTATGTACCTATTATTCGACATAGATGATAAATCCGTTAATTTCTTCTGCGTTTCTGTTTTTACTATTGCTGTAGGGAATCAGTCAAGTCGAAGTCTCACTTATAGAGGTCCATGAGTGAAAAACGTCTTTCTATTATAGAGGTATCCATGTTTCTCATTTATAAAGGTTTTAGAGCAGGCCTGGGAAAATAGCGGCCCGCGGGCTGGATCCGGCCCGCAGCACAATTTTGTCCGGCCTGCGAAGCATTTTATAAATTTTAGAAAAATAGTAAAGAAATAGCAAGAGCTCCAGAAAACAGAGCTTTTTTTGCTCTCAATGCGGAAATAGAATGTGATGACCTTTTTTTTTTGCTCTCCAAATGCGGAAATACAATGTGAGGACCTTTTTTTTTACTCTGCAAATTTTTAGCCCGCGATCAAATTTTCATCAGCTATACGGTCCGCGGTCGAATTTTCATCAGCTATGTGGCCCGGCGATCAAAAGATTTGCCCGCCCCTGTTTTAGAGAGTTAACAAAGACGGTACCTGTCAAACTTTCACTTAAGGAATTTTCTCGCTTACCCAGCTCTGACTCACTCAGGTTTGACTGTATATACTTATTATGAAATAATAATCAGCTATTTTATATTTTATTTTATGACTTGTGTGATTGTTAAAATTCGCTTGGTTCTCTTTTTAACATAATGTCACAATACGTAAAAAAATATTAATTTACGCATTGATTTTACACCAACATTCTCGCATTCTCGCATTCTCTATATAACTAGCAAAGATCGGGAGAAAGACTTAAGCACTACGGTGCAGACATATATATACGTCTGTCTCACTTATTATACTATGAGTCTTATGCGCATGTCCGTGAATGGATGCGCGTCAGTTGCAGCGTCAGTTTACACATGGAACTAAGCTGTGAAAGGGAGGAGACTTGCTCTATTCCACTTACTAATGGCGCCACTACAGACGCGACACTTGCGCACAACGATTCAAGTAAAAAGAAAGAGATATAAACAGTCATTTGCTGTCTCACTTCATAGGCCACGCTTCCACTTACGGCCACTACCAATATAAAAGTGCTGAAACGGGACCGCCGAGTCAATATTTTTTGCGAGCCTCTCCTATATCTGCCATCTGATTTTTGTATTCTATTCATTGCCAAGTTAACTGATTCCCGTCCTAAGCCCACCCCCAGGCTAGAGCACTGTCGCAGTTCCCCCTTGTGGAGACCATGGTGTCTATTATTGGAATAACAATATAATAATGCAAATAAAATTATGTAATTGTGACGAGTTTTCTATATACAATGCATATATAATTACTTTTACATCAGGGTTTAATTTATTTAATGCACTGAAGCGATTTCACAAAGCTTCGACCATATAGTAGGGGTTAATTCTAACGCAATAATGTACGATATTTAATATGGGTGCTGCTGAATTGCTACACGGATTAAAACCAGTTCAGATCCAAGACATTCTCAGCTTAGAATTCAATATTGAATTGCAATTTTGTTAGTTAAATTGTAACTTGGTGTTTAAAGGATAAAAAAAATCAAACTCACTTTTTATTGGTTCACTGATGACCGAATAAAATCACAGTAGCAGGGAGGACATTATTAGCGACTTTAGAAGTTTGTATCTCAAGAAATCCAAAATATTTATCTAAGAAAAAAAGTCACTCGAGACCGTTTATTACGTTTTTAAAGACCTGTCCAATGATTCTCCATGCAATGGGATGCGCGAAAATACAAATTTTCATTTCTCAGTTCTAAACTACCCTTCAACATTTTTTTTTGTAATTTCATTACACAATTTTAGATTGGTTCACATAAAACACCTGCCTGTAAAATTTAATCCGAGTCGATCGGAAGATGACGAAGTTACAAGGCTGTGACAGATGGATAGACAGACAGGCGGGCGGACATGATGAAATAATAAGGGTTTCGTTTTTTTTTTCATTTGGCTACGGAATCCTAAAAATCGCATATTTTGGCTTTACGATTTTGAAGGAGAATAATTTCACCACCTGCACACAATCAGGAATCAATAAGGAAATGGTCTCAGACGATTCCTAGGGCATAAAAAACTAAGAATCCATCAGTGAAAAAAAATTCGGACTGATTCCAATGCCTTATCAGGTGGGAAGTAAAAAGTCGGAGAACACATGCATCTCTCCCTTCTCGATGCGACACCTAGTAACATAACCTCGAACTGTTTGCATATAAAATATTAGATACGATAAGATAAAAATTAGAAAAATTATACATATTATGTACAGAAAAATAAAACAATTTCTTAGGCAGCGTTCCCATTACCTGCAGCTTGACTAAACAAAAAACAAGAGAATATTAATACAGAACCAACAGTGATTTGAATTGGGAAAAATTAAAATAAAATACCCAAACTAGTTGATGCAGGTTGACTTTTTTCAATTAGTTATTGTCTAAATTATAAAGTTTTGATGACAAAGATTACGTAGACATAATTAATTAGTGTTTTAAAGCTCATGTATACTGTGATTACCAATATCACTTATAACAACACGATTTAGTAAATTTTATAATATAAATTATTTTTATTGGCACCATTTCAGTCATATCAAAAGTTCTATTGGAGTGTATATATTATTTTTAATGATTTATTTTGTATAGTATGTTAGGATTGGTGGAATTGTTGCTTTATATAGGTATGATTAGTTTATTTTCTTTACTTAATTTGTTCTTGCTATTAACAATAGGATACAACTGACTTATTGCACCGTAAGCTTTATTACAGACGTATTTCGTGTGCTTCGTAAATAGACGCTCCTTGTCTAAAATGACACCAAGGTACTGTTTGCATATAGAGTGCAAATAGTTGCGGTCACTAAACGCTAAACTACTGGTGCATTGTTGATGGTACAGACTACACAAATGCAACGATAGAGCCACTGGTAAATACAAAGAAACATTCAAACAGTAGCTGTAGTCAACCTTCCATAAATAAATAAAGCGACCATTTTTCTTTGTATATTAAATACTGAACAGGAAAAAAATATTTTTTTGTTAAAAAGAATTAGCCGTCGTGGGACGCTTGGCAGATGTGAAACATAAATTTAAGCGAAATTAGGTATAGTAACTAAATTCGCTCTGTACCTAACTGAAATTCCGCTTGTAATGTTTAGCCCTGTCATGTAACTTACCAACTTACGCACAGTAATTATTATTTACCCACGTTAAAGAAAGACACATGCAGTACACAGTTCACACAAGGGAGTCGAGAGCGGTGGCGTAGAGGGGGCATGACGGTTGAGAGAGCGTCACGGCATACGAATAGATGTTTCTCATCAAAAACACAAAACTATACAATTGGTTTTTTTAGGAAATTTCATAGAATGTCTCCAGTCTCTGCATTTTATAAAATGACCTAATTCTCTGCTTCTAATAATGTAAACTAATTTCATGCATGGATAATTATAGGTATCCTAGGTAAAGTCAAAATTCATGAACATAGAAATAACAAGATATTTGTTTTAAATACCTATTTATTATTATTGGTTATTCCTATTTTCATTCGAGTAGAAAAAGACATGTTCTAGTCCTCTTTTTATTTTGGAAATATATATTTATTATCCCGTGATCTTTAAGGGGGTCACCCCATGTGACAATCGGCTTTTTAGACATTTTTTAGGGATTTTTTGACGACCAATAAAAAGGCAGAACTTTGAACTTTTTATGATATATTTATTAATATTTCAGTACCTAATGTATACAAAAATATTCAAGCATAAATTTCCACAAAAACGTGAGTTGTACTACTCCGAAGACACCCATCTTGAAAAAAAGGTTGTTGACGGTCTCCATGATTCCGACTGATTGGATTATCTCAAATAAAAAATAAACGGCATTTTAATCTGCAAGCTTGTGGCTATAAGATGAACTAGGAGTATTCGAAAATATTGAAAATTGAATAATTGACATAAATTTGCAAATTTCTTGATTTTTTCGGTAATTTTGCGTCGAAAAAAATAGAACCACTCGGAATTTCCAAAAGGTTCTAGTTTCATCCTACGACTATACATGTGGCGAATCTACTATTAAAATTTCAAAGTAATCGGCAAAACCGTTTTTGAGATATCGTGGAGACAAATTAGAAGAACACAGTTTTTATAAAAACGTATACAAAATATTATAAAATTATTTTACCAACACATTCTAAACATGTTTAGGAATCAATTTATACCCAAAAAAATCGATTTTTCAACCTATCACATGGGGTCACCCCCCTAAACTAAAAAAGATACAATAGTTTTCTTTTTCTAAGTGAACTCAGTGTATACATATATGGTGTCTATAGAACGCTAAATTTGAAAGTAAAAAAATACATTTTGTGGTGACTTTTTTTAAACAATAGAGATTATGAAAATATTTATAAATTATTACACTTATTAGATATGTGATTTTAATCAGTGTCAGCTCGAATGTTTAATTAATAATATCAAAATACAAGAAATTTAATTTTTGCCTTTAAAAAATTCAAATTTTTATTTCAGGTTTAAGTTTTAATTAAATACGTTTTATATTAAAAAAATTTAAAAAATATTATTTTACTTCATTTATTCTTGAAAAACTATTCACTTATATATACGCATAAAGATTCACTTAATATTATATTTTATTAATAAATATATTCACAAAAATTTGAAGGTAAAAACAAGTGTATAAATAAAATATGCAAGTATTTTCTAACAATTTAAAACAATAAAATCTAAAAAAAAACCAAAATAATATTTACCACTGTCAGGTGTGGGGTTCGAACCCACGCTCCCTGTTGGGAACCAGAGCTTAAATCTGGCGCCTTAGACCACTCGGCCAACCTGACATATCTGCTGCAGTGCCTATAATGCTAGACTATGCTGCCGCGGCGGTGTATAAATAGAGTGTATTCGTAACTGACGGTTAACTCACTGCTCTACTGATTTAACATTCATATAATAATTTACGTACATTTCTTAATTATAAAAGGCATTATGTTCTTTACACTTCTACACGTTTGCTCCTAAATTTTTTCAGTACCTGATAGAAAAAATCAAAGTTTGATCATTTCTAATAAAAATAGATTTCTTTAATTACAATTTCCATAGTACTTAAACCAGAAAAAATGATCTTTATCACTTCTGTAAATTGTTAAAAAGCAAAGAAAATCGACTATGCTAAATTTTTACCAGACTACTTTTGTGTTAGCTGTTGTCGGGTTTGTTGTTTTATTTAACGCTCATTAGTTTTTCCAATGAAGATATTTTTATATATTGTTTGCAGTTTGGATTCTTTCGTCACGCCCTTTCGTTTGACACTCAACGTACATAACTAGTTTTTAGCGGTTCTTGCATGTTGACAATACTACTACTTTCTGAATACACAGTACTCGAGTAAATTATTCTAGAATTTAGAGAATCGTTGTATATTATTTGTATCGCTGTCTGTATGTATGGAAATAATTAAGGTGACTACTCGTCAGCTGTTTATTATGATCCCTTATTCACCCGCATAACTTCATATTACAAACATTTGAATGAATGTGTGCATGCAAAATTCACGAACACACGTGAAAAAAACTAATTTCTATAAGAAACCTTAATGAATCTTTGATTGTAATGCTTTAAAAATAAACTATAAGTATGTATCAGTCTTCCTATATGACTTTCAGCCAGATTTTTATATATTACTTAACCATAAAAATTAGATTAAAAATAAGAAAAAAAAATACAAAAATAGCATAAGTTTAACATAAGTTTACGGAAAAACATTAATTTGAAAAAAATATTGACCAAGCTAGACTCAATATTTCAAACAGATTTTGTAAAAAAACTTAAAAATTATTTAAAGTTTCATGTAGCGTTGCAAAGAAATATTTACAAACAACTATAAACAACTTTAAGGCAAGAAAATGTGTTTTTTTGAATTTTTTAAGCAGCAAGCCAAATAATTTCATCTATAATAAAAACGCTAGTAAAACGCCTTTTTCAACCTTGCCAAGAGCGTTTTTTATAATCTGCGTGAGCGGTCACCTTAATATTGTAGTTGCAAAATATGATTTATAATACCACTGTTTTAAGCACCGCATGCATTTTCAATAATTCTATTTTATTTCAGTATTTAATTGTAAAACTAAATCCAGAACTGTAATATGTTTACTTCAGTAAATACTACACTCCCGGTTTGTAATCCAATTTAGTAATTTACAGTTTCTACAGTACAGTATAATAGACAATAATTATTACAGCTTGTCTCAGAAAAATGTGATAGATATTTTATTTATAATATTGAAAGGGCATTTATAATGCAGAAAAAAATTCTCAGAATCATATTTCACCTAAAGCCTATTGATTCTTGTAAGCCAGTATTCATTAACCACAAAGTTATGACAATATAGGCGATATACAATCTAAAATCAGTTTATTTTTGGTCAGAAATAAGCATATTTTTTACCGCCATTTGCCGGATTACGATACGCGAGATCGTAAATTACGGTATACCGGACATCACCGCACATTATATAATACTAAAGGAACCCGTTATTCTGCTGTCAAGTTATTTGACAGCTTATACCTGCCGAAATTATAAGCAACAAAAGTTACAGGTTATTTGGAAAAAATGCTGTAGAATATCGCATAGACACGTGTCCACATCAATTTTTGTGACTATTTGGTTCCGTTAAATGGGCGGAGCTTTAAAAACATGGCGGCGATGGGGTATAATTTCCCATAGTCCCTATAGTACACAGTGCAATTGTGAATTCTTTGAAATGCAATAAAATGATAAGTATCAGCACAATATGTGATTGGGCTGGTACAAATCATCGAAAAAAGAATTTTCTTTGCCGGTCATATTATAATAAAATTAGGAAAAAATTCATGTGAAACAAAACTTTCAAGTAAGGTGAATTTTAATGGTTTCTGTTTACAAACTTCCGGTTTAAAGAGTAATCTCTCACATTTTACACAAGTATTTCAGAGACACTATGTATAGGTATAATATTTATATTGCCGATTTTATACTTGATGCGGATATTAAAAAATGCTTGAAAAACGGTGGTCTGTAGAAGAGAAAAATATTTTTGAAGTAACGTTAATTATCTATACGCAATATTAAGCTGTGTTGGAGAACCAATTAATTATTTATTTGTAGGCGAATATTTTGATCATTTTTTTTTAAGTTAATACTTCTTTTGGGGCGTTTAGAAAAAAATATGCGGTCAGGAGTTTCTAAAGTTTTCCCGACACAAGACTTTAAGAAAAGTAGAATATTGAAAATATTTCTAATTTTAAATGTTCAAGCATCAATTCCATATAAAAATAGAAATGTTTAACTGCCACTGAAATATCCATTCATTCAGCGCTATATTTTGTAAAAGTATTTAGACTAGGTATATTATTATATATAGGTAAAATATAATCCAATTAGAAGAACGTTTAATATAAATAAAAAAGTTATTCATTGAAGTTGAAAATTGGTGTTTTTTTTTAAATGCTTATTCAACTCTCATTTTTCAGTAAAAACTTTTTAATCTGAATGACAAACCCCTTTTTAAAAATTATACATTTATTTGCAGTTCCGTATTTAAATATTAATTAACAAAAATATTAGATACGAAATTACTGTAAAATTGCAGCGCATCATATTATTTTGTAAATTTATTAACAGACTAAATAAACAATGTTCTAATTCAACATGTACCTACCTATATAATATTTTTGTAATGTTTGTTCACCCACAACTTTTTGAGGGGTTGAACAATTAGAAATATTTCGACGCCGTTAAAGTTCAGAGTGTTTACTGATTTGTTCCATACATTTCCAATCAGTTGAGTAGTTTTTAATGGTTCTTTATGTTGTTACCTCATGATATCTCCTGCAATTTCTGAACCGATTTTGATGATTCTTTTCGAAGTAAAAGTTCATATGGCACGGTAGGGTTAAATTCTTTCTTGAGATTGTAACGAACGTATTGTAGCTTAGTTGCACTGTATACTATAATAGTTTATAAAACGATCATATTTATTTTTTCTGTAATTGAGAATCGAAAAGGTTTGTTCGCATAAGAAAAATGTAATTAACTGCAGAGCAAACCTTTTCAATTCGTCAATATTAGATAGCAAACTGCCATAATATTTAACAAGATCTTTGATTTCAAAGGAAGAGTTTTTGAGAGTATCATTAATTAATTATAGATTGGACATTCATTTGTAAATGACTGGGTACATCCTCAATATCACAAGAAAAAGGGTTTATGAAAATTATTTTAATTATTTATTTATGTAGGTAGGTATATATAAGACTTTTATTTATAAAACAGTCACGGGCCCGTAAGGTATAGGGGCTGCGGGTTGCCGACCCCTGCTTTAGGGCATCACATCGGCTATCTAATAATCCAACTATCTGTAATATCAAACTGCATCGCTGATTGAATCTATCGATACAAAATATATCAAACTTGTAAAATGCCCAGAGTGTATATCGTGTTAATATACCGTACAGTCGGTAATTTAATTATCGAACTTACCGGCTGACTGACTGCATCAGACAAACTTGATAACGGACGGTTTTACGTATATAAAATAACAAACCGTTGCGTTGTCAGGGTGGAAAATAGATCTGTTATTGATCGATAAATGTTGTAAATTATGAATATTTTTTTTGTAACTTTATAACGCTTGACAACAAGGATCAGATTCATTATTCTATTAAATTATAACCATGCATAATATCTATAGAATGATTTTAGGTTTATTTTTTTTAAACAGCGTATAATAATAGATATATAAATTAAATAAACGAATAAATATTTCAAGTCACTTTTTTATCAAAACTCAAAAATGAAACAACAAAAAAAAATTCAATTCTAACCAGTGGTTCCTGAGATAATTGCGTTCAACCAAACAAACAAACTCTTCAGCTTTATATATTAGTATAAAGATTAATGAAATTGTATCAATTTTCAAGTATAGAACCGCCAATCAGCGCCAAACGGCCTCGGTGTACATAAACCACGTTGGATTTTCCATTAAGTGTGGCAACACACTTTGCTGCATTATTATTTAAAAATAGCAGCCCGGTTCGTCTTCACCCGAATTTGTAGATTGTCATCGTTTTTCCGTCGACTTACGTTCAAAAATTGATTTCCACGAAAAGCGCTTTTATTTCAACGCCTATGTTCATCCTGAACGTTCAATTTAATTATTGATGACAACATTTTTGAAGTCGGGTGAATAGTTCGGGAGTTTATCTCCTATATCCAATAGGAAGGAGGGGCATGACGGGGTCGCGAGGTATGACGGGGTAACGCACACTTACAAGAAACTAAACGTTTGCGAATTGAAATCAACAAGCCAATAAGAAGCCATACTCGATTAACGGTTAGCGCGACAGAAACAGTGCGTGGAAGTGCACGCGTTTTTCGTTTACAAACGAAAATCATGTTGAGTGTCTCGTCGATCTAATTTTATTCAGTTTGAAACGTCTTAATTGTAAGGTAATAATGACTATCCAAATGATGTCTCTTCTGGTATATGGTTGCTAGTGTTGTTTACTTTGTTGTGGTATAATTAAATAAAAATTCAATTAGTATTTTTATTTTTGAGGAATTATTTTTTTCTAAGTCAGCCTTTGGGGCAAGACGAGATATAGGGTATGGGGCAAGAAGGGGTACAAGCAAGTCACGCCTACTTTGAATAAAACATCTGCTCCTGAAGATATTCTTTTGCTTCTAAATCTCCCATCCGTGCATCTAGCTTTGAAAACGCATCCCCTAGTGATGTTTTGCCAATCCCTTCAGTCCAACGAGATAAAAAGAGGAAACAATACCGGAGAGATAAAATAGCCATCATTACCTCAACTCCTTATAAAAATGAGCTAGACAATTTGAAAAAACCGAGGAAAGTATCCAATTCTAATGATCCTCGGCTCAAAAAAATGCTAAGAATAAACAAAATTGTGATAATAATTAGCCTACCCCATCTTGCCCCGTGGTATGGGGCAAGATGATTTTTTGCATGTTCCTAATAAATCATTTATTTAAAAAAAAATGTAGTACGTTTATCTCCCAAAGACTATGCCAAATTGTACTCAGATTAATTAGATATCGTGCCATAAATAAATAAGAATAATAAACGTAATGATTATGCTGTATTTTTGATATTTCCCTTAGGTACCCCATCATGCCCCCTTCCCCTAATAATATTATAGTTCCCTACAAGTATAGTGTTTCAATCGCTATTCCGTTTTTTTTTGTTGTTGTTTCATTAATTTATTGTAGGATTGTTTCATATGTATACACAGTCATTTTTCAAAAGAATAAAAATTTTCAAAGCGTGGGATATCAGACGTTAGTATTTCATTGGTCTAGATGTGTGTCAAACAATAAATTTTTCACCACCAAGTTACAATGAGAAACAGCTGGCATAAAAGCAAGGTTACGTGTACATAAGCCATTGTAAATATTCGTGTGTGAAAAATAAACCAAAATTTTCAATGTTACATGCATTTTCATAATATTAACAAGAAAATTATATAATAATCATATGTGATTACAATAGGTATTGCTACATTGCAGTGATCAGTAAATAGCGGACAAACTTGGTCGTTTTTATGTGCATTTTTTTAAAATTTATTATTATAAAAAAATTGGAATGAAATCAAATGCATGTCGATTAGAAATTTTCTATTAATATTATTTTCATCATACCTCTATCGAAAGTGCATACCTTTGGCATCAATTGTAAGGCAGAAAGTCTTTACATTTACTCCTAGGTGGGATTACACGCACCAATGAGGTAAGTTCCTACGTTCGGGCGCTAGTAAAGCAAAAACAACCAATCAACTGTTGTTTAAATGTCGTTTCCATAGCAACCCTATTACATTTTTGCTAATAGTCGCGAAGAGCTGTCATCGTGTTTTTATGTATAACCTCAAAGCTTCTTGCTTGGAATTTATCTGTGTTTTTATGTAATTAATAAGTAATTAATTAATGTATTTAACAAGCGTGCTTACGACCGAGCTATGAAGAAAAATAGTATACACGACACTGGTCGAAAGTGTGATACCTTGACCTTCGCGCAGGGCAAGATATCACACGTTCGGCCCTTGTGTTGCAATACTTATAGTATATTTTTTTTAATTGTCGAATCGTCAATAAAAAAATGCAATTACATGTTTTTTTTTTGTTTGACTGAAAAGTGACTTAATATTTATGAGCTTTTCGAGGGTTTTCAAAAAATAATATTGGTACTAAAACTTACCCATATTTCAGCATTTATATAAAATACATCTTCTGTACTAATCATTGTCACTCAAATTCACATAAAATAAAAAACTATAGTGAATTTTACAAATTAATACTGCAATAATGTATATTATTACTATTAAAAGTAAACAAACTAAATTTAAACACTTACAACAAAACGAATTTTTCACTTTTTCACGAAATATGGTAACTAATTTTAGTAAAATTATATTACCTGAAATTAATTATTTCACTGCGTCCGTACTCCATACATTATTAATCATATAATAGAATTATCCACGCCATTTTCACATTTATTTACACTTAATTAAACAAAATACTGCATTAATTTGAAGCATTTATCGACAAAAACTGCCGATGAAATGTTAAAAAGTATAAAATGAAATTAGTCATGTTTAGATTTCATAATTCATTCAGTACAGTGTGTTCGAAAATTATTTATTTCATTTCATGTATTTATTTTTAGTATTAATTCCTATTATTATATAACTATAAATTGTTCTGTCCAGATTCATAGTGTAAATCGATATTTTTGCTCATTGCTCGTCCCCTTTTTGTCGTAGTGTAGTAATCTATGTAAATCGGTTCAGTGGCTCTCGAATTTTGTGCACACGTGGTACACGGTAAAGCATGTTCCATTAAATACCAGTACCATTACGTAAATATTATGTAGATAAAGTCAGTTATTCATGAACACTGTATGTTCGATATAGACTCTTTAAACTAGTTGAAACAGATTCTCAACTAGATTCGTTATTTAAGGAAGTACCCTCGATAAATGAATTAACAAACAGAAAATTACGAAAATTTGCAAATATGTCAAAACCTTTTCAAAAATGACTCAGTTAAATTTTTGTGGTTTTTGGTTGACTTTGAAAAAAGATATTGATAATTTTATTTCGCTGCACTTAACATTGAGTCTTATGGAAATCTGTGATTTTGACACACTCCATCATTTATTACGTTGGAATTGACAAACAGATTTTGATAAAATTTTCAGGAAATATAAACGAATATTCTATGAACATTTTTCTTTTTCCAAAACGTATAAAGCTTGCTTATGTTAATAGAAATAACTAAAACAAAGCCGAGCTTTTTAGCAATTCATAAACATGGCTACACCGCAATGTTATAGTTTGTGGCGCGTCATTCAAAGTTAAGTTACGAAACTGCAGCAGTTTTGATATCGTAAAAACATACGTAAATTGATGCTAAAAGCATAGTATTCCAAAAAAATGATAGTATATTATTATTTCCTAAATGACAGGAATAAAGAAAAGCATTTTCATAAATTAATGCGAATTTGACACCGCGTGCTGACTTATGCTGCGTACATAAGCACTTGTAACTATGGCAAGGCATGCGATGTTGCCAAATTATAACTACGTTACTCAAGTAGAAGACTGAAATTCTTTGACTTACTGCGTACCGAGGGTACTTCCTTAAATACTCTATGAAATAATACTAAAATGCTTTAAGACAAGATATAAAAATTTCGCTTTGATTTTTCTCTGTTCTCCCGAAGCTTTTCAATCATTATTAAAATCATAGTAACCATTTCATCCATATTTAAATTAGAAACATAACTGTCAACTTAACAAAACAGCGCGCAAACAAGCAAGCTGCGTGTGAAGCGAAACTAGCAGCGCTCCCTTCCAGTCACCAACCACAATACCATTCATGGCAGCCTGCAAGACTTCAAGCAAGCTAGCGGGTAGGAAATTTAGCATCGAGTGAAGGGGCATTTATAACGGAATATATTTTTGTCCAACTAGCTTTTCATATTGGAAGCCACTTTTGATTTCACCGTAGTCGAGTAATAAGAAACAGATTTCAACTGGTTATAGTGTGTATAATAAGAATTTCATAGACTTATTTATACCTACTTCAAATTCTATAACATTATATTCTATGCTTGATTTAATTTGAATCTTTGATTAACGTCTGATCAGAACTCTTCAATAAATAAAATTATCGACCAATTTTTCAGACAATATATTAACAAACAATATAAAAAAATTAATACAATAACGTTTCGATCCGGATTTGGATCTTCTTCAGAACGGATCTAAAAAAAATATAAAAAAAATAATTAATAATTAGTTTCTATTTACTTTGAATGGAATTCGTGATAGATATTTTTAAAATATAAATATTGAAGAAGATCCAAATCCGGATCGAAACGTTATTGTATTAATTTTTTTATATTGTTTGTTAATATATTGTCTGAAAAATTGGTCGATAATTTTATTTATTGTTGATTTAATTTGATTTATTGAATTCTGTAACACCACGTCTTAAAAAGCCACGCCGCCACTGGTGTACCCTGGTGGTCATGTAGAAGAAACAGAGGCAAGATGGCAGCGGAGCGTATGAACTAGAAAGTAGTGTTCATGTTAAAAAAGTTAAATTAATAAATGTGTTGAATTAAATAATATTCATGTTACAAACTTACGTTAATATATATGTTGAATAAAATAATAATAATTGTTACAATTCTAATTTAAGATATGAATAAACTAAAAAGTATAAAAATATTTTGAGTTAAATTTCGTAATAAATAATTGATTTTAATAAACTAACTGAACACAAATCACAAACATGCAATGTTCGAAAGTTTCTTATTAGTAAATTAATAATACAGTAGAACCTCTTCAAGTCGAACTTTGATAAGTCGAAAACCTCCAAAACTCGAAAAAAAATGTTTTGTTCTCTTCCCTTCAAGCCCCAAAACCCCCATTACTCGAAATATCAACCCTCTATAGATTGAAATAATCAGTCCCTATACAAGCCATTTCGATATATATTTTTCCTCTATAATTAGAAAAATAAATTGGACCTCTGTATCTCGAACATAGCAGCTCAAAATTAGTTAACCTCAACAAGTCTAATATTTCCTTACAAAATCCGCCTAAGACGAAATCCTTCATAAGTCGAGAACTCTATAACTCGAATTGTTTGGCGTCTCCCTTGAGGAAGTTCTACTGTATTACAAACACACATCTGTGACGACAAGACAAAACATCGTATGTTAAATGTTTTTTGAAATCTGATTAATGCTTTAATCGTTTACTTCATTTATTTACTCAAGTCTCTATTTTCTGTACAAACAAAAGAGATAGCTTCGCCCAGGAAAACCTTCCTACTACGCGAACATCGCAAACAACTAATTGAAAGAAATTTATTCAGCAACGTATATTTTACATCGAAATAAATTCGAAACAGTACTGCCCCAGGAAAAATTAATTTGCTTTAAATGTCCATAAATATTATAATTATATAGATATAATTAAAATGCGAAAACTAAATTCAAAACATGTCAGGAAAAATTAAACTAATTACATTTTATCAATGATTCAATATTTTTAAATTGATTTGTCGTACATCTGGTCATTGTAAATTACATCGTATAGATTTAGACCGTATACCAGTTTTGCACTAGAAGACGAGAGTATAAAAGGTATACTTTGAATAAATTATATATACAGTATGTAAACACGTAAGGTGCACATAGGGAAATTAACATTGGGAAAAAATGACTGGATCAGAGTGAGCCTTGAAATCTTGTTTTTCAATTTGACAGATAATATTCTTTTGCAAAATGAATACTACTGAAGAAAATATTCAAATGATTACAACATAATCAGACTTTTTTTTATTAATGGGATATTAAATTCCCAAAAATACTTAAATATGGTGCAAGATCAAGTATCTCCCCCTATTCGTGTTGAACCTAAAGACATTGGGTCACTGATTTACCAACGCGCATACGTCATACCAGTCTGACAATTTTTGAATGAAATGTTTCCAAACAGATGGAGTTGTTTTTTTTTGTTTTATTTTTGTACAAAAAAAAAATTAAAATAATGATTTATAAGAGCTTTTTATTATTAAAAAAGCCAAGTAAAATAAAAAAAATTAAAATTAAATAGAATCCTTAAGATTACCACGATAATTCAATAAAAATAACAATTAATGTAGTCATGGCTAACTCTGATCCAAGTATTTTTTCTCAATGCTAATTTCCCTATGTGTACCTTACGCGTTTACATACAGTATACATAAGTTAAAAATATAATAACGTATGAAATCACATAATAATCACGGATAATAGTTTCACGTTCATAAAAGTTAAAAAGCTCATAAATAACTAGCACCTACCAAAAGGTATTATTAGTGAAGCTATCAAATATTTTTGACTATAGGTATATTTGTGTCTGAACGGGTAGGTTGAAGTGTGAGGGAAAGCGTACTATATAGGCTGAATTGAAGTGTGCTGCGGTGCGATGTACATCGATATACGTTCTCTCTTACACTTCAACCTACCCGTAGCGTCTTACTCGCAGTCACGTAGAATAGACAGTTTTGTAACCGCTTGGCAGACATTTGGAAACGACTAAATGATCTGGCTTATTAGTGTATTTGCCATAAGGAACTTACACTATTGGGGTCGGTCGAATGGCGGGACCTAGGGATCGGACCAAAATTTCTCGACGTGTCATGCCTCCTAAACACTTTGGCACTATTTTTTGAAATGTTTATACAATAATAAAGCATATCGATGATTAATGTCCAAAAGCTGATATAAGTGACATTTTGTAAATTTTACAGGAGAGTCAAAAAACGTATCACAGTTCTTTATTAGGCATTTGCTTGTAATTATGTCCAGTATTATTATGTTTATTATCCATAATATAAAAGCTTCATGATTAAACCCTTTTAGTGTCAAACGTTCATTCAACAAATTGTCGCTTAGCCGGTTTTTCAAAAGCTGTAGCATTTTATTATGCCACATTGTATTGAATCTGATGAAGATAATACTTCAAGCATAAACGCAATTTTACAAAAACTGTCGTTTATGCCTTTTTCTACATTAACCCCTCGATATTGTAGAATGTAGACAAATATAGTACCAAAAATGGATGCCTAAATGCAGGCAAATATAAAAAAAGCACTTATTTTGCCGATCGCAACAAACGATATTTTGTACCAAGCATTCAGCTATTATTTTATTGTGATGGCAATTTTAAATTAAATTAAAGTTTATACTTCATAAATATAAAATATATTAAAAATGGAGTTCCTGCCTAACTTGGAAAGCCAGTTAATTTTGCCCATAACATTTTTATCTTCTAATATCCGCTATCTAAATCTATATCGCGGCGTGTTAATTACAGCAAATTTCTCAAATAATTTTTCACGTGAATCGAGTAACTTCAGACAGCTAGCAAGGTGGCCCATAACATATCCTGCATCCACGCACACAGATCGCAACGTTCATACGATTGCAAGGCAAAGAAATATATGTCAGTTTTTTACAAGTTATATATTTTTATATTTTTAAATACAGTGTAACCTCTTTATAACGAATCTCAAGGGACAGAGAATTTTTTTTCGTTATAAAGAGTTTTCGTTATATGGAGATAAGAAAGAAAAATAACCAAATTTCACCTAATTAATTTAATCCAAATACATATAGTCTGTTAACTTTGTCTGACGTTTTTTGCTATGCCAATATTTGTTTTGTATTAAATTATTAAGTATCTTATGTGGTGGAATCATCTTCATTAAACAATAGAAATTTTTCGATAAGTTTGGCGGCATCAAGTGCTTGAAGTTGGTGATGGTTTAGAATCGTCCTTTTTACGTCTGTAAGTATTTGCTGATGCCTAAATATGAACATATTTCTTCGTAATAGAGAATGGCTGTTGCGCTATAAAGAGGGTAATAATGTATGGGTTTTAAGGTAAACCAACCAAATTGTAAAAATTTCTAAGTTATAGGGAGTTTTTTTGTTATAAAGAAGGACGTTATAAAGAGGTTACACCGTATATTTTACGATACACACTATGGAAGTGAAACTTGTAGACAACTACGAACAAATTGTTTTTAGCACGATTAACATGAGCCAATATAATCGTAATTGTAATAGACACCGATGACCTAAACTGTTGATCGTCTATAATCTACATTCTAATACCTACTGGTTTTCGTGTTGACGCAACTTTGCAATTTTTGTCCGTCTCGTTGCTGAATTCAGTTCACTCTAGCTTGTGTAAAGAAGTTTTACTTCAAGAATCAAGAATGAACTCGATCGACTTTTTATAAGGTTGTACTCTACGTTACAAACAGATTTGTAGATTTTTTTAGAAGATTTCTACAAGAAAACCAAAATCAAAATCAAACTTGGCGCGAGTGAAGTTGCGGGCGAAAGCAAGTTTGTTTATATATATACATTCGTCGAGCGCACTCGCCGAGAGGTCTCACCGAAAGATTAGGTAAAGCGAGCGTCTACGAATGTATTATATTTATTTATCATTAAAAACGCTATTAGTTTACACTTTAACTGAGTTTAACCAACAAAAATGACAACTTCAGTTTATTTTATCATTCATTTATTTTGACAACTATAAAATACAATATAATTATCTGGGGTACATCAATAGACCGAAATAGAGTTTTTAAAATTCAGATGAAAATTTTGAGATCAATATTTAATTTGAAATATATGGACTCTTGCCGATCAGTTTTTGAAAAAAATATGATTTTAACATACTACGGGGATTTTAGTTATGAACTTATTACTGATTGGTACAAATTAAATTATTTCGTTAATAAAGGTTACAATTTGAGCCACTATAGTACACCACCCAGCAATAATGTTGCTATAAAACATAAAACTGCATTTTATGAAAAATGCCCTACCTATATAGGTTACAAAATTTACGGAAGGCTGCCAAAAAAGATTAAAAAAGAAAAGAATTCGAAGAAGTTCCCAAAAGAATTAAAACAATATTTCCTTAGATCTGTGCCTCATGATCTTTGCGACTTGATGTATAAGTAAATATAAAGTGACGTTTTGTATCCATTTTTCTTTTGGCAATGCAAATAAATATGCATTATTATTATTACTATTATTTAAATTTACACGAGGTGTACTGACAGCGCTCGCACTCGCTGCTCGGTTCCTTTGACTCACGAGACAGGGCGCTACGAGATCGGGCGAGCGTTCCCAGTACACATTCGCCTTCGGGCAGTCTAGCTATCCTTTGGTGAGTGTGTACTGTCGGCATAAGGAATAATGTGCACTGTTCAAAATTATCAAATTTTTAAAGGAGCGACGACAGTATTGACATAAGCCACATTACTCATTGACCACAGATACGTATGCGCAATGGATCATTGTAAATGTCAGAGGTAGTTTTGGGCAAGTAGCCAAAACTCACCTTGGCGCTAGAATATTTTCATTTGCACATTCATACCTTATCTTTTGTCAATTATTAATTATTAATCACGCACTCATAACTGTGCCAGAAACTTTAATTATCCAATTAAATATATTATTTATTTCAAAGCTTGCAAGCTGCATGTTTGGTAAAGGTGTCTTTTTCAAATGAGATTTGTATTTGTTTGTTTGAGTGCTATTAGTTTTAACTTTTAAGGTTTTAAACCAAGAGTTGTAAAAACGATACCTTTAAATCGAGACTCCATTGTTCGTCAGTCTGTCTATAACCACTAGAGAACATTTACAATGAAGGAAGGTTTTGGTTGAGGATCATAAATAAGTTTTACTAATGTTACGCTGGTGGCCAACGTTTCGAAAAATTTATTTTCATCTTCAGGGCTTCAAGCTGGTCAAAAGGTGGTAAATTGTTCTAACAATATACATGATCATACTATTTTTTTCGAAACGTTGGCCACCAGCGTAACATTGGTAAAGCTTATTTATGATCCTCAACCAAAACCTTCCTTCATTGTAAATGTTCTCTAGTGGTTAGACAGACTGACGAACAATGGAGTCTCGGTTTAAAGGTATCGTTTTAACTACTACAGCAATGTTGTACAACAAATGTTGTAAAAAGTTTTAAAACAATCGAACTTTTAAGTTTTAAGCAACATGTTTACCAAACAAAAGTTTATAAAACATTTTGCATAGTGTAAATGCGGCGCGTCTATTATCTACAATCTATCGATCTGTTTAATAAGTTGATCTCAACTGAATATCGTGGAAGAATTGTGGAAAATTATCAGTACTAGACAGTTAGCTGTGCCAACCCGTCTATAGCTGAATTCAACATACTGCATATTTTATACAGGATATTTTATTTCTACGCAACATTTTAAACAAGCCATTATGAATCACGTACATACTTTTGAACTTGACATATTTAAGATTAATTGCCAAATAAATAAATTTGTATTTTCATAAAATAGAAAATTTAAATGGGACATTTTGCAATAAATTTGGCACATTAGTCTCAATCTTGTCTGGTCGTAATCCGATCTATTTGTGAGGTACGCAGTCATGTTTTCTCTAACAATATAACATTTTAACAATTTTTTTAAAGTTAAATCATAATGAATAATAATACTGCCCTAAAAAGGCAAAGGGCAGTAAGTGACATTTGTTGAAAAATGAGTTCATACTGAAGCCAACGACAGCAGTAAGTGCTGCAGCAATAATTTTATTGTCATTAAAAAATGTTTCCCCCATGTTTTGGTTTCCATAATCTTAAATTCTGGACGGTCAAGACATTTTTAGTAAATATTAATTTACTCAAATTCATAAGTTGGTCACTTACTGCCTTTTACCTTGTTACGGCAGATTATAGGTGTAATGCAGTGGCGTAACCAAAAGTTTAATTTGGAGGAAGTGCACTTCTTTTGTCTAAATCCAAGTTGATGATAATATACGGAAGACGAGCTTCTCTTGTATCAGTGCCGTAACCAAAAATTTGAACTGGCATGGTTCAGTGTTTTGTTATGTTATTTTTAACGACAAATGTGACGTACAAAAGGCGTTTTAACGATTTCCCAGCTGAAGTTAAATCCTTACTTTAGAGTTGGGTGGATCATTACGATATGAGAGTGAGGTGGTAAGCACGTGAGCCAGTAGCGAAATTATAATATAATATGTTATCGAAAGAATTGTATATAAAACGTGTTTACCTTTCAAAACAAACATTTTTTAAATAACTATAATTAAAAATAACAGAGAATTTTTAAATTATCGTTGAACCATTTAAATAAACTACATTATTAACAAGTTAGAATATATTAGTTTAGTGAACAAAGTGGATATTTCATATAGGTATATACACTACTACTTATAAATCTCACACATAATTTTATAAAAGACGCTTCGATTGGCTCCTCCACTTCATATTAATTAGTATATCTAGGTACATATTTTCTAATAGAATGAAGTTTGAATTTAAATATCGAAATATTAATGAAAAATTAATAAAAAATTTTTCATTAATATTTCGATATTTAAATTCAAACTTCATTCTATTAGAAAATAAGTAGATATACTAATTAATTTTTATATTTTTAGATTATTACTGAAGAAGATCCAAATCTGGATCGAAACGTCATCGAAATATTGAATTATAATTTTATTATTTTTGTCAATATATAGTCTGAAAAAGTTGGTCGATAATTTTATTTATTTAAAATTATAAATATTCTTAGTAGAGTTCCGGGAGATGGAACTTTTTTGTAAGAAATTTCCTGCTCTTTCAAAATCTTTTTTGTGATTCAGATATCTGCAATAGTTTTTGAGATATTCGCAAAAAACCAAACCTCTATTTTCTTTAACTAAAATGTTTATTACTTTTGCATTTTTTTCATCCCCCACTTCAATGTTTTCAAACAGTTTCTAGATGTCATTCCGAATCGAATGACACCATAATAATTTTCGGTGAAGGAGGACTGGATTTCGTCAAAAAGGGATATTATCTGAACTAAACTATTATTATTAAAGACAATTTTAAATTATTGTATGTAAAAAAAGAGTTCTTCTATTCTTAGTTCATGAGACATAAGCCTTATTTACAGGTTTACAAATATATTTTGGTTTTCCAGTTTTACACCGAAAGATGGCATTACTGTACTCATTTTTACACATAATAATTCTATTAATGCTATAAAAATGTAATATCCCATTTTGAAATAAAAACAAAACTATTAATTATATAGAAAATTGACACGCTCCAACGTTTCCTGAATGCTCATCAAGAACAATACATGATTGTTCTTCTGACATTCTAAACTCAGCTCGACGCGTCATCTTTTGGACTCATACCAGTATATTGTTTATATGCTCAAAGCACAAATAAAATAATGGTACAAAGCAGCATCTAGGTATGTTAATTAGATTATGTCTCAACAGAACCCACACAGCTGTTCACTAGATTGAAGTAGGTGAACGTAAAATTTTGAAAATCTAAATTCGACACATAGAGCCAATGATCGCCGTATCAAATCCTGCCGAAAAAATAGTGTATTTATTATCGTGATTCATAAATGATAATTTCCGAATATTATTGCTCCAATGAGCTCAAATAAATAAATTAAAATTACAGAGGTGTAGCTAGGTAACCAAAGGCCCTGGTGCAAAAAAAAAAACTGGGGCCCTAACCCCTAACGTGGGGTGACCATTTTTATCGCAACACAATGCGGAACAGTTCGCTAACGAAATACCTTTTTTTTTAGTATTTCTTATGTAAAACATAAAAATTAATGACCTATTTAGGAACCTAAATTTCAAAAATATAACCTTGCGCAAAAACGAACGGCCTTTTTTTTAGTAACCTGACCTGTTTTTTAACAACCTAAGTTCCGGAACGGCTGAATATCTCGGAGAGATTGTTTTTTTGAAAAATGTTGCGAATGAAAGTTGCGCAACTCGTTGTAATGTATTTTTCGCTCACAAAAATTCCTCCCAAGGGTGTGCCCCCGTAGGTAGGGGTTAACTCCGAAATTTTAAATGGCAATCGCAAAAAGTAAAATTTACCGTGTTATCCTCATCTTTTCAAATAATTTTTTTTCATTTTGGTCAAGGAATGGTACTCTTTTAATTGACCTTGATAACAATCTTTAAAAATGTTTGTCGTTTTTAAAGTGGAATTTGCACAAAATGAACAATGTTTATTTGAGGGGGTGAGGATAACACAGTAAATTTTACCCTGCGTACTCAGTGATCTGTAGCTTAAACAAAAAAGAGTTTGGGACAAAAGATGTCTTTTTTGCCCGAAGAACAAATGGACTTGCCATTTAAAATTTCAAAGTTACCCCTTGCCCCTCCACGGGGGCGACCCTTTGGGAGGAACTTCTGTGGCCAAAAAATACGCTACAACGAGTTGAGCAGCTTTTATTCGCAACATTTTTTAAAAAACTTAATCTTTCCATGATATTCAGCTGTTCCGAGACTTTTGAAACATCCGGTATAACAACGCACATAGAAGCAGCGAAGTGTATCGTATACGCGCGCGCACCGCGTGCTCACACTCAGGAAAGGGGGCATCACAGAATCATGGTGTTTGCGAGATGCTGTGACGCGCCAATAGATGTTTCACATTAAAAAAATACTGCCTAAAAGTTGGGAGCTACTTCTAGATGTAGATTATAGACGCTGAGCTACCTGTAGGTATACACTAACCGGTTACCAAAATATTTCCATGAAATAAATTTACTAAACACTAGATTGTGAGAACTATCTGCAATAAATTTGAAATATTACAGATCAAACCTGTGCAATCTCAATTAAACCATTTTATGTAAATATTTACATTCATTTGGGAATACTTAAAAGATACTTTAGAGTTCAGTATTTCAAGTTTATTGCTTGTAATGTAATCAGTTATCACCGAGATCTAACAAAGAGCAGGAGAAGTTGAGAGCGTTTTCTTTTTATTATTGTAATTAATGTTTTCTTGTTCTTTTTTCTGTCATTGCCCACTGAATCAGTGAAACAAGCAATGTGTTCAGTGTTCAGTGTTCATTGAGTTTTTTACAATATCATATATATTAATACGCTAAGGTTAAAGATGTTAGCCTCCCTTTTTAGAAAATACCTCACAATTTCTCCACATAAATTATATATCATTTTACAGATAATTGCTTCCTCTACTGACATCAACAACTAAAAAATTTATTGTTTTTTATTTTTGTAAATTAATTAAAATACAGCAACGCTGAACAACGTCTGCCATCTAACGGCTTTAATTTTGAAACAACGTCAACACTTCGATCTGTCATCTGACCTTCATATTGTAATACAACAGACATAATACTGCATACTGGCATCTGACGGTTTTAATTTTGAAACAGCGAGCAACGCTGAACAACGTCACAGCAATGCTGCATGATGCTATCTGGTTTAGCTCAACGCTTTTGCTACTTGCGCCTCTATATGACAATTTTAGTAAAATATTTCTTCGATCTGTCATCTGAGCTTCATATTGTAATACAACAAAAAAAAGAACGTTATAAGCAGTGTGCAAAATTAGAAACGAATTGAATTCCTGCAATCATATTTAAAAAATAATTTTGTAGAGTGATAATTATTATACTTATTTAGTGCGAATAATTCGCACAGGTCACACTAATCACCTACTATATCAAAAGTAATTTTGTATACAACGAGCATATAAAATGCTGTTTTTACACTATTACGAGTCGTGAGGACACAGTCGCATTGTGAGTCGTGAGCATCATTTTACACACGGGTTTCTTGTTTGTTTCACATTGTACACACGGCTAACACTTTTCGCGCACATTCGTTCTCGTTATAATAAGTGTCGTGCGTAATAAGTGTAAGGTGTTCCCCGATTTCAATAATAACACCGAATTTCAAAGAGATTTGAAAGATTTTTGAATATTGTCCAAAAAGACACTATGGAAAAATGATTGACCATCGACAAAATTCAAAAACTTTTTTTTTGTTTCAGAACGGAATAATAGAAAATGGGATACCTACTTAAATCCAAAAATAAGCTCAAGTTTACGATCTGTGACCATTTAAAGCTGTTTTGAATTTCAGTAATTTTTTTGTAAGTCTATATCTCCGTGTGTTCTCATTGAATTTAGAATTTTTTTTTCTGCAGTCAGTGTACCGAATTTGAAAAGTTTCCGGTACAGTGTGTCATTTCCTATAAGCATATTGAATTTGAAAAGGCTACAGAAGATTTTTCAATTTTGTCTAAAAAATAGCTGAAAAAATCCCGATTTTTAACAAAATTTAAAAACTTGGTTTTGTTTACGAACGGTTTAAATAGACTAATATAAAATGACGTCCTAAATCTAAAAATAAGCCCAAGTTTGCGATTTATGACCTTTTAAAGGCACGCTTGACTTGGAGAGTAAGCTGGTAAATGCCTGACGAAAGCGTTTACGGAAGTGCGTCATCGGACGAGGCGAACGGTGCGTGATCGTTCGAGGTAAACGGTAGTTGAGAGGGAGATATAAGTTAGTAAAGATAGTAAGAGAGAGAGAGTTACGTTTCGTATATTGGAAGTATCTGCGTTGTGAGTGCGACAAAGACGGAGCATTAACCGAAATTCTTTTTTTTTTGGACAACTATTTGACGTTTAAAATGAAAACAATTGTTTTTGTATCAAAAATACATTTCATCGAATTTTGCTGCATTTTGTAACGGGAAATAATGTAGGTTAGTTAATAAATCTTTTTAAATGTATTATAAATTATGCTCATAAATATATATACTTATTTTGCCTACTAATTAATCAAAAATTATATTTTAAACATTTTGTCTTTGTAGATATGTGCTACAGAGTGAGGTTATATTGTGTCGTTAAATCAAGATGTCTAATCAAAATATGGTGATAGATTATCGAATATTATTGTATCATTATTATATAGGTATTATATATGGCAGGAAGAAGTTTTACTTCAGTCGTGTGGTCTAAAGCACACTCACTTTTTTTTATTGCCCCTTTTTCTAAATACGTTATAAACGTCTGAGTGCACTCATTTAATTTAGAATGTCGTTTCTAGCAGGAAAGCACCTTCTACGCAATATACAATGTTATTCTGTGACTACTGAACTGTTAAAATTATTATCGTCATAATTTTCAGTAATTCAGTTTAAACACACATAAAAATGATTTAATTTTTATAAAATATAAACAAATAGGTACCTATAGAAAAATATTTTGAAAAATAAAATTATGTGTATATTATATATACTCTTACATCATAAATCATATTAAAATATACTTTTGTTTATTTTTCGTTACACTGAGTAAAGCCTGTTCATTTTTAATGTCCTAAATGTTTCAACACTGTTTGATTAATAAATAAAAATGTTATACCAACAATATTTTTCCCTGTCTGCTAAAAATGTTGACACTTTGTACTGAGTTCGTATTTAAATTCGATTTTTCTTTAAATTTAACCTTATAGTAAGAAATACAGTCAAACCTCTTTAAGTCGAAAACCCCCAAAACTAGAAAAAAAGTTTTGTTCCCTTCCCTTCAAGCCCCAAAACCTCCATTACTCGAAATATCAATCCACTACAGGTCGAAATAATCAGTGCGCCACAAGCCATTTCGGAAAATATTTTCCTCCGTAACTCGAAAAAATCTGTATCTCAAACATAGCAACTCAAAATTAGTTAGAACGAATTTTAACCTCTAGAAGTCGAATATTTCCTTACAAAATCCGCCAAAGTCGAAATCTTTCATAATTCGAAAACTCTATAACTCGAATTTTTCGGCGTCTCCCTTGAATTTTGACTTACAGAGGTTCTACTGGATAATAATGTGCAAAGAGTCTAATTTAAATGCTAGCTTTTGTCCGCGGCACCGCTTTCGTAAACGTCCATTTTAGTTACTGATTCGCCTGTATAAATGTCGGTTTTGACGGGAAGTCTAACTTTCAAAAATGAAAGTATGCCTTGTACATTACATTATTTAAAAACAAATTACACTACCTACCACACTAACAAATATGAAAATCACAAATTCATGATTGTTTTAAAATTTTTGGTAATTTGTTCTGCCGTAACTTTGGAAACAGTAAGATATTATTTTCACACAGTTGATAAACTATTTAACATTAAACTTCGTATACGCTGGGAAAGTATCTTTGATATGCGATCTTTGCGCCATCTCGTGTTTTATTTTTTAAAATCTGGTTCACTCAAAACTTACAAACCCATGGAAACCAGCGTTATTCTTAATTATAAAAAATATATTTTACTCAATATGTTAGTAAAAAACTAAATAAATAATATACATTTTTTATTTCAAAATTTGTTTAATCTTATTTTTGTTAACAAAATAACAATTAACAAAAATATTAAGAGCACTGTGGTTTGAATCTAATAAAAAATAGAGAATAGTTACTTCTTACCACAACAAGTTTATTAGTGGATGTACATTTCGAGAGCTATGCTCTCATCTTCAGCAATACACTAAGTTTAGTGTATTGCTGAAGATGAGAGCATAACAATTATGATATTTTTCATGTATTTAATAATGATTACAGACGTAAAATAAAACTTAATTACCCTTGACAACGTACTGCTGCAGTCCATTTTTTTCCTCTCTAATTCATAAGAAAATCCAGGAAAACGGTGGAATTGTAATTCTGGATGTTTAGTTGGTGTATTTTTACAATCAACGACACAGCGCTTCCGATTTGATAGATTTTTACCCATTTTATTCAACAATTAATCCTTATTAAAATGCACGTATAACATATGACACTAAGGTTTTGTCTGAACCAGAATTAAAAAAAAAAACACGAGAGGGCGCAAATTCGCTTGTCAAAAGATACTTTCCTAGCGTATACAAGTAATTCGCAATTATTCCATAAAAAATAAGAGATTAATCATTAATTAAAATGTATGATAGCATATAAAATTTAATAAAATGACAAATGTTTGTTGGCAAGTTTACAGCATTTCACTTAAAAAATATATTCTTCCCGTGAAAATATTTCTACATTTATTTTATCAACAACCGGAAAGGCCTTCGTACTTTGTGTCTAGCCAGCCATCTTGTGGGTGTAAACGATTTGTATTAGTTTATTAGACTGTCATGTTGTTTGTAGACCAAGTTTTCAGACATCGTACATTAAAAAAATATAGTCTAATCCACAAAATGCAATGATTACTCAATTAAGCACCGGATTAAATTCTCTAGATAAATATTCACGTTTCTAATATTGTCAATTTATAAACGCTCGGCTACGGAGGCTAGTTTTTATCAACTCGACTATTACTGACTGTTATAACTACTCTTTATTTAGTGGTTTGGTGTTTTGTGATTATTTTTAATATTTAGTGCTTTCATCAAAAACTCTATCACTCTTTAATAACAAAAGTTTCATGGGTTTCATGAGGCTGAAGAAAAGCACAATTTTATATGAAATTAAAATTGCATGTTTATTATGTCAAACAGCATAGTTTTTTCTGTAATAATCTTATTCGAATAGTTCAGAAAACAGCAGTATTATGACGTCATCACGGTAAAACTTGAATGGATGAGCTACGTGTGAACTAGTGCTCGTTTGTTCATAGAATAAGTGCGCTACTATTATTGACGACTTTTAGAATATTCTAAGTATGAGCTCTCTAATGATGTTATTAAAAAAATATTTGTCCAGCTGGTATATTGAATGCAACAATAAGAAATAAAAAGACAAGAATTAAAAAAAAAATGAATTCACTGATTTCTAAATTTCAAGCTTCAATTAAAATAATTATAACACATACTGAAATATATATAGTATATATTATAGGGTAAGCATTGGCGTCGGCAGAAAATTAAGAGAGACGGACATAAAAGAAAACCTGCTAAAATTCATTTTTATAGACACAAAAATACCTGGGGTACTGCTCCCTGCTTGTGCATTCGAGAGTGTATGTCTGGTATTTATTTTGTTCGTCTTAATGTACGTAGCAACGTGTTGCTATTAGGTAAGTTTTTTAAATAACGCTATAGCAACATGATAAATATCTTAAATCAATTTGGTTAACAATTTCTTCAAAGCTTTTTGTAGTTATGTAATTTTACAAATTTAGTAATTTTCTTACTTGTTTTCTGTCAAATTCCTACATTTCCTACACATTCTTTTTATACAATTTTTTCAGTAAAAAGTATGGCAACAATAAAAAAAATATTTTTTTATTAAAATAAATCAAAAAAATACTTTTAATAATCTTGGTGATTAATAATGATATAATCCGGGTTTTTTTTTCAGACACAAACAATTGAACAAAAGCGCCGCTACTAAAACAAGAAATACCACAGAATCAGCTGTCAGGTCAGACATACGTAAAAGTAAAATAAACAGAAGGCCGAAGTCTGTGAAATAATTGATATAACCTCACTTTTGCGTACATCATACTATTAGACATTTTAAAACATAAACTATCATTACTGGTTCCAAAAATAGCTTTCTCTGTTCCTTATATATCGCTCAGAGAAAACAAATATATAGTATATAAGGTACATTAACAGTGGCACACGTGTGGAACCGCGTATGTAATGTAATGACAACTTAACTTCATTATAACCTCACTTTTCTTTAACAGTTGACAAGCTTTCGAAATAAAAAAATGTCGCTGCAAAGAGTAAACTTTTTTTATGTATATCATAAGAAGTAAACAACATTCTTTTACTAAATTAATACAGTTTCGCTGTGTTTATTAATTTTTAAACCAATTTTGTTAAGTCAACGATAAATGCAAACACATACTAAACCTAAAAAAACATTAATATTACAAGTGTTAACATGTACCTATAATGTTTTTTTTTTTATAACCAAACATAAACGATTAGGCATCGCCACATATTATAATAAATAACTATTCATTTCGTTAAAACAAATGACAACCACTCTAGTTTATTATAATTAAAACAATTGACTAACAACAATATAACAAAAAGAGCCGACAAACAAACGAGACGGGAGCGACGAGCACCTCGGCGCGGCGCGACGACCGCACGAAATACACTAGGAGGCAGTGGTGGGCCTTGTGGAGGAGGAGGCGTCATTACCTGATCACTGTACTGTACACAGACTCTGTATTATAATAGTCTATATGAACTCGCACGCCGAGAGCGAGGCGTCGAAGAACAATTTTAGAATGTTTGCTATGTGTTTCTTCGCGCATATCGTTTGTATAATTCGAAATGTCAACAAATGCTAATTGTCTTTAAAAACAGAGACCAGTTCGGAGGAAAAAACCCTTAAGTCCCCTGCACACGAGGCTGGGACTTGTGCTGGTAGCCGCGCCACCTGCGAGGATGGAAATAACGCTGTAAATTAATAGAAACGCAATAATTGCTATTCCTCTGTGACGACCAACCGTTACAATCATGTTGTCGTCCATATTTGTTGACATTCGGACAAAGCCATCTACAAATCCAGCTTCAGAACACGTATAGTGTAAAGTTAGAAGGCGTACAAATCATCACAGCACGCTTGGAATCTAGCAGCGAAATTATCAGTCAAGTGACGAAACCATCTCATGTGCAGTGGTCAGTAAGAATGTGTGAATTTGAAATGTTTCCCGTTCGTTTAGGACTACGATTCTTTAACTATGCCCCGTGGACTCATAAATATGGGGGGTTCGTCAATGCTTCTAAATATTTTCTTTATATTTTATGTATCAACCAAAGCAAAGAAAGGTATTCAAACAATTAAAATTCTAATTTTGAATTTTAAGAAATAGCTTAAGGATTCGTCGCTTCTTATAATAGATATATCTAAATAAGAGTCGCTGAACTGTGAATTTAGGAGAACTAGCTGTAAATGTACCAAATTTCAGTTCTGCAGCAAATCATTTTCCTGTTTCATTTATGTTAATGGCAACTGGTATAAAGGGCATTTCATAAGATGTATAAACATTTCTAATGGAATTAACAGTTCCATAAAATGTTATCATGTCTGAAATGGTAATTATGAATGACGCCATAATAATATAAGAATCATCAGTAGAAGTGTACACAAATATAAATATCTGTCTAACTTCGTTTTCTTGCAGATTTTTAGGATATTTTGTATGACACATAGATGATAATAAAGTGATGTTTCAGAATTTTTGTCTGTTTGCCTATCTGTACCCACATCACTCGAGAACTTTATATCTACAATCTACATGCACCCCGTACAAACCTTATGGGATTTGGTTCTCGGTTAAATTCATCGATATTGGTTGTATTTTATAGTTTAAAGGTCACTAAGAAAAATGTCCACGAGCGCATGCTTAAAAACCAATAGATTTTTAGCTACAGATAGGTACCTATGTTTAGCGAGATTTTAGATATATAGGGATATCAATTGAATTCACAATCTTCAGAAATCCTAAGCTCTAGAAATAATTTTCTAATGCGCTGAATCCTAATATTATGACATTATTATTTAATACAAGGTGACATCTTTCATTATTACCTAGTTTACCTAGATTATTTTTCTATTTCTTCAAAAAAGCACAAAAATTGAACATGGAACATGTTTGTGAATCCAATGGATATCCCTATATCTAAAATCTCGCTAAACATATTATCTGTAGCTAAAAATCTGTTAGTTTTTAGACTATGCGCCCATCGACACTTTTTCTTAGTGACCTTTAAACTATAAAATAAAACCATTTTCGATCAAGTTAACCGAGAACCAAATCCCATAAGATTTATGCGGGGTCCTTTAAAATATAAACTATTTTTTATCCGGCGACTATCGGATTAAAATAATGTTTTCAAACTCAAGCAAAGTCACGGATAAAGACTAGGAGATTTATAGAATTCAGCCTCAATAAAACGACTTTTGTGAGAGCTGCGCTTCACCAATGGCACATAATGTGTGCGTGTGTGTGTGTGTACGACGTTTCTCGAAATAAACCTATGACGGTGCCGTTATACAGTATGACAGGGATGAGAAACTGACAGTTATATAAATCAATTGCCCTTCGCACGTAAGAGCGATCAGTGCAAATGCTTGGTAATTTATTTTGTTACAGTTTGCCTTGCAGAACGCATTATGGGCTATCATTCCTTTATATTCAAGTATGTCCGATGGTCCCATTCTGGAGGAACTACAGTGTAAACTCTTTATAACGAAACTCAAGGGACCGAGCATTTTTTATCGTTATAGAGAGTTACCGTTATATGGAGTGAAGAAAGAAAAACAACCAAATTAACAATAATCTTCAATGTACTGTATAATCTCTATAATGAATTTTAAGGGACCGAACATTTTTTTCGTTATAAAGAATTTTCGTTATATGGAGGGAAGAAAGAAAAATAACCAATCTTCACAAAATTAATTTATTCCAAACACATATTATATAAACACATATACCTATAGTTTGGCGTCATCAAGTGCTTGTTGAATAGATGGTGATGGTTCAGAATGGTCCTCTTTATGTCTGTAAACATTTGCTGACGCCTAAATATGAACACATTTCTTCGTAATAGAGAATGGCTGTTGCGTTATAAAGAGGGTATTAATGTATAGGTTTTAAGGTAAACCAACCAAATCGTAAAAATTTCGACGTTATAGGGAGTTTTTCGTTATAACGAAGGACGTTATAAATTATTTTTGAAAGAATACCATTTAGTTGCTGTAATTGTTAATTTTTTTATAGTTTGACCTACAGTAGCTATTTTATTATTATTTTAAACAAGTGCTGTTCGATGGTTTCATAGTGAAAGAACCAAATGGATCAAATTATTTAGTAAAGAGTTTCCTTGAAGTACGAAGAAGACCGAAATTCGACAAACTACTTTAATTATAAATTTTTAGGGATTAGCACCAATTCATAGATTTTCTTAGCATTTAAATGAGTTTTTAGATGTACTTCTTCAATAGGCAGACGTAACGACTCTGGAAACAATTCTGATATTAAAACAGCAATACTGATGTTTAATGTTTCGAAAGATTTACTCTCATCATTAGAGCTGAAACGATAAATTATTATTTAAAAGGAATTAGAGCTGTGTAAATAAAAGTAAATCTTTAGAATCATTTGCAAAAAAATTCAATTTTAAACATCAGAAAGCCTGTTTCTCGCTCCTTAAGCCAAGCACAAAAGATTTTTCTTTGAAGTAGGGAGTTTTAACATCCGAGCCCTGAATCTTAAATGATCTTGAGGACTCCCACTTAGTCTTCAAAGTATTGGGATGAGGGCTCAGAGGACTCCTGAAGGATCATGGAAAGAGTTCAGGGAATTCTAAAAGAATTACTCAAGGAAGTCACAAAAACTCACGGTCGGAGAGAAACAAGTTGTAAGGTCAGGAAAATTCCAAAGAATCGCTACTAAAAAAAGATAAAATTAAAAAAATTTAAAGATACTCGATCACCCCAAAACCAGGACACGTCGAATACAAATCTTGTGCCTTACTCCGAAATTATTTTTCCAATCCTTATGTCACACAGAAAATAATAAAAAAAAGCAGCTGTTGCAGACAGTTAGTTAGCATATTAATATCAATACTGAATTCATATACACACAAACAATTGCAATTCTATCCCCGATCACAAATCAATCCTTAAATTGGCTCATCAATTGGATAATAATAACAGCAACAGATGATATCTTGCTGGATGTTCATCATCGGTAATGGTAACTGTATGATTAATCAATATAACTTCCCCAACCGATGTTATTTATTGTGCAATATTTTATTATTTATTGCCATATTCGCTAGGGTTAAAAAATCTAGATTAGTCGAGGGGTGAAACCGTGCATTCGGAAACACCTGCAACAAAAACAGAATCATTAAATTTAAGTGCCGGGTTCAAAGCAGGAAATTTATATGTACCTGCTTAATCTATTTCCAAATACTAGTAAATTTACAAATTATTGCTAAAGGATAAAAAATCTAGATTAATCGAAGGGTGATATATATTTAGAAACATCAGCAACAAAAAACAGACTAATCAGGTCTACCTGTCAGTTGAAATTAATTTTAATTCAGTCGTGTTTCTAGATACTGTGTAAGTAATATTTTATAGTTTTATGGTCGCTTATTGCTTCCGCTGGAACTGAATTCAAAATATAAGCAAAATGCAGTGACTATTTTAATTTTAGTGTTCACATTTAAAACAAAAGTTATAGATTGTGCATTGAATTCCTTTAGTTAAAATATCTAAGTGAGCTTGTCAATAAATTATATCAAATTATATAAAACCGTCTAGACTAATATAAAATAATGATTATTTTCACTTATTTTAAAGTTGTTTTCCTCCGGATGCAGTTTGAATTAAATTCACGAGTAAAGAGTCATTTACTTGCATAATGATGCTATATTTTTCAGCTGTTGAGCATCTATGTCTTATCTGTTTTTTTTTAAATTGAAATCGACCGCACTCGGGTAGCGTATGATATTCTAATCTCAGATGTGTAGACAATTTGGAAAAAAATTTAGAAAAAGGAAAACAAGCTGGCGGTAAACTTTTATTTTATCAGTAAAGACTAGATATATTATTTGAAGTAGGTACTCAGTTCATATAAATGTTTTATAAAAGAAAAGTTGTCAAAAATATTAAAAATCGTAGTAGATTCCAATATTGTCGTTTGGGCCTACTTACAAATTTGGATGCCAACAGGTATTAATTCGGTATATGCAATTATTGTTTTCTTTCTTTAGAACATGTTGAGTAGCTCTGATTTATGACCAACATTTTCACGCCGTTGTTTTTCGTAGCACGCCAAGAAAACGTTGTAAATGAGCCAAAACGGCTGAACTGTTTTCTAACAAACGGACAGTTATATGCCATTTCATATACACATATATACCTATCTATACACAAAGTCTGTGATGCTGTGACTTTAAGAATAAACCAAATATTTTAGCTCGCATTCTGCTGTCTTTTTAATGTTCTGTGCGAACGAAACACTTATGGAATCACTTCGATGTCCGTCCGTCTGTCACAGGCGATATTTTTTGAACTATTCGAGAGGTTAACCATTTCGACATGCTATAATATATTTTTTTATGTTTGTTTAGCCACAACTTTTCGATAGGTTAACCGATTTAAAAAATTTTGTTCAGCATATTTACGGATTGGTACCTACCATAGATTTTTTTAATCGGTCTAGTCGTTTTTACCTGTAAATATGTTTTTTATATTTATATTACATTTATATTACAGCCAATATCCATCATTTCTGAACCGGTTTTGATGATTCTTTTTCTAATAAGGCATAATTTCAAGGTGGTCTTGCGTAAATTTAACTTTTATCTGTGTAGCAGGTTTTTTTCTAGTTTAGCATTAACATATTAAGAAAGAAGGTAGTTAATAATGTGCAAACTACGTATACTAAAGCCACTAAAAAATAAAAAATTGAAAAAAAAGTTTTTTAAAACGTAGTTTTGAGATCGGCGTAAATTTAATGAAAGTATATAGGTACCTACATAAAAAAGTTATAATAATAATTAAATTAACTTTAACCTCAAGACTTTATTATTTGACGCTTTTTAGTGAGTTCAATTTTTTAAAAGTTTTTTTAATTAATCGCATAATTGTAGAGTGACCAGCACTACTTTGTTTTGTAATTTTTTTAAATTGTTTATCCGAGATTGTACAGTAGTTACGATGATTTTATAAAATTTGAGCGGTCCGTCCCGATTTCAGCCAGGTGCTATTGATATAATTTCGCAAAATGTATTTCGTTTGCGGCTCGGCGTCTGAACTTAATAGCTTTGAGCAAATTCTACCAGATTTGCTTCTGAACTATAATAGCTTTGAGAGTATTCTAACATAATATGTCGCTACTTCGTACTAAAAAATTTTTTTTGTTTGCTTCTAAACTAATAGCTTTGAGTAAATTCCATCAGATGTCGGCACATGCTACTAAACAGTTTTTTTGAGAAAACACCGTAAATTTGAACAAAATATTTAATAAAAACTATTCTATAGCATAAGTTTCACCAAGCAATACACATTTACAAAATTTCATTTAAATCGGTTCAGTGGTTTCGGAAATTAGCGCGGCCAAAATTGTGACACGCGAATTTTGTACCTATAGGTATATAGATTTGTATCATTTCGGAAGGGAATCCATTATAATTGCGTTGGGTAAAGAGCGAATCAGTAAGTTAGGACTATGAGGCCCATTTAATTTTAGAGTAGGTATAATTTCTTGTCGCCCAGTGTAACCATATGACATCATAGCAATGACAATTTCGGCGGCGATAGGTGATATCACTGAAGACAACACATCTGATGATGTCACAGACATCTCTGTAACAGAAATAACACTACAGGTAGGATTACCGTTTTACAACGAAATACATCACATTAAAAGAACAACACGCAGCGAATCTGGATTTTTTTATTAAATTATTTTTATTTTGTTAATTGCTGCTTTTTATCCCTGTATAGCGATTGTAAAATTACCCCTTTTCGCACTAGTGCATAAAGTAAAGCATGAGTAATGCGATTTTACCAATCCGATTCTAATATTTCTTCGAAGATTAAAGGATAAAACCTGGTGGCATAGGATCAATGAACTTTGCAAATACTGAAGGTTTCTTTATTGCATTTTATTGTCTGACGTTTCGGCATACTTTATGCCATCTTCGGAGAATAAAATGCAATAAAAAAAACCTTCAGTATTTGCAAAGTTCATCCTTTAATCTTCGAATATTTAAACACGATCAACGTCACTCTAAATTATTAGAGTTATTTTTCACAATCTAATATTTCTGTCGGTTGTCATTTAAATCTATATGAGCAACAGGGCCGAACTGAAATACTTATAATTTTAAAATCAGTTAGTTTATAGGAGGTACCTGCAAAAAATATGTATGTATCTTGTTTGTAACGATATTATTACCCGAGTGACTATTTATACTCGCTAAATCGCTCGTGTTAACATTATCTCACTACTCGTGATAATACTGTAATACTATAATAAAAATAATAAATATTTATTGATTCATATAGCTGTAGGTATATACAGATATGAACAGTCAAAAATATAACATCAATCAATTAAAAAATTCATTTATGCCATAAAAATATTTTTCGAATAGAAATACTTTAAGCGTTTTGCTAAATAATTTTAGGTCATTAATTTCTCGTACTAAGCAAATTGTTGAACAAATAGATCCAGAGCATTTAGGAGACTTAGAATAAAAATTTGATTTATATTTATAAATGTGAATTTGAGAAAATTGTCTCGTATTATGATCATGAATCATACAATTGTCCATACTCGTATGTATGTTTTATGTATGAAGTATAATGATTCTGATTCTTATTTCAAACGAGATACATAAAACACTTTTAATTTTGATAAAATACATAATATACCACCTTATAGTTTTCTTGTAGGTAACGTTTCTGACGAAAATGAGAAAGAAATCCATTCCAAAAATGTTTATTTTCAATTAATTAGTTAAGCGCTTTCGGACAATTATTAGTCAATCTTCAGAAAAGTTTAAAAAAAAAACTTTTCTGAAGATGGACTAATAATTGTCCGAAAGCGCTTAACTAATTAATTGAAAATAAACATTTTTGGAATGGATTTCTTTCTCATTTTCATCTAAATTTCCAAATGTATGTGCGTATTGAATAATTATAACGTTTCTGCTGCCACCTACAAGGACCAATAAAGGATAGAGAAGTCTAATTTTCTTAAAAAATTATATAAATATGCTAGAAATAGATACATAATTTTCTTTTGATTTAGGATATACGAGTGTTCACAGTTGAATCTTTGCGACATTATACTTCAAAGGTACATAGTTTTCAATATATTAATGACTATATAAAAGTGATTTATTTTGCACTATTGACTTTTCATTGCAAATACTATAAAATATGATTTATTATAAAATATTATTCGTTTAAAATTAAAAGAAATCGTTTTCACTTTAGACGACTGCTAAGTGCTAATACAATATTACGCAGTCTAACATTAAAGAACATTAAGTTTTTACCGTCTAGATTTTCTCACACATTTTTACACAGGAGTGGTTATAAAAATATTTTTAGACCGCGGTTTTATTGTGTTTTATATCTTTGAATATAAAGAAGCTACTTAACTTTTATATCAACATAATGTTGTAAAAATAACATTTTCTATGATGCAAAGAATGAGGACGTAGACTTAGAAACGATACTTCTGATTAAAATTAATTTTCCACTTTTCTATGAATTTTTAAAGTAGGTATATAATTTTCCACATATACATACAATGTGTTCCACGAAACGATGTCCATTTTATTGATATTAATTTGAATTTTTAAAAATAGGCAGGCATATAACAATGCCACTTTTTATGGCGTTTCCGTGGCTCTTCCACCTTCAACTTTTAGTTTCTGAACCGAGAACTGGCAAAAGTTTATTAATAATATATTGAAAATGTGAATTGGTACTAGACACAAATAAACTTAACGTTTAGTGGTATTAAAAAAAAAAAAAACAAAAAAGGCAAGGATTTGTCCATTAGAGACAAGTTTTGGATTACATAAAAGTAATTGTCTGTGTGAGCTTCGACGCACGACTAGAGTGTACTCCTTAGATGCGCTGTGTAATGTATTCCATTTCATTCTTTCGCACGTTAAATCCTACAGATATATATATGTTTGTGTCTATACAAATTACATTATATACGAGATTAATCTAGCATCGTACAAGTGTAATGTATTCCATCTCATTCTTTCGCACATTAAATCCTACAGCGGACGAGCGTAACGCCACACTTGAAGCGGTGGAGCGTAACGCTTCACTCGCAGCGGTGGAGCGTAACGACTCACCAATTGATTTTACTATTCATAAAATTTTCATACCGGGCCTTATAACTTAAAATCGTTTTTTAAGGAGTAAACTCCAAAAATTTGGATCCTAATAAGTTAATCAAATGAAACTGAATCTACTCAAGATTTTCTGAATTTTTTTTAAACAAGTTTTTATTATTTTTCAGTGTAGTGGGAAGTTATTGTAATGGACCCGAAAATCGAAATTAAAATTTTTAACAATTTTTTATATTTCAAGGTTACTACACTAATTTTACACTATTTTTGAAAAGAAGTCTCTCTGTGTGTGTATATGTATGTATGTACGCACGTACGTAAATATACACTCGTGGTTATTTTATACGTGATTATTTCTTCTTTCTAAGACGAAATTATGAGAATAAAATATGATAAAGTTTACGTTGACGCGTATTATTGTAAATATAACCTGAATGTACTTTTTTTTCAAAATTGGTTCAGCCGTTCTTTTTTCAAGTAAAAAGACTTTAAAAAAGTAAATATTAAACAACATTTCGCGAACAAAAAACGTTGTCAACTTGGGTGTGAATCGAACCGCCTAGCCTCAACGTCATTTTGATTCAAAAGAAATTTTATCAATATCGGCCCAGCCGTTTTTTGTTTAAACAAAAATACTTACACGAAATCTCGCTATAGATGAGATACGTGGGAGTGAGTTACATTAAAGTTTACTATTGCAAAAAACGAGAATTTTTATATGGACTTAGTTTTTATTCATTAATAATTAATTAGTCAAAATATTACGTCTGGTAAAACTGCGCGTTTTACGTTTGACTAACAATAAGCTTTTTAAAAAGTAACAATTTTTATACGTAACAATTAAGCTGCGAACACATTTCTCTATTGTGTTGTGTCGCAACGCAACGTAAATCCCCTTGCTCCCAAATTTGACCACGTTTTTATTAACTCGCTTTCTTGTATGTCTGTCCTGGTGGAACTTTGATTTTAAACTAACTTCCTGATGAGATTGAGACTTGAAATTTTTAACATAACTCAGAATTAGATGACAAGGAAATACTAAAAAGAAGAAAATAATAAAAGAAATAAAAAGTTAATATACTTACCACGTTTTTAAAACGATCTAAAAAGTATAAAATAATTTCTCTACAGACAGATTTTTAACTTGTAGGAATTGAAACGAAAAACGTGGGGCACATGCGACAGTTATATAAGAAGTGTAGCGAGTAGCTATCACTGATAGTATCTATTTATGAAATAAAAAGAATAATGTGCCCCACGTTTTTCGTTTCAAATCCTATGAGTTAAAAATATGTCAGTATAGAAATAATTTTATACTTTTTAGTTCGTTTTAAAAACGAGGTATATCACATTTTTTTTCTTTTATTATTTCGTCACAACACAGCAGAGAAATGTGTACCAACTTTAACCATGAACGCAGTTTATTCCCATGACATGACAATAATATGTATGTTTTTGTGAGGCACGCTTTATAAAAATTGTGTATACTTTTTGTTTTTATTGCAGCATTTATTATAAACACAGGTTTGGACTATTTACTTGCGGTGGACCACAAAACCTCAAAATTTTACAAAATGTCTGTTTAGTCTTGTTAATGGAATGTTATTTTTATCCAAAATTTATATACAAGAATATATTTAAAGCATACATAAAGCATAAATTGTTTTTTTATTACTAAGCTCAACCATTTATTTTAAGAGGAATTTTGGGCTTCAGAATAACCGAAAATATATCGATGCTCAAGATTAGAAAAGTAGAGGCTGCCTCGTTATATTGAATAGTAGTTGGGTGGGGAGGGGGTTTTACATCATCTGGCGGATCTGTAAAATGATTCTGAGGCAGCGGCTGTTGTTTACACAGTTTAATGACAATTTTGAACAAAGACACAATATTGGTGTTATTTGCAATCTGCAATCATTTTGACGATATTAATTTTGACGTATTAACCCAGCATATAAATAGAAAAGAACAAAGCGGAAAAAGAAAATTATAAATAGTTTTAAGAAATGTCTGTACCATTTCTTGAGTATTTTTTCTATAGATATTATCAAAACCTAAATTTTATAATAGAAATAAAACATTTCTTATTTTTAAACGTCAATTCTTCTATCTGAACTAGTGATGTCCCGGTGTCTGTCTGAAATCGAATCTTGCAAGTTAAATTTGACCCATTATCCGATTGAGCTGACATTTTGCATGCGTATGGAGTTCCAATGACAATACAATATTATAACAACTAACTGGCCGGTCCGGTTTCGCCCGATTTCAAAACGCACTTTTAACTACTTCCCGTTATTCGATGCGGAGTTGAAATTTTCTATACGTATGTAGTTCCGATAACAATACAATATAGGTAATAATAACTAACTGGCCGGTCCAGTTTCGCCCGATTGCAAAGCGCACTTTTAACTACTTCCCGTTATTCGATGCGGAGCTGAAATTTTCCATGCGTATGTAGTTCCGATAACAATACAACATAGGTAATAATAACTAAGTGACCGGTCCGGCTTTCGTCCGAATTCAAATAGCACTTTTAATAAAGCACACCTAAAACTTAAAAATAAATAAGGGAAAAAAAATTTAAAACAAGCTTTTATTAGTTGTTAATAAAAATGAACTAAAAAGTTAAAAATAATTTTATTCCGATTAAAAATAAGTCATTTTATACGCACTTATCACAGTCTCAAGTTTTCAAATAAAAGCGTGTTATATTTTAAAAACAACAGAGAACAAAGAGACGGTGTAACACGCTATTATTTGAAAACTTGAGACTGTGATATTAAGTACGTATAAAACGACTTATTTCTAATCGGAATAAAATTATTTTTAGCTTTTAGTTAATTTTTATTAACTAATAAAAGCTTGTTTTAAAATTTTTTTTCGTTAATTATTTTTTAGATTAGAACCTGGAAACGGGAAGAGCCAAGAAAACTTCAAATAAACAACGCTATCGCTACATTTTTGGTTATTCTCAAGTCCAGTTTTATTTTATTTGACAGAAATTTGTGGCACAGACATTTTTTAAACTCATTTATAGTTAATTAAACTATACAAAGGTATAAAATATACTTGTGTATATTTTGAAATATTAGTCAGCTTGCCGGAAATGTGCAACAGTGTTGTTTTATCATTCATAATGACTTTACATAATCTGTGCAATGTAATAGCTCTTTTGCGCCGACCGCTAGTGCTGTTTGGAGCTATACAACATACATAATCTGCGCAATGTAGCTCCCTCTGGCCAAGTTATAAATATGCATACATCAAAAGTTAAGGCCGACATCCTGCTATTTTAAGTCCAATGGATATTTGTTGCTTTTTTGGTGTTATCAACAGTCGGGGTTATTTGGATCTGGTATCATTACACATTTTCAATTAATTTATTATTGAAGTAATACTTATTTTGGTGCGGTAACGTAAACACATTCTTGAAATCTAAAAATGTAACAAACGTGTCGCAATGTACGTATACTGTATACTATAAAAACTAGCTGTGAAACATTAAGCCGCGAGGTAAAACACTTGCCTCGTAAGCTAAAGATCATAATACCTATGATATAGACAGCCGATGCCAATTACACCAGTTTTTTTTTTGTAATGTGTAGTGTAAAAAACAGTCAGTTCTTTTTAATATTAAATCAAAAGTTTATAATTTTACCATTTCTCAGTATTAGGCCAGTACCAGGAGAGTCAAAACAAGTCTAATTCGGAATTAATTAGAGGAAATTGTTCTATGCGACAGGTGGAGGTTAAACAAGAAATATTACCGTGTTCTGAACTTTTGATCAAATGAAACCGCAGCCTTAAAATGTTAAACATAAAAATTGCAAAAGTTATTGCATAATTTATAATATTACATTTAATTATAATATTACAATTTTACAAATTCACTTATTGCATATTTTTATAAACTGGAGTACCTATAATATTTTTTATTTTTCAAGTTTTAAAATTAGATTTAATGTTAATTAAAAATTGGGTATTTGAACAGGTTGGACAAATAGATGTGACGTTTTCAAGTGTTGTAACATTTCGTTGATATTTTTCAACTTCTTCAGGCAATCTACAAAATAACTATACGAATTTTTTTGCAGGTTTATATTAACCGAATTTAGAGAAAAAGTCAAGCTGAATCGATTCCGACAATTACTTTTAGTTTCAGAGATCTGGGCATTTAATTATATTATTTGAGAAAAACTTAAAAACGCCATAACTTCTAAACGATTAGTAATACCTACAGAGATGGGAGTAGTCGCGGAATCGATTCAGAGCGATTTTTTCTATAGGAATAACCTCAGTTGTAAGTCGTTCGTAAATAATATCTGAGACTTCTGAGTTTTCTTAAAACGGAAAAATTATAAAAATTTTGAAAAATAAATTCGCTCTGTTTCGTTTGATATTATATATACTTATGGAAAAAGTCATTGTGAGTCCGACCATCCGCAACCCTCTATGTCTTTTAGACTTTTAGATTCGGTATGTATAGCCAATTTTAATTGTTTAAATTTTTATACATTTTAAACCGTCATAACTTCTAAACTAATCGAGACACGAATTTGCGCTTACGCCTAATAATTAGGCGTAAGCGCAAATATAGAGAAAAGTACGCTGAATCAATTATTGATTCAGCGTACTTTTCTCTATAAGACACGTCAATATTAAGCATATCTGAGGTATTTATTATAAATATTCCAGTTTTTTTTACATTTGTATTTTTTATAGTATTTTCACATATTGAGTTCAATAATATTATTTCAGTCGACATTTACGTTTGTACATTTTTTTTACCTAAAGTGGTATATTAAGATAATTGAGAAACACGGATTCATTTTTTTCCGGGAGAGGGGGGAATGTACAAATCTATAGGGGGTCACAGACTGTTCAGAAAACAGTCGTTTGGAAATAACTGGGGAACGGTTAGTTTTAGAACAAAAAGTTTATTATCAACCTGAACCGATTAAAATTAAAAAAAAAATACGTATTTGATCAGTTCTTTGTAGATTTTTTAATTAAAAGTATATATTTTCATAAAGAAAAAACTCCCTAAAGTTTTTCGTAATAAATCGACACGTTAAAAAAGTCGCAACCGAAGCTGAAAACTACACTTTTTTGACTCACGTACCTTTTCTTAGATATCGCATTCACAAAGTCCATAGCAAATTAAATGGAGTAAGCTATATTTTTTTCTTTTGTGTATACATTGAGTTGAAATTATTATAAATTCATAAATATCGACTCTTTGCTCTTACAGTACCTGATGATTGCGTGTTTTCACCATCTAGATGAATGGCTGCTAGATGTAAATTTTTACAGGCCACTTAAATCTGGAGAAATTGATGGAGTCAGCTCTGCATTTTGTTTAAGTTATTACGAAGGAAAGGTGGACCCATCAAAAACGTCATATTTGTTAACATTGTTTCTAAAAAATTTGCATTAATAAATTTGCTCGATTTTAGAGCAATAAGGCGGTTAGTGCTTATATTGATACTTAAACTTCAAATGTAAGATATTTTTTGTTCGATAACTGTCGAATTAGAACATAGTGTTCATAAAGACTAAATATTGTTGCGCGCTCCCTGTTGGGACGACTATGGATTCTGTAGAATCTTCTAGAAACAACAACAATGGAAAACAGGTAGCCAAGGGAACCCGATCTTCTTAGTATTGCCTGGAGAAGCCAATACATGTTAAGGAAGGAACTCGGTGCTTTTAGAACATTCTCCAGGCGGGGGACGAAGCTATAAAATGAGTGGTTGGCAAGTCAGTCAGTCAGTTGTTCGTGAGGCGGTCATGTGTTGATACAGTGCCAGTGCGTTGTGACATAAATCAAAGTGCAGTTATATTATCTTGTTTAACATAAATAAATTTTTGTAAATAATCGTGTGTATATAGTTAATAGACAATTATTGTGCTAATAAACTGTGGTGTGTTACTGTATTGTAAATATTTTGTGTACATAATTAGTGACTCTATACTCTTCTGTTACTTAATTAGTTTCTATTTTATTATTTAGAGCTATTAGTTTTGTGTTTGTTAACGTTATTATTAGTGTTTCGTTTGAGAAGTACGCTTTCGTTGTGTGTTTAACTGTTTTGATAAACGTTTATTATTGTAAATAAATAATTTCCACCACGAACTAGGACAGTTTTGTTACAATATTAATGCAAGCCGACTTGCGGATAAAGCGACGTTCATGAGAAGGGATCTAAGGATAAAAATTAGTAAAATTACAGATCATATTATGATTTTGAAAAGAGATTTAAATTACCAAAGAAGTAGATGACTATTTTGTTGATAAAAATTGTTGAACTATATTTACACTAAACTTTTGTCTACTCAAATTACACAAAGAAAACTTTAGTAGGTCGATAATTAAAAAAGAGAGAAATAATTAAAATATAATGTTCATTCTGTGATCATTTGCCAAGTCATATATAAAATATGTACAGACTGAAGTATTGCCAAAATGATACAGGGGGTAAAAATAAAGAAAAATCTCCTTTTGATGTACTTGAGATGTCTTTTTATTCTTGTTACAGATTACAAAAATAGTAGTTTATGTATCTAGATTGTAATGCAATATTTTATGTGCGAGCTGTGACGTTAGAGAAAAACGAGCATCGATGAGTTTTAACAGTCACATGAATCATAAAAGCATTACATGCGAGATTCATAACACATTTTATGCACGTACCTTGTATAAAATAGCTGATTTTCACTTCTTAATAATATAGCTGACGGCTGTCATATTTTCATTTAGGTTTGTTTGCTAAAACTACCCCTACTTTGTGTTCGTTTGCTATCTCTGTTCATCTTATAAAAGTAAACGGTAACTGGCAAGTCGCTTTTGGAAATTATTTGTTGTATTGATAAGATCGCAATATTTTTTGTTTTGCTTTATGCACTGCGCGAAATAGTTCATTTTGCGACCGCTCTGTACAGACCTGAAAAGCAGCTGTTTGATGTAGGATGTAGGAGGCAATCTCCGAAACGAATTCGATTTCAAAATTTTTTTCACCAATATTTAGAATGGACTCTCAGGATGGATACAGGCTATATATTATCGCGTTTGAATAAAAACGCTTTTCGTGGAGACCAATTTTGCAACGCAAGTTGACGAAAAAACGGCGACTATCTACAAATTCGGGCGAAGCCGAACCGGACCGCTAGTTATTAAATAATAAATTTCTTAATTCAACACGCGTGAGTAATATATAATTTCAGGGCCCTGCTAATGTCGGGAGAAATAATAAATTACTTCATGTTGACGCGTAGAGTGCTAATAATGAGCCGAAACTGTACGATAATGTATTACTGCATAGTTTCTGGACCAATAGGAACGCGGTAGCGATTTGTATATATGAAAACAACATCGCAATTCAGCGAAAGTCAGGGCCATCTTGGGTGCATCGAGGGCGGTGGGTACGTCAATCAATGAAGTGAATTATTGTTTTTCCCTCTTTCATCAGGGCCCCGATTTTATATTACTCGTGCTAGTTGAATAAAGTATTATGTGCGACCATTGATAGAAGGGGAATATTCCACTCGCGTGTTACCGCATTTGCTACGCTCGTGCAGCAAATTTCACACTCATGGAATCTTCTCCTTCTCTCACTGGTCGCACAATATACTATTACTCAAATATACGAATCGCATCGCTGATACAGTGCTGGATTAAACACCAGTATACTGGAAAATAGAAGGAAATGAAATGTCAACTATTATATGAAAAACAGAAGATATATATATATATATATATATATATATATATATATATATATATATATATATTATTAATTCGTATACAAATATAAGTGACAATAATATTGACAAATACGAAAATTTTCTTTAAATATTTTACTGTTTAATAGAAAAGAATAATAAATCACAATGATTATTAAGAGAATTACATTGCTTACTTATATAACCAACAAAGTGGTCGTATTGAACTGTTTTTTTAAGTAATGTTATCAAACAAGAAAATATTTATAGGTATATTATTTTAAAGAACTATATAAAATAAAAATAAATTATGGAAAGTCAATAACAAATAAATGTTTGTTGGTCATTTTAAACAATTTTCAGTTAAATCATAAATTACAAGAATGTATAATAATGAAAGTCATTATTCGTTAATCCGAAAACAATAAAAAAATGTGACAAAAATAAAATGCGAAAAATAATTTTTATATATCGATATATAATATGTCAATTGTGTGAACATGTTAGCTGAACACTGCTCTGACTCGGATATTAAATAAGTTACTATTATTTCGTCCTATTCATTGACATGTACAGTGGCGTAACTATACCGTTTGAGGTCGGTGGCAAACTTTATTAAATGTAATAATAAATGTAAGGATCCTCGTATGCTGACGGTTTTCTCGGCCCGGGAATCCGCGGCATTTTGTCCGCCCTGCCACCCTATTGTTACGCCACTGGACATGTATCTATGAATAGCCGATGGTAACAGAATGGGAGTAGAACATTTAGAACATCCGACACCTTATATGGATCTTTCTTGAGGCACGCACATATATGCAAATATTAATTATTATTTATATACAATAGGCTAGTACCCCGTTTTTAAATAAATCCTAAAGTGATAAAAAAGCACAGCGATTTTGACGTGATAACGTCTTATAAATTGATGAAACACCGGCTGCACGCACGAAAAAGTGTCACGTTCCGCCTGAGCCTGAGCGTGCAAGCGAGAGCGCGGTATAAGCGATAGAGAGGCACGATCGGCCCAAGCGTCGGCTTGTACGCATTTCTCTCTCCTCTCGCGTGACGTCAGAGAGTTCATCAATGTTTCTTCATGACGTTATCACGTGAAACTATCGTCCGTAAACCGGCTTTACAGACAACCAATTTTTTATAATAATATTTTATAACTCGTGACGTCACTAAGATTGTAAATAATAACGATAGTGCACAATAACCATACTAACATTGTCAATGTAAAATATATAAGATTTTTGAGATTATTACACTATATTACCAGTGTAAGTAAGAATACAAGTTTGTAAAACATTATTCATTTATTTGACGTATTTATCCTTGGTGGATTAGCACTTTGTGTTTTTACGAAATCGTCTTTCATGATGCGAAATTAATTAAATACGGGATAGAAGTCTATAACAAGATAATAACTCGAAATAACTTCAAAATAACACACATCACAACATAAACGTAGGTAGTTTACAGACGAAGTGACGTTACGTCGGAATCAAAATCTATCAAGAATATGTACTATTAAATTTTTCTTACATGGTGCAAAGTACCCTATTGACACGCAATCGTTTCTCGACGCTGTGTATTAATGATCTCCTGTGAACATATCTACGAAGCATGTTCAGGAAATGATTCCCATCCCAGGAAGATGTTGGATGGTCAATTCTATATAGATATATTTGTTGGAAGCTCTAAAATTAGTGATGACTGATTCTATTGACTTCATCTAACATAACTAGTGATGGGACAAAATAACAGTAACAGTTATTTAATATATTTTACAACAATAGCAGTTATCAAAATAATCTAATCATATTCATCATCACTCTCGTCCTCTTTAATAATACCCAAACGTTTCGCAACAGATTTACAATTAGCAATAACTTCTTCTTGCACCAAATTGAAACTCATAGCTAAAAGTGATATCCCAAACAGCAAGTACAATGAACACAACGCAATGCTAGTAGTTACTTCTTTGCTTGTGGTAATATTTTTAGCAGGTACCAAGTCTCCAAAACCAATTGTCGTCAATGTAATAAAACAGAAATAGCAAGCGTCTAAGAACGCCCATCCTTCCCATTCAGAAAACATCCAGGCGCCAGCAAATATGTAACTGATCACTAGAAAAACGCAGAGCCATATTGGCACGGGTTTTATATGTTTCTCCCCGTTACTAATATAGTAAGAACCACCATCGTCAGAGTAATCGTCGTATTCGGCGTCGTAGTAATCGTCGTAGTACTGATGGGAAACGGCGAAACCCATGGGTGACATTATTCCCGGGCTTGAACGATGGGCTCCTGTAACAAGAAGAACCTTTTTTTTGATCATTTTGTTTTCATTTTGTTATTCTCCTTTTAAAATCCTTCTTTCCTAATGTCGTCAATTGGCAGACTAATACCTTCTCTTAACAATTTTAGTACCTTTGGTACTGTTTTTGAAAAAAAATGGCTATTTTCTCAAAATAAATTGATTATAATAGTCTAATAGATCATAATACTAAAGCCTCAATGATGTTGGAAGATTAGTTAATGAATCTTAGGTAGACTGAGTCATCGGTCAACACGGAAATGTATGGGTTGTCGGGCCTAGGCTTGCAGGGTCGGATAAAAAAGGCGATTTTCACTCCTTTTCAAAAAAACGCTTGTGTCGATCATGTGTTAAAAGAATAATTTTGACAGTCTACCTGAGATTCGTCTACTAAAGTTCTAAAATATCAGTGAAGTTTTAGTGTCACCATCCCTTCTTTACTATAAGCTTTAGAATATCACACTTGGTCCAATAGAGTATAGATTGTAGCAAAAATCGACAAATCCATGATGTTTCAGTAAAAAAACGGCATATCATGTGCCTTTTTTGGATAACTATTTTCATTATATAACTTTGGAGATTCATCTCAAACAAACCCTGAAGAGAAAAATTGAGAAATGGACGGTTTAAGCTGCGTGGAAAATGGCTTCAAAATAGCTGATCTAGTAAAGATACGCTTATTTTAAGCTATTTCTAAAAAGTATTTATTAGAAACAAGGGTTTGTAACAACTACGTCTTAGAAATAGCTTAAAATAAATGTATCAGTTTCTAATCTGAAAACTGGTTTTCATTTTCATATCAATGGACTTTTATATTAAATTATAAAAATAAATACTGATATTAAACCCAAATTACCCTGGCAGTAGATGAACTTAAAAAAGAAACAATTTCATAAATTAAAATGATAAGTTACCTTGCCGCCGTCGTCCTTTAGGTCTAACAGGCAGATCGTCATACGTAGCTCGAATTGGCGGTGGTTCCAAAAATTGTTGCCTAGGGACTGAATGAGATCTTCTCGATCGATCAACTGTGGAAAATCAAACAATACTAAACAAGTTAAATATAAAAACTCTATTTAGTCTATCAATTGTTTGCATTTATTTATTATTGAGCAGTTAAAGCCGCCAATTCAAACAAAATTAATAAATCACAACAGAGTTACAGAAAAGCGAAGATGTAGACAAGATCTGCTGTTTCGTGTTAGAAGATTGGAACCCTTCGTACAGTTTTCACATACATACAGTAGCTCTGAAACCCAAACCAAGCGATGTACGAACATATCTTTGCATGTGTGCTTAGCCGTAGTGGTCGCCATGTTGTTGCCCAGTCGTCCCGCCAGCTGCCCAACTGCGATTGAACTGACAGGTAACAAAGTGTTTTGACGCTCGGTAAGTAATTATTTTATCAAAGTAAACGATCATTTTATGAATACTTCTTTTTTATTTCGAACAAGATGATTGCCTTAACGATAAGTAAATATTCTTATCATAGTGCTTAATGACTTATATTTCTCAATTTATTTGATATCAAACACTAATTTATGTTTTTTATGTATGTATATTATGAATTAATTTTTTACAGTACAATGGTGCGAAAATACAAAAAGAAGGAAACGAGGAGCAAAGAAGTGGACGAAAATTCGATGCGATTAGCTATGGGTGATGTGATACGGGACAATTATCATATTGGAAAGCTGCTTTGTTTTTTTTTTTGTTGACTAGAAGTAGAATAATTTTATTAGTTGAGTTACATTTGTATTTGTATGTTTTTATAATGATTAAATAAATATTATTCAACACGCGTGAGTAATATATAATTTCGGGGCCCTGCTAAACTCGGGAGAAATAATAAATTACTTCATGTTGACGCGTAGAGTGCTAATAATAAGCCGTACAGTGTGATAATGAATTTTCTGGACCAATAAAAAAGCGTGAAATAATGAAAAAAAACTGCACGCAGCTTCTGGACTAATAGAAACGTGGTAGGCGGTATTGTATATATGAAAACAGCATCGCAATTCAGTGAAAGTCATGGCAATCTTGTGTGCATACACTGACGGTGGGTAAGTCAATCAATGAAGTGATTTATTATTTTTCCCTCTTTCATCAGGGCCCCGATTACATATTACTCCTGCTAGTTGAATAAAGTATTATGTGCGACCATTGATCGAAGGAGAATATTCCACTCGCGTGCGTTTTACGCTCATGGAATCTTCTCCTTCTCTCACTAGTCGCACAATATACTATTGTGCAATGACAATTCACTCTTTTAATTACTTGTATGAAATCACCCATGATTTTCGAAAGCAACCCCACTGCTGAATGTACCCCAATAGTGGGGTAGATTCGTACGAATTTGAAATTAAAAAAAAATGTAATTTACCGATCAACCCTATATTAGAACCATTTGAAACTTTTTTAGCTTAAACTTTAATATTTGTGCTATTGATTAACGAATTCATTATAATCATTGATCAATTAGAAAAGAAAAAAATAAAATGTGAAAACTGTACGAAGGGTCCCAATATTCCCCTAATTAATAATTTATTGACACAACTAAGAAATTTCTTTGCCTTCGTCATTAATCCGATCCGAATGAATAGTTTGTTGACCGTGATGATCCATAGCATACTTGTTGAACAGCACCGGCGTTTGTTCAGCTGGCTGAATGTCATGTCCTGGGGTTGCCGACACTGGTCCTATTGGTCTAACAGTACGCGACCGACTGTCTAGTGAGCCTCCACGTGCCGGCGACACCACCTTAGGCGTAGCGCCTCTGGAACGGTACGATGGCGGAGGCACAGATGTGTCAGAGAACCGAGACATCTGTGATGGCCGCAGCTGACGCCTCAGGGTCGACGGTCCACCATTGTCGTCAAAATGTCTACACGGTTTAGAAAAATAAATACATAAACTATCAACACAAATCTGGAAATAATTTGCAAATAAATTTCTGTTATGAATTGAAATAAATCTTGTTACAGTCCTTCGTGTAGTTCCGGAGTCTGCAGTAATACATGTAGTACTGTTTTCATTTGTAGTAATGTTAGCCAGCGTTGAACTTGCTGACATTATTCGGTTGAACTATATTTACACGGACGTTTAGAAGTGCGTTATGTACTGAGGAAAACTGAGAAATACGGTGCAAAACCGGAAACGGATGTTGTACTCACAGTTAGTAGTCAAGCAGTTTGACAGTGTACACCGTGCATAGATCACAGAGATTGCCTACAGTCAGTTTCGCATTTTGATTGAACAGTTCTTAAAACTCTTTCAAATACCAGTGCCCCATTTTTATTAGTGATGAATGATTTTCTTCCTATTTGTTTTAATGAGTAAAATACGTAATGTTTGAAAGGCCGTATTTTCTTAATGCATCGATTTAGACGTTTGAATTTTTTACAAGACTATGGGGACATAGACCTTAGTATTTGGTATCTGTATCTGTAGCCGTTTGTATGGGTCTTGACGGACAGACAGACAATCAACAAAGTGGTTCTGTTTTTTTCATTGTGAGGTATGGAATCTCAAAAATCATTAATTTTATGGCTCTTGTTATTATCGCAAAGTGGAATCGTATCAAAGGCAAGCATGTCTGGGTGTTCCCAGAAGGAACCGACTTTAGCCATGCACGACACGTTTAAGGATGAACCTGGTGGTTTGTATGTATATGGGCACTTGACTGTTTGGTACCGACGTCGAGAGTAGCTGCACAGCGTCATATCGTAGCACTACCAACCTCCGAATACATATATACATCCTATGTTATAGAACTCCTAGACGAGGACTGAAGGACTGATATAAGCTGCGGGGCAATGATGCTTGTGATCACATGTGCCACGCATCACTACGTCCTCAAGTTCTCGCTGCTTGCAACTATCTTCCTCTCAATATCTGTCTCTCTTTTGCTTTCTGGTACGTCTATGCCACAACATAATGCCTCATGGCGTAGAACAGTACACGTCTGCATGCAAAGAAGGATGCCAACACAAGGAAAAGACATCCACGTGTAATGACTAGTTAAGCGCAACATTCACGATTGTATGAGCGAAGTAGGTATATAGCTCTCACTACTATCATACGGTCTAAAAAGATTTGTCTCACACTTCAAAAATATATTAAAGATTTCGATTTTTGCGATTTTTATATACTTTAAAAAACACGAATATTTGTCAAAAATCTAAATTTCATTTTTTTTTTCGAAACTACACTAGTGCAATATAACTTATTCTAAACAAACGTCTGAATATTTAGGTTTAGAAGCTTTTTGTGTTTTATTCCCACAACATAATAATAATAATATCCGTTGTTTGAAAAGCCTGTACGAAACACTAGATCCTTAATTGTTTTTTAAGCATAATTTTCCCTCTAAAACCCATACCTACCGAATTCTCCCATATCTTGTGATATTATTGGCAATCAAAAATTAAATTAAAAAAAAGAAATGCGTTGGTTCGTGGAGACACGACAAAAGCTATGCTTCTGACGCATTATGTTATTGTTTGAAATTTACATATAGTACACAAAAGAGCGTCAAAATTATTAAATTTTTTATTTAGTAAGTAAATATTAACAAAAATGTCATCCCACGTGTCGCTCGATTGCTCACTCGCTCATTTTTGAGTCCCGAGGTCTGCGTTAAGAAGCACAGCTTCAATAATATACAGTATGTCCATTGGATTATGATATTCTTAATTCTGCTCCGGTGTGGCGACAAGGAATTAAGTGTTGGCAATGATTACAATTCTTTATTTAGTAGTTCAATAAGTATACAGTATTTTATTTCATCACATTTGCCGTTGTAGGTTTATAATATTGTATATGTTAGTATGACTAGCTTTTTCCCGCGGCTTTGCTTGTGCCAAGTTTGATATTGATAGATCAGTCAGTCAGTCAGTCGCAGTTTCCTTTTATACAATTTTATACAATTTTACATAATATTATGACTTTTTTGAATTTTTTTGTTGTACAAGTGTAATAAATTTCAAAATTGATGATATTCACGTGATCAACATCCCGATAAACTTGGAAAATGACACCCATGTTGATTTTTAGACTACTTACCTATTTTCACCCTCTGAAGGGGTTTATTTGAAAAAGCACGAAACACATGTTTATTATTTGTTGACTGAACTAATCCTCCGCATTTCGAATTGATAAATCTGGCTTATGTGATTTCTCCCTGTAAATTTTAAATCCCCATTACACCCTTTTAAGGGTTGAATTTTCAAAAATCTGTTCTTGGCGGATGTCTACGTCATAATAACTATCTGTGTGCCAAATTTCAGCCTAATCCGTCCAGTGGTTGGAGCAGTGAGTTTATTCTCTATACACATTTTGAACTACCGTTACACCCTTTTAGGGATTGAATTTTCATAAATCCGTTCATGGCGGATGTCTACATCATAATAACTACCTGTGTGCCAAATTTCAGCCCAATCCTTCCAGTGGTTTGAGCTGTGCGTTGATAGATCAGTCAGTCAATCACGGTTTCCTTTTTTATATTTAGATGACGTCTTTCACCGAATCTAGAGTTCAGTGCACCGAACTTGCATACTGCTGAGGTGGTCAGATTGCTTCTTGGATTGTTAAGGGGAAATCACCACACCGGCAGTATTATTAAATTAAAACGCTGTGTTTTATTTAAATCATAAAGTAGAGAATGTAATATAAGTTTTGTAAGATTAATGTGTGGTCAGCTGGCAAGGTGTGATGTCATATGAAGTGAGCTGGTCAGTTGGTTTGAACGGGTGAACGGTTGATCGGACAGGTTCACAGTTAAATGAACCGATCGGTAGTCAAAGCTCCGGTACTTTACACACCTCGCGTGAAGAGCTAAGCCGCAACGTTCATCGTGTCTAGCATTTGTGAAAATGCACTCGTAATAATGCTCTACATTACAAGTATTTCAAAATCGATAAATCCAACGTCGCTAACAGTTTTAACGCTTTCGATTGTCGAACATGTCTAAGTTACAATTTTTCTATCAAAAAGTACAAAATATAGAATAGAATAGAATAGATTTTTATTGTCAATTGGAAATTACAAATTTCATTTGACATGTCAGTACAAGTAAATTAAAATTTAAAGTTAATAAATTCGTTGATAGAATAGAATCCATGTGAGAGAAGTAAATCCTTAATTTTTTTCTTGAAAGCACTCGAAGTAATAGTGCGATAATTATCAGGAAGTTTGTTATATAAAGTTGCTGCAAAGTTGAATTTGAAAATATTAATATTAGCCCTTGGGACATCTAAATTATTTTTTCTACGCGTGTTATACCGATGGGAGCTATTGATTTGCTGATAATTATTTAAGTTTTTACGGACCTCTAATAGACAGTAATAACTATAAATGCACGGTAAAGTCATAATACGTCTATTTATAAATGTGCCTTTGCAGGATTAATATCTATTTAGATTAAACATAATTCTCGTAATCTTTTTCTGCATTATAAAAATTTTCATCGAATGCGTACTATTACCCCAGGCGAGGATACCATATTTTAATATAGGGTATATAAAACCATAATAAATATTATTTAAAATAACTCTGTCATTAAACAGACCCTTTGCCCTACGCATTATAAAAACTTGTTTAGCAAGTTTACCGCAAACATTGCTTATATGAGCTTCCCAGTTTAAATTCTCCTGAAAGTAAACACCCAAAAAATTAATGGCATTTACTTTATTTATTGGATTTTGATTGATAGTAAGTTCAAAGTTACAATTATTCCTGATTGATATGTGGAAAAGTACATGTACCTATTTAGTTTTGTTAACATTTATGTTGAAATGATTATTGTTACACCACCTTAAAAGTTCACTAATAGTAAGATCGGTTTTATCGAGTAATTGGGCAGAATTGCTCTCACAAACTGTAATGTTAGTGTCATCCGCATATATAATTACATCATCTGCAGACGGTAATGATTTTGGCAAATCGTTGATATAAATAAGGAAAAGTATAGGACCTAACACCGAACCTTGGGGCACACCGATATCAATATCAACATACGTTGAAAGCTGACCATTATAAGACACACGCTCTCTTCCACATTTTAGATATGATTCAATCCAGCTATAACTGTTACCTCGAACTCCATAGTAAAAAATTGTGAAACATTAAATAATGAGCAAGGAAAAAGTCTAATTTTAATTAATTCTCATTTGATTATATTATATGAAAAAATACAACCGGGACGAAAATTTCTGTGAAAAAATGGTAAGCTACTAAAAAATGTTCAATATTTTTCTTGAAAATTAAGAAGGTATTGTTTTTTAACCTTTCTAGTAGTTTATTGTAAATGTTGGCTGAGTCATTTTCTGGGCAATACTTATAAATGTCTTTTGTTGCCAACGGTAGTTTTGTTGCTTTTTACCTCGAGTTTCATGACCATGTCTATCTTCCACCAAGGCATATCTTGCCATATTTCTGTGAGCGAAAAGCAACAAGCAAAAGAGAAGGATGCATGGAGCTGTCGTAATCTTTTCTCGAGGAAAGATGTCCCTACATGATTGTCTTCTATTGAAATTGAACATACCACGCAAGTCTAATAAAAACTAGTTGTTGTGGTTACGAAGTGACTAAATTGTTTTCTTTTTCACTGTTCATAATTCTCATCGTATTATATCGAATATTCCTAAATTAATCGTTCACTTAACTATATATCATACCTAAATTCAGGATCAGAATATGAAGAAGGCGATATATCTGATACCCCAAAACCACTGTCGTCTGATCTTTTGGATGTTCGAACGGGCCTTTTGAATGATGTCGCACTTCGTGACCTCCCCGCATAACGACTGCTGCAAACAAAATAAATCATTATTTGGAACCCCTATTCTCAAAAAATGTTTAACACTAAATCACATCTAGAGCCACATGTGCTTTATAATATATTTTTTCAAAAAGATCCTTTGAGATACTCTTTGTTTACCAAACTCTTTCGTTATAAAAAATTATAAGAACAAATACGTCTTCAAACTATGTATTTACTCAATACTGCCATTGAAACAAACTTATTAAAACCCACATCTATAATGGATTTTAATTGAATATCCTTAGCTCTAAAGCATCTACAATCCACAATTTGTCTTTTTTTTTGTTCATTCAGTTTGCGTTTTTTTATCCCGGAGTCACCATTTTTGCAATCGTCAACTTCGTTTACCGAGATGTGACCCATCTGTCCCTTTTATGCCGTATAATCGAAATTTGGCACTATTTACTATTTAGTTCATAAACTACTTCGATGCATTTATGAAATTATAATAAAAATTTCCAAGGCATCATATATAGAGACATATTTTAATATTAAATAAGTCACTAATTTTTTCCAAAATTCTTACTTTGGTTGCCTAATAGTTGAACGTCCGCGAACCCTTCGATTATGTGATCTCTTCGGTTTTTTCGTGCAGATATAGCAGCAAACTCTCCAATACAGAAACTTGAAACAAGTCGCCATTATGTCTCCAATGTTTGATAAACAAAGCAGCATCAACGGTATTCCCAAGATGGCATAGAATATCGTCACTACTTTACCCCAATGAGTTTTTGGAGCGATATGTCCATAACCTGCAAAGAAACACATAGTTTTACTAAGGTAAATACGAGTTTAGTTCACAAGTATTAACTTTTTTGGCTTCGGGTCAAAATCAACCTAAAATGACTATTAAAAATACGGTTCTTATCATTCATTTACAATTCATGATTATGTTGTATAATTTATTTTTATATATTGTAATTATACTAAAGGATCCTGCACCAAATATATAGGAAAATGGCTTTCGGTGAAATTCTTTCTAACTCGGGGGTATGAATTTGATGCTGAAAAAGTTTCCAATACAACTTGGGTCTGAAAATCCCGGTGTCCAAATTTGCAAGCTTATCGAAAACGGCTGTTTTGTGGCAAATAACGAACAACGTGCAATATGTAGGCACCCGTGGAGATATATATTATATTTGTGTGTGTATATATATTATATAATAGGTATATAATGAGATTTTCAGACCCAAGTTGTATTGGAAACTTTTTTCGGCTATCAAATGGCTGATTCACTCCCCGCACCGAAAGCCATTTTCCAATGTAGGTATTTGGTTCGGGGTCCTTTGCGGTATTAAAAAAGTGGGTCACTTAAAATTGTCAAATTGGTTTATTAATGACCCGTGAGTTATAGATTGCCGACGCCGAGTTTGGTTTTCGCTGGTCTCGAAATAATATGTCTACATTCAATAAATAAAATTGTTGTGGTTAAGTACATACTGACAAAGTCGCAATGGTTAAAACAAGCATTAAAAAGATATTTTTAAATTAAATTATTGGAATGAGCTTTACTTAACCTAAATAATGCCGTTAACTTTCTTTTTAATTAAGAACTTGAAACGTCTTCACGATTTTTTGAAGTGGGTTAATAAGCATGTTTCTTTTCAAGAAATTGATGTGATTAGCACCAAACATCAGGGTCCACTACTACAGCCCGTATATTTAATACATTATAATCTGTCTCATACTGGCCGCGCGAGATCAGTATACACGGAACATAGACGGCCTAGTGTATGTGCTTTGAGTCTAGTGACGTAGGCAATGTAAGCAGAAATTCAAAAAAGTTCGCTGTAAAAACTTAACGAGTTGCAATTAAATAAATAAACGCTTTTGTTTTTGTGGCAATGATTTTTTTTTATAGGTTCTTAGTTGTTTCCTCTAGTTTCCAACCATTCTACAGTGTCAATTATTTAAAAAAATAAATATCTTAGATTTTTCTGCTTACTTTTCGTACCTGCAGCTATAATATCTAAAAACTGCTTGAAGAAACAAACAATATGAAAAATATATCACACTAGAAACTTCGTAACACAAAAACGCATCACTGATATTTGAATGAAAAATTAAAACCCGATGAAAAAGAAAAAAAAGTATTTGTAAAGAAATGAAAAATCAAAAGGAAGTAGGCATATGGCTTAACACCCGTTGTAAAAAAATGGAACAAATCTCTTTCAAAATCAAATATTACAAATTCTTATTTGACTGTTCTCTTTTGAAAAGAAATAGAAATATTGGAATAAAATTGCAAATTAAAATTTTCCACTTGGTTCTTTTGATTGTAAACGAGATATCTGTAAACTTACTAAAAATTTCCTTTTCTCATCATTTCTTTTCATTTGATTAGTTGTCATATTATTTCTGAAGACGACTAGATTTTAGTGGCGTACAATCAGTTTTTTACTAAATATGTATTCCTACATTTCTATTTTAAATCCTCCAACACAAACATCTCATATTTTCAATTTTATTTTTAATAATACGTTGAAAATTGAAATCGACTTTTATCAAATTCTGGGATTAAAATCTTAGAATTGCGGGCTTGTAATACAACAGCATTGGAAATGCCATATTCGTTGGGTACGTGACGGCAGCGCTGCAATTTTTCATGCTCTTATAACATTGTGTCAAATGAGCCTTTTTCAAATAACTGTAATAATAATTAAACGTAACCTTTAATTAACGAAATTTTTATACCCAGTTACAGGGATATAGAGTTTATGTTATTGCACAGAAAGAAAAAAAATCGACGGTAACTTCCACGAAGACTACTAGCGCCGCTAGAGAGAAATAGAGCGAGATCAAGCTGCCTTGTTATTATTGTTTTAAACCACGAAGTTTCTTAATAAACGACATGGCATGGAGCGCCATGAAAACGACATGTGACGGCCACATGAAATCATACTCTATAACCGCTGCATGATTAAAAATCGATATGCATTGGAAACGTTTATCAAATCGTTTAGAAATCTTCTTGTAAGTCGTTATTTTAAACAATATTTAAATATGTCCAAGTAAGACTTACGTTTGTTTGTGAATTCAGTTTTGCAACTACTTTTCCATAACAACAATAATGTTGCGTGCTCCGTGTTGGGACGATAATGTGTTCCATAGAATATTCCAGACCGCGACAACAACAACAACAATGGAAAGCAGGTAAAAACCCGACCTTCATAGAATTGCCTGGAGAAGGCATTGCATATAAAAAAAGGTTGAGATGATTCTAGAACAGGCAGGGGACGAAGCTATAAAATGCGAGCGGAGTGGTTGGCAAGTTGGTCAGTTGGTTAGTTGCAGCGCGTAGTGGATTACAGACAACTGTGAAATAAATTGTTCAGTGCCGGTACAGCAAGACCGAGGTAGCTGCTAAAATAGAAGATAAATGAGCTCTGTAAACCATTGAGTGCAATTATATAAATCTGGTTTTACATAAATAGCTTTTGTGTTGTATATAATCGTGTGAATATAGTTAATAGATATATGTATAGTACTAGATAACCTTCGGTATGTTTGTGTGCTGTAAATATTTTGTGTACATAATTAGGACTTTATATTTTTCTGTTACTTAGTTTTCTATTTTATTTTTATAACTATAAGTTTTGTTTCTGCTAACGTTAATTATTACTGTTTGTTAAAGAAGTACGCTTTCGCTGTGTGTTTAACTGTTTTATTAAACGTTTATTATTGTAAACAAATAATTTTCACCACGAACTAGAACAGTTTTGTTACAATAATATATTCGACAGGTCAAATTTTACGTGGTTTCTAAAATAATCATTAAGTAAAAAAACATGACCGTGGATAAAAAAATACCCGCAATGAACTACGTTACTGACTGTTGACACATTTGTGTGTTGCGTTCAGTTATAAACGCAAAAAAAGAACCAGAGCTGTTCAGCAAGTCTGATTACTTCTTTGATTACAACTGTTGCAAGTAAAGGTATCCTCGACAACTGAAATATAGTCGATGTATTTTATTAAACAAATTTTTAATGTCGAAAAAATCGCCTGCGTTTCTCACTCACAAACTAATACAAACCAGCACTAAGCAATAAATTTTAGTGCAGGTTTCGTAATATGTGGTAGACATTTTACAGTTTTCAAGTAGTTCTATCAATGCAAATTAATTATTGAAAACGGCTCATCACTAGCAAACTAGATCGGTCCAGCACGATTAGGCAAAAATTGTAGGCGACCGACTGACGGTCGTTGCTGGTTGTAGATGCTGGTCTAATGTGCGCTACTCCGTTAAATAGTACGGGTGCCTTCACGAAGACACTTTTTGGTTCCGTGTTGTGCTCGTCGTGCAGGTTTATGCTTGGCAAGTGTGTGCGGTGTTTTACAATTTGTCACCATTCCATTTAATTCGAGAGAGAAAGTCTCTTAATATAGTCAATAATGAGGTAGTGTTTATGAAGTAAAACAGAAAAGCGTTTTGCAGTTAAAAATCAAATATTGACATTACGTCTATTTTTGCAAAATTTAATTTTTTTTCAGATATTTTTCAAAATAATGTTTAGGTATAGAAAAATACATACTGATCCTAATGAGAACCGTATCTCTTTTGATTTGGCTGTTATAGGTGTTTTCGACATTCATAATAACCTTCAAGTGATAAAAAAATGCATGCGTTGAGTGTCCTTTGGCAACAATGTATTTTTTTCGACAAGCTCAATTTATTTAAAAATTGAGAAATTTTCATTTTGAGAAAACGAGAAACTTTAAATTCTTAACAAAGTTGAGTACACCAAAAAGTTCATGGATATTTTTTAAATAATAAAATAAAATTTGGTGTATAGTTTAGCTATTTGCGCCTTAAAACTGTTAGGAATAGTTACATTGTTATACTATTTAACTGCATAAAAGTCCTAGTAATCACGCTTATAAAATAAATGTACCATACCCCATTTATATATAGCATTAAAGTCTAGACGAACTGGGATATAAATTGATCATATTTTTCAAAGACTTTGCTTTCATACAAACGTTGTGTTTTTTATTTTGAAAAATTGTTTTTACATCTTACATAAAATGGGGTTCATTTCAAGACATATTTCAAATATACCTACCGAAAACTCATTTATATTATTGAAATCCTCACTGATTTTATAGCATTTTTATTGGTTTTTCACTCCGCAAAGTCAAATACTTTGGAAACAAAATTTTATAAAAAAAATATGTTGGTTGCTTTTTTTTTTGATGACGCATTGGGACGTGCTCAATGCGTCAACGCCCTTTAAATTTAGGTGCATGAAATAGTCAATATTAAATGGCATTATATTTTTTATTCAAAATTTTGCCGCGTTCAAAAATTTTCCACCCTGCCTATCTATATTCAGAGTGTGTCATAAATACCGGGGCGGTGAATTATTTCGAATACTTCTCGTAGAATTAAAAAAACCAATAAACACGTGTCCAGTACCTATTTTAAACGTCAAACGTGTCTGTTGTCTGAACAAAATGACGTCATGTTGGTTTGTTGACGTAATATAAAATTCTCGTGTCACAATTTTGGCTGCGCTAATCTCCGAAACCGCCGAATCGATTTTAATGAAACTTTGTAAATGTGTCTTGCTTGTTGCAACTTACGCGATAGGATAGTTTTTATTAAATATTTTGTACAAAATTACGGTGTGTTCTTACAAAAAAACTGTTTTAGTCACATGTAACGACATCTGATAGAATTTACTCAAAGCTATTAGTTCAGAAGCAAACAAAAAAACTGTTTTAGTACCAAGTAGTGCATCTGATAGAATTTGCTCAAAGCTATTAGTTCAGACGCCAGGGTGCAAACGAAATGCACTTTGCAAACTTATATCTATCGCACCCGGGTGAAAGTGAGACGGACCGCTAGTGATCAACTGTACTTATCTATACTAAAATATAAAGCTGAAGAGTTTGTTTGTTTGGTTGAACGCGTTAATCTCAGAAACTACTGGTTAGAATTGAAAAAAAATTTTTGTTGGATAGGCTATATAATATCACGCTACGACCAATTGGAGCGGAACATAAATGCAAAATTTTTCAAGATGTATCTCAAATTAGTCCGTCCGACAAATATTTTCAGGTGAAATGCCTTAAATAAATATTGCAATATTAGCGCGTTACATACACAAGCCCGGATAGCTCAATCGGTAGAGCGTAAAACTCTTAATCTCACGGTCTTGGGTTCGAGCCCTAGGTTGGGCAAATATATTTTTAATTTTTTTTTCTAAGGCTTACATTTAAATTTATTTTAATTTTATTTACGACTAATTAAAATAAAATACATCTATAATTAATAGCTCATTTGAAAACTGTTATTACTATAGGTAAGTACCTATATATAAAAATAATTATCTTACAGTGTTTTCAATTAAATATTTATTATATTTTATTAATTACAGTATTTATTGATTTAAAAGAAATGTATTACTTAAAAAAAGTATAAATACTGCTTTTTATCGACAAAAACTTTTGAACGGTAACTCCGATCATCATGAAATTTGGACACAACATCCATCTCGGTAAACTAGGATGAATGTGCGTACTCATGTCTCTCCTTTCCCCATTCGTTCTTTTGCTTATATATACGAAGTTACTTGTATGATAGATATTATCCCAAAACTTGAAACCCACTAAATCAATTTCAGTGGCAAACAATCCATAATACTTTAAGAAGAAAAGAGGGATAAATTAGTATGCACAAAAATTAAGACTTACACCTTGTCGAAGCTGGACCGGGTTGCTAGTACATAGATTAGCGGCAATGAGTCGAGGCAATAGATCATTTGTAACAGATTGGTTATCGTAAAAATTTAAGGCAACGAAGTAACGGAAAGCGCTGCATATATGTGCAAGGGGCGCATTCGGTTGATGCAATATGCATGTTACGTCTACAAACACGTATTGCAATAGTTGTGGGCAACACCTGCTAGAGGCGCTACATTCCTTCTCTCGCGACGTTTGTCTACACCGCCGAAAAATGAACGCATTGTTGCGTAATCTTTAAATGTCGACCCATTGAAATATTTTCGCTAACAAAAATCGACGCAAAAAAATCCAAAATTATATTTTAAGAGTCAATTGTGTCCGGTTTTGGAAGATATACCTAGGTTTTTTGACGCGTTATACAAAAATGATGAGAGTGAAGGCTTACGATGGTTTTTCGGTGCCATTTTGTCAAAATAGAGAAGCAAGCGGCAGCGCTAAAACCCCACAAACTTACTATGTTACATAGACATGAGAGTTGATATTGGAAATCATTATTAATACATTACAGAAAATAATTCTTTTGCGATATATAGTATTGCATTTTAATTAGAACAATTTTTTGTAATGCATTAATGATTTCCATAGGCTTTAACAAATAAAGAAATCTCACTTATTATGTGGCATCTTAAGTCTTAACTGAAATTCACTAAGTCGATACTCACACTGCCAGGTTTCAAAAATCCCCATTTTTCTTAAAAATATCTAAATTGTTTAGATAACATTACTTTAAGACACAGGGATCCACACTGAGTCGTTCTGTTCGATCTGTACATCAACTAGCCCAGTCATATTTCACACTAAAAATCGCTAATCTCGCAAACTAACGTCTAGTTCTGATTTTTTAATATGTTGTTAGGACTACTACCAGTAGTGTATATCCAAGTTTGCAGCTTTGAAAGACCTGTGCTAACTTTGCAGCACTCAAAAGACTGCGAAATTTTCGCACTTTTTTTGGTATTCTCAATATAGGTCTTAAACTATGCATGTTTTTATAAAATATTTTTGTACGTTTTTAAGTAGACTAAAATTGCGGTAGTCGGAAGAGCGATAAACAAGGAAAGTTTCTGTATATAATTTGTAAATATTTTTTACAAAATGGCTGAAATACGACGGCATTTTAGCAAAGACTGCATAGTTAAAATCAGAGTCTCAGACTGTCTTTTTCACCGCTCACTTCTTCTAGACCACGCACCGGATTTTGAAATGGTTTTCGCTAATAGAAAGATCACTATACTTGGAAGGTTTCTGTATACAATTTGTAAATATTTTTTCAAAATGGCTTAAATACGACGGTATTTTGTCAAAGACTGCATAGTTAAAAACAAAGTCTCTGTCTTTCGAAGCTGCAAACTTGGATATACGCTACTGGTAGTAGTCCTAACAACCTATTAAAAAATCAGAACTACACGTTAGTTTGCGAGTTGTATCAATCTCACTCTTCGCTGACGATACAGCATTTCTCACAAGGTTTTGGTGAATTGACACCATAACTAACAGACTTGATGAAAATAATAAATAATAAATAATAAATTTTCGAGAAAAAGACTGCCGTGTGTTTCGAGAAAATCAAAAAATAATAAAATATTAATAACACTTGCACAATTGTTATTGTTGCAAGTTAACATTTACAATAATAAATGAAAAATAATTTAATAATATGTGCCGAAATAAAAATTGAAGTCCCATACTTAAATTTAAACGTTAACTAACAATATTAATTTTCATGCTCGCTGAAGCCATTTTTGACCTCTTCGAAAGTCATTTCGTAGTCAAAGACATACGAAATGACTTTCGTGTCCGCACATTTGAACTAATTTCGTGCAAACTTTGTGCAAATGTCAGAGGTGCACATATTTGCACGATATTTGCATGCAAACAGTTCAAATATATTATTTTAATAAACATTTTAATTAAAAAACGCGTACAAGTGACATTTTTTACCAAAAATATGAAAGATGGAAACTGGTGCAAAATAGCAGGGCGCTTTCAGAAATCTGCGGGGGGGCGCACATACTCCTAGTTACGCCACTGGACTGCAACAAGCCATTGACAGAACAAGCAAACATATGGAAAATTAAATTAAACGACAGCCAAACCGAAACGGTAATTTTCTCAAAACGTGGACCAGTGCTGAACAATTTCCTTAACCTGAATGGATCGATGATCGAATGGGCGAATCAAGTTAAAAATCTTAGAGTAATCCTAGACAAAAAACTCACATTCATCAGCCACATCAAGTACACCTGCAATAAAGCCCACGCTGCAATTCATCAACTCTATACCTTATTCTTTATGTTTATATTTCTTTCTTTTTACATTAGACTGTTCATTTCGTTCTTGAACAATTTTATAAATTAATATAATTTTCAATACATTAAATATTTTACAAATAAATAAAATTGTCGACCAATTTTTCTCAGACCATGCATTGACAAAAAATAATAAAAATACAAATCAATATAGCACAAGATGATGTTATATTGATTTGTATTTTTTGTCAATATATGGTCTGAGAAAAATTGGTTGACAATTTTATTTATTTGAAGAGTTCTATTCAGACGTTAATCAAAGATTTAAATATTTTACGTTTAAAGATAATAAAATTGTAAATTCATTTTAAAGTTCATATTTTGTGAATTTTCGGGTGAATAATAATAAATTATGGCAAAAAAAAAGTTTTACTTCAGTCGTGTGGTCTAAAGCACACTGTTTTTTTTTCGTGTTGTAATCCGTTTTCAAGGCCATACTAAGTCAAAGATGTCTACAGTTTGAACGCAACACATGTTACCAATATAAGACATTCACACTAAAGTTTTCGTAGCTATGTCGGCTACCTATGTGTCTACAGTGTAAAACGTTGAGCCAATATTTTTCATCAAAAGTTGGAAATTGCCGATTTTACATAATATTGCAAGTTTTCTTTGTGTATGCATTACGTAACAAACAAAGCTAGTCATCAGTCTGAACTATAAATTGTTTTTTTTTTGCACTACCCCCGATAAAATATACATAGCGAAGTGTAATTATATTGAAAATTAAGTGGAAACCAGCTATTTTTCACCGACTTAAACAAAACGGAGGAGGTTCTATGTTCGACTGTATATTTTTTTTTGTTTTTTTTTATGTATGTTCACCGATTTCTCCGTCAATTATGGACCGATTTTTATTTTTTTTTTTTTATTCGAAAGAGTGTACCTCAGAGGTGGTCCCATCGGAACCAAGTCAGGATCTGATGGTAGAATCCGGAGAAATCGAGGGAAACTCTCAAATTTCAAAGGCGCGCATAATGTTTTTTATGTGTTATTAGATTAACACTAAAAAGAGAAAAATAAAATATTTTTAACATAAAAATTGAACCGACTTCACACTAAAAAGTAAAAAATAATTGCGTATTGAAATGTTTTGGAGTCGGTGTCAGCCAAAATGAAATCTATTCCGAGAACTACACCGACTCCAAAACATTTCAATACGCAATTATTTTTTACTTTTTAGTGTGAAGTCGGTTCAATTTTGTTGTTAAAAATATTTCATGTAGAAGCACATACAAAAATATGGCATGTATCTAAAGCAGAATGATGATTCGTGGGACTGTTAAAACTCGCTGTTACTTGTTTTTACATAGTATACGCCACGTCAGTAATATAAAATCCATCCACCCTAGATATACAAACTACTATTTCAGTTTTTATAACACTGAAATTTATTCTACAAAGTTTATAAGAGACCAGACGGTGGAAAAAATTCTAACCGTTTTTTTCACATTATGTTACCTTAGGATAGCGCCGGAGTTAGCTTTTTAGTGCCCTGGGTTTTATAGTCAACGGTGTCCTAGTTTTTCTCTTTTTGTTGTTTTGGTTCATAGCGCAATATCTCGGCTTTTATTGATACCGTCTTCTTTTAATACGTTTATTTTGCCTTCTAAAGTTCCACTATTTTTTTTATAAAATATAGATCTAGAAGAAACGCCTCTACATTTTCATGAAGTGATCATAAAGTTCTGTGCAAACATATTTTTATTTAGAAGTCCAAGAACTGAAATAGTTTTAACTCTGGGGAAAAAATATTCTCGTAATATTGTGGTATATGTTATAAATTCATCACTGCCTGATGAAATCCTGAAATTTCCCCTCCCCAACAATGTTCTCAATATTCAAGAGCAGGCCTGGGCAAATGGCGGCCCGTAGCGCAATTTTATCCGGCCTGCGAAGCATATTAGAAAATTTTAGAAAAATAGTAGCGGAAATAGAATGCGGGGACCTTTTTTTATGCTCTCCACATGCAGAAATGTGAGGAACTTTTTTTCTGCAAATTTTTGGCCCGCGGTGAAAATTCGTCAGCCATCCGGCCCGCGTTAAAATTTTCATCAGTTATGTAGCCCGTCGATCAAACGATTTGCCCGCCCCTGTTCTAGAGGGTAAGGCAAAGAACTAAAATCAGGTTTTTGCCTGATTCTCAATTTTCTTGTAACTTTAGGGCAAAAATTGTTGTATACAATTTTAAGGCCAATTAAACTCTTTACAAAAAAGATTTTATACATATTTTTGTCAGATTCATATTTCTGCAAAAAAAAATAATTTTAATGTTTGTTTATTATTCTGACTGTTTATAACGACGGAGGGATAAGAAATATATACTTTTCTGACAAAACGTTAGTCAATTTAAACGCATAAAATTATAACTATAAGTTTTATTAATTTAATTATTAATTTTAATTTTAGAATCTCAAAATTTTTTAGAATGAAAGGATATATTTTTATAATTTTTTAAAATAGATCTTTTTTTTTTTAATTTTAAGTTTATGGTTTAGATGTGTAGGGTTTTACTTATTTGTTATAGGTCCTAAAGAAGGCATGAATTTCTGCCGAAACGTTGTGAATAAAAATTGTTTTTATATTTAGCCTTGTATCCCGAATAATTTTATTATAAGCTTTATATATAAGTAAATTCGAATAAAATTATAGAATATAGATCACCGAACCATGAAATCCTTTTACTCGGTCCCATCTGCCACCATACAGGATTCAGATACTCCATCGTTTCTCGAGTCTGCATCTACCAATATTACCTAATAATTACTAAACGGTACATTAAATATCATATGGATAAAATAAATGAACATTATACCGCTACTACAGAAAATATAGGGTTGTAATACGGAACTTTGATTATTTTTCATCTTATCTGTATTTTATGTATTGTGGGGAAAATGCCACATTCACAATATTAATGTTTTCCACACAAAGCCATATAGGTGGCACAACACAGGAAAATTATAAAGTAAATTTGTTTTTCATTAATTTATTGTATATACATTATACATTAGTTTATAATATCATGTATGTACAGTTTTATTGTTCAAACATAAATGTTTAGTAGCAGGACCGTATTAAAAAACTTTGGTCGCAGAATCCTGTCGACAAAATAACGTAATGTGCTATTTGTGGTTATCTGAACTCAAGATTATCTTGGAAACAACATATACATGACTAAAAAAATTGGTTGTCTGTAAAGTCGGTTTACGGACGATAGTTTTACGTGATAACGTATTCCGTAATACATAACCTAAACCTCCCAAAATTTGGTTTCAATCCGCTTATCCTTGGTGTCGGAATGATAAGAAATGTCAAAAGTGACGTTTGCAACTTACAAAGTATTATGTTCTAATAATAATTAGTTATTCCAATACTTAACTTAGAAGGCGTTGCATTTCACAATATACTAATGTCAAAAAATTGAATTAAACATTAGAAATGCAGCCGTTTTCATGTTAAGACAAGACATACGTTTGCTTCTAATTTCCATGTACGGCAAACAAAGACAACCGACCGCGTCGCGCCATGCATTACACAACATTGCATTTATACAGCTATTTTTTCTATATAAATTTGTATAAAATATTTTTCTATATAAATTTGTATAAAAAAACTGTTTAGGCAAATTCTGTTATACGAAATCTATGTAAAATGTTCTCCTCTTTCGTTTAAGACTGGTTTCAAACCGATCTGATTTAAATTGAGCGAGAAATTAGCAAAAAGCACGCACAGGGTCAGGCGGAACGTTACGCGTTATGCGTTATGCGTTACGCGTTACAAACGTTAGGAACGTTAGGAACGTTACGTTACACTTTTTCGTACATGCAGCCGGTGTTTTATCAATTTATAATATTGGTGATTCATCAATTTATAAGACGTTATCACGTCAAAAAATAGTATCTCCAGAGACACTAAGATTAGTCTATTTTGCTTTTTTCCATTCTATAGCATCTCTTATGGAATATCACTTTGTCAGCAAAGCCCAGACTTCATGCGACATATTAAACTTTTCACCTTTTTACTGGAGAAAACAAAATAGTTTCCTTTAAATATTTTTAAAAAATCACTAAGCAATTTTTTATCTTAGAACCATTTAACAGTTTTGACGAGTATTATATGTACAATATGACAAAAAATTTTAAAAAATACATCCAAATTTATTGTAATTTCTGAACATTTTTCTTTTTAAGGGGGTATTCTAGTCTAGAGTCCTAAATTTTAAGCGTTTTTTCCGAATAGGATAAAACAAAAATTAAAAACATTTTTAGTATTTATTTTTTACAAGATGTTTATTGGTGTTTCAAGAATACAAAAAAAATCACCAAAAAAAAAAAAAAATAACAGCTCAAACGGCGCCACCTTTTTGAAAACAAGGTTTTTTTTGTCGTTGTTTTCCGAGGTCTGGTTGTGCCCGCCATCGCTCAATTTTTGAATTTTGATGCTGGGCGGGAGTAAATTTAAAAAACACTCTTTTTTGCATATCGCTCGCTAATTTAAAGTTAGATCGATTCAAAATCTGTCTTAAATAAAAAACAGTTTTTTTTATACAGATTTATAAGCAGCTTATTTTTGTGTATTCCACAGATATAAAACTCAATATTTTTCCATCCGACAAAAACTTTTGAACATAATATTTTAAGTTAGATTCAACAGTTAAACTAAGCCAAATATGTAACACGACAAAACATCCATAACTTCGGAACCAAAGTAGATACAGAATACGCGTCAGCAAGAAAACAACGGCAATTTCAAATTATATAAAATGTTGTTATTTCTAAATTTTAAATTATGTTATTTAAAATGTAATAAACTCCTCAAAGAAAAATAGACGAATTACAAAAAGTATTTTTATATTTTACAAAAATTTTGAATGCATCACTGGATTTTCATTTTCAAAATAATAATATTCATGACGTGTTGTCTGCATATGAACAAAGTAGGTAATGCATATATGGGCTTACTGTGTGTAAAATAATCACGAAATATATTCCAGCCATATTTTCTTTGTATTTTCCAACAGTTGGGTTTAAAGCAAATAACATGCATTCATAAACTATGGTTAGTTTATTTTAAAAACAGCCCCCAAATACACAAAAAAACGACCTAAATTGCAGCCGTCGCCCATCTGCAACCGTTTAAAATATTCGATCTATACTGTTATATAAAATTATTCGTATACGTGTATTTATGTGTACGTATTATGTATGTAGGGTAAGTGCACCATATATGGACCGGTTCTATAATATGGACCACTGACGTTTGTCAAAGAACGTTCGTTGCGTCCACACTAAGTCTGACCCCACCCACGGCTTGCAAGTCGCTTTCAGAAAGGCAGTTCGCTCGCATATATTCTTGCAGGAACTATTTCATAAACAATAATATTATTCTTACATTGCCATTTTGGAGTAAGTCATGTTTGTCAAAGAAAACTACAGTTTTTTTCTAAATATGAAATCGATAATAATTTTAACACCAGAGGTCAGTCTGCATTCCTTTTGCGTCCACCAAGAACAAAACACGTTTGTTCAAAAAAATTGTGTAATGCAAAGTATATTAATCTTTATAATTATTTATCCTGCAGACTAAAAAATTTGTCAGCAAAAAATTAAGAAATGAACTCAAAAACATCTTGGTAATTAAATGTCCTTACACAACAGACTACTACGATATTAGCATTATTTAATTTTTCTATGTATTTTTTGTATACTTATGTATTGACTTATTCTACGCCAATTTTTTGGTATTTAATGAATAAATTTATATCTATCTATTCACGGGAGCCATTTTCCGTTTTCGTCAACTCGCGATATAATTTTTTTAGGTAACTGAGTAAGCTCATCACTTCAACAAATTGTACTCGATGTGAAAGTGGATTAATCAGGGGAAAGGTGAGTTATTTTACAATTATTCATATTAAGTTGTAACATCCTATAGTTCTTAAAATTTTCTGAACTACAATATTGACCAAGAAATGTATATTTGAAACCATGTGGTCCATATTATGTTCACTTTTTGCAAGCTCATAAAATTGACACATTTTAGAAAATTTTCTAAGAGATTAGATTATAACAAAGTAATCGCAATATTGAATACAATTTGTTTCGGTTTAGTATACTATAAATGAACCATTTTCCATTATGCACTAGCATAGCAGCACACAAAAATATTATATTTTATTATGCAAAAGATGCTATAAGGTGTAGACACTCAAATTCATATTATGCTAAACATGCAGCCATTGCAACAACGGCTGTTTTTACAAAAAACTACTCAAAATGCATAAGTTTTAAAATGTAAACCTTTGAGATATATTACTAGCATTTATTCTATCTTAAGAAAAGTCGCGACTTCAGTGTAAGATCTCGTTTTCATGATATAGCTTTTTTCACATGTAAAAAGTAAATTGTATGTTAAACTTGTTTGTGTTCATAAAAGGGAAAATTGCTACCGATACTTTATCTGAGTCAATAAACGAATTTTGTTTATTTGGTAGCTATGGACATCATTAATGCATTACATAAAATTGATCCACTTAGGCTACATACGCACTAGGCGGCTACCCGCAAAGCGGCTAGCCGCGCGGCTAGCCGCAAGTAGTAAACTATACGTAAATTCTGTATATATAAAAAAATGCATACGCACTACGTTGCGGCTGCTCGCCAACCGCTCCGGTCGCTTGGAGCACAGCGGCCGCTTCGACGGCTGGCCGCGCGGTTCGTGTACGCACTACGCGGTTTAGTTTGCGGTTAACCGTTACCTGGGTAGTCGTGTATTTTGTAATCTGACAATTTACATTATGAATGTTCTTAATATACTCAATAATTCTTCAAATGATTTTAAACGCATTCTCATGTAACCAAAGAACTTGTCTTCATAATTTTTGAGGTTTTCAAAAAATATATCAAAATGCCTGGTTTCATTTCGTGTTTGTAAGAAAGGATGTATCCAGTATTTTTTTTTTCTTTTTATTTTTTATGTGGCGATCGTATATATAATAAACAGCTACAACTTCTTCAACGTCCATTGTAGAAATGGTTCGTTTTGTTTGGTTAAACAAAATCTTTCTGGTAAACAAAATATGTCTGGTTTAAATTAGATTCAACCGCAGATTCAACTGACGTTACATACGCACTAGGCGGCTGCCCGCAATGCGGCTAGCCGTCCGGCTGAACGCAGATTCAACCGCACACTGCGGTTAGCCGCGCGGCTAGCCGCCTAGTGCGTATGTAGCCTTAGAAAGCAGAATGCATTGAAAAAGAACATACTTGACAAATGAAATTTTAATTAAAAAAATTAATATTTCAAATCTTTGTTAACGTCGATTATATTATACAATAAATAAAATTTCTTATAGTCCAAATCCGGATTGAAACGTAAATTGGTTAATGATTTTAATAAAGAGTGTCTGTAAAATTAGTTGAAAATTTTAGGTATTTATTACAAGTTTTTTAAAAATATCACGACAACTAAACATTAATAGTTACAAAAAATATTTAAAACTGAATTTACTGTGAGGTAAACGTTTCAGCCATTATTGTCTTTTTAAGTTGATCAATATTTTACAATTCATCACTAAATACTACTTATACAGGGTGAGTCAGACCACCCGTATCGGCCGTTTTTTTCGAAAACGGTTAGTCGTAGAGAGTTGTGTCAAAAATCTGTATTATAAAAGCCCTAATGAAGAATCGAATGGTGATATTTTTTTCCCCGGAAAGGTCGGCTTCCCTATTAGTTTGCTCCAGAATGTTCAGAACTCCGGAATATTAAATGGCACGATAGGTCGAAAGTGGTATTGTTGAAAAGATCTTTAAAAAATAAGCAAGTTTTGTAGGACCTTTTTTTTTTTGTTACTGCCACCCCTGTTAAGTAATATTTGTTTGAAATTATTAAATTAACATGTCATAATGACGAATTTAATTTTAAAAGTTGGCATTTATTTTTATAAACTCATTTTTATCTATCATAAAAGAAAGAACAGTCAATAATACTAGAATTTATTTGCGTTTATCGTTTTCAGAAAATCATATAAAACCTCCGAATAGCCGTAGTTTCCAAACTAAAAGAGATACAGACGTTTGCTTACGCTCATTGAATTCAGCGTATTTTTTTCTGTAAGCATTTTCAATTTAAAAAGTATATTAAAGAATTCAATTTTTACAATTTTTTTAAGGCATGCCCGTGTAAAAAAATGTGATTTTTGACGAAAACCGAAATCTTTCGGAACTTTGGCATAATCATCATGCTTATAGAAAAAAACGCTGAATCCAGTATGGTCGTAAAATGTCGTGTGACGTCCAAAAAAGTTTCGAACTAAACAAAAAATGTAGAGAATTTTATACTCTACAACTTTTATAATAAATGAAAATACGATTTGATACAAAGGAAGCGAAATATTTCCAAAAAACTGATTTTCGCGTCCTTTGACCTTGAATATCTAAGGACTCTCACACGTGACCTTATGAGACTTTTGAGATAACGTTTAGACTGCCAAAATAAAGGTATATACAAGCATTCAACTTATTCCGTTTCATTTCGAGGTTGTCCCCTTTTTTAGCTGCACTATACCGCTATAAAGGCATGAAACGAAGCTATTGTACATAGGAGGGTGTGCAAAAAATCTATCAATGTGCAGAATGAATTGTTTTTTCCAATTTGCTAAAATTTTATACGAACATTATTATTTGATACTATGTCAATAATAATTTACAATATGCAAACACGATTGCATAACAATATATTCAAATTGGGTGCATTTTCCAGACACTGTTGACTGCGGTAATATCTGATGATAACAACCAGCAGATGGAAAATTTGAATCCAGTGAACGGAAAATAGGAAATGGCTTGTCATAATGTCGCTGTCTGACTGCTTTGTTTTGTTTTGTAGCACGTATTAGCTAAAACAATCTTTGAAATTACATGCCACATGACTGCTTATACTACATTTCCTCTGGGTACATTTTATCAACACCTGGGCACTTTGTTATGCTTTCTGTGTCATCTATTTTTGTCTCATTGCAGTTGTGACGTGTCTAATAAATTTCCAATTTCGTATAATGAATCCGACAGATACGAATTTCTTTTCAAACATATAGCAGCTACAGGCGGTAGGGAGATTTTCTCTATGTTAATGCGGAAACATACTCTACCTTGCTGAATTTTTGCTTACGCTTTTAGGCCCCTCTCAATGTCCCAAATGCACAAAAGTCTACAATTTTTGCATTACGGTGAAGGGATCTAAAATTTGCAAAATTTGTTTTCTAATTTTCGCGGCTTGTATTATAACTACGACAAAAATAATTATACCAATGTAGAGGGCGCTCCAAGCACCACAAGTTTCGTCGTAACTGCAACGGTTACCTATTTCGAACAATGTTTTCAATTTTACTGCGTAGCTAAGGAAAAGTAATTTTGACAATATTGCATGAGACAGAGAGAGAGTTAATGTTACAATACTTGCTACAATGGTTTTGAATTTGTAGAACCGTAGAAGCATTGCAGTTACGACGAAAGTCATGAAGGGCAAATTTGCAGTGCTCGGAGCACCCTCTACATTGGTATAATTATTTTGTCGTAGCTATAATACAAGCCTAGAAAATTAGAAAACAAATTTTGCATCTTTCAGGACCCCCCTGCCTCCCCAGTAACGCAAAAATTGTTAGCTTTTGTGCATTGGGGACACTAAGAGGGGCCTAAAAACGTATGCAAAAATTCAGTGGAGTTGAGTATGTTTCCAGCTTAAACTCCCTACCGCCTGTACTAACAGCTGACAGTTTGTTTGGCAGTTTGATTAATTAAGAAGACTTTATATTTGATTGTAAAAGTCGTTGCGATATATCTATACTAATATATAAAGCTGAAAAGTTTGTTTGTTTGTTTGAACGCGCTAATCTCAGGAACTGATGGTTCAAATAATTGAAAAAAACATTTTTTTGTTGAATAGCCCATTTATCGAGGAAGGCTATAGGCTATATAATATTACGCTACGACCATTAGGAGCGGCGCTTTAATGAAAAATGTTGCAAAATGTATCTCAAAAATAAGCTTCTATTCATGTGAAATGCACTAATTAGATATACTCATATTAGCGTTGTAAGAACTCAACCTCAGGTGGCTCAATCGATAGAGCATGCGACTGTTAATATCAGGGTCGTGGGTTCGAGGCCCACGTTGGGCGAATATATTTTTATTTTTTTTTCTACATTGCTTTTTTCTAAGGCTTACATTTAAATTTATTTCAATTTTATTTAATTAATTAAAAAAAATATATTAGTTAAAAAAAGTTTAAATGCTGCTTTTTATCGACAAAAACTTTTGAACGGTAACTCCGATCATCATGAAATTTGGACACAACATTCATCTCGGTAAACTAAGATGAATGTGTGTACTACTCATGTTCCTTCCTTCCCCATTCGTTCTTTTACACCCGGGTGAAACCGGACGGGGCCGCTAGTTATTAGTATGTGCGAACCTTACAAATCCTTATTGTAGTACAAACTCTTACAAATGGAAGTGATAACTCCTTGAGACAACAAGAGATGGCTGTAGTTGAGCAGTGTCAGGTCATTTTACATTGGAGTCTGTGTTTGTTCCCTGGTTTTCATAATTTTACTTTTGCAACAAAATTTTCGTTTAATTATCAGCAAGATTCGAATGCCAAATGTCTTCCTTCACTTTTACATTGTCTTAAACGTTAATAATTATCGAATTTCATTTGTTATGGTACTCTTCAGTTCTCGAATGGTCTTCGGGCGACATGTAAACAGTATTAAATATCGATATTTTCAATTTACACCTGCGTTTAATTCAATTCCCGTTTCATTCATTCCGTATTCGCTATTTTTCCTGTAGTAATCCGATAGTTTTTTTATCCAGTTCTCTTTATGTCGAATAGTAAACAGTCTACTGTAAAACAAATGCACAGCATCATTTGCGCTACATTTTCAACACATTTTAATCAGTCGTGATAAATACAATCACGGCTCGTATTTAATCGATACATCGAATTCATTGTCTCTCTTTGCTTTGTAGTTGATTAGCGGTTATGATTTGAAATTGATCCGGGTAGCCTCAGTAAACATTACATATAGATGATGCAGTCGTCATCCGCGGACTCATTGATGTATGTTTAGTATATATTCAAATATTCAAATGATTGTGTAGTCGAGTTGATTGCTCACCATGGTGAGCGAAAATAATGTGTGGATATCATTGTCTGACTAGAAAGAAAGTTAAAATCGTCAAGAGACTACAATATTATAATTGTAACACCACTTCTTAAAAAGCCACGCCGCCACTGGTGTACCCTGGTAGTCATGTTTAGAAACAGAGGCAAGATGGCAGCGGAGCGTATGAACTAGGAAGTAGTGTTCATGTTAAAAAAAACTTAAATTAATAAATATATTGAATTAAATAGTATTCGTGTTACAAACTTACGTTAATAAATATGTTGAATAAAATAATAATAAATGTTACATAATCAATAATATCTGGAAAATTGATTCAAAAATGGAATTATCGTTTAAACTTCACGTAAACTTCACAGGCATGTAAAGCAGCTACCTTATAGGAAGCCGTGCAAGGAAATTACCGCACCTTACCATGAACCAACACGTTACGACCGTCAACCAGTTTCAATTGTTTGTTTGGACAGATACTGGTTAATGATTTTCTGTTTGATATTATAGCTGTACACAAATATATTATTACATTCATACCTCCTGGACTCCCTGGTATACAATCATTAAAGTCAAAAACTACGTATGTTTATTATTGATATCTCTGTACATTAACTTGAACTATGAGATATATTACATGGACTGGGAAATGAACCAAATACCGGCCAATTGACGAACATGCAAGTATTATGGTTAGCATCCCATGTATGAAATTCCAAACGTAGCTGTATAACCATCGACGTACATTAGCCAATATAATCTTCTCTATATATACGTTTTGATAATAGGTATGTAAATATAGCGGATCTCTAATAAAATGTGGAATGTAAATGGTGGATACCTATTCACTTATTTTTATTGAAAAGTACACTTCTGTGAAAGAAACGAACTAAAGAAATCATCTATAAAAGGTTCTTATAGATATTTTTTTAACCGACGCGGTGTATGGTTAATGGGATATTATCTATATACTGCATACTAATATTATAAAGAAAAATATTTGTATTTTTGTTTGTGATGAATAAAATCAAAAACTACTGGACCGATTTTAAAAATTCTTCCATTAGTACCTATTAATTATTATTATGTGAAAAAAAAAAATGTAAAAATGAGCACAGTAATACCACCTCTCTGTGGCCCAAGGAAAAGTAAAGATTTCCATTTGTGTAACGCCATCTCTCGATGTAAAAATGAAAAGCCAACATGTATTTGTATTCCTGTATATACGGCTTTTCAGTAGACCGTTTGTCTCACGAACACAAAAATCGCCTTATTTAACGGTACATCGGATAATAAAATGTTTAAGGACTTTTCTTTTCAGAATTGCTCACTCTATTACACTGTAATGTCCGGGGACGATCGAACCGCCCTCGCACGTCCAGGATTCTAATTCAGTGCCTTCCGAGAAATCCAGTGCTCTCACCACTACACCACTCGCTCGGTCTATTATAACGAAAAGTGCCACGGGACTATAAGGCCTAGTTTATATGAGAGGCGTTAGCCCAACGCGCGTTTACAGTTTCTATACAATTGTATATAACTGTTTACATGATAACGCGCGTTGGTGGCGCGTTGAACGTGCGTTATCATGTAAACAGTTATATACAATTGTATAGAAATTGTAAACGCGCGTTGGGCCAACGCGCATTGAACGCTTTTCATGTGTGCTAGGCCTAATAGTCAGAGTGCCCGTCGGCAAAAATTTTACTGACACATAATCTCCCCAAACTTTGTATATGGCTTCATTAGGCCTAGTCTGACACCTATTTCTCCTCTATGACTTTTCTTGATTTTGGGACGTTTTCCAGCTAAATTTTCCGAAAGATGCCATTTTGACGACATGTAAAAACTTCTAGATACTGTTTGTTTTTTTAATTGGATAGCTTAAAAACTTCAACCAAAACGCTAAACTAATGTTCTCTTACAAATAGTATAGGTATGCCATTAAAAATGTCTGACACCTCGAATATGTCGAACATATTTGAGGTGTCAGACATTTTAAATGGTTCATGTTATTTGTCAGAAAACATTATTTTAGCGTTTTGGTTGAAGTTTTTAAGCTACCCAATTAAAAAACAAACAGTATCTATAAGTTTTTACATGTCGTCAAAATGGCATCTTTCGGAAAATTTAGCGGGAAAACGTCCCAAAATCAAGAAAAGTCATAAAGGAAATAGGTGTCAGACTAGGCCTAATGAAGCCATATACAAAGTTTAGGGAGAGTATGTGTCAATAAAATTTTTGCCGACGGGCACTCTGACTATAAATTTATGACTAAACAAATCAAAATTAGTTAAAATATTCTTTGACAGCGTTTAGTGAATATTCTAAATTGACTTTTTAGTGTTCTTTGTTCTTATTTAGAGCATGCAAACTATGTTAAACGTACCCCATAGGCGCCACACGTATTATTAAATTTAACACCAAAATAATATATAGTATGTACTTACGCATACATGAAACATATTATTATGTAAATCCTTGAAACATAATAATTCATATGGCGTTAGTCATTCCACTATTTTGTGGTAGCAGGTAAAATGGATGCTCTCCCACCCAAATATTCGCCTTCGATTTAGTGGCAGTGTGACAGGATCGATAACAAGTCAGGGGGCTCCCTGACTATGTACTATTTTCTATACGATGACTTTTAATTAGTAACGGTCGTTGATTCAACGAATTACTTTAACTAGCTGTTAATGATCGTTTGTTAACGAATTAACTGTTTCTGTTTTGCAAATTAACTAGTTAAATATTTAACTATCGTAATTTTCGGACTAGAAGACGCACTTTTTTACAAAGAAAATGGACTCAAATTTTGGGTGCGTGTTATGGTCCGAAGGTATCATTAAAATATTTTTTTTCAATAAATCGTCTCTAAATTTGCGGTACGTCTTATAGTCCGAAAAAATACGGTAAACGCAAAGAACTCTTTAGGCTGTATATTATAATTTGGTGCAGATGATAAATAGATAAAACGGAGGCCAATTATTAAAAAAATAATAAACAAAAAAATGTATTGTCACACAATTATATGCCCACGGTGGACACAGTTGAATCCACGGTGGACACAATTATGTCCACGGTTTGCATAGTTGTTGGGTGCTATATTAAATTGCTTTAAAATGTAATTTTCAAGAGTATTTTTTAAACAAACTTTTGACTCCAAACACAGAAACATGACTTCCCTCGCCCGTGGGCCACACTTTTACATTCGTTTTGAACGTTTTTGCTCCCAGATACTTTTGTACCGCGAATACAGCGAAAAAAATAAAGGGGACATTGTTGTTCAGTAGAAGTTTGAACTATAACATAACGGTCGAGTCTATTGTAAATATATAATATATTGACGTGATAACGTCTTATAAATTGATGAAACACCAGCTGCACGCACGAAAAAGTGTAACGTTCCTAACGTTCCGCCTGACCCTGTGCGTGCAAGCGAGAGCGCAGTAGGCTTCGGCCCAAGTTTGACAGCTACTAAAATTTAGGTTATGTATTACGGAATACGTTATCACGTAAAACTATCGTCCGTAAACCGACTTTACAGACAACTAATTATTTTAATGACGGTTCTGTCCTGTATTGACGAGATCACGCACAGCCCCGGACTATTATGCTTTAAAACTTTATAACAAACTACCTGCATCAATAAAACAGCTAATCTACAAAAATTTTAAAACCATGTAAAACAATTGCTTCTATTCTGTGGAAGAGTATTTAATTCATACATTCTAATGTGTTTGTGTTGACTTGCAACTATTGTACAATTGTATCAAATGTTGTTAATATCTATCTATCTATGTGTTATGGAAGATCTCATCCGGGAACGATCGTATTTCCCAACAGGAATATTCAACGAAAAAGTATATTTTTTAGAAACCACGTTCATTCTTTTTAATTTCAAAGTATACTGAATAAATGAACAAAATTTAGTATTGTTTTTATATATTTTTGATAAATAAGTTATCGCAGACAAAAACTAACAGAAAAAGCTATAGGTACTTCACAAAACATGTCTACTCGAGCTTCTCACTTCTCCGATCGTAAAATGCTTTTAATATGAGAATGTATAATAGTACCTACTATTTCAAGTGTTTACAAAAGCTCAATTGGACTACGAAACTTGAAATTTTCATTTCAACTAAGACATTTCGTTAATAGAAAAATTTATTGTCTGATTGAAAACGAATTACTTTTTTGTTGGTAAACCGAGACATTTTTGTTCGAATGATTCTAAGAAATGTCACAAAACGTATCGCGGAAGTGACACAAAACCGCACTGTCAGCTAGTACATTCTCCTTGAGATCGACTGTAAAATTTTGAGCACTATGATAATAATATGTAAAAAATATTTTTAACTATGTAAAAAATATTTTTAACAAAAAAAAAAATTGGTTGTCTGTAAAGTCGGTTTACGGACGATAGTTTTACGTGATAACGTATTCCGTAATACATAACCTAAACCTCCCAAAATTTGGTTTCAATCCGCTTATCCTTGGTGTCGGAATGATAAGAAATGTCAAAAGTGACGTTTGCAACTGTCAAAGTATTATGTTCTAATAATAATTAGTTATTCCAATACTTAACTTAGAAGGCGTTGCATTTCACAAAATACTAATGTCAAAAAATTGAATTAAACATTAGAAATTTAGCCGTTTTCATGTTGCATTTATACAGCTATTTTTCTATATAAATTTGTATAAAAAAACTGTTTAGGCAAATTCTGTTATACGAAATCTATGTAAAATGTTCTCCTCTTTCGTTTAAGACTGGTTTCAAACCGATCTGATTAAATTGAGCGAGAAATTAGCAAAAAGCACGCACAGGGTCAGGCGGAACGTTACGCGTTAGGAACGTTAGGAACGTTACGCGTTACGAACGTTACACTTTTTCGTGCATGCAGCCGGTGTTTTATCAATTTATAAGATTGGTGATTCATCAATTTATAAGACGTTATCACGTCAAAAATTGAACCGACTTCACACTAAAAAGTAAAAAATAATTGCGTATTGAAATGTTTTAGAGTCGGTGTAGTTCTCGGAATAGATTTCATTTTGGCTGACACCGACTCCAAAACATTTCAATACGCAATTATTTTTTACTTTTTAGTGCCTTTTTTGAAGTCGGTTCAATTTTTTTCTTAAAAATATTTTATTTTTCTCTTTTTAGTGTTAATCTAACACTAAAAATCGGTGAACATACATAAAAAACATTATGCGTGCCTTTGAAATTTGAGAGTTTCCTTTGATTTTTCCGGATTCCACCATCAGATCCTGACTTGGTTCCGATGGGACCACCTCTGAGGTGCACTCTTTCGAATAAAAAAAAAATTGAAAATCGGTCCATAATTGACGGAGAAATCGGTGAAAAAAACAAAACAAAAAATATACAGTCGAACATAGAACCTCCTCCTTTTTGTTGAAGTCGGTTAAAAATAAACACAGTAGCGCCATCTCTCGGTGTAAAAACGGACAGCCAAAATACGTTTGTCTCAACAACTTTTTGGGAAATGAAGTCAAGAAGAGTACAATTAGATAAATGTTAAGTTTAAAAAAACAGTTAAATATTATAAATTATTAGAACAATTAAAAACAATTACAATAATAAATATATGTACGAGTTATATTAATCATATAATTTACCTATTCTTTTTGAAACAGAGTTAATCTGAAGAAGTCAAAACCAGTGACCCATACCAATAGAGCAGGGGTGAAGACACGCTCTCCCCCGCCTTAAAAAAAGAACAAGAAAAATACTCTTAAATTTAAAAATTGTTCGTAGAAATCAGCGACCTAGCTAAAATTTCTTTAGCTCCCTTCAAAATTTGTTTTTCTGGTTGTACTACTGGCTAAAACCATCATTTTGAAGAAATAAGTAGCTTTATTTAATTCATAAAGATTATTAGTGCAGGGGAGTCCAGTGAGAAGGTCTTGCCCAGGGCCCCAAAAAAGCTGGTTACGGCCCTGATTATTAGCATCAATTGATAAAGCGTCATTTCTGTTTCTATAAGAAAAATAGTTGCAATAGAAGGAGTAGTTATTTATGACAAAACCTGTAGGCTCGACTCATGTTTTCTAAATGAATTACATTTGAACCAAAATCCTTTGATATCAAAATTATTTCCATTTAAAATAAGGGTTAGCAGACGCAGTAACATAGTCCAATCGCATTTTTAATTAAACATTTATAATATTATAGCTGCTATTAAAAAGATTCCCAATTTAAACAAAAGAGTGTTATAAGGACATAATGCGTGAAGCATCCTAAGAATAAGGTTAATTAATATTGATCTATAATTAATAGCTTGAGGAATCTTGTTATCTCGTTTTGTTTTTATTACGTTGGCAGCGTTACTATAACCACATAATATTAAACTGGAGATATTCCCAAGGAGGTACTTTTAATTTTCTTCAACGCATTTATGTAATCTACTTTCATGTTGGTAATGGCTTTTTCGTTAAATTTTTAAAATCCTCTTTATTCTAACTTCGTATTATGTACACATAAAAATATTTGTGTTGAATAAAGATAAAAAGTTAATAACATTTTTATGAGAATTAAATAGTATATACAAAGCGTTTGATTTCAATCTACATATTGACTCTGAATAATAATAATAATAATAATTTTAACATCCATTTCTCGTTAATTTAATAATTTCAAACGAATATTACTTAACAGGGGTGGCAGTGACAAAAAAAATGTCCTACAAAACTTGCTTATTTTTTAAAGATCTTTTCAACAATACCACTTTCGACCTATCGTCCCATTTAACATTCCGGAGTTCTGAACATTCCGAAGCAAACTAACAGGGAAGCCGACCTTTCCGGGGGGAAAAAATATCACCATTCGATTCTTCATTAGGGCTTTTATAATACAGATTTTTGACACAACTCGTAGAGAGTTGTGTCAAAAAAACGACTGATACAGGTGGTCTGACTCACCCTGTATAATGTATAATATTATATATAATATATAATCTAGTTTTGAAGTACAGAATAAGTATAGAAATTGCCAGAAGTGCACTGATTTTTCTCAACATTAGCGCCTTCTGGCGGATCTGTATCTTCCGCCTAGCCTTCTGGCAATTTTTTCCCTACTTACTTGTACTATCTCCTATTATTCTGCAAATTTTCAGCTCTGCACCGAGTCACCTATTTTCTCCGTAGCCAGCTCTTAGACAAAAACCACGACAACGGTTTTAAAATTGTTATATCGAGAAAAAAAAATTGTTCCTGTATTATTATTTTACGGTAAAAAATAACGTTCTCACACTTTAGATCGCATTTTTTTGTTTTACTTTGTAGCAATTTGATCTAGCAATTGCCAAATTATATCACGTGGCCGATACTGCGTTACGGTTTACTGTTCAAGAGTCGGAACTGCTACAGTGTTTACACTTTTAGTCCGACACTGAAATACCAAACTGGTCAGTGTACTACTTACACTTTTGTATAATAAACGCAACAGTGTCAAAGCTTAAATACCTACTTTTTATACTACCAAATACATAAAAAATACTGCAATTTGCGTCTGTTACGGTAATTATTAAAGCATTAATAATTATTAATTTCAGTAAAAATGAAACACAGTTTACCAACAAGAGTCAGCATAAAAAAAATCCCAGATCATATCCACGCCCGTCATGATTCAAATCCTTCTGAAAGCGAAGCTATTGCTGTGTCACTTGGTCGGCCATTTGGTACAATGCATTATAAAATATGTAATTACGAAATAACGATTGCAAAATAACAAAAACAGTTGATAGTATGATGTCGTTATATAACGAGCGTCGTTGTTACCGATGATGGATTGGGGCTGCGTGGTCTGTGACAGATCGCCGTGACGTGGTCAACTCGAACTGTCTCCAACTCGTTATATAATAATATAGCTATGAATCGTCACTCATTCATTGACTGTATATTTACTTTTTGACGTGATAACGTCTTATAAATTGATGAATCACCAATCTTATAAATTGATAAAACACCGGCTGCATGCACGAAAAAGTGTAACGTTCCTAACGTTCGTAACGCGTAACGTTCCGCCTGACCCTGTGCGTGCTTTTTGCTAATTTCTCGCTCAATTTAAATCAGATCGGTTTGAAACCAGTCTTAAACGAAAGAGGAGAACATTTTACATAGATTTCGTATAACAGAATTTGCCTAAATAGTTTTTTTATACAAATTTATATAGAAAAATAGCTGTATAAATGCAATGTTGTCTAATGCATGGCGCGACGCGGTCGGTCGTCTTTGTTTGCCGTACATGGAAATTAGAAAATAACGTATGTCTTGTCTTAACATGAAAACGGCTGCATTTCTAATGTTTAATTCAATTTTTTGACATTAGTATTTTGTGAAATGCAACGCCTTCTGAGTTAAGTATTGGAATAACTAATTATTATTAGAACATAATACCTACTTTGACAGTTGCAAACGTCACTTTTGACATTTCTTATCATTCCGACACCAAGGATAAGCGGATTGAAACCAAATTTTGGGAGGTTTAGGTTATGTATTACGGAATACGACTTTACAGACAACCAATTTTTTTTTTCGTTTAAAATTTAGAGGAATTTCATTATGCTCGATCTAATCAAAGAATGGACACATTTTCGCACCCTATTTTTACCTATAATAATAATGCGTTTAACGATCGTTGCTCGACTTTATGTCATAACAGACGCCACTCGCACCATTACTATTTTCCATCTATCGCACTTCCCGTTATTTTCTACATTTTTTAAACTTCCGCTTACCTAATAGCAATGGGCGAATCAAGGATTTTTTAGGACAGTAGGATAAGGTAGGCAAATTTTGAACATAGGAACTTGACAGATAATCGGCCATGGCCTTGAATAAGGAACCATCTTGATATTTATCAGGAATTCAAATCGTCTGAATAGAACTCTTCAAATAAATAAAATTATCGACCAATTTTTTCAGACTGTATATTGATAAAAAAATTATAAAATTATAATTCAATAGATGACATTTCAGTCCGGATTTGGATCTTCTTCAGAAATAATCTAAAAAATATAAAAATGAATTAGTATCTACTTATTTTCTAATGTAGAATTAAGATTGATTTTTTTAGAAAATAAGTAGACATTAATTCATTTTTATATTTTTTAGATTATTTCTAAAGAAGATTCAAATCCGGATCGAAACGTCATCTTTTGAATTATTAATTAATAAAGACAGTTTAAACAATCGGTCATGTTGGTAGGCTTATGTGACTACATGATTATACGATGTCAAATTGTCAATGTTCTAAATATTGAAATAATCTTACTGTGAGACGACACAGTCGTCATGGAAACTGTTGTTTATATAGTATACTCTGACGTCACGCTGTGTTTTGAAAATTCGAAAATAACGCGTATTTTCTATATTTCTTTTTTACTATTTGTATTTTTCTTAGTGATTAGATTAATAAAATAACCATTACGATATGATAAGGAACTAAAATATATTTCGAAATAAAAATTTAAACCAATTTGGAGTCTCATACATATGACTTATTCAGAATAGATGGTGTTGAAAATACATGAGCCCGACTGTATTTATAACTAGCGGCCCGTTCCGACTTCGCCCGAATTTGTACACTGTCATCGTTTTTTCGCCGACTTTTATATTAACGCGGTAATATATAGCCTATGTCCGTCCTAAATGTACATTCTAAATATTGGTGAAAAAATTTTGAAATCAAATGGTAGTTTCGGAGTTTACCTCCAACATCCAAACTTACAAACTTTATCTCTTTATAATATCAGTATAGATTTAAAAGTGCAAGCAGAACCAACTTCCAGTCAGTATCGGTAATCTCCGTTTAGCCATCCCACTTCTGAATGTCTATGCGACTGAAAACGTCTGCTTGCCAGATGTCGTCCCGAATAATGATTTGAATGATCGTTGCCAAACGGCATAAACAGCAAACATGGGAACAAATTACGTGATTAATTAGCGTAAAATATTATCAACACATTTTATTTTTCATGTCTTTTATAATTTTATTGATCTGGAATCATAACATTGTAATATGTTTGAGTCATAAATACTTGCACAAATTAGTTTACAAAGTAAAGAAAATTGGTAAAATATTATTTATGTCTATCTATACACATATTATAAAGGTTTTTTTAAGTTTGGATGTAGGAGGTAATCTCCGAAACTATTCGTCTGATTTCAAAAATGTGTTCACCAATATTTCGAATAGACATCCACAGGCTAGACCTATATATTTTTTTTACCAATATTTAAATGGACCTTCAGGATGAACATAGGCTACATATTATTGCGTTAAAATAAAAACGCTTTTCGAGGAGATCAATTCTGCAACGTAAGTCAACGAAAAAAATTCCAGCCAATTGGGCGACGGGGCCATTCCAACTTCAAAAATATTTACTTAGTATAATGAAGAAAAAAACATTTCTGCTATTGCGTAAGGGGACGTGGGTAATGGCTAGTATTTAATATTATATTTGCTATTCGTTGCCATAGTTGCCTACATAATATATGTTCCACGCATAGAGATATAAGTTACTAGAGTACGCTAGCGGGTTGCTTGCCATAAGTGAAAGTGTCTGCAATTCAGAGAGAGAACGCTGCAAACGTTCCGTATAAGTATATATGTTTACTCAAATCAGCGTTGTTTTGTATCATTAGTTACCATAAAGATAAGGAACTTTTCTCTCTCTGAATTTCAGACACTTTCACGGCTCACTCGCGTACTCCAGTCTAATATCTCTATGGTTCCACGTCATGAAAAAATTAATAAAAGTATGCTTACCTATAACTAGTTTATTTCTAACAGATCGACAAAACAAAAAAACAACTAATTTTTTTATTTTCAAAATATTTCCGAAAAGCAGCGTTATAGTATATATCTCTTCTGCGCATGCGCCGATTTTTCCCGAAAACAATATAGGGCTCTTCATATTTGCGTATCAAACATCTTACCAAAATTTGATTTTAATCCGTTCATCCGCTTTACCTGTAACGTGCTCATAGACAAACAGACGAACGAAGTTTTTCCAAAAATATGTTTTTTGATACGGGGAACCTCAAAATGAAAAAATATTGTAAAATTTTGAAAAGTGAATTCTGACCTATACTAGTACCTACCATTCCCCATTTGTGGGTTGGAATGGTAAAAATCTGTTAATAATAACAAAACATTCACTTAAAAGCTTAATAAAACTGACGATTGATGTGAAATATTTCAATAAAATAATAATTATTTCATTAACTCAAGAATGAAGGTTTCTTTCAACCTTTTCCGTTTCCCACACAAAATTACAACAAATAATAGCCATTAAGCAATACTTCATTTTTAAGGTCATTCGTTTAAGGTCAGCCAATCTTAATGTCTCATCAATTTAATCTTTTTCGTTAACACAATATATCGGGATTTTCACAGACATAATAATTAAGAACTGCAGCAAGGTTGACGCCCGTCTAAAGTTAATTTTGTAAATATACTGTTAACAAAGTGTAGATATAATACTTCATGTTTTTGACAGGCCCATCAACTTTCTCGTGTTATAAAATTATATTGTTTTAATAAATTGGTACCGTGTTATATATCCGACAACACTGACAAGAGGAAATTAACAAGATTATTTCTTGTTTCAAAAGTTCAGTACCTACACTAAAATTCAAAGAAGTCTTTTGGATAATAGCTGGATATAGTCTTTTACCTTGTTTGTTTATCGACCTAAAAATATATCAAATAACAAGGGCTGATAAAAGTAATCCTGATTTTCTAAAATTATTCACAAAGAATAATTTTTTCTTCACTGAGAATCAGTGTCGACTGTGATAGATAAATATCATATATTATATTAATACGCCAAGGTTAAGATGTTTGCCTCCCTTTTTAGAAAAAACCTCACAATTTCTCTACATAAATTGTATATCATTTTACAGATAATTGCTTGCTCTACTGACATCGATAACTAAAAAATTTATTATTGCTTTTGTTTTTGTAAATTAAATAATTAACAACAACGCTGAACAACGTCTGCTATCTGACTGCTTTAATTTTGAAACAACGTCAACACTTCGATCTGTCATCTGACCTCCATATTGTAATACAACAAAAAGAAAAACGTTATAAGCTGTGAGCAAAATTAGAAACGAATTGAATACCTGCAATAATTTTTGATTCATTAAATTGAGTTGAATGATTTATTTACATAATATATATGTTACGGTTAATACAAGAAAGTATATAGTTTATTCGCGAATTAACCGGCTAATACCCGAATTAACCAACGTCAAGGATTGGTTAATTCGGGTAATTAGCCGATTAATTCGCGAATTAACTACTTTCTTGTATTAACCGTAACATATACATTAAGACACAATACTGCATACTGCCATCTGACGGTTTTAATTTTGAAACAGCGAGCAATGCTGAACAACGTCACAGCAATGCTGCATGATGCCATCTGACGGCTTAGCTCAACGCTTTTGCTACTTGCGCCTCTATATGACAATTTTAGTAAAATATTTCTTCGATCTGTCATCTGAGCTTCATATTGCAATACAACAAAAAGAAGAACGTTATAAGCAGTGTGCAAAATTAGAAACGAATTGAATACCTGCAATCATATTTAAAAAATAATTTTGTAATATACTTATTTAGTGCGATTAATTCGCACAGGTTACTCTAGTCTTATCTTAATCCTTGTTTGCAAATAAGGGGAAGAATATAAGAACGAAAAAATTGGTTTAAACTATTTGTTTATGTACTAGGAATAATATACACCGTTCAAAATTATCAACTTTTGATAAGACTTTTATTATGTCCCATTGTAATGAAAATTGTTTCTCATGTTACAACAAATTGTTAAAACGTTGTCGTATTTTTTTTTTGAATGAATGGTGTTATATAACGTATAATCTAAATAACTACACGGAATTCAAGCGTTTATAACATAAAAAAAAACAATCAATTCACGAGCCGTAACCCAATTTCTTTAAAAGTCTTGTGAGTAATTACAATTAGTTGTGCGGTTTTACGAGTCCCGGTGGCACAATTAATTTCATTAATTTACCAAACGTCCTGCGGCGGTAACATGTTATTGTGAATTAGTGTGGAAACACACTATAAAAGTGCAAGTGACTTTAGTATGGACTCAGCATACACGAACTCAGTGATCATACTGTAACGTAAAATAATTAATATAGCTAGACGGTGATTTGTATACTTGCTACCTTCAAGCATGCTCATAAAGACGCAAGTTAAACTTACAGCCAAAATTCTTCTGATGTGATTCTTATTTTATTTTTTATTTTCTCTATTTCAGGTATTTCGAACCGCTATTTATGACGTTGTAAGCTGGGCAATTAAAGAAGAGGAGATTAAAAAAAAAATGGTTGTCTGTAAAGTCGGTTTACGTACGATAGTTTTATGTGATAACGTATTCCGCTCGAATATCATATTTAATAATCACGCACAGGGTTAGGGGGAACGTTAGGAACGTTACACTTTTTCGTGCATGCAGCCGGTGTTTCATCTTTTTATATTGACGTGATTCATCAATTTATAAGACGTTATCACGTCAAAAACTAAACGCATTAGAAATGTGGTGTTATCGAAGAATGCTAAATATTAAATGGACAGATTATGTGAACAATGACAAAGTTTTACAAATAATGCAGGAAAATAAAACGTTAGTAAATGTTATTAAAAAAAGACAATGCGTATTCTTTGGCCATATAATGATATCACAAAAATACAAGATTCAACAAGTCATATTAATGGGCAAACTCGAACAAAAAAGACCCAGAGGTAGAAGAAGAATACCGTGGTTAGACAATATTAAAAAATGGACTGGCCTCAATTTTACTTATCTAATCCTTACTGTCCAGGATAGAGATAAATGGAAGGAAGTGGTTTCCAACGTCCTCTAGGGGATTTGGAACTAATCATCATCATCATAAATAGAAATATTAATTTATTTTGTTGTACAATTGTTAAAAATACAACAAACAAGATTTAGATTTTAGGTAGTAATTTGAAGAGATAGAAACAATAGATCATAGACGCTCGACAACTGAAGTCATTATACATTGAATTCTGTCATTATATTAGGTGTTTTTGGTATTGTGCTTCAATGTAAAAGTGTTAACACATTTGACACTATTGCGTTTGTGCGTTTGTTTTACAAAAGTGTATACAAGAGACACTGACCTGTTTCGATGTTGGACTAAAAGTGTAAACACTAACAGTCCCGACTCTTGATCAAACCTAGTATAGTGTGAAGTCAAAGAAACGGCCCGCGGGCCGCAGCCGGCCCTCAAGCCATCTCAATACGGCCCGCGACCAGAATCTATCCAGTGAGGATTCCAATCTATTCTGGAAATAACCACCTCAAATATGACACCTGACATCAATGAGCTCATCAAAAACAAAAGACCTCAGGTGTCTGAATCCTCAAGCTCCAGATAATTTAATTGCTTTCTGAAACATTCTAGAAGCTTCGGCATTCTTCTATGCGGTTCCGATAACAATGTGCGTAACAATTCACGTGTTGTTGTCTATGCGGTTCCGACAACAATCTGAATATTGTTGTCTACGGGGCTCCGACAACAATACACTGCCACCGTCTCCAGTGACGTCTCGTTACAATACCATATTTCATTTGCCACTTCCCAGTTATTTTTTATTTTTTTTTTTCAATTTAACAAGTGAAGAAATTAGGATAAAGTAGATATAAGTAACTATGTGAGCGTAAGAGACTATTGTATTTATAATTTCGAGTCATCGGTCAATGAATGAGCTCACATAGCTATAATAATATACTATCTAGTAATCAAATGTTTTAATAGAGTTATTCTGTATAATTGATCTTAAAACTAACAGCGCTTTTAAATTTCTGTCCCACTTTAACTTATGTTAAATCAAATATGTTAGAACGTGAAAAAAATGTATTTGAGCGTACAGAATAGCACCATAAATTTTAATATGCATGGTTCTTACGGCGTGGCATTGACCTACTAGCCATATAGAGTGCACAGGTTATTATTTGCCGAAAGAGTCTACACTATACGTCGCTGATTCAATTATCAACAAATAAACACACGCAAAAACTAAATATAGATACAGTTGAAATGTCAGATCAAAATCATACAACCTTTGGAAAATCTACCTCATGAGAACTTTATATCTGTGGTCAAAAAACAAAACCGGCTACGACTATTTTGTGGAAACCGACCAAACCTAACACTTCCCGGTATGCGTTAAATGAAAATTCCGGTTGGAGCACCCCGGCAGACTGCCTTGAAGGGTTGAGATAAGGAATGTTCAAAGCAGTTCGCCGGGGTGTTCCGTTCGGAATTTTGTTCTGCCTTTTTTAATACAGTTTAGAAAAGGTGTATTTGAAATACTGTGAAAATCTCTGTCTTGTCAAAATGAGTTGACGTCTTAAACTCTACTAGTGCATATTTAGGGTTACATTGCCCCTAAAAACGACTGTATACTTGGTGACGCAAAATGTCATTTTCGGTGTTTGCACTGATTAAGTACCAATTGATGGATTTAAATGTAATTTTTACAGCTTATCGAAGGCATAAAAAACAAGGACTTAATCAAAGGATTTTTGTTTTGGTTGAAAACTTCGGCTTTTATAACAATCTGTCCTTGCAAATTCGGGTGCCGCCATTTTATTAATTAAAAAAAAATATTCGATTAAGTCCTAGATTTACTATTAAACTAAAGACTTTTCTTTGTTTAATCGATTTTGGATGAACCAGCAAAAAAGTTATGATGGTTACCGCAAAGCATTACCTACTTGTGAGTATGGCTATAACTTTGATAATTTTTTTTTTTTTTTGAAAATTTAATGAAGTCAAGTTATAATATTAGCTTTATAAAATAAATTAAATTTTGTCGAAACATTTTTTTTTTATTTTTCATGCCTCTCTGACTGCTCCTAGCCCCTTAAACAATATAAATAATTCGTTCCCCACCCCAAAATGTTTTTGATTTTCAATAATATAAAGAAACTAAATTAAAAAAAAAATATCATCAAAATAGGAGCTGTTTCTGCGAAGTTCGAAGTAAAAGGCATCATTGACGCGACTATTACAAAGTATGTCTACTTTTAATGCCTAAATCAGCTTCCAAACAATTCAGTAGTTCTCGGTCTATACATAGTTACATGTAAAAACTGAACATGTGTAATTTTTTCCTTTGACCACAGATATACGCGGCACAAAATCAATCGTTACAATTATTGCAACAATAGCGGAGAACAATAGGCTATTGTTTTCATATTGGTCAAAATGTAAAATGAATTGATTGATTTTTAACACCATTTAAAAAAAAATGTCAGTGATCTGTGGGAAATTCCTGGCGCGTTGAGAATGTAACGAAATGAATTACAGTATATTTTTTATGTCAAGGAAAATAGCCTACACGTACTAAATCTGGAAAATCCTTTGATATTAATGATTTCATTCTGTTTCGAATATTAATACAATCTGACTAGGTCAACCTTGTTTTCATATTAGTTAATCCGTTTTTTTTTTATTAACTGTCATGTCGAAAGACTTTGTGATTTGTATTTAATGCAAAATTTAACAATGAATGGCAAAAATTCTATTAACACTGATGTATATTTTAAAAGTTGGTGTTGGCACTCTCACAATATTAATATTATTATTATCAATAATTTAACCATTCTTTTTTTCGAGCAACTCATAAGCCTTTATGTTATAATAAATTTATTTAATAAACTAGCGAGGATGGCCGACGCAGAAAAATCAATTTATTGAAAAATGCAAATTTCAAACACCATTTAAAATCAATTAGTGAAAACTACTCTGTTTTTGTCTTTCTTAGTATTATGTGCATAACGAAACACCTAATGGAATCACTTCGGTGTCCGTTCGTCTGTCACAGTCGATTTTCTTTGAAATTATTTGACGTAAAAATTTGAATTTTTTTTTAAACTTCTATAAATTTTCCTTGTATGAATGTTTCGCTAGTGACACCAACTTTCCTTTCGTCACAGATAATCTTTCCTTCACCGAAAGTCCTAGGATTCCTATTTACGCCATTGTTATCCACAAGGCCGGATTTACTCTAAGTGCCGCCCTGGGGCAGCGTGAAAAATGCCGCCCCATTACTTAAATCCTACATAAAATGGAGTAAAGGTTCGGTATACAATTTTCAAATAAATAAAAAGATTAATTTATGTCAAAAGTCTATTTTTTATTAATGGGATAATTAGACAAAGACATTCTTTTTCGTATTAAAAATCATAAATTGACAAACAAAATTATTGCTCATCAATTGCGAGATATTTTCAGGGGCAAACGTGTCTGACTGAAAAAAAAATTATTTATAATATCAACACTAGCCCCTACTGCCCCTAGTATAAATCCAGTGCTGGTTATCCAGTGACACTTACAGGATCTATGTCTGTAATTTTTGATACATATATTTATTTTCGGGTACAGATACTTTCAATATAAAGCATCTAAACTCTAAAGGTACAATAATCTTAACACAAAAAGTATCTAAGATACAAAACAATATGTTAGACACCAGATACTCCCCATTTTTGTTATTACATAATAATTACATTGTTGTTTTACATCAGGAAACGTCTGTTTCGTTAATAATAGCAATCCAAAAAAGTACAATGCACTCAAACAATCAATTATTTTCATATTATTAATTGAGCAAATTTCAGTTCCTTATCAGCTGACTGAATACATCCTTCAGATTTAAACAATTGAAAAAATACGGAAAAGTGGTTAAAAGACGTTGAACTCTGCAACGCAATAATGTATAAAATTATCAGATTTATGTATGTTAATTATGAAGGAAACGTATAACTATTGTTTACTTAAAAATATATAAGAAACATGTATTAAACATAATATAGTCCATGCCTCGACCGTACAAGAAACACTACTAAAGTTGTATTATTATGTTCGATAATACGATAAAAAACAATATTGAATCGATGGCAGACTTATTTTTTTTTTAATCGTTTTTGTGTGGTTAGTATCTCGAATGCATCTTAACACTCTCTAATGTTGTACAGATTAAATGTATTGAAAACTGTCAATTATTTACAATTATCATCGTTTGTCTTGGAATCTTCTTGTATTCCTGAAGAGAGGTCTGCCAGGTATACAAAATAATTGCAAGACAGTCTATGATAATTGTAAATAATTAATACTTAGAATAATTTGAACAAATTTCATTTAGTAGTGTTGAAGCGTATTCGAGATACTTACATAAAAAATGAATTAAAAAGTATGGGCCGATTTGATGTTTTTGGTATCTCTTAAATTCAATAATAAATTTTTACTATTGTTGACGTTTATACCGTCAGAGCTTGGACTAATATTATGTCTTATTAGGGTAATCATTTAAATGCTTTTTCGGACAATGACCCTGCCCATTCTTCTTGAGGTAAGACTCAAGGTCTTGTTTATTAACACGAAAATATATTTATTTTTGTTTTATTACCCAGTTTATTCAGAATAATGCATCATGACTTTTAATGTTTACCGGCAACAGTGAAATAATTGATTTTAAAATCCATATTAATCACCCAATCGTATTCTTGTCTGTAATGTTGTAAATTTCAAACTTTTTTCAACTAAAGGCCGCTGCACACGAGGCTAGAAACGCTGCTAGATTCCTTGCTAGATTTGCCTACTAGTTTTCTAGCGCTGGTTTTCTTGATTGCTGTTAAGTTTTGTGGATAGATCTGGTGCGCGGGCATTTCGAATATAAACACAGAGCAAAACGTGTCTGTTGTCTGACTCAGATCAGAATGAAGCTATGTTGGTTTACGGGCGTTTGTTCAAGTGCCCACGTGACAAGATACTGCTTCCTGATTGGTTCTTGCTCATACCCAGCAGCAAATCTAGCAGAGAAAATAGCCCCTGTTCTAATTTACAAACCTATCTTGTGAGCTAGCAGGCCAATCCGCAATGACGTCATTTCCAGCTTCGTACCCAGCCTATCGGCTAGCAGAACTCCTAGCGGCGTTTCAAGCAGTGTTTCTAACCTCGTGTGCAGCGGCTTTTAGATATACCAACAGAATACATGGCATCTGGATTCTGGACTGAGCTAACTAGTTTCAGAATATATCGTCGCGCGTCTACTAAAAATGGTTGAGTCCTATAATACTAAAATCGCTTTTAATACAACCGTGGCCACGATTGGCTAGTTAAATAAAAATAAGAAAATGTAATGGCTTTAATTTTTAATAAACATGTTGACATTTTAGGAACACCCGTTTTATTTATAATAAAAAAATATAAAAAATCACGATTAAGATGTAAATAAAATAAAAATTTGTGTCATGGCACACACGAATGAAGTGATATTTCTCATGTATTAATTATAACTCATGAGATACTGCAAGAGCAGGGAGAATGCATCTATACCATAATATACCACAGACCCTGCTTTGTGCGAAGTCTGAAATCGAATGACTTGCCATTCGTTGTTTATAATACACTCTGCCGCGAGAAGAGAAGACGAAATACGTTACACATTCGTGTCACTCAGTTTTCGTTTCAGCGATCCTTCAAATCGTCGAGACATTAGCATCGCATAAGAAGTTTCACTTCAAAAATATCTTGGGCTGTTGTAGACGATTTAAAAATTGTTGAACTTTTCTGGAGAAAACAATAATCAATTCCATTAAAAATAGTAATGTTTTTACTTGTATGTGTCTGTTATATTGAATTGTTTGAATGCAAAATTTGACGGAAAATTATGTCATTGGATAATAATACAATCTTTTTATATAATCAATAGATGCAGACAACGCATAACGTGTTTGCATTAAAAAACTTGTCACAAACTGATTTGTCATTCACTGACTATTGCAGTCATCATTCAAACATTACCTACATTCATCTTTTTAGAATATGTATTACAAAGGATTGACCAGCTTCTCGCTGTTTTATCTCACTGATTATTTCCCTTTTGTCGTAGCATAATATATATATATACAGTAGAACCTTGATAAGTTAAAGCTCAAGAGAAACGTTAAAAAAATTAAGTTATCGAGTTTGTTACTTATCGACAGTTGAAGTTAGAAAGGTTTTGGAAGTTCAATTTTTAACTTTACAAGGTTCAAGTGTTCTAATAAATTGGTAATAAAAGTGAAAGACTGAAGTGAAAATTAATAAAGTTCTTGGCAAAACCTTTTGTTTCTTCATAATGATTCACTGATGATACTTTAAGTTATGGAAGTCAAGAAAATATTATTTCAATTTATCAAGGGCCAACGCTCAAAATATTTGTTTAAGTTACCGAGTTTTTGTGCTTTAAGTAATGGAGGTTTTAGGCTTTCAGAGGAAGTGAATTCAAAAAATTTGTAAGTTACAGAGGTTTATAGCTTATCGACGTTCTATTGTATTATAAATAGACTTTGTTACGCGCCAAGACGTAAGTTTTTGAACTAGAAGAGAATTTTTCAAATTGGTTGAGCGGTTCTCGAGTTTTGAGATTGATTATTTTATAATATACTATAGTGGCCCGATCCGGCTTCGCCTGAATTTGTAGATTGCCACCGTTTTTTCGTCGACTTACGTTGCAAAATTGATTTCCACGAAAAACGCTTTTATTTTAACAATTTAAAGAATTATATCCAGCAAATTATACAAAAACCGGCATTTTAATGATCATAAAACGTTTCTTCTACCATATCAAGTTAGACTCATTTATAAAATTTGACTTAACATCAATATAAAAAGGTACGCAAATTGTAACATTTTTGTTGAGAACTTAATGTAACTAATTCTTTGTATCAAATTTTCAGTATCTGAAGATGCTGTAATATAACAGCGAAACGTTATACTTTATAAAGAAAGGTGTTATCTTATCTTTAACCTGTCCACTTTCCTGTGATTTTCCAATTCTTATTCAACAAATGGACATGACTACTACAAATTTTATTTTAACGTAATAACATATAGCCTATGTCCATCCTGAAGGCTGATTCTAAATAGTGGTGAAAGAATTTTTCAAATAGGTGCAGTGGTTCAGATAAGGATGGCCGAGTTTATTCAGAATTTATTAACAGCAAACATTTATAATTATTGTATTATATATGATCGATTTTGAACTTCACAAAAAATATTTTGATAACAAACTATTAATACAACCAAATCAGAAGGCGTCTTAAAAACCAGGCCATGCAAAACGGGTCGCAGGTACACTAAAGTGACTATGTGAAATATTAAAATATGTAAAGTTGTGTTTGTTGAATAAGAAAAATAACATTTCTATAAACGCAATATAAAATAAAATCAATAAGTATAGTCATCAAAATAATAATTATGGCGATACAGGTAGTACGAATGACACCTACTCGAAACTAAATCCAGAGTAAGTCTAGATCACTTTGACCTCCGCTTATAGTATAGGTACAGCAGACCTCGATAAATCAGCGTTAACAGAGTTGTTGAGAAAAAAATCAGGAATCTTCTTAGTCCATAAAAAACTTACCGTGGCCTCCTCACGGTATTTGGGACTGGCATCGACGTGAGTAGTTCCGGGCATATGTAGCTTCAGGATCTATGTCTTCTGTCGAAGATGTTTCCTTAGAATGAGCATATAGTACCTATCTTCTATACTAATATTATATAAAGCTGAAGAATTTGTTTGTTTGTTTGAACGCGCTAATCTCAGGAACTACTGGTTCAAATTGAAAAATTTTTTTTTGTTGGATAGCTCATTTATCGAGGAAGGCTATAGGCTATATAAAATCAGGCTACGACCATTAGGAGCGGAGCATTAATGAAAAATGTTCCAAATGTATCTAAAAAATAAGCTTTTATTCAGGTGAAATGCACTAAGTATACTTGTATTAGCGATGTAAGAATACAACGCCGGCTAGCGCAATCGGTAGAGCACAAGACTGTCAATACCAGGGTCGTGGGTTCGAGCCCTACGTTGGGCGAATACATTTTTATTTTTTTTTTTTTTTATTTTCTACATTGCTTTCTTCTAAGGCTTACATTAAAATTTATTTTAATTTTATTTAATTAATTAAAAAAAAATTATTAGTTAAAAAAAGTATAAATACTGCTTTTTATCGACAAAAAATTTTGAACGGTAACTCCGATCATCATGAAATTTGGACACAACATTCAATTCGGTAAACTAATATGAATGTGTGTACTCATATTCCTCCCTTCCCCATTCGTTCTTTTACACTCGGGTGAAACCGGACGAGACCGCTAGTATAGTATATAGTATATAGTCCGATTTCATCACGAGATCCCACAACGGCCACCATATAAGCATAGAATAAAGAATTTTATGTCTAGAAAATGCACTTTACTGTCGGCACTTTGATCTTTAGTCAAGACTTTCATTGACCTTGAAACAGACAATTACAATAGTGCGTGGTGTACGCGACGGCTGTTAGCCCCTTCCAGGGTCGGTCTGGGATCTAAAAAATTACCGGGAAAATTGTCAAACGTCTCTACGAGACCATGTAACTAAACTGCCTGTGAAACAACGGAACGAGAACGTTCCTAGAACATGTTTCACGGAAACGTTCCATGTTCATTCCGGGGAAGGACTACAAATTCTAAATTACAAAGCAACGACGAAAAAGATGTTACTTCATTTTATAGTTTTGAAAATTTTAATTTTTAGCCATTTCAACGAAACTTTTCTTTTCTATTTAACTAACAGTATTTCCAGGTCAGTTTTGAATGAAATAATGTTCATTAAACTGTAAGATTTTTTTTATAAAATCTAATTTGTTGTTGAAATTAAAATGAGTGTTTTTATTATTTCTCCACAAAAAAACCTGAATAAAAGACAATTGCATTTAAAAAGCATACAACCTGTTACAAATTTAATTTTTTACCGTGTGTTCGTCTATAATGGAATTTAGACATCAAAGCTAAATAGACTCAACAAAAAACAGATAGCAAAAGTTCAAAATATGAATTTTTTCAATTTTTTTTAATTTGAAACTTATTTTGGCACCTTAGGGTAAAATTGATACACGAGATATACTATAAAAACCGGCTGTAGAGCTCTAAGTTGGTGACGAGGTAGAACGGTTGTCTCGTAACATAAGGGCGTATGTTCGATTCGATCGCGGCGGTTAATGCCATTATTATTTTTTATTAATCATACCAGTTTTACTTCTGTAGTGTGTAGTGTAAAATACACAGTCTTTTTTGTCCTACATAAAATAAAACAAACCGGTATGTTCTCACTCAATCCAATAACTATTCCCTATTACATATTTTTCACGCCGTGTCAAAAAATCTCAATGAATTTAATATACAAAATCGACAATTAGATGACTTATTCTTTGTACATAAATATCGTAAATATAAAAATATATAAAGTGGTAAATTTTTTTGTTTGTGTGTTTATTTGTAGGGGGGGGGGGTAATCTCTATTCGATTCTAAACATTCCTTCACTAATAAAAACGTACACTATCGTTGAGTAACAAAGCCTAATTTACTGTTTTCTAAACACCGATTACGACGATCGAGGTGTCTTTTGAAAGGGATTGACGTACCAATGTGTAATGTAGTGTCAGAATTGCACTAACTGCATTTTGTATACCTGTTTTAAGGTTGTCAGCCAAATATAATGTTTAAGTCGTTAATTATTAGATACTAGCGGTCCCGCCCGGTTTCACCCGGGTGCAAAAGAACGAATGGGGAAGGAAGGGACATGAGTACGCACATATAATCTTAGTTCACCGAGATGAATGTTATGTCCAAACTTCATAATGATCGGAGTTACCGTTCAAAAGTTTTTGTCATTAAAAAGCAGTATTTATACTTTTTTTAAGTAATAAATTTCTTTTAATATAATAAATATTTAACTGAAAACACTGAAGGAAAATTATTTTTATATAGGTATCTACCTATAGTTGTAACAGTTTTCAAATGAGCTATTAATTAGATTTATTAAATTTTAATTAGTTGTCATAAAATTTTTAAAAAATTGAAATGTAAGCCTTAGGCCTAGTTTATATGAGAGGCGTTCAACGCGCGTTAGCCCAACGCGCGTTTACAGTTTCTATACAATTGTATATAACTGTTTACATGATAACGCGCGTTGGTGGCGCGTTGAACGCGCGTTATCATGTAAACAGTTATAATAATAATAATAATAATAATAAAAATTCTTTATTGTTAGGTTTCCAGAAGAAACATAATAGCGTCAGAATAAAATGAAATATTACAGGTGATCTATATTATACAAATTTAATGTTAGTAGTCTTTCTTTAAGTTTTTGTTTAAATTTGTTCGTTTGTTCAATATGTTTAATATCTGCCGGAATTTTGTTGTAAATGCGCATTGCCATATTGCGAACACTGTCTCTTGTTACACTCAAATGAGCCTGATCGGTCTTCAAATTGCCTTTATGCCGTGTTTTATAATCATGATTATAGACATTTGTTTTAAATAAATTAGGATTGTTTCTTACGAAACAGGCTAAATTCAACACATATTGGTCCTGTACTGTTAGTATTTTAAGTGTTTCGAAGATATGCTTACAATGTTCACGATATGCTGCTCCTACTATTATTCTTACACATTTTTTTTGCAATCTAAACACTTTACCTGCAAGAGTGCTATTACCCCAGAATATTAGACCATATTGCAAAACACTATGGAATACTGCGTGATATACTTGTATTAACGTTTCGGCATGTATGCTGTTACTTTTTAAAATTTTAATTAAACATATTGCGCGATTTAATTTATGTAAAATATATTCAATATGTGATTTCCAGTTTAGATGCTTATCGATAATTATGCCTAAAAATTTTGCAGTGTTTTTCGTATTAATTATCGTGCCTAATACGTCGATATTTGAAGGAAGATGATAGTAATTTCCAAATGTTACAATTTCTGTCTTATTTTCATTTAGTTTGAGCCCGTTTTCTGTAAACCATTTATTTAAATTTCTTATTGCTGTTTGTACCTCTGTCAATATATGTTGTTGATCCCTGGATTCACATATTATGGCCGTGTCGCATCGGCAAATAAAAACAATTTGTTTGTTATAACTTTTGGCAGGTCATTAATAAACAACAGGAATAGACTAGGCGCAAGAATGCTTCCTTGCGGTATCCCATTTGTGATGTCTTTCCAACAATTGTATAGAAACTGTAAACGCGCGTTGGGTTAACGCGCGTTGAACGCCTCTCATATAAACTAGGCCTTAGAAGAAAGCAATGTTGAAAATAAAAAAAAAAGTAAAAATATATTCGCCGACGTGGGGCTTGAACCCTAGACGCTTGCATTAAGACTCTTACGCTCTACCGATTGAGCTATCCGGGCTTGTGATCGCCATGCGCTAATATTGCAATGTTTAGTTAAGGCATTTCACCTGATAACATTATGTCGAACGGACTAATTTTGAGATACATCTTGCAACATTTTTCATTGATGTTCCGCTCCAATTGGTCGTAACGTGATATTATATAGCCTATAGCCTTCCTCGATAAATGGGCTATCCAACAAAATAAATTTTTTTCAATTCGAACTAGTAGTTTCTGAGATTAGCGCGTTCAAACAAACAAACAAACTCTTCAGCTTTATATATTAGTATAGATATGTATATCAAATCTCTCAGGTTAGCTCTAATTAGCATAAATTAATATTTTCATTTTATTAATGACATTTAGTTTTTATATTCCTTATTGATAATTAAAAACAATTTTTTTTATAATTTTCAGGTTTTTTTTTGTATATATCAGTAAATTTTAAACATTGATTTTAAATGTGTCAGGAGAAGTCGAGTTTCCGTCGTGTGTCCACGAGCCGATACACCTCTTTTTGTTGTATCGTACATTCAGTATAGCCGTCTACGTAATCATTCATTCACAAGTGGTAGGTGTATAACCTTACATATAAATAAGTGATCACTTGCGATTTCAGGTATTCTTGTTTAAGTGCAGTACACCTGAACCCACCTGTCTGTTCTCTAAACCTTTCTCCCTTCCTCTCATACTGTTATGTAACACATTACATTTACCCACATTTACCCGTACATTTACTACGTGCTTTAGGCTAATACGTAATATGCGTACATTATTTTACCCCTTAGCCGACCCAGTTTCCCTTATGTACGCGCAAAAATTATTATTATAATTATTATAATTACATATCTAGCTGGATAATTACGTGAAAATTACTTTTTTTCTCGTGTTCTGTTTTTTTTTGTGCTGTTACAGTGTTTAATCTAATTATTAGTGTAAATAAATTAATATGTTAATACGTGTATAACTAAATTTTTTATGTGTTTGTTTATATAAAGTTGTGTTTTGTTTTTACGAAGTTATTTCGAGTCCAGAAATGATTTATTACAATTGTTATGGTGAGTATTTTTTTGCCGTTTTTTCGTTGTCAACCAAATAACAGGATTAAGGGAACCTAGTTTCAATATATTATTTTTACAAACTTTTTGTTAACTTGCTATGTGCCACTTAATAATAATAATAATGCGTTTAACGTCCGTTTCTCGACTTTATAATGTTCGCACCATTACTATGTTTTTTTACTACACTTCCCGTTATTTTCTAAAATTTTTAATCTTCAACTTAATTAATAGCAATGGGCGAATGAAGGAGTTTTTAGGAAATTAGGTAAGGTAGGCAAATTTTGAGCATAGGAGTTTGACAGGTAATCGGTCATGGGCTTGAATAAGGAACCATCTCGATATTTATCTGAAATAATTGAGGGAAACCATGGAAAACCTCAACAAGATGGCCGGTACAGGAGTTACCGTTTCTCGGCGAGAGGCAGTAGGACAAAGTCACATCTGCCCCAGCCGGGATTCGAATCCGGTACCTCCCGAATGCGAGTCTAGTGCTCTCACCGCTACGCCACCCCGCTCGGTGCCAGCTGCAAATTCAGTTTTGATTCACTGCTATATTTCCGATTGACGCGGACGTAAAAATTTGTACACATAAAAAACGAATTTTTGAAATTATTTTAATTAATGTTGTGCGATTTATACATCGCGCGCATTACTCACTATATAATTAACCCTTTCCCGACAAGGAGCCACAAGACGTGCCGGTGTGAGTATGGAGGTGGAGAAAGCAATTTATCAAACTGTGTCACAGTAGTGAGTATGTCTTTCACTCCGTTCACTGCATTTTACTTCACAGAGCTCCGTATCACGAATAAACTAATTGGTTACTATGATAGTAACCTAACCCATTAATAATGTTGTTTGTTCTAATAATTCATCGACACATTCAAAAATCATAATTAATTTAAAAAAATGCCTGTTTTGGGAAATAAAAATGTTAAAATTAACTTTTATTGACATACTTTACTCTGATAACTATATTTGAATGCGCCACTGGTCGCACCTGCTTGCCACAAACTCTTGTCTCGTAATGCGCCGCCTAACTCCAGAGTAGGGATTCAAGGTCAACCGGGAAATGATTAAAGTTCAAAGTCATTTAAACTCTATTCCAAACATCGATTCTATGGTTTGTTCAAGATTTGTGCTATTGTAAAACCGACTTTTGAGTTATATTCGATATTATGTCACACACAGTGCATGTCGTCGTATGTAATAATTATTGTTTACAACAACAATGCCCTAATAGCTCTGACTGTGTCGGCTATCTTCAAATAACAGTCATCTGACGTATCAATAGATGTCATTAGTGTGCAGTGTATATCCGGACTTGCTCGTGACACCAGGCATGTTAAACTCCAATAGGAACAAATGAATTATTCTAATTGTTTAATGATAATATATTAATATAATAATGCGTTCAACGTTACTTATTTGTATGTAATATAACAAATGCCACTCGCATAATGCATCATTACTGTATTCCTGTTTGTGATTTTTTCGTTATTCTCTACACTTTTAAACTACTTTGTTAACGCCGTGACGTGCTCAGACTAATAAACTTCAGACTACTCAGTCAATCGATAGAGCTTCAAATTCTACATAATAAAATTCTGACACTGACTGACTGACAGACAACGCAGAGCGTACTAAACCAATTGTGTTTAAAAGCTTGCAATTTTAAGTTTCTTATAGGTATGTTCCAAGCAGCCAGCAAACAGACACGAAACCGTCACCTTCATGCGCAGGTAGCTAAAACGTGTTTCAAAACCAATACAGTTTCGTTTTAGCTACTGCGCATGCGGGTGACGGTTTCGTGTCTAATGCCTGGCTGCTTGGAACATCATACTTTATATTATAATGCTGTTCACTGTTCAGCTGCTAAAAAGGATTTTTGAAAATTCAACTCCTAAGTGGATCAAATATTTAATCTATAAATTTAAAAAATGTCTAATGCCGGCTAATTTGGAGACATCCGATAAATAGTCAACAATACTGTAATACGGTAGAGCCAAAGACTTGTATAAAACATCGTTTCATCTCAATCGCGTGCTGAGTCGCGGGTAGCAGCTAGTAAACAAATAATTGTCTACTTTGGAATTCTCATTTATGGCTTTGAAATTTAGCAATAACTATCGGAATTCAAAACTGTTGCTACGTCTAAATTTTTATAATATTAACGAATTTTTTGTGCATTAGTACGAGAGTTTCGTTAATGTTGGCATTTTCTACACATTACAAATAGTATTACCGCGGAAATAAACAAAATATGGATCCAGTACAATAACTCGATGTGCCCAAATATTGACTTTTTTTTAAGTCATAGAAAAAGCTAAGTTTTGACGTTCAAAAAATATATTGCGGATTATTCACAAATTTCCTCAAAAATGCGTAAAAACTTTTTGTCTTTCGCTGTCATTTTTTTAATCTAACCAATCAGAAATCACGTATACACATCATGACAACTGGTGTAGAATTAGTGTATACTATCTCACTTTGTATACACGATCCCTTAATCCCTTAATTGGCCCAAACGAAGCCGATTTACGCAGCTAGTTTATTTTATAATTTAATTAAAGAAATACAATGTTAAGCTCTAAAATATCTCGCTAAAAACTCGAACCCATATCGTAATCAAGATTGTTTGACATGACTATTTTAAATTACAGTTGACTAGTCAAACACAATGTGGTTAGATTGAGAAACACCTTCAAGTTATGACGTAACGCTAAGCCAACAGCTGATCGTTAAAATTAACTACACTTCATTCCTGCATTAGTTCATATCCGATGTCAAATATTTAGGCAATTAGGAAGTTTCCAGTCGACGAAAACACTAATAATGATATTGTTCTGATAATAAGAATAACTATAAAAATGCTGAAAAAATTATTATGATAACTTTGATTATATTATGGTGATGTTCAACTGTTTGTCCGTGGGGCAACAATCGAGACTGATCGACCTCTGGTCGGCCATTATGACGTAGCGCGGCACAAATGCAATATTAATATAGATGTAACTAATAAGTAATTACATAATGAAGAAGCAAATTTGATATAATTTGCTCAAAGCTATTAGACGCCGGGACATAAACGAAATACATTTTGCAGAATTATATTTATTGCACCCGGGTGAAACCGGGACAGATCGCCAGTATAATATAAAATACATGTAGATTTAGGAAGTCGTGGCTTCTGGCACTACATTTAATTGAGAAAATTAAGTATGATTGCTTATGATCCCTTTTATTAGTTGTACTTGCAGCGTGCAAGCACAGATAACAACAATGTTGTGACAGACAGGTTAATTGATTATTACTGTTATTTTCAACGGGAAATGACGTAAAATAAAGACTATAAAAACGAAAGTTTTGAAAAATGAATTGTCTTATTCACTTTTCAATAGAGTTAAAGTTAATGACTACTGTAACTTACTGTAGTATTCATTTTTTTCAATGTCTATTATTTAATTAAAATTTAAAAAAAAACAATAAGACAGTAATTTGTAATTTTAACTTGAGAATTTATCTTTCCCTCATATCTATTTGTCCCAGAATGTTTTGTCTATAATTTTGATTTCAATATTACTTTTATCGATTGCCGTATTTTTCGGATAAGACGGAACGATAAGACGCACCTTAAAATAAGATGATTTTTAGAAAAAATATTTTTTAATTTAACTTTCGGATCATAATTTTTATTTATTGTTAACATAAATTTAGAGACGATTTATTGAAAAAAATATTTTAATGTTACCTTCGGACCATAAGACGCACCCAAAATTTGAGTCTATTTTTCTTTGTAAAAAGGTGCGTCTTATAGTCCAAAAAACATGGTAATTAGATATCTGTAAAATGCGTGTGAAAATGTACCTAATTGAAAATAATATTTTTTGCTGTTAATGCTGGATTGTCAAAAATGATCTTAGATGGTTCTTCAATGTGATACAAAATATTATATTTTAAACAAGATCAATTTAAAATTTAGGATGAATTTTGTCAATTTTTTTGTTAATATTATTGTATTATTTGTTTGGTCAGGGCACCAGTTTCAACTCTGATTTTGATGTTATTAAAAAGAAATTTTAAACCCAAATTTAAAGTTTCTTAATCTAACAAAAATGGGACCCCATTAGACCCTAATAAGCCCTAAGCCCCGACTTACCTAGATCCACTACTGGATGTATGAGTTGAGATTTAAAAACAGTTATGTTATATCTGTTAAATTGTACCCTATTGTCATAAATTTTTAGTTACTTACTAGATACTGATTTCTATTATTATCTACACTGTGAATAGCTGATCACAGCTGAACCAGTGATATTAAAAACAAAAAAAAAATGTTATTTCTTTACCTCTAATAGATCATTTTGGGCAAGCGAATAAAAACATCCTGTATAGAACAAAACAGTCATTGTACTGTCAACAAGGAGGACAGACGTTTTGTAGCTCCAACACGACTTTCTAATTTGTCTACTCTATCGTCCTTGTCCTGTTCTCCTGCTCATTGGTGGCGCAGATCTCTTACATAATTTATTACAGCATCAGGTGACACACTTAGCGTACATTGAAACTCTGTGTCCACAAGAGCAGAGCTTACAGCGTATGCAAAAGAAAATCGCTCGCACACACAAACCCACCTACACATATGAAAAGAATCAAAGAAGTTCTGAAGGACAGTACTAGTCTATTTGTTTCCAACAAAATGTAAACCGAATTTAAAAACGATTTCTGTTTCGCAGTAAAATTCCGCTGTTTATTATCCTACTACTGTATTAGTAGTAATTACGTCAGTATTTTGTTATAATAAAAAAATGTTGTCACTATAAAATTATTTATTCTTATTTAAATATAATTAAAATTTTTTAAAAATTTTAAGAAAATAATAATATTAGACATAATTTGATTACAGTAGTTAAATGCGTATATTGTGTTTGACAGAGACTAAATATAGTTCAAACTTATGATTTGACTGCAGCTGTTTTGACAATTTTAAAGCAAATCCCCAGAAATCTTCTTGGTTTCCGGCGAAGTGTCCTTCTGGGCTGCTCACAGGTAAGCTGTGAGCAGCCTAGAAGAACACTTCGCCCGCTACCACATCGCCTTTGATACCGCAGTCGTAGACGAAACGTCAGGTAGAAATACCAATGGATCACGGCATACAAGCCCGGAAACCAAGAAGATTTGGATCAACACCGGCCGTGAAAGTCTACACACTTGGATAAATCCCCAGAAACTTTACGAGAAAATTGTTTCATTATAATTTTAAAGTTATCTAAAAGAGTCATAATTCAGGGAATAGAGACAAAAATAAGTCAAACTTTCGAAAAATTAGGGCAAAGCTGAATTTTTGCATGAACCTTCTTTTTGTGGTTCTAAACAATATCCCAAATGTCCCCACCAATGCAAGTGCCGTTGAAAATGTTACGCGGGTTTTTCGCAAAAATCTCGTTAACGGACACTTTTATAGAAAAAGTAGTGGTTATCAAATGTGTAGCTAAGAAAATTCCCTACAAAATCATAGTATTACTTTTTCCCGTAAGACTAAAATTACCAGTTACTTACGATGTACGACGCATGCGGCATGATGCTCGTTCTCTCACGTCGCAATCATTCAACCGCTTAGTGAACCGTTCCAGTTCACGCATCCGCATGCCGTATGATGTATTGTATTCGTACGTATAACCGCACCAAACGAATCGAACTGACATCGATACGAGTAACGAAATGAATTTGTGAATAAACGTTACCAACTTTATAAATAAAATTTTATCGAAAACCGTTAGTCTTACGAAAAAAGTAATAGTGTTTTTTGTAGGCAATTTTCTAAGCTCAAATTCGATGACCACTATTTTTTTCATAAAAGTCACCGTTAACGAGCTTTTCGCTAAAAACAGTTTTTTGTGAACTTTCATCTTGCCTAATATTTTTAGCGACGCATGTATCGGTGGGGATTTTGGTATATTGTTTAGAAATAAGAAAGGAAGGTTAGTGCAAAAATCCAACTTTCCCCTAATTTTTCTACTCTGAAATGTCTCTATCCCCTGAACTATACGTTTTTCAAAAATTTTGTCTGGAGCTAATTAGTTTTAATTTTAATTTTTATTGCGTTAAAAATCACATTTTTAATAAATAATTATTTGAAAACTAAGCGTCCAAAATTTAAAAAGAATTGTTGAATGTTTGAGATATTCATAAATAACATTTTGAAATTATATATTTTTGTCTGGAAACTGCTCTATTCATCGAAAAACCCTACAAAACTCTTCACTATTTTTCATATGAAAAAATATATGGGATTTGCCAAACCAGATTTTCTGACAATGAGTTCTTTAATCCAGCGTGAATAAAATTCATCTTGGCGTGAGACATTTGAGAATCACTGCTTTAAAGTTAATTCTAGCATTGCTTCTAATTGACTTACGGCATCCATTTGTCGTCTGTTCCTCCATTTTACTTCATCCATTATTAACCTTCGGACGTCGTGTTACTTTAATTTAAATTGAAGACTATCGGAATTATTTTTTTCATTGTACTTTTTTACGTGTCGTTTCACGGAAAAAGCATTTAAAACGATATATACTATATAAATTTCTTCTCGAATAGGGTTGAGAATTGTATATTATTATTGTATATTATTATTAGTAAAAAATTTATTGTCATCAACAAACATTATTAGAAATAATAGGCAGGGCCGTAACAGGAGCACGTGCCTAGAGCCCAGGCGGAAGGAGGCCCTAGCAAGATCGATAAAATTGCATTATAGTAAAAAAAAACTGAACGCCTTTCAAAAGACTTTTTGGGAACCTATCCGAAAGTATTAGCCCACTTTCCCCTTCACGACTACTGTCCTAACCATAGAGCAGCTTTATTTATACAAATATTAAGAGCACTGTGGTTGAAACAAAAATGAAACATAAAGAATAGTTACTTCTTACCACAACAGTTTTATTAACGGATGTACATACGCTTATAAAATTGTTGTGGTAAGAAGTTACTATTCTCTATTTTTGAAGTGAAAACTTCTTTAGCAGCGTTGTACACTTTTTTGTAATGGGTAAAAAATGTTAAACTCGCGTCAGGAAAAGTAAGAACTGGGTGAGACTCTCTAAGTGATAGTAATTGCCAGATACTTTTTATACAACGTTAGACATCTAGCGTTGAAATATCGTACATAAAAATGCAATCTATGATACAAACCATTTTATTTACAAGTGTTGCCAATAAATAAACAATGCTTCTAAATGCAAAAAATTAAGATGTTAATATTTAAGTTTTCACTTCTGCCAGCACTCCCGGAGTGCAACCCGTCTTTTTTTTATTTATAGCTTTATTTAGTTCTTAAAATTTAGTGTAAGGGGGTCCAGTAATGAGGTCTTGCCCAGAGCCCTAAAAAAGCTAGTTATAAGGCCCTGATAATAGGTGTATACGTAACTCGTTTTAAAAAGTAGGCACTTTTTCACACTTGTCACGCACGCTAATATTAATAGATATTGCGGTACAAGTGTGAGAGGTTTTTATTAAAAAAGCGCGAATATTATTTGAAACGAATCGGAAACTATTTTCAAAAACATCTCAGTCGTTTAAAAAATCAGACATCTTCTTACACTTGTCACGCACGGCACTTTTTATAATGAGGACATGTAAATGAATATGCGTAGAGAAGTATGGCAACTGTGTGTAAAAAGTGAAACTAAAGAAAAATCCGCGTCGAAAACACACGGCGCATAATGCGACTGTTTACACACGATTCGTAACTATAAAATGCTTTATTTACATTCTTTGTGCTTAAAGAAGCTTAAAGTGTTTCAATTTGATCTTGTCGACGTTAAAATAGTTGATGATATTTGTTTCTTAAAAATTTAAAAAAATACCTAATTTGCTGTCGCCACGAGGCTCTATTTATACAAGACTATTTTAGTAAAGTAACTTTATTCGGAAGATTAAAAAATCCATTAAAATATCCAGGATAAAAAAATGAAGTGAGTAGATTCTTTTTGCTTAAAATAATATTTTTAAAGACGTAGTAGCTGCAAAACCAACAAAATTTCTTTAGAAATCGCTACATAAGAGAATAAAGCAACTTTAGCAACCATGGCACAATATAGTAATAGTGCTATAAAGTACTGTATGTCTGTTAAATGCACTTTTCAGAGCATAATAATGAAATTTCAGTAGATAGATAGAAAGAGATAGAATAAAAGATAGAGAAAGAAAGCACACAAACACATTTTCCAACGACTTCGTACAAAATGTAGTGAAATAACCTTGTCCTTATTTCCTTTATATATTCAAAAGCCATTGCACATTACGTAAAATATATATACAGGTTGCCCCACAATTTTAGATCAGAATTTCGGTAAAAATATTTGTCCGTATTTAGTTCCAAATCGTTGTGGGAAAGTTTGGTTGAGGAGTAATAAAAAAAATAAACAAAACTTTACCGATGTTTCGCTAGTGACATTTCAACTACTTTCTGTTATCCGATTGAGCTGAAATTTTGCATACGAATGTAGTTCCGATGACAATACAATATTATAATAACTAACTGACCGGTTCGGCTTTCGTCCGGATGCAAATTACACTTTTTAATGTAGCACACTAAAAACTTAAAAATGAAATAAGTAAAAAAGCTTTTTAAGTTAAACGGTTTTTAGTTCCGATGACAATACAATATATTATAATAATTAACTGACCAGTCCGGCTTTCGTCCGGATGCAAATCGTACTTTTAATAAAGCACACTAAAAGCTTAAAATAAAACATTTTTATTTAAATGCTCTAAAAATAAAGAAAATAAACTTTAAATGAAATCAAACCCATCCATTCATTACATTATACAGTTTATATGATATAAAAGCTTGTCGCGAGATTTTCCTCTGTAATTAAACAAGAATACAATGTTTGTAACTAATCTTGACACAATATGTAATTCTAAGAAAAAATGTATATGTATTTCATAAAATAAATTTATAAAGGAGAATCTCGCGACAAGCTTTTATATCATATAAATTATATAATGTAATGAATGGTTGGGTTTGATTTAATTTAAAGTTTATTTTCTTCTTTTTACTGTACCTTTTTTTAAATTGAATATTTCCCGTTTTAAATGAGATTTTAGATTATAGATGCTAAACAGCTGAGGTCAACAACGATTTCCCGTTTTAAACTTGAATATTTTCTGCATACATACTGTACAAATAATTCGCGCGGTAGAAATTTCAGGTGTAAACATTTTACAATTTTAATGCCTTTTAAAGCACAATCTAGATTTTAATACCTGCATAAATCCAGAAGCTGTGAGTATACTTATTAATATCAACTGATACTTAAGTCAGTGCTAGGGTAGGAATTCCTAAATTAAGTTAATCTAAATAGTAAATAAGACTAATTTGACGACATTAAATTTTTTTATCATTAAAACTAGTCGCAAATTATTATTTTAATTTCTTTCGCCGTAATTTTAAAGATAACAAAGTAAACAGTAGGTACGTAAAATGAGACGTATTTCCTGATTTTAAAACATATAAATCAAACTTTTGTTTAATACAATAAATTATTAAGATAGTAGGAAAGTGGACAAAATGATGAAATCATTATAACAATCATTAATTCAGCGACGTTTTGGGTCATATATTTGAGCTTCATCAGGCATCTAAAAATTCAGCATGTTAAAATGACATAACCAATACATCAATGTTTACAAATAACAGCATTTTGTCCACTTTCCTACTATCTTTCGCTGAATTAATGATTGGTATAATTATTTCATCATTTTGTCCACTTTCCTACTATCTTCATAATTTATTGTATTAAATATGGACACAACAACTTCGAACTTTTGTTTAATATTTCAAAATGAAATACAAATTTACATAGTCTATAAAAATGCAAAATAAATTGTGTTAATTTAAGAATGAAAAAATCTTTTTAAAACTGATTAATAATTAATACTTACAAAGATAAAGCTTTCTACTAGACAAGAATCAAATTACTCATTGTGTTCCACAATTAAATTAAAAGCTTCTTGAAAAGAGATAGAGCAATACGTAATTTAATTCTAGCAAGTAATAAGAGACCTGCGATCTGTTGTACTTGTAAAGCTTTTCGCAGATGATATCGAATTATTTGATTAAAAGATGCCACTGTGATCTACAGCATGAAAACTTTATGATCCTGATGTGACGTCAGCAAGGACAAATTGAAACTCTATCATCATTTTCATTAAATGGTGTTAAAAGCGTCATGTTTTTTATTCTTTTTTTATCGATGCACTCATCTTTGCTGTATTTAATAGCATAAAAAAATTGATATTTTGACGTGATAACGTCTTATAAATTGATGAATCACCAATCTTATAAATTGATAAAACACCGGCTGCATGCACGAAAAAGTGTAACGTTCCTAACGGTCGTAACGTTCCTAACGCGTAACGTTCCTAACGCGTAACGTTCCGCCTGACCCTGTGCGTGCTTTTTGCTAATTTCTCGCTCAATTTAAATCAGATCGGTTTGAAACCAGTCTTAAACGAAAGAGGAGAACATTTTACATAGATTTCGTATAACAAAATTTGCCTAAACAGTTTTTTTATACAAATTTATATAGAAAAATAGTGGTATAAATGCAATGTTGTGAGTTGTCTAATGCATGACGCGACGCGGTCGGTCGTCTTTGTTTGCCGTACATGGAAATTAGAAAATAACGTATGTCTTGTCTTAACATGAAAACGGCTGCATTTCTAATGTTTAATTCAATTTTTTGACATTAGTATTTTGTGAAATGCAACGCCTTCTAAGTTAAGTATTGGAATAACTAATTATTATTAGAACATAATACTTTGACAGTTGCAAACGTCACTTTTGACATTTCTTATCATTCCGACACCAAGGATAAGCGGATTGAAACCAAATTTTGGGAGGTTTAGGTTATGTATTACGGAATACGTTATCACGTAAAACTATCGTCCGTAAACCGACTTTACAGACAACCAATTTTTTTAGATTATTTCTGAAGAAGATCTAAATCCGGATCGAAACGTCGTCTAGTAAAATATAGATTTATAATTTTATTCTTTTTGTCAATAAAATTATCGACCAATTTTTTTCAGACTGTATGTCTGAAAAAAATTGGTCGATAATTTTATTTATTTGAAGAGTTCTATTCAGACGTTAATCAAAGATTTAAAAATCTAATGATTTTATCCAACAACAGATTCAATAATATATGAAATATTACCCGGCACTGCCCGGAAGTCATAGTCCGGCCCTGTCATGAGAACATAATGAGACATATTTTATCTCTTTATTTGTGGAATTAACCGGCTGGGCGCACTTACACACTACATCTCGTGTTGAGTAAGAAGGCGAATGACTTGCACTAGATGTTTCACGGCTTATATGTACCGATAACATATAACACACCTGCGGGAGAAGAGGGAATATTAGCCTGCCTTGACAATAAGTTACGATTCTATATAAGTACTAGCCGTTACCCGCGGATTAAGACGAAATACGGATGAATTCCCCTTATTTGGCATAGTTACTCCTTTCTCGACGTAAACCCCCCTAATAAATTTGAATATTGATAAGGTTTACGTAATCAACGTCCTGACAAACCTTCAAAATGGCACCCATGTTGATTTTTAGACTATTTACCTCTTTTCATCCCCTAGTCGTCTTTGCAGGACAACGTCCTGCAAATACGACTAAATATAAATATTTAATAATATATAAATATAATATTTAATAATAAGCCATTACGCACGCGATTGAGATAAACACGGCAGCGACAACAGTATTACAATACTGTATTACAATTTACAATCTTGCCTCACGGGGCTGTGGCCCGCTCGATAACGACGACAGTAATGGAGCCTTGTATAGAAGTCTTAGCTAAAACATAGTCTATAGCACTTCTCGAATCATAAGAAATATTCCAAAAAAGTTTTACTAAATTCGTCGAATAGCGTTCAACAACACATACATTTAAGAATTTTACATAATATTAGTAGAAGTGACACCTGTTTGAAACATAGGTACTATAAGATACATTTGATCATTGTTAATATGTTTTTGCGTAGGTCTCAAACAACTAACAAGATTTCGCCTTTCGGAATTGAATGGTATCGATCACCTTACATATATTGCGTGGGTTTTAATAAACGTACAATAAAAACAAAACGTCGGGTCCTTGGCACGAATTTCGAGGTGGTTGTCAAATAACTCAAAAAATAATTTACTGACAATGACATCATACAAGGTGTTTCAAAAATAAGTTCTAAACTTTAAAAGCAAATTCTATTTGAGAAAATGGGCCAAACAACAAATTTAACTGTGAAAAATAACTCTAATAATTTAGAGGGATGATGATCGTGTTTAAATGTTAGAAGATTAAAGGATGAATCCTGGTGGCATAGGATCGATGAACTAAGCAAATACTGAAGGTTTTTTCAAGAAAAATAGTAATTTTAATACCCGTTGATGACATTTTTTATTGTAATTTATTTTATACATAACAACAATGCTGAGAAAACAGACAGCATTGATTCTCCGAAGATGACATAAAGTTTGCCGAAACGTCAGACAATAAAATGCAATAAAAAAATCTTCAGTATTTGCTTAGTTCATCGATCCTATGCCACCAGGATTCATCCTTTAATCTTCCAACAAATTTAACGTTCATCTATGATGGAGTAACTAAAAACCAATATTTCAGTTTTGATATTTGTACAGTTAAAAACATTAGAGGGGTTTTTTTTTAAATTTTTTCCCTCATTATAATTAAAATTATTTTTTCTTTCTACTAATGTTTTCATATTTAAATATTGTCAGAGTTATAGACCCCTTGGTCTGGCATCTTGTACACAACAAGCTGTAATATTGTAATTTTTTTATACAACATGACAATAAAAACTTTTTACTTTTACTTTTACTTTGTACAGTTCATACACTGTTTTAACAAAAAAGCGGTTTGTATTGCATTTCGAATTAAGGTCATAATAATCTTTATCTTCTACGCTGTTCCGACAAGAATGTGAGTATTGTTGTCACCTCTAGTGGCGTCTCGTTACAATATGTAACAGCGAACATGTAACGCCACCTTTTGATGTAAAAATGAAAAGTCAAAATGTATTTGTATTCCTGTAAATACCGTGCGTCATGATGCGAATTCGGGTTGAGTCTTAAATATTTAACGTTGACGATAAGAACGAATGCAAATATACAGGAGGAACAAGGAGAGTGAACCGATGAGTGAAAGAGAAAATGTGCGGATGCTCTTAAAATATACACAATAGTGACGCATTCTGATTTCTGCTTTGCATTCCATATTTTATTCTGTAGACGTGTGCTTTTTTATGACAAAATGACTAGAAACTGACACTAAATAAAATTAAAATTAATAAACTGATTTTAGAAGAACTTTTGATGAAATAAACCCAAAGAAAAATAATTAACACTGTGTTCGCATTTAAAATAGTGTTGTATTCCATTTAAAAACAAAAAAAAAGATCACGTTACAATGAATTAATTTCCATGATTAATTAACATAGTTCGTAAAAGTATAATTAAGTTTAATTACGATGCATTCTTCTCCGTATAGTACAGTACACTATCAACGACTTCTCATTTTGTATAATCTGTGAAACCATAATAATGAAAACTTTAATAGTTAAATAGTTTTTCTTTTTATTTATAATATATGCACGCGAAAACACGTTTTCTCGTTATAGTGTACATTTTAAGTAGATTTTGTTCACAGACGCGATAGGATTTTCTAAAAACAAATTTTACATTAATAACCTAAGTTGTAGAGCGTCTATAATCTAGTCTAATCTAAAAATAAGCCACAACAAATCGCTCATTAAAAAACCTAATACAGATTTGACGGGCTAACAGTTCATCCGAAGTATAAATGACTCAAAATTGTTTTTTTTTCTTTTATAAACCAACTTCAAAAAAAAATTATGTATATGTTCGACGCGTATTTTTTACCATTCCAACCCACAAGTGGGAATGGTACTAGTTTAGGTCAAAAATCACTTTTCAAAATTTTACAATATCTTTTCGTTTTGAGGTCCCCCGAATCCAAAAAACATATTTTTGAAAAAATTCTTTCGTCTTTTTGTCTGTTAATCCGTTTGTCTGTGAGCACGATACAGGTCAAATGGATGAACGTATTAAAACCAAATTTTGGGAGGATGTTTAGTATGCAAATATGAAGACCCCTATTGTTTTTTGAGAAAATCGGCGCATGCGTAAAAGAGATATATGCTATAACGGTGTTTTTTTATATAATATTGGTTTACTTTTTATACCGGCTTATTATTCTATTTATTTTTTCAATACAGTTTTGTTAAAAAAATTACTTCTAAACTTTATAGTTTCGGAAATATTTGAAAATAATATTTTGTTTTGTATATCTGTCAGGAATAAACTAGTTAAGTATGTTTTGGCTAATTTTCACATGACGTGAACATAAATATTAGGTATGTAGGTAACCACGGCAACGAATAGCAAATATCAAATTGAATTGTGCCGTCGCCCAATTGACTGGAATTTTTTCATGTATACCTATTCAGCAATAACTTTTCTAGGGATTAACCGATTTGAAAAATGTTGCAAACATTTTGTTATTTTTTAAAGTTTTAATTCAGTACTGACGTTGTATTGAAGCGAAATTGCTATAGTTTAAAAAATAATATACATAATGCAACTCCAATACTAATATAATTGGTCTGTCTGGAGTTATTTCAGATGAAGTAATACGTTATGCAAAATTGTTATGACAGGAATATTTATTAAATGTCTGGTCGTGGTCTAAGCCCGGTTCCCGCTTTGCTTTGGAACTGGGGAATACCCGATCAGAGGTAATAAACTGTTAGCTTATTTGTTTCAATCATGCCGTCGGCTTCGTCCGCGTGAATGAGTTTGGAGGTTGAACTTTTTCGTAGCCTATATTGTCAGAAAATCTGATTTAATGATGGGCTTCTAGATTGACCACCCATATCTTTACATGAGAGAAGTATAGTAGAACTTTGAATCGACCCTGTTCAAAAAATTGAAACGATTTTTTTCTTCATACCTTGATCGAAAGTACATACTTTCGGCATCAATTGTAAGACAGAAAGTCTAACATTTACGCATTGGTGAAATTACACGCACTGATGTAGGAAGTACGTACTTTCGGGCGGCGGTAAAGAAAAGTAACCTATCAACTGTTATTTAGATGTCGTTTCCACAGCAACACTATTAAATTTTAGATAATAGTCGCGAACAGCTGTTATAACCTTATAACCTTAAAGCTGCTAACTTGGTATTTATCTGTGTTTTTATGTAATTAGTACGTAATTAATTAATTACTGTATTTAATAAGCGTACTTACGACCGAAATATGAAGAAAAATAGTATACAGCACACGGGCCGAAGTGCAAGCATATCAACCTTTCGGCTCTTGTGCTGTAATATACTATATAACCTGTAAATATAAGTATTTAAGATACTTTTTGTACAATTAACAACATTGTTCTACGCATATTAGTGAAAATTTATTTTGAAACGCGATCTTTTTTAATCATTTGTTTTTGTGTATTTTCAATCTAATGTTCCATTAGACTGCTTCTAACACTCGACAACTAAGTTTATTTCGCGTCTGATTACATCAAATTAAACAATCAAGAGCGGAGGTGGGATTCGAACTCACGGAAGTTTGATCCAAATGCTTTGCGAGACAAACGAGTCTCCGCATCGTGAATGTCGATATCCTACTTTAAGGATATGAATCCCGAATCTTTCGACTTTCGCGGCGCACTGAGTTTCTGTACTCCACATTGACATAACATAACATTAAATCATTCTCATATTTAAAGCGATTTGTAACTGTTGTTTCACATCTTACGTGAGTTAATTCTGATCTTAGGTAACGCCAGATATGAACCTTCACAATAGTGCGAGAACCGGTATTAGAAATATATATCCCCATCTCTTATTTGATGATGACAAAGATTATATTATGTTAGATAATATATACATTGATAAATCGCACATGGGTTGCCTAGCTAAACCGCGTACCGATGCTGTTAAATTAATTAATAAATTCTAATTAATTTCCCCGATTTGTAAAAATCGAGTCTAAGATGAGAGAATATTGCACAAATAAAATGTTAACAAAACAAATAAATTCAAAGTACCCAGATCGCAACTATTTACAAGGTATGTGTATGTGGATGATCTATATTTATGTATAAAAAAATATAGTTTAAGAAAAACTAAAAAACACGCTTTATATCGAACTAAAAAGTAAAAAAAATTTTTTTTTTTAAATAAAACAATAATGAATATAAAAGTATTATTGTGAAAAAAGCGTGGGGCGCTTTGTTCCACATTTTCATACATCGAGCGCCCCACGCTTTTTTCACAATAATACTTGTATTTTTTATTCATTATTGTTTTAAGCTTATTTTAAAAAAAAATATTTTTTACTTTTTAGTTCGATATAAATCGTGTTTTTTAGTTTTTTTTAAACTATATTTATTTTCCACTTTTTAGTTCGATTTATTGTCAAAAATTTGCCGTAAAGCATACAATTTTTTTTCGGCGTGGACGGGATTAGAACCCACGACCCGTGATTCCGAGAGTTGACGTCAGCGAAGACCCGTGCCTTGACCGCACGGCTAGCCAGTGTACTTATACAGTGCTGGCATATTATACCACTGTATAAACCACCTGCTGTAGTCCAAACGAGTTTACAAACAGACATACATACATACAAACTTACAAGTGAAACTAATATAAAGAGTGTAATAAATGTTTTATTCCAATTTCTTGTGTCATATTCTCTCATTTTAGGCTCTATTTTTATGAGTAACAAATTGGGGAAGTTGATCTAAAAAAATTAATTAGAATTTATTTAATTTAACAGCATCGGTACGCGATTTAACTAGGCAACCCATGTGCGATTTATAAATGTATATATTATCTTTGTCATCATCAAATAACAGATGAGGGTACATATTTCTAATGCCGGATCTTAGACTATAGTGAGAGTTACGATGAAATTATTTCCTTTCATTAATGTTTTTAACGTTTGGCTATCACTGGCATCCATTCTACAATAGTAGAAGGCAATCCTTAAATCCATCATTGTCTCTACACATGTATTCCGTATTACGAAGGTAGCAAGGGAAGATCTACGTTATAGTGTAAAATTAAATGACACATTTCAACTATATACGACATACGGGGCCAGGTCCAATGGTTATTTGCCTCATATGTTGGAATCTCGTTCTACACCGATGCTGCGATATGCACTGGCAGATTGGTGTACCGCCGTTCGCTTTTACTCTTGTGGTTAAAATATTGCATTGATTTCTATTATATGCGCACCGGATGGCCATTAAATTTTATTTTATTTTTTTGCGCACCCCTCTATAAAAAAGCTGCTTTTCATACTTCTGTAGCGATCGTGAAATGACACACTTTACAGTAGTGCTTAAAGTATAGAAAAAATAAACGCGATCTTACCAATCCAACAGTAATTTCCAAAAGCGACCATTTGAAGCGTAGTTTTCGTAAACAACCTAATAGATATTAGATATCGTGTTCAACGTGATATTATATTAAACTAGCTGCTCCCCGCGGCTCCGCACGCGATTGTGGTGAAACACACAGCTTTCGACTATATATATATTATATATAGAGGAACAAATAAAAAATACCTAAGCAAACAAAAAAGTGTGATCTAACTGCTAGAAAACAATTTTTTAAAGCGCGCGTTGAGACACAACCATTCGCAATAGCCCGCTCGCGCGTTCTGAGCCCGCACGACAGGCAGCCTTTGCGATATTTTAAGTCGTTGGTGGGGGAAGCGGTGAGTAGTTTTGTAGAAAAAGCGTCCAGCTAAATTCATTATAAAATCAAGTATTTTGATACTGACCCACTTATTAAAACTTCTAAAGTAATTCCTGTTGACTTAAAATTTTGAAATTTGACGCGAAGGGGTTCATAGTACAAGTAAAGGAAAAAAATCCGAAAATCACAAATTTTTAATTTTATCCGAAATTATTACAGGACAAACTTAATTTTTAATCAATTGTTCTAACGGTATAGAACCTTAAGATCTACTCGCACCTGTTCGTCTTTTTTTACTTAAAAATAATTTATTTATGAAAAAATAGGTTATTACATTTTTTGATTTTTGCAAAAATCAGCCGTTCGGATGATTCGTATAATATTGTCGGTAGGTACATTAGATAGTTCTTTATTTGTAGAGTATGGATATAGACGTCAAAATCGTCAACATATATAGAGAACACCTAGCCGTAGTCGGTAGATTATATATTTAAAGAAAAATGTTCAGACGGTAAACGTATATTTTTATGAATAAGTACTTTAGCGCCCATTAACCAAAATCAATGTTTGTTTAAAGTCACGACAAGAGCTTGATCCAATAATTCTCGTCGACTGAACACACTGTTGAAACCAAAGACAGCCCGCAAAATATTGACACGTTCGGCGACACGCAAAACTGTCTTCGATATGAACTCTGTGATGTCCGATTTCCAACGTACACAAAGCGTAGAACTAATCCATCCTTTCCACTTGAACTCATTAATCATTTTAACCCTGAAATAGGTCATCGACGGTTGCACAATATTGCCAACCAACAGCCGGTATCTACATATTGTAACAAAATTGACAAAAACTGTTCTTTGTCGGTAGTAAAAATATTTACTTATAAAACTAAGTTGTTAACAAAAACGAACTAAAAGTACTTCTCAATAATAATGCAAAAATGAAATAAAATAAATAACGAAAAAACAAACCAATTCTAAAACAACAATAACACTAAACTAATATTTTTTTTTCTTATTTATTACTCAATTATACAATACAATTCAATATTTAATTTAATATGTACACAGAATATTTATTTCACTGACACGCACCATATAAATTGCTTATTTATCTCTTTATTTATGTCTACGCGTCTATTTACGACGTTAACTGACTTTTGACTGACTCGCTACGCGTTGTTTATATACCTCTTCAGTCGCGTTCTTAAACGTTCTACGACATAGTTTCGGCATGCTTCTATGCGGTTCCGATAACAATATGCGTAACAATACGCGCATTGTTATCTATTCGGTCCCGACAACAATGCGAGTATTGTTGTCTACGCGGCTCCAGTGGCGTATCGTTACAATATCATATCCGTATTCGAGTGTAGGTGTAGGTATATCTAATGTAGGTGCATGTACCTATCAATAGTAGATCGTGCTTGTATTCGTGATGAGGCGAAATAACAGTAACACCTATTTGCAAACTGTTACTTTCTCCTTTTCGCAACGATTAGGAAAATAGTATATTATAGAAGTTTTTTTGATATTTTTTGCACGACCCCCTATAATATAGCGCTAGTAAAATGACACATTTTCGCACCGGTGCAGTGTGTAAAGCAGTTTACATCATTTCTTATGAAAAAAATATTTTTATACATCTGATATATCGAAGAATCTCGTTAGAGATTCTTTTCTGTGCTAAATGCCGACGTATCTCTAACGTATTCTTATACATTGATTTTGCCTAGCTCCCATATAACGCCGTGTATATGAGACCAGTTTCCAAGTTTTATAGTTCTGTGACCACGTGACTTTCATAGGACCGATTTTTCGTATCACCCATATATACTTCTGTACCACAATAACAGCTTATACTTCGAGTGTGTCCGTGGACTAACGGTTACGACGTTAGACTAGTAATAACACTAATAACAGGGTCTCGGGTTCGATTCCCGCTGGCATCATTGGAAAAGTTTTTTTTTCTACTCCATTTTATTTCCACTTGATATTTATATATAATCATATTTTTTATTTTTATTTTTTTTTATTTTAAATTTTTTTTTATTTTTAATTGTTTTTTTTATTTTTAATTTATTTTCTCAATTTTTTTCTCATATACATATTTTTATTTCTTTTTTAATTTTTAATTTTTTTTCTTGTTTTTTGAAAAATACACTTTCGTCAAATTTTTTATTAAAAAATAACAAAATATATGATTGAAGTTAGATTTAAATAATTTAATTTATTAAAAAACATATTCATCATAAAAAGTGCAACAAAAATTAAAAAGAGGAAAGTTTTCAAAGTGAAACTTCTTTTTTAATGCAAAATAAGTATTTTACAAATGATATGAAAAAATTTTTGTATTTTTAATGGTTGGCCTTGTTCATTGATTTTTTTCATGCCTTCAAAATTGGCCTTCATGGAATCTGTGGCCTCTTAATTCTAAAAATGCACATATGTTTATTTTTTGGAGAAAAAATAAAAATAATGTCTCACACTTTGGAAAAAGACGTGAAATCTTAAAAAAAAAACTTCGGAGAAGTAAAAACTTCGTTCTGTGCTAAATTCAAAAACTTGAGGCGACTGAATCTCAGAATTATAACTTAAAAAAAAAGAATTTCGAGGCAGACAAGAAATTGAAATCAAGCTCGAAATTCTGTGCCTAAGACGTCGAAAAAAAAAAAGAATTTTGAGGCAGACAAGGAATTGAAATCCAACTTCGAAATTCTGTGCTTATAAAAGCTACAAGAGCAACAGCAAAAAAAAGTGCACAGACGGCGTTTTTTTAGTGGTAACTAAAGGAGTTATGCGAACACCGTCTTTGCATTTTTTTGCTGTTGCTCTTGTAGCTTTTATAAGCACAGAATTTCGAAGTTGGATTTCAATTCCTTGTCTGCCTCAAAATTCTTTTTTTTTTCGACGTCTTAGGCACAGAATTTCGAGCTTGATTTCAATTTCTTGTCTACCTCGAAATTCTTTTTTTTTTAAGTTATAATTCTGAGATTCAGTCGCCTCAAGTTTTTGAATTTAGCACAGAACGAAGTTTTTACTTCTCCGAAGTTTTTTTTTTAAGATATATATATAAAATAAATTACAACATTGTCAGAAAATTAAAGCGCCAAGTTTTACATCTCACATCAACAGAAACCGCAGCATACGGTGGCATACACACTACAATGAAAAATTGTGTCAGACTATTGTAAAATCTGCACTTGCAATTCCCGTTGCTATGGCAACCATGTCGTCAGCAAGGTCGCCACAATATAGTAAAAGCATAGGGTTAGTTTTCGAGTGTGCAGCTAGATGGCGTCACACGCTGAACATATTCACAAATGCAGTGTTCATCAGATAACTGCTTGCTTCAGTTATACCTATGAAATATCAACAATGAATCCAATCAACGACCCCGTGCTATGTAATTTGATTCAAACAGCGTTGTCTCAATGAAAAAATGACGATAAAAAGACCTAGAATAATATCGTCGTTCAGCCCCACAAAATTTCTGCATATGCCTCTGAGTTTAACGACAAATCGTTGTCTAGGACTTCACCAAACTTGGAACCCACGAATCGCCACTGGTGTAAAATAAAACAAAAGCTATGAAATTTTATCAATCCAAGAATCATATCTCTGTCAGTTGCCATTTAAATTCATATGAGCAATAGAGAAGCAAAGTAGGCGCTGAACAGTTCACACAGATACCAATATGGCCACACATGAACTGACAATAATTTTACAAACAGGTATAATTATTATGACGTGAAAAAAAGGTGTTTTATAGGTACGTGCAAAATATGTAGTATGTATCTCGATTGCATGACTCGTGTTACTGTTAAAACTCGCTTATCGTTCGTTATAAACACAATATCACAACTCGTAATAAAATAATGCATTACAATCTAGATACATAAAGTATTATAACCGAGCGGGGTGGCGTAGCGGTGAGAGCACTATAATAGACTCGCATTCGGGAGGTACCGGGCTTGAATCCCAGCGGGAGCAGATGTGACTAGGACTTTTTCCTACTGCCTCTCGCCGAGAAACGGTAATTCCTGTACCGGCTATCTTGTTGAGGTTTTCCATGGTTTCCCTCAATAATTCCAGATAAATATCGAGATGGTTCCTTATTCAAGGCCATGGCCGATTACCTGTCAAACTCCTGTGCTCAAAATTTGCCTACCTTACCCTTAATTTCCTAAAAATTCCGTCATTCGCCCATTGCTATTAATTAAGTTGAAGTTTAAAAAAATTCTAGAAAATAACGGGAAGTGTGGTAGAAAAAAATATAGTAATGATGCGACTGGGTTTGTTATGATATAAAGTCGAGAAACGGACGTTAAACGCATTATTATTATTATTATTATTGCACATACCGCTAAACAAGCGGTATGTGCTTTATTGTCGCTTTGTGCGTCAGAGCTGACTTTCGTTCATATAAGAAGTTATATCTAAGTTAATTTCACACGAAATCCATTCAAATTGAAGCTTTATGAAAAGAGGAGATTCTGATCTATAAAACAGAACCATTTTTAAATCAATTTGAGTTCATAAATACTATTAAAATTGTAATTGAAAATTACAAACAGCAGTTGTCGGTTGGTCTGTACGTATGTACGTATGAACGTATGTACGTATGTACGTCACGACTCTACAGATCGCAATTTTGGTCGGATTGCCTTGGGTTATATTTTATTCACTTTGTTTAGTATCAGACCAGAACCCTATTTAAATTCACATAAATGTATTCAGTAGTTTAATTTTTATAAACAGTTCTATTTTATTATTTTTGACAGCTAATAGTTAAAATAAAAAACCTTAAAAAAACAAAAAAATACCTATTACTGTTATTGTAAAATATGTAGTGTATTACGTAGAATACCTGCTACACTGCTATACCACAATAACAACGCAAGCTACGATATCGGAATGGCCGAGCGGTTAAAAGCGTTAGTCCATAGCAAGGTGCCGGGTTCGATTCCTGCTGACACAAGTAATATTTTTTTTTCTATTCCATTTTATTTTTAATTTTTTTTCTATTTTTTTAATTGGTTTTTTTAAATCTATTTTCTCAATTTTTTTTCATTACCTATAATCTGTACAGTGGAAAACTTGCGGGATGTGCACTTTTGGTTTTGCCAACTATTATTATACCTATACATAAAGTATTATTTTAAGCGATGATTTCGATTTGCATGAAAAAGTGAATTTTATAAATTCATAGCTATTTTCCTTTACATTGGACATAAAATGGATCGTCAAAGAAAATGAAAATTGTTTTTGCAGCTGTTAAGCACCTTAGGGAAACATTCTTTAATATTCAGTTTGCAAAACATGCACATATATATTCCGCCAGAGCGGCTGTATTTTTCAGTTGTTGAACTCAAAGTAGGTACACAGTGTAAAGCTATAAGAGTAATTGAAACACCTATACTAGTTCCCCCATGTGAAATTTGCGACGAATGTTTCAACAAGCAAATGTCAACATATTATGTATATAAATACAAGTGAGAAAGTTAAGGATAAAGTCATAAAAAGGCGAGCAAGTGCGAGTAGAACTCGCGCCTTGAGGGTTCCGCACCATTATAAATAACAATATATTAAAAAATGAGTTTTGTCACATAATAATTGCACACAGAATTAGGATGTCGAATTATGCAGTTAGATTTAGCTAAGGTTTGTTACTATTATTGTTAACACGTTTGCGCGCGGTAGCTGCTATAGTCGTAAAAATAAAATGCTAGAATCACAGTATTTACTATAATATTTTCAAAATCAGTAAGGTAATATCAGTGAAATATCTATAGTGTTATGATACTACTAGAATACTTCCACTGTCATTCCACATAATATCCAAGTCGCAGCTCTACTGGCGTAATACAACACTGCTTCTGTTCGCAAATATTTTGAGTGTTCCTGAGTGCAGTAATCGATAAAAATGATCGAAAACGATAAAACCATTTAAAACGCGATTTTTCAATAAACTAAACATGTCTGCTTGAAAAAATGGCACCTCAAATGTATATTTTTCGTCTACTTGATTTCAGTATCAATTAAGTGCATAAAAATTTGAAAAAATTAAATCGAAACGACCGGAAATCCAATCAGTGTTAAAAGTTAAACACCGTATTATGAATGGTCGAGTTAAACTAAAGCTAAGCGCACACCGTAGAAACATAAAATTTGTTTTCACTTGGCCTTTGCAACTGTTCTGAATTGTTCTAAAAAAATAAATAATTAAGGTAGATAAGATACGATAAAGTTTATTACTAATACTTATAATTAATATGTACAAAGAAATGAACAAAAAAATAAATCGATAACGGACTGCACCGTAAAAATATAGTTTAAAAAAAACTAAAAAACACGCTTTATATCGAACTAAAAAGTAAAATATATATTTTTTTAAATAAGCTTAAAACAATAAAGAATAAAAAATACAAGTATTATTGTGAAAAAAACGTGGGGCGCTTTGTTCCAAATTTTCGTACATCGAGCGCGCCACGCTTTTTTCACAATAATACTTGTATTTTTTATTCATTATTGTTTTAAGCTTATTTAAAAAAAATATTTTTTACTTTTTAGTTCGATATAAAGCGTGTTTTTTAGTTTTTTTTAAACTATATTTATTTTCCACTTTTTAGTTCGATTTATTGTCAAAAATTTGCCGAAAAACAAACAATTTTTTTTTCGGCGTGGACGGGATTAGAACCCACGACCCGTGATTCCGAGAGTTGACGTTAGCGAAGACCCGTGCTTTAGACCGCACGGCTACCCAGTGTACTTACAGTGCTGGCATATTATACCACTATATAAACCACTTGCTGTAGTCCAAATGAGTTTACACACATACATACTTACATACATACATACATACAAACTTACAAGTGAAACTAATATAAAGCGTGTAAAAATAAACATAAACATTAAATATGATGTATAGGTAAATATGGAAAAAAATTACAAAATTCAGAAGTAGGATTACAAGGAATCGATTTTTAGTTTATTACATATTCCAAGGGCCGCGCACACACCGTGATTTTGCGATTAAGTCGCTTGAAGATTATCACATCGCACACTCTCAAAAAAATTAATCCTCGGATTTTAAGCTTTAAATGTAGATTTAAAAAAATAATTTATTTTCAAATAAATGGAAATCTCCATTTGTTAAAATGTCGTTCTTAAATCTAAATTTCAAACTGAAAGTCGTATCAAAAACAAAACACTAATCAATTTAACTGAAATTTGATGGAAATACTAGGTTGCCATCCATAACAGTAGAATAGAATAGTATAATAGTTCTTTATTTGTAGCGCCAATCATGGATACAGTCGTCAAAACAATTAGAAGCCTATTTAAAATAAAGGCTGTCAGACTGAGGGGTTGAAAAATCTTTTTAGGTCCAAAAGCATCGACAAAATTGTCGGAATTGTTTCAAAAATAAAACTTAGACCTATAATAGATATTCAAATGTGTCTAGGGTTTGCAGTTCCGGTACTGAAATCGAATTTGTATTTCCCGGTACTGGAGTAGATCTAGTACCGCGAAATACCGGGAAATTCGATACTTTCGGTACTAGACAAAAAATGTGTTAAATGCTTGTTGTGCGTGAAATAAAATGTTGGAAATAGTTTTGAAGAAGTTTAATCACAATACAAATCACTGAATTAGCCTACGTAATTCAATAAACTTCCAATATTACAATAATACTCTTTGATAACTCAACTTTAACAAAAAATAATCATTGTTGTCATGAAAAAGGAATCTTAAATTCAAATTTAATAAATTGTACCTACCTATTCAGTCTGGTTTTGAAAAATTCACAAAAATTCTAAACTCGTAGTCGTAACTTAACAGAAACTCGTATAGTCCTAATAGACAGTAACTTGTTTACATAACGATAATGAAAAGAAAAAAATATTTTACGTATTCTAAAACGTTTTGCGTAATATTACTTAAATGAACCATTATGTATCAAATCACCGGCAACCATTACAGAGCACTTACAGCTTGAAAAAATAGTTAAAACATTTAAATTAGTATAATTTTTGTAGTATCGGAATTCCCGGGAAATGGGTTTCATTTCCCAGTGCTGAATCCGATGAAATTTCCCGGGAATTCCCGGGAGCAATCCCTAAATGTGTCCCTAAGCACTACTAACGAATAATGAATTGCTTATTTATAATTTGATACATATGTCGGATATATAAAATAATAAAAAATTACAATAGTTTAAATGTCACATTTGCATGTAATAGCAAATAAAAATCTTGTGAATAGAGTTTGGCATTGCGACCCGCTTTTTTTTACTTTTACATTGTGCAATTTGCTTTTTAACCTGAGGATATGGCGTACAGGAAAACGCTATTTTGTACAATATGTACATAGATAATGCAATATGTCGCTCCCTATGACGTCCCTTATTCCCTAAAACATATTGTATGCACAGTGCTGCAACTCCCTGTCCGTCCAACAGGAGCGATATGCCGCAACCGTCACGTTGGCTAGTTCAGTCCCATCCTAACTTCATATCTGTTGCGTAGAGCCACGATCGCCTTGACATCTCAAAACAGGGTCTTCCAATACACGCATTTTAAAGCTGAACAGTTTTAAATAGCAAAATCATTTTTTTTGTCCACTGTGAACACACGGTGGATACAGTTAAAATTCAAATTTATTTTGTAAATGAGTTTTACTAAAAATATAATAAATATAGTTTTAAAAAATTAAAAAACACGCTTTTATAGCACATTGAACTAAAAAGTGAAAAATAAATTATTCTTAATATAAGCAGAAAATAATAATGAACTAAAATTTTTGTGTTTTATTGTTACAAAATCCTGAGGCGCTCGATATACGAAAAATATGGCACAAAGCGCCTCACGATTTTTTCACAATAATACTAATATTTTTTGTTCATTATTATTTTCTGCTTATATTAAGAATAATTTATTTTTCACTTTTTAGTTCGATGTGCTATAAAAGGCTTGATTGATTAGGAAAATGAGATAAACTTATCAAATTATTGTATTGTCACCGGTTCTTGATAAGTGTACAAAGTTTAAATTAAATCTGTCCGTTTAAAGTAGGTCAAAATCGAGCCCAAAGGAGTCGGTTACAAACATATACATACAAACATAATTATTTTATTCTGGTGATCCTGATCAGGATAATTAAATAAACTTATCAAATTATTGTATTGTCACCGGTTCTTGATAAGTGTACACTGTTCATATTTTATGTTGTTATCGTTCCTCTTATGTGAATTTGATAATAAATAATAACGGGAAATGGAACTTTATTCCGTACAATATTTTTATTTTTATTTCCAACGTTTCGTCTTAACTTAAGACTTCCTCAGGGCTCAAAATTGTAGATTATTGTGTAACCAGTCACTATTATTCATTTTTGGAAAATCCATGGTTTTTTATATTTTTAACTTCCCGCTTTAAAAAAAAAAAAAAAAAAATTTTTTTTTTTCAAAAATCGGGAAGTTATTGGTTTCACCCCGATTTTCGAAAATCGAGTTTTCGCCAGATCTCGACGTTTTGGGGTCCTAGGAAGCTATTGAAACTATTTTGGCGATGATGTCCGTAGGGCTGTATGTATGGATGTGTGTGTGTGTGTGTGTGTGTATGTATGTATGTAAACCTTTTATATCTTTTGAACGGAGTGTCCGACTGAAACGTGGTTTGCGGCATCTGACGTGATCTTGGTGAACTTAGACTTCCTGAAAATTTGAAACGATTCGGCCCAAAAAATTTTGAGAAATCTTAAAAAAACAAGTTTCAAAAATTTTTAAAAATTTGTTTTTGTAAAAAATTTTCTAAACTACTAAACCGATTAATTCCAAAAACTAATCAGCTCTTCTCCTTAACAAACTGCGTCGATTTCCGCAAACCGCATCAAAATCGGTTCATTTGTTCACGAGAAACCGTGAACGAAAAAATCGTAAAAAAGTGTTTTTTTAAAATGACTCTTAAAATTGTTATCAGATTGATTTTTTTGTAATAAATTACTTTCTTAAGCTAAAAAAACTGCGTCGATCGCCGCAAACCATATCAAAATTGGTTCATTTGTTCATGAGATAACGTGAACGAAAAATTAGGAAAAAAGTAATTTTTTAAAATTACTCGTAAAATTCTTATCAAATCGATTTTTTTGTAATAATTTACTTTCTTAGGTTAAAAAAACTGCGTCGATTGCAGCAAACCGCATCAAAATCGGCTCATTTGTTCACGAGATATCGTGAACGAAAAATTTTTAAAAAGTGTTTATTTTTAAATTTCTCGTAAAATTCCTATGAGATCGATTTTTCTGTATAAAATTACTTTTTAAGGTTAAAAAATTGCGTCGACTGCCGCAAATCGCATCAAAATCGCTTCATTTGTTCATGAGATATCGTGAACGAAAATTTCGTAACAAAGTGTTTTTTTTTTGAGCTCGAAGAGCTAAAAAATAAACTTCTTGCTATATTTGACATATTTTTGAGCGTTTTGAACTCGAAAATAGCGGGAAGTTACAGGGATGGCCTGCAGGGTCAAACTACTTTTCAAATTTTTTTCTCAGAAAATAGTTTTAAAATTTTAAAATATTAAAAACGTCTGAAAATTTAAAATGTTAAAAAACGTTAAGACGTTTTTAATATTTTAAAATTTTAAAACTAGTTTGTGAGAAAAAAAAATATAAAAAAACCATGTATTTTCCAAAAATAAATAATAGTGACTGGTTACAGAGAAAGACGAATGTGCAATAATCTACAATTTTGAGCCCTGAGGAAATCTTAAGTTAAGACGAAACGTTGGCAATAAAAATAAAAATATTGTACAGAATAAAGTTCCATTTCCCGTTATTATTTATTATCAAACTGTACAAAGTTTAAATTAAATCTGTCCGTTTAAAGTGGATCAAAATCGAGCCCAAAGGAGTCGGTTACAACATAAGCTTGTTTACATACATACATACAGGTGAAGCTAATATAAAGCGTGTTAAAAAACGAACATAATTAATTTAGAGCGTGAACTGTTCATCAAATGCGAATAAAAGTTTTTATTTTTTAAGATCTTTAAACTGTTTTGAATTTGGTAAGTATACATGTTTATTAATAAATAAAATTATCGACCAATTTTATTTATTGAAGAGTTCTAATCAGACGTTAATCAAAGATTTGAGTATACATGTTTATATTCGGGTGGTAAAGCGTTAAACAGTTTAGGGCTACAGGAGATTTAGCGGTTAATTCTAAGCGGTGTTTATTTATATATTTATCGTGCAGTCTTTGCGTATCAAAGGAACTATTCACATTATTATTAGTTGAGTCCACAGTGGACACCCTTATGTCTACGGTGGATACAGTCATATTTCCGGGTCGGAAAAACTGAGTCCATCCGCCCCTGGGAAACAGTCTGTAGAGAAAAAATGGTTGAAAATTAAAGTTGAATACGATTCACTATGCAAACAAAATTCTGAAATCCTATAGAAAATATTATATTCTTACATAGAAGAAACTATCCTACACAAATTTTGTGCAATCCTTGCAATTTAATACTACTCGTATAATACGTACAATGGCAAAAGCTCGTCGTTTTGAACAAAAGCTTCGTTCTGCGGCTTCAACGTAATATAGCAAAACATTTCATTTTCAGACATATTTCACTATACTTGTTTTTGTAATGATTTAAATTAATTAAATTTCTCAGTAGTAAAACAGGATGTCTATAATACTTTTTCTATCGAGAAATAATAAACTGGAGTACCTACTCCTAAGTTCTTCTAGTTGCACATACGTAAACTATGCATATAGGTAAATGAAAACTTAATATGATTTGTGACGTTACGTTCTGTTCGTTTATTTAAAAATGTATTCATATATTAATAAATAATTGCACTTCAACGAACCATTCATTGTTCCTTGGATCTTAGAATTTTATTTAAATTGACTCAACAAAGGAAACGTTTCATGTCCTGAGCACATTCCATCACAGTAAAGACCATTTCGTGATTACAGTGCCTGCACTCGGTGTCGACGTCTTTGATGTCTTGTCCACAAGGTACATTTTATTAAAGTCAATCTGGCGGTTGCGCAAAATCAAGTTGAATTCGCCCAGCCAATCATATGCGACTCGTTGAATTTAGAGAACAGGGGCTGATTTAGTACATTTTTCGTAGCAATACATAATATTGCAGGTAGATTTTGTTTATAATGAAAAGAATTGTCAGTTCTGTTATTAGGTACGTTACTATATATATCGGATTAGTGCCACTTACGTTCGTGCCATTTGTGGATAGAACAATTATCGTCCCACTTGCGGTCAATCGATAGATATTATTAAAAGAAAATAATATTAGGTGTGAGAATTTGATAATTTCTAAAACACCCCGTAATAGTTTTTTAAAGAACTCCCTCATACCCCCATCGCTTTTCACTGCGCAACAAAAACACCATCGCTTCAATAGCACCCCGTAATGGTTTTGTAAGGAACTCTCTCATACCCCCATCGCTTTTCACTGCGCAACAAAAATATTTGGAATTGCTGATTTACAAAATTATTTTCTTAACCGCAAGTGAGATATCCGCTGATATTATTTGCATTTTATCAAATTACCGCAAGTGGGATGAAAATCGTTCCGACCGTGAATGACACGACACCGGCCTAATGATTTAGAATACCATAGTAAACACGGTGCTTATCTTTTCTCGTTTTTAGAAAATGTAAAGAACTCAAATCCTTATCTTTTTCGCTATTTTTTTTTTCACAAATGAAGTACATACCCAATCTTTTTTTTTCAAGTTTACAACAAAAATTAATATACAAATCAAAGTATAGGTTCCTTTTATAATTTTACAACAGTGAATAAATCACACTGTGACAACAGATCAGAGGCGTTTAATGTCCGATATTTCGTTTGCCTATATTCGACAGTTATTGCACCCTTTGGTGCATTGTCCATAGACACAAGAATGGTCAAAGACATTGTAGAATACATAAAATAGCTATGCTGGTCCTGCGTTCTAAGCTATGAAATTACAATCAAATAAATATAGTTTAAAAAAAAACTAAAAAACGCGCTTTATATCGAACTAAAAAGTAAAAAATAATTTTTATAAAAATAAGCTTTAAACAATAATGAATAAAAAATACAATTATTATTGTGAAAAAAGCGTGGGGCGCTTTATTCCACATTTCGTACATCGAGCGCCCCACGCTTTTTTTTACAATAATACTTGTCTTTTTTATTTATTATTGTTTTAAGCTTATTTTTAAAAAAATATTTTAACTTTTAAGTTCGATATAAAGCGTGTTTTTTTAATTTTTTTAAACTATATTTATTTTTCACTTTTTAGTTTGATACAAAGCGTTTTTTTTTTAGTTTGTTTTAAACTATATTTATTTTCCACTTTTCAGTTCGATTTATTGTCAAAAATTTGCCGAAAAAAAAAACAATTTTTTTTTCGGCCTGGACGGGATTGTAGTTACAGTGCTGGCATATTATACTACAGTAATAAACCACTTGCTGTAGTCCAAACGAAGGTTACGAACAAACATACATACAAACTTTCAAATGAAGTTAATATAAAGCGTGTGAACACTAAAAAGTAACATACGCTATGAATTTCGTATGACAAAAATGTTGCCGATTGATAAAACTGTTTTACGCAGTGCATCTGAACTGTGGTTCTTTCTTTGGAAATGTTTTGTGCAAATCTACTTCCCAAGGATTCGTTTGCGAACGAATCACCAAATGTTAATGAAACAAACGAAGATTCACGAAGAATCCTACTTCCCGTCTCTTGTAACACAGAAGTGTTGGACGTTTCAAAGTCCCTAAAGATATCCGCCGTGAATACTGTGAACCTCAGTTGACTGCGGCACAAGCTTTTTTCTTCGTCGCTCTCTAACCCAAAAGCCCATATGAACGTGAAAGCTTTTGTCTCTGTGACACCACGTTCACCTCTTGCATCTTGTCTACTTACCCTCCATCTTTATCTGCGTCTGTCTTTCTCTCTTTTACTTGTCAACAGATACAGTTCAACAGAATGGGCCGTGAGTTGAAAATAAATTATATTCATATTTTTTACAGGAAATTCGATATAAAAACAGAACTCTGCGTCTAAAGATAAAATTTCTTTAATCCGTTACAAATTTATCATTCACATAGACAGACGGAGGTGCGTCAGGAACCAACGTACTTTGTATAGAATTTAACTTTAGATATATTATCTAAATTTTAATTTGTTTGTTTTCTAAAATCGATTTAAATAAACCTGTAAATTTAGAAGTTTAAGCAGCGAATCAATATATTTAAAAATTAAAAATTCAACTTCGACTTTCGACAATTAATTTTGTTCTTTAAACCAAGTCTTCCAAAAACTACTGCAACCAATTATTTGTTTCATAGGATCCTCTTCAGTGACGGAGTCTAACACGTCTATTAAAAAAATTTACACGCTTGCTCGTGTATCTGTTGTAGACTATTTTTGTTTTATGTGACTTTACTCTGATTTTCACGTTATCTACCAAGAATTGATCTGCACTGACTAGGTAAAAAGAATATCTAGTCAAATCGACATAGAATAGAAAAATAAGTAGAATAGAAAATTTATCATCATCAAAATAAATAATATCTTAAAGGATGACTACTACTAGAACAGCCATCCATCTAGGTTCCTCTGGATAATCCTCTTTTTACTGTGTCCGAGGTTATCCGCACTTCTGGGTTTTAAAAATTCCAGATTTCTTTTTATAAACATCTTAGTAACCTGCAACATAACTTTGCAGAGACATCAGAAAATAAGAAAAGCACACAGGAACATGAAAGTCTGTAGATAACAATAAAATATTAAATACTTGAAGCTAACTAAAGGCTACCACAGTCGACCGACTTTGACGCGGGGGCTCACTTTTCAACGATTTCCGTGTACGCTCTATCCTGTCACTGATAATCGGAACGCGTTCCATCTTTTTTATCGATCAGATTATCACTAAAACCTGTGTGAGTTTTAATTTCCATGATGTTCATAACTACTGTTTTTTTCTGTCGGTCACCGATATTTTGAAATGACCGTTTTGTAGATTAATTAATGTCACCTTTATACAACGCATTGGAACTTACTATCTTATGACGTCAGAAAATGGTTTTCTATCTGTAATGTCAGTGCGTATTTTTCTATGGTAAATCCAAGAAATAAAAACATATTATTATACCTAGTTCAGTAAGTACTTCACACAATGTGCTGAATGGAGAACTGTCATCTATGAAATTGTCTTTATTTCTATGCAATGCAGTTATTTTGTGTTCGTTGAGCTTTTATTGAAACGGTTTTATTTTTGAACAAACTCCTTTGTCGATGTTTTTTTTTGTTCACCTACTACTTTTTATTGTGGATCGAAAAACTGTCAGACGATGTGGTTTTCCAGCGTTTTTTATTTTTTTAAAATATCATTAACTCATTATATAACATTTTATTCCTTTTAAATTTTTTAATTATAAGATCTTACAAGTGGGTACACTCTAATATGTATAATATTTGATTGTTTGTTAATGGAATCTGTTTTGCTTACTCAACGAAAATCTTAAAGAAATACTAAATGTGGCCTTGGGAAAATCTAGGGAAAACATTATTTGAGCAATACAAAAACACTGAATCAATATTATTAATCAGTTATAAAAAACCTGGCGCCCAAATAGTATTTCTGAGTCAGTTATACTCGATTCAATGGCTCAGTTGATATATTTAATGTCAGTTTAGTTTTATATAAAATTAAATAAAATGCTGGCCATTCCTATTTTTCTATTGCTTCGAAAATTTATTGCCAACCATGTATTGCATAAATAAATATAATAATTAAATGCCTAATTAAATACTATATAAAAATATCATTTTTTTGTTCCAGGTGGTATATTCATCTTTACCGTACTCTTAGCACAAATATTAGTATCTACAGCTGAAGAAAAATGGAAATGGCAATCTAGAAATAATGCCCGAAATAGTGATTCCAGAGGACCTGCCGTGTTCAGACCACAAAATGATTATATAGCGAAGTAAGTTTTAAAAATAAAAAAAACTGACATACTTATACGTAATACGTTTCTGTATCTTGTTTGGAGAGAAAAAATTAACGGATAAAATGAATCGTCTAAATAAATAAATTAAATTCTTTTCATTTGAAAACTTTAATTACTGTATCTTAATATGTGATATAATGTATCCTAGCCTAATAGTACAAGATCCCGATAGGGCTCGATCTTCACCCATCGAGTTTTCTAATGAAATTTGAAATTTGATAATAATATAATGTATTAATAAAGAAAAATTTATTTGGTTTCCATTCAATTTCTTGGCACAGCTATTTCTAATAAAAAAATGAAGTTGTTAATTTCAGTTCTGAAATGTAGTTATCAACTTTTCAGATATTATTACGAATCGAAAGTAATATATGTATATAAAATGGCAAAGTTTGGTCGACATTTTGATTCCTGGCATAAGACCAGGTAGACAGGCACTTTCGAATTAGTATTTTGCAGTGTAGGTTTTCTATATTGTCATATGAAAATGTAGATAATTTTATTGCGAATACGTGGAACATATTATATGTAGGTAACAATGGCAATAAGTATTAATACTAAAATAATACAATAAAATTAACAACTTTAATTTTTTATTAAAAATAGCTGTGCCAAGAAATTAAATGGCTAACAAGTCAATTATCCTTTATAAATACATTATATTATTAAATTCCAAATTTCATTAAACATGAGTGAAGATTGAGCCTAATCAGGATCTTAGACCTTAAGTTTTTTTTTTCGAAATAACCCTGAATACTCTGGTTTAAAATACTATAACTGTCTTCCTAACTGACATAAAGACATTACCGTTTCCCAAATTTAAAAGAGAACTTAAGTCACTGTTAATTAAAGCTTGTTTATCTCCTACTAATGAATTTACCTGACGTATTCTTCATATAATTAATTGACGCATCCTGCGTCCAGCTTTTTCGGTTAATACATTTATTCTATTCTATTCTATTTTTTTTACTTTTGCAGTCGACCTTTACCACAATATGAGGTCGGTGAACTCCAAGAAGGCATTGCCCCACGTCCAGCATTCAAACCTCCAGATTTCCAGCCACCTCGTGATTTCTTGGACAACAGACACCCTTCATTCGGTGGACGTCCTTACCAAGATGGTGATCGTTATCCATTAAATCGCCCAAGCGGAGGATCGTATGGTCAAGCAGGATTTATCGATAACAATCGTTATCCGTCCGATAATCAATTTAACAGACCGACTGGATCTTACGGACATTCCGGACCAGGAGGAATAAACAGATATCCTCCAGTTGGGGTTCACGGTCAAGATGGCCAGTTTGGTCAAAGGCCAGTCGGACCAACGGGTATTGATACACACGACCGAGACACCACGAAGATTTTGACTGGCCCCGTTCCAAGCTGGGAGAAAGAACCGCTCATCAAAGATTATGATCGATGCAAATGCGCTGCTTCTTTTAATTGCAACTCTCCCGGTATCTCATTCGTAAGTATGATTGATAATTAGTACAGTGTGACATTGACCGCCCTCATAACCAGACTATTTTTGAACATTGATTAAGTTTACAAAGAACTATTTCATGTGCCATAAAACGACCTGTCATCCAAGATCGTAATCATTTACAACCGCAGGATCTATTTGTATTAGGGTAAACAATCATCAATCTCCCTCAATTTCTATGAAAATTTCCGCTTTGACAATAATATTTTCATTTGTATGTAGGGCCATTGCGATGAAGGAAAACAGTATTGCTGTTACAACAGCAAAGGAGACGGAAAAGCCGGATTATCAGTTCCACAACGACCGATCAATTCCGCTGAAAATGGAGTATTGACAGGTCCTGGTGGATCAATTAATAGACCAGGAGGTTTCCATCGTGGACCAATAGATCAAGGTCCCGGACTTTTAGTAGGCCCGGGTGGACCTACTGGAATAATTGGAAGGCCACAACCGTCTAGAGGCTAGATTATTTTTGAATTGAAAGTCAACATACATTTTTTTTTGAAAATTTTTTGAACAAGAAACTTATTTTTATAGGTCAGAGACCGTTGCCATATCCTGGAAGGCCTTATAGACCCTATCATTCGGCCGAGAACGATATTTCAGTGGGTCCTGGAGGTTCATTCGGTTTTTCCTCACCAAACAGACCGTACGGCCATTCGGGCCATTATAGACCTGTAGGAACCTACTCGTATTATGATAATTACAAATGATATACGTATTTTATAATTTTTTTGCACATAATATTTCCTAAGTTTTTCTTAATATTAATAAATATTTGTTTAGTGTTTATACCTACTCGAAATAAATGTGTGCTTGCATTAACAATTTTATCTGAATGCCGCCTATGAACAAAAATGTACGTGGCATTCAGCGCACACAATCCATTCGTCGATTTTTTCAAGCTCAAATGTGCTGAAACTTAATTATAGCGTGTTTGTGTCGATTTCAGTTATGAAATTGTGTTGATCACAGACACATAAAAAACTGTACGATAATCCCGTTCAGTGTTTATTAATATAAACAAAACTTTAACTATCTACTTCTAATTCGCTAAAAAGAAATGTATTCAATTATTTATTATTATTGTAAATAAAATTGTTATGTATATTATTAAATAATAAAACTATTAATTTTTAAATACATTTTCTAAAACAAGTTGACAATCTATCAAGAATAATAATTTATGAAAATCCGTAGGTAGTTGATTTTAATATGTTGGTAAGAAGCAGATAATCTTTCACAATAAAACCAGCGGTTTCTAATATTTTTAAAAATATATGCACCAATCTCGGACAACATTTTGTTTGTAAATTATATTTGTTAATTGGCAAAACTGTCGTCGAAGACGGTGTCTTCGAGTTGGCTGAATGATTCAGGAAATAAAATGGTAGCAGAGCGTAGTTTATTCATATATCCGTTACTAGCTCACTAGCTATCACATTAATTGGAGAGTAGTACAATCAGAATCAGACGTTACTTCGGGTAAGATTTTCCAAAGTTTCCAAACGCATCGCCATGTTTCAATTTCCTTACGGAACATGTAAGTAAAAACGGCAGCAGAGCGTAGTTCGTTTATACAACCACTACTAGCTCTCTGCCGATCACGTTCTGAGGGTACTACAATCATAATCTGACGTCAACTTAAAAAAGATTTTTTAATCGCATTTTCATGCTTCCATTTCCTTACGGAGTGGGGAATTAAAACGGCAGCAGAGCATAGTTCATTCATAGATCCGTTACTTGCTCACGTTTTATAAATATGGTACAATCATAATCTGGCGTTACGGGTCTAGTACGATAACTCAATATGCCCAAATTTTTAATTTTTTGGTAAATCATAGAAAACGCTATAGATTAAATTAGATTAGATTTATTATTCAACATATAAGGTTGACTGTCATATACAAAATATACAATGAGTTAATAAAAGACAATTTGTACAATTAAAAGGTTATGTTTACAAAATCATTAGTGTTATATAAACAAGCAATTAATAAAATGTTTTCAATTGACTTTTTGAACAATTTATAGTCTAAGTTTGTTTTTTTTTGACTATCCAAAAAAAGACTGCGAATTATTCACAGATTTCTCAAAAATAAAATGGAAATATTTTTCGTCTTTCACTGGCATTTTTTTGAATCTAACCAATCAGAAATCACATAATATACACGTCATAGCAGCTAGTGTGGAATTTCTGTAATAGGTACTATCTAAATTTATATACACGACCCCGTAATAATTGTTCTTTAAAGAACTCCCCACAAACGCCCTCGTCGACACGATCCCGTAATTGTTTTTTTTAAAGAACTCCCCCCAGACGCCTTCCCCTTTTCACTGCGCAAAAAAAAATTCATATTTATCAATTTTCAACACTTAAAACGGCTAATAACACTGTTATAAGTTATAAAAAATAATAACTGGGCACTTCCAGTGGATATTTTGCACATCGAGTTATCGTACTCTAACCAAGTAAACATTCTGGAAAACCGTGTATAATTAATTTTGCTTTGAAATATTCACCGGCACTCATGACAAAGTTTATGTTTAATTTTCGACGCTGTTTTTTCTTTGACACAGAAAAAAAAGAGAGAACACAAAATATACGAGGTCATATTTATTTACGTGTGTACATGGTTTGTTTAAGAGACACTGTTTGATCGTGCACAAGTTTAGGCATTATCTCATCTTCAGTTTTCAGCAGCAAGCAACGGCTAATCGTTAGTTAGTTAAAATGGAAAGTGTCAGTGGCGTTAGCGACGTAGAGAGGAAATGTGTCAGCGTTGTATAATAAGGCTCGCATAACAAATTCCATCGCCGACAAAGTTAAACACAAAGTATTTTATAATAACGCGGATACTCTCCGATGCTTCGTTGTTTTCGTTAGCGTTGTTCACTTGTTTGTATAATAATATATTGTAACTCGTATTATAGTTAGTTCGGGTCGATGACGGTAGCGCGGCTGCAGCTCAAACCAATTAAATTCGGTTATCGACGATAAGCAATGCAAACAAGTTATCAAACTTATTACAGGAGAATACCGTTTACCCGACATTCGGTTATCCGATATTCTTGTTTATACGACAGATCATACCGAAACAAAAATTAGGTCTCCAATTTTACAGAGCAATTTAGATATTTAGCAACAATACATGTATTTTTTCCGATTTTATATTTTTTTTCTAAATGAAATACAAGTTTAATTGATAGTTTTGCCAGTTTTCAGATTAGAATCTAGGAAATAGGACTTGTAATAGAGGAGTCGTGGATATAAACAACGACATTCAAAAATATTAAAATTAAAATTCATGACTAAATTGAGAAGAAAAACAATTGTTATAAGCCCAGATAATGTTAGAAATGAGTCTTACAAGTTACACTCCTTTGGCGTGATTAAAAACTAATTTTTAATTTTTATGCAAATAATTTATTGAAATAAAATAACAAAAGCACTAAAGTGAGATATTACCAAAGGAGATTTAAATTGGTTAAGAAACAATTGAAAAAGAAAGCTTTACAAAGTATCACTTGCGACCGACGTTTCGAGTATTATATTTTCATTCTCAGGGCCTATGAACATGTATATAATTTTCGAAACATCTACCAAAAGCGATACGCTAGTAAATCTTATTTTTTTCAGTTGTTCCTCAACCAAATTAGATCTCCTTCAATACATATTTTTGGAACAAAACTACCACAAACAATGAGATATTATCACTAGCTAACAAATAATTTCTATATAATTTTCAACACTTATATTATCAACCACTACTGTATATAATTTAAAAACACATATATAATTTATATTCGTATTGAAATAAAACATCGGCTGAAATTTGTCATAATCACTATTTCACATTTTAGATCGCTGCGCCATCAGTCTAATTATTGGTAAACGTGCTTAAAATCAAAATATTTAATAATATGTCCAAGGCGTATGGTTTAAGGACAAACAGCATCTTGTTAATTTTGATGTTACAGTCGGCAACTTCATCTTGTTAATTTTGATGTGACGCATCGTAAAAATTCACTCTCATCATTTTTTTCATAACGCGTCAAAAGAAATATAAGTTCAATCCCTAATCCTCGAAATAATAACTTGCCTGTAAATGTCGTAGGGCCAAAATTATTAACTCTTGTTTAAAGGAGGCAATACTGACCAGTCTGGTGTGAACAGAAAACTAGACAGTTGTGTCAATCATACTTCATGGCTCCAATTCACATTTAACGTGACAGTCACGTCAGTCACGTACAAGTTACTAAGTCAAAAGGCCGCTGCCGCTAACTCGCTTTAAATATAACTTCCTCTACGACCTATGTGTTTACTATACTGTCCTATTTAAAAAGAAAGTCGCAACTACATTGAAGAAAATTTTACATCAAGAAAAATTAAAACTGTAAAAAAACTGTCTCTTTGCTAGCACTGCCTAATTTCAGTAATTTTATCTCTCTATTTAGTGACGTAAAAATATTTTCGGAAATAAAAAAGAAAAAAAACAGGATGCCCATCAGAACAAGATAGGAGCCTATACAGAGACAGACAGTTCATCTATACTAATATATGAAGCTGAAGAGTTTGTTTCTTTGTTTGTTTTTTGAACGCGCTAATCTCAGAAACTACTGGTTCGAATTGAAATTTTTTTTTTTTGTTGGATAGCCCATTTATCGAGGAAGGCTATAGGCTATATAATATTACGCTACGACCAATTGGAGCGGAACATCAATGAAAAATGTTGCAAGATGTACCTCAAAATTAGTCCGTTCGACAAATATTATCAGGTGAAAAATATTGCAATATTAGCGCACGACGGTTACAGGTCGAATAGCTCAGTCGGTAGAGTGCAAGATTCTTAATGCCAGGGTCTTGGTTCAAGCCCCACGTCGGCGAATATATATTTTTATTTTTTTTATTTTCTACATTGCTTTCTTCTAAGGCTTACATTTCAATTTTTTAAAATTTTATTACGGCTAATTAAAATTAAATATTTATTATATGCCTTGAAAGAAATTTTATTACTTATAATATGTATATAAATTCTGCTTTTTAACGACAAAAACTTTTGAACAGTAACTCCGATCATTATAAAGTTTGGACACAACATTCATCTCATTAAACTAAGATGAATGTGCGTACTCATGTCCCTTCCTTCCCCATTCGTTCTTTTGCACCCGGGTGAAACCTGGCGGGACCGCTAGTAATCAATATAAGATGATAGCAGCAGCGTCAAATGTTCTGACAATAGTTACGTCGATTTTAACAAAATACGAGGCACTACATTCTTCGCAAACACGGCAGTATAACACAATATAACAACGTGTTTATGTACTATGGTTCATAGCAAGAGGCTTTACAACGATTTGCCTTAACAATATAGGTATAAGTCGTATAATAAGCCTTTAATAAAATATAATAATAAATATTACTTAAATCATAAGAATGAAATATAGTTGCCTTAATTCAGTTCTTGGGTTAACGTCTAGCTAATTTGAAAATTTGCTGCATTAGAAGCGGGATAATTAACAAAAAAACATTGCATATATATTAAGCGCAGTGCCTAGGGTCCATAAAAATGTCAAGATTGACTAAATTTTTTTATTAAATAACTAGCATCTCGGCCTGGTTTCACCCGGGTGCAATAGATATAATTTCTTCGTTTGCGGCCCGGCGTCTGAACTAATTGCTTTGAGCAAATTCTATTAGATGTTACTACGACAAGATATAGAGATATACTTTATATATAAAAAAAACACCAAAAAGTTTAAATTAATAAAGTTTTGAATCTAAGAATCTAAGAAATTACTGAGCCAATTTAAAAAATTATGTCACTGTTTAAAAACTTACTTCTTCCTGAGTAACTTAGGCTACGACAAAAGGCGGATAACAGAATATAAAGCAAGTCTCACACGAAATTTCTGAGATAAATTGATATATGCCAGCTAAACTACAAGAAAAATAATAAAATATACTAGAGTGAAACCAAGTCGGAAGACTGGTGCTTTAATAATTACAATTTTTTTTATTATAAAAACTATAACTTCAGTTTATAGTTAAAAATCAGGCAATGAAACTTGCCCATATGCAGTTATGATTTTATAAACAAACGCGCGCCACGTTATGTTAAAAGTTTCTATTTCATCTAAAATTAGAAGTGCCCAAACTAATTATAATTTCCCAGTAAACAGTTAAAAGCTTAAGTAAATTATCCAAAATTGCGTTATAACAGAAACCTTTAACTTAAAATGATTGACAGTTTATTTATGTCAATGAATTTTACAGGTATGAAATGCTTAACTGGGGACTCCCCGAATTGGATAATTGTAAATCAACCGTGATAATATTGTCGACAGGCCGCAATCAGCCATCATGATGGATCACTGACTAATTAACAGCTAATCAATGTTTACGTTGGCAGAGATTTTTTTTTTATTAAAACAATATTTACATGCTGTAACGTTTTAATTTGAAGTTAACTACAGTCGACTTCCTTTAAGTTAGCGCCTAATGACCTCTTGAGTTGACGTAACTTGGGTTTCTTCTCATTATAACTTAGACCAGGAGTGGCGAACCTAAGGTACGCGTGCCACAGGTACGGCACTAATTGAGGCGCAAAATCAAATAATTAAAATATGCTAATGTCGGAAAAAATAACAAATACGAAAAAGTTTCATGGCGCCCAATGTATTATCCATGTTTGATTCATTTTTTTGACAACAAAATTTCTTCGGCGGAACGGACAAAGTATGTGTTTAGAACGAGATGTGTTTGTCTGTTCCCCCATATCTTTAAAATGGATGAACCGATTTTTTGCGGTTTTCTGCAATCGTTTAATAATCGTCATACCCCATTAGAAACAGCTACGGTGTAAATTTTAGTTACATAATTTTCCATACTTTCTAAGCCTAATTTTAGTTATCGTTTTTTGTAAACAGATTATAAACGTACCCGATTTTGATGAAATTTTGTATCGTTATACTTATAATGTCAGTTAGGTGAATGGGTATGCGAATGAGAATATTTGTCACCGAATATTATCTAAATTTTCAAATCTGGCATCATTTGTCCAAGGTTAAAATTTGACAGCTGATTGGCCTTGTTTTTCAAATATAGACGACCAATAAATAATACGCCATTTTTATTTCGTTGTTAACTTTGTAAACCCTAAAAAAATTAATAAAAAAACATTCTTTTAAATGCGTTTAAGTAAATGTCACCCTTTAAATATTCTTTGGAACTTTTTTAAAAACGAATCTGGTGTTATTTAAAAATGGGTAGTATTTAAACGAGTGACTGTAAATTACAATTTTGGGTGACAAAAATAATCAATTTGGGTTACTGTATTAGTAAGTGAGCGACTGACTGCGCGTGACGAGAAAATAATAGTTGGGGACTAAATTACTAAGTGAGCGACTAAATTGATAAGTTGTTAATAGTTAATTGTTTGAATAGAACTGCGTTTTCTAAAAAATATATATTTAATTGACTGTCAATTAAATATACATTTTTTAGAAAACGCAGTTCTATTCCAACAATTAACTATTTAATCCGCATATACCCCGTTATCGTTCACCCCGGAATTGTTTTTTTAAAAACTCCACATTTGCCCCTTCCCGTTTCACTACGAGACAATTCGCATACCCCTTTATCGTTCACCCCGGAATTACAATTTGCATACCCGTTTATCGTTCACCCCGGAATTATTTTTTTAAAAACTCCACCTTTGCCCCATCGCGTTTCACTGCGAGACAATTCGTATACCCCTTTATCAAAAAAAGCAGTGGTTTTCAATCTTCATGAAAATGTGAGTTTTAAGTTGTAGTCTCAAAGTGAAAAAAAAATAAAAAGTAAAAACAAAAGAAGATATCTGCTTCAAAATTACCGAAGGCATTCTAGTAGCTCACTTAGTAATTTAGTCGCTCACTTAGTAATTTAGTCACCCAACTATTATAATTAATATCTCAAGTTATTAAAACAGTATCTCATCATCAGTCACCAAATTTGTATTTTTATTCGACCGTTTTATAATTCCCCTTTAAAAATATATCAATACTAGCGGCCCTGTACGTGCTTCGCTACATATAAAGTGAAATAGTAAAAAAAGTTAATTGGAACATCAAATTCATTTATTCAAAGAAAAAATTATTTTATTAATTGCTAGCTATTTTAAAATATACATGTGCGTATATGTGTGTATGGAAATATATATGACTGCATAAGTCAATATATATAAAAATGTCATTAAATAATTCATTTTTGTATCGACGTGTTTCCATCTGTTACAAAAGAATGAAACATTCGTATGCACACAATATGTTTTTTCAAATAAAGAACCACACATACATACATGTAATTCACTTCAACACTGTATACTTTGTTACAGTCTTACCTCGCGGGGCTGCGCCCCGCTCGGTTGTAAAGAACACTAGTCGAGCCTTCGGCTCTCCATATAAGAACTTCGCTTCCCTTTGTGGAGCCTACGTTAACACTGAAAAAAGTTTCAATTTGACAGCACAGTCCCCATCCGAAAAAAGTTTCAATTTGACAGCAAAATCCCCATTAACAAAATGATCCGCCATTTATTGAATTCATTTGTTACAATTAGTAGATGGTTTATGTGAAGTTTGCACAAAATCGGTCGAGCGGTTCTTCATTTATCACATTTTTTGTAACAAATATCTATAAAAATCAATGCCACTTTTCGTTGTAATTTTATAACTCAAGAACGGGCTCACCTATCCAAACCAAATTTTTAGGCTTTGTTCGGACTATTTAGTAGATGGTTTATTTGAAGTTTGCACAAAATCGGTCGAGCGGTTCTTCATTTATTACATTTTTTATATATCTTAGCATTGATCTTTATAGATATTTGTTACAAAAAATGTGATAAATGAAGAACCGCTCGACCGATTTTGTGCAAACTTCACATAAACCATCTACTAAATAGTCCGAACAAAGCCTAAAAATTTGGTTTGGATAGGTGAGCCCGTTCTTGAGTTATAAAATTACAACGAAAAGTGGCATTGATTTTTATAGATATAGATTTGTCAACTTTGGGTTACACGTTAAATAATAAAGAAAATTAGAATAATTGTAAAGATACTTGACGTGGCGGCAGACAAAACAAGCAAATTCTAAGGTAATAATTGCAAGGTATAGAGGCGTTGTAGTTATAACGACATTTCAGTGTCGACTTTATCACAACCACCCGGAGGCGTCTGTCACAGTATAAACGTCATAAGTTCCTGTATATTATATTGTTTCCGTTGAATTGCTCTCCAGTATTTACAGCTCTCTCACAAGTCTCTCTGCCTATTATAAAGCACAGCATGCTCTGAGCTTCACTTTTGTTTTAATAATATGAAGTATACAGGCTGTACGCTTTTATTTTTCCGTCAGTTTTTACATTAAAGTCGGTTTCAACAAAAGAACTGGAGTTGGATAGTTCTGGACATGTATAGCTCTAGGAACTAGTGACGTGTCGCTTTTGAGCGAGTCGTTCATAATGAACGACTTCTTTCTCGGAGCGAAGCGAGTCGCTCTTTTTGAAGTGAAAACTTCTTTGGCGGCGTTGTACACTTTTTTTCTAATGGGTAAAAACTGTTAAACTCGCGTCAGATCTGACGCGTCAGGCGTCAGGGTCACGTGACCCTGACGAGTTGTTGAGACGGTCTACCGTACTTGCTTCGGCAGTACATATACTAAAATTCGCTAGATGTCAGTAGCAATATGTTACATGCAGTGCAAAAAATTATAAGCTATAAGCTTTAACAAAACCTTAAGAGATGTCGCCATGTACTCAGGTTTCGTAAAACTACTAATTTAAAAAATTACATCCAGTGACTGGCTGCATGTAATTTTAAAAATGTGTAGTTTTACGAAACCTGGATGCATAGCGACATCTCTTAATGTTTTGTCAAAGCTTATAGCTTATAATTTTTTGCACTGCATGTAACTTATATTGCTACTAGCAAAATTTAGTCTAAGTACATCTAGATTTTCACTTCAGCTGGCACTCCCGGAGTGCAACCCGTCTTTTTTTTGTGAATGACTCACTCCGAGCACCATTGCTCTATGCTGAGCTATTCTGTACTGTTGCATTCGCACATTTACAGAGCGCACACAGCACAGGCCACAGAAGCACTAGTGAATTTTGCACGTACGGAGTTATCTTTGCAGAGTCATTTCATGTTGGATGACATACTGTAAGTGTAATAGTACTAAGCTTACAGTGACTTAAACCATCCACATTGACGTCGTTGACAAAGATATAATATTGTAATAATAAAAATTATTATTGTTAAGCTTTTATTATACTTTATAGTTTATCCGAAATGCGAATAATAATAAAAGATCAGTGCAATTTGTTGGTGTAAGAATCGGCCCCACGCTGGGCGCCAATTGTAACATTTGTTGTCTGACCAGGTTTTGGTCTATAGTTTATTACGCTCGATAACATACGAAATTAGCAGTGACAGTTTTACTGAAGCAAGTCAACAAAAAACAAGTCGAGTAGATGTTTCCTCGACATACGCTGCCTAAATAGTTATAGATCAATATGAAGAGTTGTTAGGCATGGTAGACTCTAAAAAATTTTAAAAGTTCGCGACAAAATGTGGCCACAAACCTGAGCGAAGCCTGACCGGGCTGCTTGTCATCTAAAATAATTAATTGTTTGTTGAAGAACGTTACAGCACAAAATGATTTGATGAACGGACAGTTTTGTTGTGTATACATTTTTGTCAACGCTCAGTATAATTAAGTGTAAGGCGCAACGATGTGGCGCAAAGTACATAATTTAATTGAAATATGTTGATAGCAAGACGTTTTATGAATAATGATGTTATGTAATGAAGCGTTAAGCTCTTCTTCAAGTTACGTCATCAGAAAACAGCTGAACGTCTATATAATATACAGTATGTATTGTATCATGGTGATGGTGATGATGAGCCTTATATGACTGTATATGCACACAGAGAGTTCTCTAGAAAAGGGATGAATCAACTTTGCTAGTTCTGTAAGATTTACCAGATTTTATTTTGAAGACCAAGAAACTAAGATCAATTTATTAACAATTAATTATTGGAAAGCTGGCAACCGTTTTAATTTATTTTTTGCATGAAAAAAGAGGTCATTAAAATTTGCACCAACTTTCTGCTTGTGCTTTAGATGTGGTATCTAACAAACTTATTTTTTTTGCGAGTAATTTACAATTTAAGACATTTTCACTTTTATATAAATTGAAGTTTACAAAGTTCTGCGTCGAATAATGTCTGATTTTTTAATTTACGTGAAGATACTGCGTGAGTTCAAAAAACGTCAGTTTTTTCCATTTTTGGCAAAAATGACACATTTCGAATAGTCTACACTCTACAGTAGCAACTATTTGTTACACTAACTTTTTCTCTCTAATGTAATATTGTCTATACCCCTTTACGCAATTTAAAAAATTGGAGATCGATCTTAGCAGAATTTTATGTAAAAGTGACATTTTCTGAAAAATGTGTCAGTATAGTAAGCTATTCGCCAAAAAAACGAAAATAATTTGAAAATTTCAATATTTTTGTGAAGAAAAAGAAGTCTATATTAATTGCAATAATAGATATGCACACTATTTATATCTATGTAATATAGGGGTTTCAGCAGTACTGCTATAGCCCACCTTAAATAATTTAGTTTGACATATTTTAAATTTCGAGCAATATTGGCAAAAAAAAATTAAAAAAGAACCAACTATGTAGTAGTTATATTGTAACACCTATAGCCTACAGCACTAACAGAAAATTGATGACACTTCAAATTATTCTTTTTGCACCTTAATAAAGAGATTAAAATCGTTTCCAGTTTTCCACGAATTAACTGATGGCAAAATTTTGTTTCCTGACCTAATAAATTTTTCTACCCTACTATATTGTTTATCAGTGGCATATACACACTGTTGGCAGTGGTCAGATCAAAACCATAAAATCTTGACGTTTCATATGATTCTGAGAAGCTTAGTACCATTTTTAAACAATCATATATTCTAAACTAAACAGGATACAAAGTATTTGCTTAATAGAAATAGCGTAATAAAATTACATTATACAGTCGGAATCATGTGTTTTCAGCACCATCTAATTTCAATTAATTTTATTCACGTATTTTCAAGTTTTTACTCCCTACTTGCACGCGAAGTGTTCTCCCTGCTTAGCCAATAGAAAAATATGTCTGACAACGTTTAACCCAACGTTATTAGATACAGAGGTTACCTCGTTACATTGGATAGTAGTAGGGAAACAACGTCACACAGTAGACCAGTCAGTTGATATTGCATGATTGATAAAAATATGTTCGGTCTGTCAGCTGACGTCATTCCTTTGTATCTACAAAAATTAGTATAACCTCAAATAAACAAAGGTTTATTCTCATTGGTCTGTTACTGCCACGAAGTGAGAGACGAAGGAGAAGTTTAAAATGGTTTGAGTCGATTAGTTTCAACAGTTTACAAATACACGAGTTCTAGTGTATATATATCACAATTATTAAACAACAATGATAAATCTGTTTTAGGTTTCTAACTTACCGATTGTTGTGATGACAGTAATTGAGTAGAATAATGCACCGGCGAAAGTCCACTGAACCGTGTTCGGATCTTCAATTCCGTCCCATCCGTTCTTCTTCATCGCCCACAGGATTTCCCCGTCAAACGATTCCAATATTACGGTGACATTGCCGATCCAGTCGACTTCATTCAACGCAGGCGCATTCAATGTATATTCCCATATCTTGTCCGTTACATTACCGCGAATATAAGAAATATTCTGTTTTACCTGATAACAACAAAAATGTTTATTTATAATAAACTTCACTATAATAGTTATTGGCGTAACTAGTAGTCTAAGTCATTCATCGCGCTGACAGGTCATGACTTAGCCTACAAGTTGCGCCCATAATTTTATTCAACAATTGCGCGTTATTCATGTTTTAATTATAATGAGATGTTGTAAATATCTATTTATTTCTTTATAAAAAAAACTGTCAATACTAACAGCACCAAACAGCACGATTCAATGTTTTGGTTTGAGATTAGCCGATTATGAATAAACTCCATGTCGAAAACATTCGGCCTCTCAATTTTAGTCTCAATGGGTAACAACGGAGTTGTTGATACCTACTATTTCGTTACGACTCAGAAAATAGTTACGTTTATTTTCATTACTCCACAATGGCCGAGCTAGTAGGAATCTTCATTGAGTTATGACAAGTAATTGTCACCAGTCGGTAAATGGCTATTTAGGGTTCGGTTTTTAGGCATGATAAAACATGAATAACGCGCATGAGTTGAATAAAAGCATTAAGGTAGTACGAGCACCAAGGCAATTTTAAATAAAAGGCTTGATTTTTTTTTATATTTCGGTAGAAGGATGATATGTTTTCATTGATTTCTCCAAGACTAGTCGGTGGAAATTAAAAAAAAAAACTATTTAAATTAAAGTTAAAACCTTAATAAATTATTGAAAACAAAAAAATCCGTTGTGCCCGACTAATTAAAAAGATACTTAATCTTTTTAATTAAATATCTTTTTAATTAGTCGGACACAACGTTTTTTTTTTGTTTTCAATTATTAAGGTTTTAACTTTAATTTAAATAGTTTTTTTTTATTTCCACCGTCTAGTTTTGGAGAAATCAAAGAAAACATATCATCCACCTACCGTTTTACCATAAAGCCAAAATTAAATATGCCTACTTTTGAAGTCATTTATTTATTTAAATAATTGGACCGCCCCCCCTAAAATTTTCAGAATTGGTTTAGACTTAGTCCAACTTCATATAAAAAAATCAAGCCTTTTATTTAAAATTTCCTTGGTGCTCGTACTACCTTAAGAGCTGTGACATAGTATAACGAAATATGTTTTTAGTAGAATCACTCATCTGTCGCCACTTTGATGTTTGGTCAGCAATTTTTTTACTTTGAGCCAGTATATCACAATCTGTTTTTTTAAGGTAACTGGCGTTTTTTTAGAGTGATAGAACTTTATATTAAAATAAACATTTAATTAAATTGAAGACAATTTTTCTTCATTTCAAAGATAATTTTATGAAATTTACGTTTTAAAAATAATTTCCGGCATATGTCCATCACGACTAGCTCTAAGGAACCGTATTCGATCAGACCAATTTTTGACTTTTTTATTTCATCAATAACACAAGTTATGTTGGCTTTAAAAGCGTCTATTGTTTTTGGTTTATCAGCATAAACCAATGGCTTTCCATAACCCCAAAGAAAATAATAATCCAGTGGCATTACATCGCATGATCTTAGAAGCTAATTAATTGGACCATTTCTCGAAATAATGTTATCACCAAATCTTTCTTTCAATAAATCAATTGTTAAGTTAGCAGTATGAGGTGTAGCACCATCTTGTTGGAACTAAAACACTTCCGGGTCGATACCATTCAAATTTTGAAAGAAAAAATCATTGATCATCGATCTCTAACGATGTAACAACACAATGTAACACTAGCTCCAGCATTGTCTTTAAAGAAATATGGATCGATGATGCCTCCAGGGTGTAAACCACACCATACGGTGCATTTTTCAGGATGTAGACGTAGTGGAACGTGCAGAACTTTTTGAGGATTGTTTTCGCTCCATATATGGCAATTTTGCTTGTTTATGTAGCCATTTAACCAGAAATGAGATGCATCACTAAACACAACTTTTCCAGAAAAAAAGAGGATCAACTTCAAGCTGCTCTAGGACCCAATTAGCAAACAAACGACGCTTATTATGGTCAAGTGGCTTTAGTTCTTGAACCAGTTGGACGTTGTATGAGTGTAAAACAAGATCTTTGCGCATAATTTTCCATGTGGTGGATGCACAGAGTCCAACTTGTTGTGAACGTCGACGAATAGACAAATTTGGATCTTCATTAACACTAGCGCTTACAGCACCGATATTTTCTTCTGTACGTCAGTTCTTTGTCTTGTTATTGTTTTTGCATCGAGTAGAGAAAATGTTGCCTGAAATCTATCGATAGTTTGACGAATAAGCTGCTCTGATTGACGATTATGTAAACCATTTTCACGAAGTGCTCTGTAAATTTGGCGAATAGAACCCTGATTTTGAAAATAAATTTCAACAATTTCTAAACGTTGTTGCGGCGTGTCTTTCCATGATAATTTGTCAATGCTTACTGAACAGAAATGTCAAAACAACATGGCTTCTACCTTCTGTCAAATCACAGTTATCCCGATCGAACGTTCTATCACTCTAAAAAAAGACACCCGATATATCCACACCATATACATATATCACTTGGCTCCAACATTTGGTATCTGATCAGTATCATTAACTAATATTGAAGCTAGGTCTAAATGACAAACGCAAATGAGCAGAGATGGGACCTAAAGAGAAACGTCACTTAAGAACTTCTATTGAATTTTTAAAGACTTGTCCAACGATACCCCGCACAATGAGGTGCATGAAAATAAATATTTTCACACCCCAATTCCATGTATGGAAAGCCACTCCTAGATTTTTTGTTGTAATTTTATTACACAATTATATGGTTGTTCATATAAGATATCTGCCATTAAAATTTTATCAGATGATGGTAAAATTATAAGGCCGTGGCATACAAACAAACGAACATGTCGAAATTATAAGGATTCGGTTATTTGTCATTTGGCTACAGTAGATACCTTAAAATTATTCAATAAATTAAGCAAAAACTTAATTTTTAACCGATTTCGTTAAGGTCGAAGCCACGAAGTTACAGTAGAATTATAATATTGATTAATTTTTGTGCATCCCTGAACACGGTCGTGACTCACCGTGACTTCGTATCCCATCTCGAGCTTTTCGAACGTCCAGGCGCCCATCACGCAGTATGAGATAACCATTGAGACAAGCATGATGTGTGATATGACACAGCTGATAAACTTCCAGGTGTAGGACAGGAACCTCGAACATCTGCTCTTCGGCACTTCCAACTCGTAACCCATCTCCAGGTGTCTAGCTCTTTGCGACATTTTTTATGGCAAGGATTATTTGATTTGGTTTGATATTATTGTTTATATATATTTTTATATACCTACACTATCATCACTAATTTTGTATGCGTGATATTAGAAAAAAAAAATATTTTCTCAATATAAAAAAAAATTTACATTGCACCTTTATAGACGGAGAGCTGGCTACGGAGAAAATGGGTGACTCGGTGCAGAGCTAAAAATTTGCAGAATAATAGGAGATACTACAAGTAAGTAAGGAAAAAATTGCCAGAAGGCTAGGCGGAAGATAAAGAGCCGCCAGAAGGCGCTAATGTTGCGAAAAATCAGTGCACTTCTGGCAATTTCTATACTTATTCTGTAATTCAAAACTAGTATAATATATATTATACATTATATAGTTATAAGGGCATACTGAAAATTCAAACATGATATAATAATTACATTCGACAAATATTCAAAATTATTAATGTCATTTTGATAGAAATAAAATTAATCGTCATATATTTTCATTAATAAAATTACGTTGTTATAACAACGTAATTTTATTAATTTGTTTAATTTTATTTCTATCAAAATGACATTAATAATTTTGAATATTTGTCGAATGTAATTATTATATCATGTTTGAATTTTCAGTATGCCCTTATAACTATATAATGTATAATATATATTATACTAGTTTTGAATTACAGAATAAGTATAGAAATTGCCAGAAGTGCACTGATTTTTCGCAACATTAGCGCCTTCTGGCGGCTCTTTATCTTCCGCCTAGCCTTTTGGCAATTTTTTCCCTACTTACTTGTACTATCTCCTATTATTCTGCAAATTTTCAGCTCTGCACCGAGTCACCCATTTTCTACGTAGCCAGCTCTAAGTGCATTATGGCAAATACACTAAAAAGAGCGCTGGAAACGTGTATTTTAACTATTTGATGGTTCTGATTTATTTATTTTTATTTTAAATTGTCATCACTAAACATTTTTAACCATTTTTAGTTTAAATAGTTTATAACCTCACCCAATATTAAAATGAAAATACCTAAATAAGTTGTATTTAGAAACTTTATTTTACTTCTGATTTTAAATTACGCGTTGTTGTCACTAACAAAGTCACATGTCATGTCAAATAATTTTAAACTGAAAAGTTCACAACCGCACCCAAAGTTCAAAAGAAATTTAACAAATTTCCACATATTTTATAAATAAAATCGCGATAATAGCGTTAATGCCCACTTTATTTGAACATTATTTATACGTCAAAACCAAGCTATAAACGCACCCATTCTCTAATACGTGTTTATAAGTTTACTGTCAGACTTAAGTTAAATTCTACGGCAGAGTAGACGATTCCAAAATTAAACACATCTGTAAAATTTATTCTTTCAAGTTTTACAGCTGAATGTTAATTTTAGATCTCTTACAGAACGTATTTGTATGCACGCAATAAAACGTGAACGCCTGCAAATAATATTGCATGTACATTGTACGTATAATTAATTAATCTACATTGAAATTAAGACAAATCACTTGTTTTTAATTGAGTTGCGTTTAGCCCTCTTCTCAATCCCCAAAACTTTGTTGCACGCTCACGATCATATTATTTTTGACCCGAGAATAATTTTTTATATAATAATAATAATAATAATAATAATAATAATAATAATAATAATAATAATAATAATAACAATAATAATAATAATAACAATAATAATAATACGTTTAACGTCCGTTTCTCGACTTTATGTCATAATAGACGCCATTCGCACCATACTATTTTCCGTCTATCACACTTCCCGTTATTTTCTACATATTTTCAACTTCAACTGATTAATAGCAATGGGCGAATGAAGGAATTTTCGAAAATAGGAGATGAGGTAGGCATCTTTTGAGCATAGGAGTTTGACGGGTAATCGGCCATGGCCTTGAATAAGGAACCATCTCGATATTTATCTGGAACTATTGAGGAAAACCATGGAAAACCTCAACAAGATATGACCGGTACAGGAATTACCGTTTCTCCGCGAGAGGCAGTAGAATAAAGACCCCAGCCACATCTGTCACTGCTGGGATTCGAACCCAGTACCTCCAGAATGCGAGTCTAGTGCTATCACTACTACGCTACACTGCTCATTTTTTTAATTTAATATACCTACTAACGGTCCGTCTCGGTTTCTCCTTGGTGCGATAGATATAATTCTGCTAAATGTATTTCGTTTTTGCGACCCGCCGTCTCAACTAATAGCTTTGAGCAAATTCTGCCAGATTTGCTTCTGAACTACTAGCTTTGAGCGAATTCTACCAGATGTCGCTATTTGGTACTAAAACAGTTTTTTTTGTATGATTCTGAAGCTTTCAGTAAATTCTATCAGATGTCGTTATATGTTACTAAAACAGTTTTTTTCACAAAACAGTGTAATTTTGTATAAAATATTTAATAAAAAATATCCTATAGCGTAAGTTACACCAAGGTAGACACATTTATAAAATTTCACTAAATCGGTTCAGTGGATTCGGCGATTAGAGCGGACCAAATTGTGACACGAGATTTTTATATATAAATGTAGATAAAAGTTCCGCTGTTAAGTGATATAAATTAATTTTACACATTTCAGAATTAAATGAAACATGTTTTAATTTAATAAATAAATTTATTGAAGAGTTCTAATCAGACGTTAATCAATGATTTGAATGTTTTAATTTATTTACACTTGAGAACTTGATATTGTAACAATTGTTTAACATATAAGAGTGACTTTAATTTGCATTCTGTACCTACATTCGATATTTCAATCTTTTTTTTGTTTTTTTTTATAAAGAAAAATTATGGATGTTTTATAAAATGTTTGGAATATATTAATTTGTTTCAAATTTACAAAGAAATAAATAAGAAAAGGATACCTACACTCTTTCAAAAGGAATTTTTATATTTTTCTGTAATATTAAACATTAACAGGAACTATAGGACTAAAAAGATGTTTGTTTATTTGCTCACAGGAAAAAATATCCATGCTCATTAAATAAACAAACATCTTTTCAGTTCAAGTTCCTGTTGTTGTCTAATATTGAAAAATTATGAATGTGAATCAACAATCTATAATAAATAATATTTCAAAATAAGATAATATATTAAAAATTCGAATATACCTAAACATATGATCAATATGTGAGAGAATAAATTGAAATTATAATACGGTCGGTACTAGACATCTATCGGTTAGTAGTCAAATGACATAGCAGTAGCAGAAACGCAAGCTCCCGGAAAGCTGAAATAAGCTTTCCGTTACCTTCAACCGACGTATTAAATAAAACAGAATACAACAATGCACGTTCAAACTACATATATTTGATCACAGAGAGCATCGTAGTTACAATTCGATGTGATTAACAATGAACTTTGAAACACTACGCAACAAAAGCTATCGTTATCATAACAAAAGAACGTGTATAAATAATATGTAATGCAAGCAAAAGAACAAAAGTTTGATTGTTTAGAAAATATATTATATTCGAAATTACATTCATAAAAAACACAATAAAATTGCTTTTGTTGTGGTGTGTGAGGATAAAAAAAAAAACAACTAGAAAAGTTAAAAATTACATATCATTTGTAAATAATTTGCGAACTTGTAATAAATAATTAATAAAATTATCGACCAATTTTTCAGACAATATATTAATAAAAAATATATAATTAATACATTAACGTTTCGATCCGGGTTTGGATCTTCTTCAGAACTGATTTAAAAAAACGTTAATGTGTTAATTATATTATATTGTTTGTTAATATATTGTCTGAAAAATTGGTCGATAATTTTATTTATTGAAGAGTTCTAATCAGACGTTAATCAAAGATTTGTAATAAATAATATTATGTAAAGGTCATTTTTAACCGACGAAAAACAAAAACGGAGGAGGTTCTCAATTCGACGCGTATATTTTTTTATTTTTTTTTTTATTTATTTTTTTTTTTTTTTTTTTTTTTATTTATGTATGACCACGCATAACTTTTTACAGAGTAGTCCGATTTTGATAATTATTTTTTTGTTTGAAAGGGTATACCCCGAAGTTGGTCCCATATAAATTTCGTAGAAAAATTCCAACCCTAAGGGTAGGAAAACAGGGGATGATTGATTGTTCACTCACTGATTGTAATGTATGACCACACATAACTTTTTACAGAGTGGTCCAATTTTGATAATTATTTTTTTATTGGATAGGGTATACCTCGAGGTTCGTCTCATATAAATTTGGAAAAAAAATTCCTACCCTAAGGGTGGGAAAATAGGGGTGATTTATTGTTCACTCACAGATTTTCATGCTGAGTTGTGTATATTACAATTATAAATTATATAGCCACAAAAAATTATTAAATAAAAACTTTTTAACAAAAAAATTAAACCGCCGAAAAACTGAAAAGCAAAAAATAATAAATCTTTTTATTTAACTAAGTTCTATCTGAGTAGTTGAACGTATGTGAAAGTCTAGTATATCTAAGTAATTTTGAGTCGGCGTCAAACCATCAATGAACAAAGATCACTAAAAGAAATAACCAAATCAAATTAACAATGATACGTGAAATCTCCAGCGATAAACATTAACATTAAACATGCGCTCTCCACACGACCACTCGCAAAGACGTGTGCCCGTTAGGGTTGCTCTGTCGCTCATATTAACTTCGTGAACGCTCAGAGATTTCCGGCGAAGGATTGTTGACGCCGACTCAAAATTACTTAGATATACTAGACTTTCACATACGTTCAACTACTCAGATAGAACTTAGTTAAATAAAAAGATTTATTATTTTTTGCTTTTCAGTTTTTCGGCGGTTTAATTTTTTTGTTAAAAAGTTTTTACAAAACGCAAAACAAGTTTAATGGAACAATTTTAAGGCCTCTTCACATGAGACAATTTTTTTATCGACGGATTCGCTATTATTTATATTACAAGCGTGCTGTTGCGCTGAATTTTGTCATTATTTTTGTGTGTCTGCTTCACACTATGCGCGTATTGAAGTAGATGGATCTAAGTACGAGCAATGACAGTTCAAATGTTAACAAACGTGAACGTTTATTGTCTCTGAACAGTACACACACTATGACGCCACGTTTATTTATGACGTTTGTCCATGTCTCCCGCGTGACAAGATACTGTTTTATGATTGGTTTTCGCACAGTCAGCAGATAATGAAGCACGAAAAATAGCCCAAGCAACGGATCCTGCAGTGACGGCATTTACGTCCTCGCAGCCAGCATATGTTCTAGCAGCGAATCCAGCGGCAAAAACGCCCTTCATATGCAGCGGCCTTTAGACATTTGAATATTAAATTATAGGCGAATGACATGGGAGATCACAAGGATTAAATATGGCTTTCTGTCTCACGATCTCTTCGATCACCCGATCGAATTGATTTCGATTTATGCCCATATTCACGGAACACTATTAAAGATAGAAGTTACTATAATCTTGAAAATAATTTATTCGTTAGAATAAAATTTACTTTCAATTCACCAAGCAAATTATGAGGTAAAAAGTTAGTTAAAGAATAAGTATACACTGCACTATACGCCTTGCTCTTTTTGTTGAATATTTTGACGTTCACCCAAAAATCCGACCGATGGCGTTAGTGTAAACGTAAAAAAAAAGTTTCACAAAATAGTATTATTTTATCCTGACCCAATTGCACACAAAACTTCCATACACTTTAATATTATACAACTATAAGTACACTTCACATAATGTTAATAAAAAACATAAATAAATTCACAACAGCAACTGTAGATATAATACTCTGCGTTTATAGGTAAGGTATTATGATCTATGTGGCGGTCATTATTATTTTATCAGGCGAATAAATATTTATAGCCTGGAAGTAAGACAGAATAGATTTATACCGGCAGTTAACATAATTATGGTTGGTGAATTGAATTATCGCTCTTTATTCGGAGGAATAGTTATCTGAAGAACAAATAAACCGAATAAATAACTACTTACGTTCGGTGAATATGGCCATCAATTGAAAACAAATTATAGGCTTTAGATATTTAAATAACATTTATATAACTTTAAAAGAATGTGAACAGTCTACGATTTGGCAAAATTACAGATTTCTCTTCCGCACCGACGCGCGCGACGTTTTTTTCCTCGGGCGTGACAAGTGTGAGAAGGTGCTTTTTTTTTAAAGATCGCGCGAGTTTTAAAGAAGAAGCGCCACTTTTTGTAATTTTTGCCGAATTCAACACACACACAACACAAATTTTCTTCAATGTGAACAAGGCTTTATGTATTGAAATTGGATTTCGTAATTGCCTATTATTTTTTTACGAATGACATCGAATACAATTTAATGTAATATAGTTTCAATCTAATTGCAGTTTTGTTTGTGAATAAAACGTATGTATATTAAATTAAATATAAAAATATAATTTTATTAGAACAATTACTTTAAAGATGTACCGAAAACAACTACTATAATTTACTAGACATTGTAATTACCTTTATAGTTTATACGCCAATTAGATGTAATTTTTTACAGTGCTAATGATCGCATGGTCGATGCCCCTTTTTTGTTGTATTTGTGTGTTAATAAATAAAAAATATATAAATTAAATATAAAAATCTAAAAGATATTTAAATACCGGTTTGTAGTTTAAAAAATAGCGAAGAGATGTCGTTGTTCTTACGACGTTTTCTATTACAAATCAACTGTTCTGAGGATCTAACACGAGAACTGATGAAAGTATTAATTAGAATTTCAGTTTATTTTTAAGAAATTCGCTGGATTAAGGTGATTCGCCTAGCACCTTATTGTAGTAATTACGTTCGTATTTTCCAGTAATAAAAAACTGTTACATGACTTTATTAGGGTCCAGTACGATAACTCGATGTGCCCAAATTTTTAGGTCATAGAAAACGTTAAATTTTGACGTAAAAAAAACTGTGTGGCTTATTCACAAATTTCCTCAAAAATTCGTAAAAAATGGAACTACTTTTCGTCTTTCACTGTCATTTTTTTAATCAGAAATCGCATATACACATCATAGCACTTAGTGTAGAATTACTGTATTACTATCTCACTTTGTATACATGACCCCGTAATTGTTTTTAAATAACTCCCCCAAAACGCCCTCCTTTTCACTTTGCAAAGAAACGCCATCGCATCGACACGACTCCGTAATTGTTATTAAAGAACTCTCCCCAAACGCCTTCCCCTTGTCATTGCGTAAAAAAAATTATGTATTTCCAGTGAATATTTTTCACATCGAGTTATCGTACTCTAACCTATTTCTTATTTAAATAATATATTCTATAAATAAAAATTTAATTTTTTAATATTTCAGAAAATAATTAAATTTTAGACATTAAATAAATTAATAGGACAGTTGTTGACCTTAAAATAAAATTCTTTTTAGATTGACAAAAATGTGCTTATTGTTCCAACAACTTTACGCTTGCGCTTTGAATCTGTTTCCATGACAACGACGCTCTACGACACGCGCGACTAAGAAAACTTTCAAACTATGTGCAGTGCGTCAGTAAATCCAGACGCTGTCGTCAGACAAGTACCTAAACGCGTAGCGTACGTCTTGTTTTGTGCTCGTTCATGATACAAAATTAAAAGAAAACAAATGTTTTTCATGACCAATGTTTATTTTGAATGAAGTAATATCCCAGTTTGAAAAATAATTAATGCTACTAAATTTTATATATTTCTAAAAAGCACTAAAATTTGTTCTTTTAAGATTTGGTAGTTGGTGTGAAATGTCAGCTAAAAACCTCCGGTGCTTTTGATTTAAACGAAATATTTTGTAAAAATGTGGAATTTATTGTTCTACTAACTGTTACAAAATATAAAACATTATTTTGTTCAAAGAGTTTTTAAAGTAAACTGTACAAATTTTGAATAACGAAAAATGGACAACTGACAATAAAAAAGGTAATTTAATTAGTGGCGATGTTTTGAAATTGTGTTGAAGTGTAAAATAAAATTACGTAACTATCAAATCAATGTAAATTATAAAAAGTGTCTACATAATTTTATTTTAGTAAAAGAATAATTCAGTAAATTAAAATATTCAAGTGTGTGTGTGTTAAAATCTGTGCAGTGTTCAGGCATAGAATATAGACGCTCGAGAACTGAATGTGCGGTGTTTAAATAATATTTGTGTTTATGATGGAGCAGCCAAGTTCAGTAAATATCAAAGCCATGCTGTTTATAATTCTGTCAAGTAAGTTTCATTTATTTTTTAAAAGAAAAATAAGTCGTCAATCAAAGTATGTGGATTTTTTCCAAATATTTAAGCAACTTTTCAATATGTTCAATAACACGTAGTTTTTTAATCATTTTCTTAGCATGTTTCATAAATATAAATAGGTCCTTAATACTATACCGGGTGTTTCGAAATTCGCATGCACCGACTGTAGGATGGTATACGATAAAAACGGTCAAGTGCGAGTTGAACTCGTGCCGCTTTAATAATTAAAACAATAGTTTGTCGTGTTACAATTCCACGTAGAATTACAATTTAATAATTTCCGAACTTTTTTTCTTTACATGTGCTATACGAACTTAAGTTCTTTCATGCTATATTTGAGGATTCTAGATCAATGGGAAGTATCATATAGGTTTTGATGAGTAAGTCAGTATCAAAAAATTTGATTTTTTTAAATCTTTCTTTGCCATAATCTATTTGACTTTTTGACAGCTCTTGATGTTAAATTGGTTAAAAATGTACAAAACTTTAAATTATAAAAATATACCAGTTCAAAAACCAAATAAAAAATCATAATATTAAGTATTCAAATTGGGTTACTAATTTTTGACAACTCTATCTCGAATTCATGTATTCTCTCTTTAACAATTAATATCTTGGGAAAAGTCAAATAATAGCATATTGTCGATATCAGAATTTCATAGTCTACTAAAAAACTGAGGGGATTATGGTATTAAAAGCTTACCGATATTAAACTAGAGTACGCGAGTGAGCCGTGAAAGTATCTGCAATTCAGACAGAGAACAGTTCCTTATCTCTATGGTAACTAATGATACAAAACAATGCTGATTTGAGTAAACAAATATCTTTTTTTCTGCGGCGTTCTCTCTCTCAACTGAGGACACTTTCACTTATGGCAAGCATAGGAACTAACGTACTCTAGTTACTTATATCTCTATGATTAAAAACGATGTCGTTGCGGGTGAAATTGAAAAAATGATGCGCGTTTAAAGAATAAATTTGACGTATCCGGGGCTGTTTACCGCACGTAAACATGGATTTTATTTGTATAGATTCTCCCAGACTAAATTTGAATATTGTATAATAATTTTTATATAAATCAAAAAGAACTCTTTTCTTGAAGAGGCTGTATAAAATCGACTTCGATTAATAATTGTTTATCTTGCTCTATCTTTAGTTGACTGAGAAAGATAGATGTATTATTTCACATTTTTTTAACTAATAGATCAAAGTTATGTAAGCTATTTTGATACACGACAAACTCGTAATAATTAACTCAAATCGACATGAATTAAAATAATTGCATTTTAATATTTTTTCTCTGCAAGTTAATTTCTGTAATAATTTTAACTTATTCACATCACTAGTCAAATGATCATTCTAAGAACATGTATCCATATCCTCAAAGTGTTTAAACAAGATAAAAGCAAATTTTAACAAAAATAAACATTTCTTACTTCGGTCAAGGTGTAAATTGACGTACATTCTAAATAATTACTTTTCAAAAAAAATACATATGCAGACGCAGGTATAATAAAGTGGTATTGTATACAAACTAGTTTCTGCCCGCGGCTTTGCCCGTGTAGACAAAGAACCGCCTTTAAAAATGCATATTATCAGCGAAAACATTAAAGCACAGAAGAGATCTTTTCTATTCTTTGATTAAAGTAGTTGACAAAATCAAAAGCGCACACTTCCCACTGTACAATAAAAATTCAAAAACATTGAAAAAATATTAAAAACAAAAATATAAAAAAATCGTATTACTACCATACACTAGGAAAGTATCTTTGACATGCGATCTTTGCGCCATCGCATGTTTGATTTTTTAAAATCTGGTTTAGTTAAAACTTACAAACACATGGAAACCAGCCTTATTCTTAACCATAAAAAAATATTTACGCACAGTGTCAATAAAAAAAACTACATAACTGATATACATTTTTTATTTCAAGACTTTTTAAATCTTATTTTTGTTACCAAAATAACAATTATATAATTAAAAATAATTACAGACGTAAAATAAAATTTCATTACCCTTGACGACGTACTGCTGCAATCCATTTTTTTTCCTCTTTTATTCCTAAAAAATTTCAGGAAAACGGTGGGATTGTAATTCTGGACTTTTAGTTGGTGTATCTTTGCAATCAACAACACAACACTTCCGAATTGATAGCTTTTTTCCCATTTTATTCATCAATTAATCATTATTAAAATGCACGTATAACATATGACACTAAGGTTTTGACTGAACCAGAATTAAAAAAAAAAAACACGAGAGGGCGCAATGGTCGTGTGTCAAAAGATACTTTCCTAGCGTATATAGTACCAAATGTCTTAACATTTTATACACTGGAGCACGATATCAAACACATTTGTTACAGAAAGGATTGTCAAAAAATTTGACTTGACAAAGACCTTAGATTGTAATCATATATTTCTAGCTTCCATACGTCAGGAGCAGTCTAATTGCGTATTCAAACTCCCTGCCTTTTAGAGTATTAAATTGTACTCTCAAAAAAAAATTCCAGCCCATTGGGCAACGGGACTTCAAAAATGCTGGCATTTGATTGTTATAAAGAAAATAACATTTCTGATATCGTGTGAGGTGACGCGGGTAATGGCTAGTATTCAATATGATATTTGCTATTCGTTGCCATGGCTACCTACATATGTTCCACGTCATGTAAAAATTAATCAAAGCATGCCTAACTAGTTTATTTCTGACAGATCCATAAAACAAAAGAGCGGCTGATTTTTTTTTATTTTCTAAATATTTCCGAAAATAAAGAGTATAGAAAAAAAATGTATTAACGAAACTTTCTTGAAAAAATAAATAGAATAATAAGCCGTTATAAAAAGTATACCATTATTTTATAAAAAACACCGTTATAGCATATATCTCTTCTGCGCATGCGTCGATTTTCCCCAAAAACAATAGGGCTCTTCATATTTGCATACCAAACATCCTCCCAAAATTTGGTTTCAATCCGCTCATCGGTTTGACCTGTATCGTGTTCACAGACAAACAGACTAACAGACGCACAGTTTTTTCAAAAATATGTTTTTCGGATTCGGTGACCTCAAAACGGAAAGATATTGTAAAATTTTTGAAAAGAGATTTTTGACCTAAACTAGTACCATTCTCCACTTGTGGGTTGGAATGGTAAAATATCGAAGTATGTCTTTAAAATTGCATGCTATGTTAGCTCACTGAACACTTCCCCTAAAACATCTGAATGAATATCGCATTACAAATTGACTTAGGTATTCGTTAGATGACTTTTCGATCACGCACGATTTTTCCAACATTTTTCCTTAGGGGAAGCTTAAATAATTCATCCGGGAACCTTTGAACGTGCATAGTGTTACGTGAATATACACACTAGCGTTTTACACACCGTGAAAACGTGACTTTGAAATTGCTTGCCGGAAAGAAAAATGCAATAAAAATAGAGGCGGTCCTAGTCAACCCATTGGAGCATTATATTGCATCCTGAAGGAATATATGTTATGATGAAAACATTACATTGTGAATATCTATCCGATTTTTTTAAACCAGCGGCTCAAAAGCATGTACATTTAATATACCGTCCAGGTTCGTACTTTTAAAACGGTAGACAATAATATTGCTGTCACTGATATTTTACTTAACTGCGACACAAAGTATTATGTACTTGGAGGGCGTTGATTTAACGAATCAACTGTTTTAAATTTAAATTTCTGGCTACGCTACTGAACAGGTTTATTGGGTGTATTGCTTTATTTTAGAAAGTTTTTTTTCTCTTTCATGAAAATCTAATTTGGTTGGCTGTTGGAACTATGTTTAAACTTCCAAATTGGTAGAACGAAGTTAGCTGGAATTTAAACTAACAGTTTTGGACAGTCAAAACATTTTGATTAGATAAGTTGTTAAACAGTACTGGAGGCATTGCGAGCTATAACAATGTTTTGGAAAGAATATAAAAAATTGCTACCACATCCCTAGACTTTTCTGTCTTAATAACCATAATAATTTCAATAGTCATAAAAATAAACTTTTAATCAATGAACTGAAAATAATGATACCTACTAATTTGAAAAGACTGATTTTTATTATGATCCTAATTTACAATTTTGTAAAGCGAAATTACGCGGGAAAGTAAAAGCTTTCTCACTCACCAGGGCACCATATTCTAATATTTATAAAGCGTCAATGTTTGTTAATAAATATTCTCAAATTCCTTTGTTTATTTTATGTACATTTCTACTTAATGTGTATTATTTTTTTGTATACTACTTACTTATGGGAGTTAATGAGAATAATGTCGAAACACCATTAAATATTTAAAAGGTGATTCGAAAATTCGTGTTTTTTACAAATTTTTATTTAACATGTTTGTTAGTGTGACGGTCAGTTTGGGTTTGCAATAAAACTTTCGACTAAATATATACTCTATAGTTTATACGATAAGCTGTGTGGCGTCATTACAAATTCATTATGGCGGACGTTCCAAGATGGCGGATTACCTTTTTCTAAGCACGCTTGACATGGATATCAAATGGAAGTGTTTAACGAGTGGAACACGATTAGCTATGTGGTAATAAACCCAATATGGCGGACGATACATGTCCGATCGGTTTAAAATTTTATACAAATATGTATTTCCCATGACAATAGATGAATTATTTTTAGAAATAAATAATAAATTAATTTTAATCATAAATTAATATTTTAATAGTAAAATTTTTGAAAAACTTAAAAGAAAAAGAAAATATTAGAAAAATAAACTTTTTAATTAAGACAAGCTTTTATTGAAATGTACCAAAAGAGAATAAAAATAATTTTTGGTAGTTTAGGTTCATAATTATAGATAGATACGTAAAATACAATTTAGTATAATAAACCTAATTTAAGAAGTCATTAATTTTATAAAAACATTTTTGAATTAAAAAATATCTAAAAAAGCTGTCTATTTCTTATTTAGGCAGGTAGCTTGTTATATATTATTTTGGCACAGATAAACTTCGGCCCCTATTGTATAAAAGCATAATTTATTGTAGATAATAAACGATCATGAAGGTTACAGCCCACGCTTTTATAATTATGAACCTAAATTATTAAAAAGTAATGTTTTTTTCAGTACATTTCAAAAGCTTATCTTTGAAAAGGTTTTTCTACCAATATTTTATTAATTGAAGATGTACTTTCTAACGAACCTTTCGCCATTTTTAATTCGTTCGACTAATTTATACTTTTTCATTAATTTGTCAGGACTATCCTCAGAGATCATAGTGGTCAATAAAGTAAAGAGATAAAAATTAAAATTCCAATTTAATAAATAAATCCTAAATTAAGTTTTTTGTATACCTACTAACAATTTCTTACATTTTAGATAGTGTGTCTGAATAGTAATTTATTTTTGCACGGCCCCCTACAAAATAGCTTCTTTTCATGCTTGCATAGCGATAGTAAAATGATTCATTTCACACTAGTGCGTAAAGTAAAACAAAAGAAATGCAGTTTTACCAATCCAATAGTAAATTCTCTGTCATTTGCCATTTAAATCAATATTAACAACAGAGACAGCAAAGTAGGCATTGTTTTCGTAAACAAGCCAAATAGATTCCAATATGGCCGGACGTGAATTGTGATAAATGTTTATTTATTATGAAGTTAAAATCAGCCGTTTTATAGGAAGTACTCGTACGTGCAAAAATATATTATGCATCTCGATTAAAATGCTTTAATGAATCGTGTGACTGTTAAAACTCATGTGGTCTGAGCGCTAATTTCTTATTCGACGGGCCTGTACTGAGCTAACTGAAAAAAGTTTCTTTGTACAATAAAAAATACATACATCAAAGTTCCCCTACGTTGGAGCGTAGAAAAAAGATTTGTAAGGGGAGCTTTTTGACACCAAAGCTTTATAATGCATCTCTGCATCTACAAAAAAGACCCTTACTGTGTCAACGTTGAGTTTCAAAAGATTTAGAATAAAACTCTGTCTGAATAATCGCCTACGGACAAGAGAAGAAGAGAATTTTTAAGTGTTTTCTTTATCGATAAAGCGTCACATACAATAGGCTTTCAATCTTTCTTTTTTAATTCGTTTCTGAGGCACTCTTCACTAAATAAATAAGTACTTCACTACGTTTCCAGTTTCTTAGTTGCAAGACAATTGCACGCATTAAGAAGACAAATATCTTGAACATGATTGGTTAGAATATCGGGTGTAACAAAAGACGATGTACTTTGGGCCAGCCTACACACAAACTATTTTTTGTATGGAAAATGCGCGGCTTAAACTGCGTGGACTTTAAAGTAATTAGTTTCCTACAAATTCCTCTTTCACTCTTTATCTCCAATCCTTTCTCCTCAACTAAAACAGCTTCCCCGACGCTATTTTTAAAACTAAATGAAGAACCATAAATCACACTGCAGAGCCTACTGGCGATTTATTATCTTTCCGCTATAAAAATGAATGATTTTCAAAAAAATCGGGAAATTTTTGTTTTTTTCGAAAGTCAATTTGTCGTCAGATCTCGACGTTTTGAGGTTCTAAAAAGCTATTCTGACTATTTTGGCGATAATGTCCGTAAGGCTGTATGTATGTATGTGTGTATGTAAACTTCTTATTACTTTTAAACGCGATCTGATGTGACATTGCTGAACTTAGAATTTCCTGAAAATTTGGAATGATTCGGCACAATAGATTTTGGGAAATATCAAAAACACAAGTTTCAAATAATTTTTAGACGTTTGTTTTTTTAGAATATTTTCTAAACTATAAAACGATTAATTCCAAAATCTAATCAGATCTTCTCCTCAAAAAACTGCGTCGGTTGCCATCAACTGCATCAAAATCAGTTCATTTGTTCACGACATATCGTGAACGAGAAATTCGTAAAAAAGTGTTGTTTTTTTTAAATTACTCGTAAAATTCTTATCAGTCGATTTTTTTGTAATAAATTACTTTCTTAGGTTAAGAAACCTCCATCGATTGCCGCAAACTGCATAAAAATCGGTTCATTTGTTTACGAGATATCGTGAACAAAAAATTCGTAGGAAAGTGTTTATATTTTCTTTGAGCTCGAAGAGCTAAAAAATAAATTTCTTTTCATATATTTTATATATTTTTGAACGGTTTGAACTCAAAAATAGTGGGAAGTTTCAGGGATAGCCTGCAGGGTAAAACATCTTTTCAATTTTTTTTTGTGTTTTGGCTAAGTGTGAAAGATTACGAAATATAAAATTATTTTTTTCAGGTCATTTTTGACAATTTTTTGCCTGTAGCATCTGTTCATTTGACATTTACCGAATTCATTAGCAGTAGCGTTATGAATGGAAAACATTTTTTAGGTGAGGGGAATAGATTCAAGATGAAGAGTGCAGGAAGTATTTTTAGGTATCCAAAGCTCTGCACATATTTTTTACTGATGTTATTCATCACTTAAATATTAGTAAAAAGTGGACATAAAACTGTTTATAAGTTTCAAGGTTAACTATGATTTGTTTCTGAATTCTAACCTCATTTGTTTTCATTTTTCCACGCATGCATTTCATAAGATTTAAGAAATTAAACAGCTCTTATTTTTAAAAATAACTTTGAAATGTTTATGACGAATGTTTGCAGTGTATAATAGAAAAAGACAGTTGACAAATGAAGTACATTAGTATTAACAAGTGAACAGGGATGTTTGCCTTGTTATAAACTGAAAAATCGTATTACGCTTCTATAATCTTGGTTATCAGTCAGCCTTAATTCACAACGGCGCTTAGTCGCCATTTTCTTTTACACACGTAAATAACATGCAGTACAATAAAATATAATTAAATTACGATGAAGGAAGTTTTTTGGTTGAGGATCATAAGTAAATAAGCTTTACCAATGTTTCGCTAGTGGCCAACGTTTCGAAAAATTTATTTTCATCTTCAGGGCCTATGAACATGTATACATATATGTTTATATTTAGGTCATAATATTATATCTAACAGTTACAATAAGTTTTTTTTTAATATTAGAGCTACTATATTATATATATCAAGCTGGTCAAAAGGTGGTAAATTGTTAAAACAACATACATGATCATATTATTACGGGTTAAAAAATATTAATATGTTATCTTAATATAAAAAATCATTAAGAAAAATTATTAAATTTTTATAAAAATGTCACTCAGTAAAAAATTTATTGAAATATTTGTCTGATAATATTATATAACAAAAAGCACTTTCTGTGGACTGATATTTGATACTGATCAACATATATACATGTTCATAGGCCCTGAAGATGAAAATAAATTTTTCGAAACGTTGGCCACAAGTGATACTCTGGTAAAGCTTTTTTTTTCAATTGCGAAACATTGGTAAAGCTTATTTGCATATGATCCTCAACCAAAAATCTTCCTTCATCGTAACATTATATTGGATCAACGCTACTTTATACTGAAGACATAATTAAATTAGTTATAAGTATGCGAATTATTAAGGAAAAAGCGTGTGCTTTTTTAATAGTCACTACTATTTTTTACATGTGAATGACACCGGCAGCTGATCGCTTCGCCCACTCACGGTCCATAAAATAACAAAAAAAAAACTCCAGATCGCAGTGCCAAACCCTGCCGACAATATAGTGTATTTGCTAATGCAGGCAGTATGGCTTTATTATGGAAACAACTTTGTTGTTATGGAGAAAATAAAAAATTTAATACAGCCCTTAAAATTATATTTTTTTCTTAATTTTAATATTATTATCAGTTCATACCTGCACCAAATTGAATACACCCTTCACTATGTAAATCCATATCTACAAACTAACGTTATCATACAAATTTTTAAGTTCGGTCCTGTCAGGTCGATTTTAATAAAATTTTGGCAGCATTTTTCTATCTTTACTAATGAGTTAAATTTCAAATTTGAAATGATTCTAAGAATTTTTTTGGTATTTTTGAGCTTAAAAACTTATTTCAACCCCTGAAAACCACCCTTAAAATGATCCGATTAGGCCCATTTTAAATAGACTTCTTACGGTGATAGATTTCAACATGTGGACCAACTTTCGTTAAAATCAATTAACTCCTTTGAATTTAATAAAATGTTGGCAGCTCATTTCTATTTTTTCTAATGGGTTAAATTTCAATTTTGAAACTAAAGATCTAATTTAAAAAAAATGAGCCCATGCTACCCAACGTCTTTCTGAATATTAAATAATTTTGAGAGAACTTTTCAATATTTTTAAAAAATACCCTGTGTGCAGTGTGCGAAGTCGTGCAGGTTACAGATCCGGTTTGTGTTGGTCCGTGCAGGTCTAGTGTGCACGTTGAACTACTTCGTCTTGTAATAAATAAATGTTATCTATCTATATATATTGTAGAAATTTAAAATTATGTGCCCCTGTCAAAAATATAATATCGTGGCAATGATTAGAAATATCAAAGTTAAAATTTTTAATATTGTATGACTTTGAATCTTGTTTGAATTGGAATGACTTTGCTAGAGAATGCTACATGAATGGAACAAGGAGCGCATCAGAATAGCTTCTAAGGCGGTGCGAGTGAGACGAAGTCCGCTGCTAGGTGTTTTGAATTGTGTGATAGAGAACGGACAGAACCGGCAATTTGGTCGTCGTAGCGAGCGGATCGCGATAAAAAGAGTGCGATATAATTGATTGTTGTGAGATTATTGAGAATTTTTTGGAGTATTGGAGATTAGAAGTTTTGGTTGGTCAGCGTTTATAGTTGTAGCCGAACATTATTCAATTGTTTGTTCCATTGTTAGTTGTTAGGAGTGTGGATTTGGCAGTGTTTTTGATCCTTTTATTAAAGTTCTTAATTAAAGGGAGGGCCTTTAATTAAGAACTTTAATAAAAGGATCTGTGGTTTTAACTTTTATATCCCTCCGTGATATATCAACAAGGACCTTGTTGCTGTATTCCATACTGAACAAGATTGGTTAAATAGTTTGAGTTGAAGCTTATTTAACATCGTTGACAATTTTGTTTGAATTCTTTGGTATTTTGTCAACGTTCTGAGTGGCGGAATAATAAGCAATTAAATACTACGCATTATAAACCATTATTAATTTTAAACAACAATCACGGATATAAATTGTTAGTTTTTATTTTGTTTTGGTCGCGGAATTACTACTAGAGTGTAGGTTTTTAGTTGACATTTTTGGGTACAAGTTTAGCGTGTTTTCATTGCACGTATTGTTGGGGTGTGTGTTATTTATTTATTTAATTATTTATTTGTTTTTTGTCGTCGTGTCTTCGGCACCAGCTGTTATTTGTGTCTGTCTTATTTATTCTTGTTATTGGTAGTTTTGTTAAGTTTGATGTAAGTTGCCCAAATTTCGAAAGCTCTCACTGTAGACGAGTTGAGAAGGCTTCGTACGGTTTTTAGTCTTGGCGCCCTTTTGTATAACCGGTCGGTTACAACACAGTACGATTTTATTAAAACCTTCGAAATTGAAGCAACTTTTTTGGTTGTTATTTTTAAGTTGTCCTTTGTCTTAGTGTCTTGTGGTAGGATTTTGATTTTAGGCTTCAGCCTATTTCGTTTGATGAGGCTGTTGTATGATTGGGAGTTGTGTGAAATATTGGATTGATCTTTCATTTTTATTTTTTATTTACGTTCAGCTTATCCACACCTCGTGCCGCTGAATAAGCTAGCCGGCTGGCAACATGTAGACGAGTTAATTTTGACTGAGTTACAAAAAAAGAAAAAAAATGGGTAATTAACCGTCATACTATACAGGGTGTCCCATCGGTCTGGGGGCGGAGGATAGCTCCTCACTCAGGCAACATATTAAAATTCTGTTTTCGCTAGTCGATAGGTACCCCCTTTGTGCACAAATTAAAATTAGTTTCTTTTATACAGAGTGTTCAAATACAGAGTGGCACATTAACCTTATGTTTTTTTTAATGGAACACCCTGTATATTGTGACATTTTTAGAAAGCCAATTCAGTGCTGATCAAATTGATACACAATTATATGGGCCTATCTTGAACCGTTCTCCCGCTAGAGGGAGTTGATTGAAAAAAAATGGCCCAGTTCAGACGCTTTTGGTGGCTAAACCCTTTGAGATACTGACTTCGAGTTTTCGCAGAAAAAAAGGTTTTTTAATGCAGATTTCATTCACGTGTGGAAAAATTGTAGTTTGTTTTTTAATATACGGGGATTTTAAACTTTCTCAAAACTTTAAAAAACTATTTTTTTTAATGCACACCCTGTATATTTAGTATTTCTGAATGCGGGTTTTAATAAGCTTTCTTATGGTACCACATTTTTAAGGGGTTAAATTTGAAAAGAAAAATTTCGAAAAATGTCACAATATACAGGGTGTTCCATTAAAAAAAAACATAAGGTTAATGTGCCACTCTGTATTTGAACACTGTATAAAAGAAACTAATTTTAATTTGTGCCCAAAGAGGGTACCTATCGACTAGCGAAAACAGAATTTTAATATGTTGTCTGAGTGAGGAGTTACCCTCCGCCCTCAGACCGATGGGATACCCTGTAAATAAAACAACGCGTCTGTCTGTCTGTCTGAATGCAATAAACTCAAAAACTACCGAACGAATTTTCATACGGTTTTCACTAATATAATAAATAAAATATAAAGAGCGATAAACGAGGAAGGCTTCTGTATATAATTTGTAAATATTTTGTACAAAATGGCTGAACTAGTGTATGACGGTGTTCTGTCAAAAGAAAACTGTTTTCGAACACTTATAATTATACTCTGGCTAAATATTTAGAGATACATCTAAACAATGTAAGTAGTAAAGTACAGTATGTTTTGGACTATAAAACGCATCTCAAATTTATACGATGGTTTTTAGAAAAATACATTTTAATGTTACTTTCGGAAAATAATTTTTATTTATTGTTAACATAACTTGTACTTGCAATATTCAATTTATCTTCACCTGCGTCATACCTACCTTCAATGGCGTGCGATATTTTTCGGGCTATAGGACACGTACATCAAATTTATTGGAAAAAAAATTGGTTGTCTGTAAAGTCGGTTTACGGACGATAGTTTTACGTGATAACGTATTCCGTAATACATAACCTAAACCTCCCAAAATTTGGTTTCAATCCGCTTATCCTTGGTGTCGGAATGATAAGAAATGTCAAAAGTGACGTTTGCAACTTACAAAGTATTATGTTCTAATAATAATTAGTTATTCCAATACTTAACTTAGAAGGCGTTGCATTTCACAATATACTAATGTCAAAAAATTGAATTAAACATTAGAAATGCAGCCGTTTTCATGTTAAGACAAGACATACGTTTGCTTCTAATTTCCATGTACGGCAAACAAAGACAACCGACTGCGTCGCGCCATGCATTAGACAACATTGCATTTATACAGCTATTTTTCTATATAAATTTGTATAAAATATTTTTCTATATAAATTTGTATAAAAAAACTGTTTAGGCAAATTCTGTTATACGAAATCTATGTAAAATGTTCTCCTCTTTCGTTTAAGACTGGTTTCAAACCGATCTGATTTAAATTGGGCGAGAAATTAGCAAAAAGCACGCACAGGGTCAGGCGGAACGTTACGCGTTATGCGTTACGCGTTACACTTTTTCGTACATGCAGCCGGTGTTTTATCAATTTATAATATTGGTGATTCATCAATTTATAAGACGTTATCACGTCAAAAAATATTTTAATGTTACTTTCGGACCATAACACGCACCCAAAATTTAAGTCAATTTTTCTATGTAAAAAGGTGCGTCTTATAGGCCGGAAAATACGGTACTTTGATAGTTAAGCTGTGTAGATGAGAAGGTCAATATAATATTTCCAGAACAGTTTTTCACCTGGGCGAACCGGGACGGGCCATTAGTACGTTGATAAAACTTTTATAGCGGCATAATGTGGGCGACCTTACCTATGTAGTCCTATTGGTGAACAGTATATCAACAACACACATTTTTTAACGTTTTTTTCTTCATTATTATCAGTTAAACCGCGCTCATGATTTTGAGGTCATTATGAATTTTATTCGGGGAACGTGAATCAAAAGGTCACGGTTACAATAATATTGTTTTGGTGATAATTTTATTCAATAATTTATGATAAAAACGTGGTTAGCGAAATATGCGTTGAAAAAACGTGGTTGGTTGTTTTGTAGTTATTATTCACCAGCCTCAAAAAAGAAAGTTATCAACTCGATAATAATAATAATAATACCTTTGACGTCCGTTTCTCGACTTTGTGCCATAACAGACGCCATTCGCACCATTACTATTTTCCATCTACCACACTTCCCGTTATTTTCTACATTTTTCAACTTCAACTTACTGACAGAAATCGACGAATGAAGGAATTTTAGGACATTAGAATAAAGTAGGCAAATTTTGAGCATAGAGTTTGACAGGTATTCGGTCATGGCGTTGAATAAGGAACCATCTCGATATTTATCTGGAATTATTGAGGCAAACCAAAGGAAGTCTCAACAAGATGGCCGGTACAGGAATTACCGTTTCTCGACGAGAGGCAGCACAAAAAAACGCTCACCCACATCTGCCGCCGCCGGCATTCGAACCCGGTACCTCTCGAATACGTGTGCTCTCACCACTTCGCTGCCCGATCGGTATACGTATATTATTTTTTCGAGTTTCGTGATGGCAAAAAATGAAACTCATAATTTTCTCATATCCGTCTGTCAGAGCATTATAACTTCGCCATCTTTTCATCGATTCCGATGAAATTTTACAGGCAGGTTTCTTATCTGAACCGCCGTACAACTGTGTAATGAAATTACAAAAAAAATTATTTAGAGGTAGCTTTCCATACATATAACTGAAGTATGATTTTTTTATTTTCGCGCACCCCTTTGCATGGGATATCGTTGGACAGGTTTTTAAAAATGCAATAAACGTTTTTAGGTGAATATTTCCCGAGATATAGCTCTTAAAGTCGTCAATAATGTGTCTCCCCTTTCTAATTTTGAAGCCATATGATTAAAAAATCTGACAAAAATCAAGAAAGTAGCACTTTATACATTCTTTCAACCAAAGACACGTTCAGTACATTTTCAATCATAAAAATAAATTTTACCCTACCGTACAAAAAGAAGTTTTACTTAAAAACTTTTTTAAAATTCAGTAGTTACATCATTTATGTTTAAATAAATACAATATTTTAATAAATACAACATTCAACGAATAAAATATTTAATAGCATCTTCGTGCTCGAATGTAAACAAATAAGCATCATCTGTAGCTGATCGAACTTTCGCTGCAAATACCCTTCGATAACTCGTTTCAGTTTCGAACTTATGTTCAAAGGCGCACAAAAACAGATTATGTCTGAAACCCTTCAGCAAGCATTTATTGCCAGACTTGTCACCAGGCACTAAAATCCATTCAGCCTGCACGAAATCCAAATCGTGGGTAGTATACAGGATGTGATCATCATATAAATTAACATAACCTGAAACAAATGTATAAACATAGAACAGCGTTTCCTAAACTTTTTTGTTTACGAATTCCTTAGAAAACTGTAAAATTATCACGGGTCCCAATAATACAAAACCTCAAACTACACAAGTGGGGAGTGGTACTAGTTTAATTTTACAATATTTTTATGTTTTGATGTCCCCCGACTCCAAAAAACTATTTGTCGAAGGAGTCTGTCCATCTGTTTGTCTGTAAACATGGTACAGGTCAAACGGATGAGCGAATTTCAACCAAATTTTGAGAGGATGTTTAATATGCGAATAAGAAGCGCTCTATTGTTTTTGGGGAAAATCGGTGCATTTGCAAAAGAGATGACGTTGATTTTTTATATTATAAAAATTGTATACATTTCATAACTGTTTCTATTTATTTTTTCAAGAAAATTTTGTAAAAAAATTTTTTTGAATAAACCAACGGTGTAACAAATAATTCAAAAATTACAAGACGCAAAATTTTACAAAATACACCCCAGCGTTAAAGTTTGAAAATTGGTATACCTATATTTTTAATGACACTTTGAGCTTAATTAATATAATTTACGTAATTTGAGAATAAAAATAACAGTTGAAAATCGATAGGGATCAATGTGATAACAAATAAAAGTTATTAAGCAATGAAAAAAAATATTAGTAAAAAAAAATTTCAAGACAATTATTTTTATTGAAATGCATTGAAAAAAAAATAATTTTAGTAATGTATAAATACTTTGGGTCAAAATTTTATAAGCGTGCATGACTTAAGGCATACCTAGAAGGAAATTTAATAGAGACTTATCCCGGGCAAATTGTTTAAAATTTTACAACCCGCTTTGGAGACCGATAGATTCTAAGTTTATAGTAGGTATAACTTTCTATTGTATCATAAAGATATTATACATTTTGTGCAGACAATAAAATATGGATTTTATGTTGGTTACTAATTACTAATAGTTTAAGTACGCAGGTAATTATTATATTTTGAAGGAACTTGACTTCAGCACTACGGAGTTATAGACCTTAGTATTTGATATTAATTTCAAATTGATACCTCTAGCCGTTCCTTAGAAAATGAGTCTTGGCGAACAGACAGACAGACGGACAAGGGTTTCATTTTTGTTCATTCCTTAAAAATGACTGAGAAATGACCCCGCACAAACCTTATGGGATTTGGTTCTCGGTTAAATTGATCGAAAATTGTTTAATTTCATAGTTTAAAAGTCACTAAGAAAAAGTGTTCGTGGACGCATAGCCTAAAAACCAATAGATTTTTAGCTACAGATATGTTTAGCGAGATTTTAGATATAGGAATATCCATTGAATTAACAAACATGTTCTATGTTCAACTTTTGTGCTTTTTTTTAGAAATAGAACAATAGTCGAAAAGTAGGTAATATTGGAAGGTGTCGCCATAAAATAATAATGTCATATTCATCGCACTCGAAAACAAATTTCTAGAGTTTGGGATTTTTTAGGAATGTGAATGCAATGGATATCCCTATATCTAAAATCTCGCTAAACATATCTGTAGCAAAAAATCTATTGGTTTTTAGGCTATTCTCCCATGGACACTTTTTCTTAGTGACCTTTGAACTATAAAATAACACCATTTTCGATCAATTTAACCGAGAACCAAATCCCATAAGACTTGTGCGGCGTCCTTTGGTAGTTTGGTAATCTGACTAACCTATTTAATAAATAAATAAATACCTGAAACAAACAGCGTTTCGGAGTTATATCTTATATTATCCAATACGAACGATGTTCCATTTTCACTATCGTAAATCCTTGCTATCCATTTGCCATCTACATAACTATTTTCTGTTAGATTTTTCAAGAAAACGTTACGTAATCCCGGAGCATCATTTTCTTTAATTTCAGAAGCAAAAAAATATTGTTGAAATTTGTCATTCCTTAAAAATATTGCTTCATCTTTTAGCAGAATTTTTACACAGTTTGGAATAGCATCGTAAAAATCGTTTGCCCTTCTTTTCAACGCCGCCGATGATCTTGAATGATAATAATTATTCCATTTTGTCAACGCATAGGCAAACTTCAAAGTCCAGCGGTTAATATCGTCGTATTTGTTTTTTGAAATTTCGCGGTACAATTCTATGTAACCAAATAGCTTGTTTTCGAAACTCTCACAACTTTCAATCCAATTAAATAGTTCGTTCACATTTTCGCTATTCCTATATTTGTTATAAATATTTCTATAAATATAATCATTCCTTACAACCCCATTGTCATTACATCCGTTAACAAACCAAACACAGTTTATTATTATTAGACAAAAAAGATTAAATTTTTTCATTTTGAAAATAAAAATAGATGCACACTTTATTTAATATTTTGGTAAATGAATTACTATTAAATGTTTGCTTGATAACATTTCAAATGTGACTTAAAATTGACCTATATTCGTATTTAGTAATAATTTGTTTATTACAAAATTACGTGAATAACTGATAATTTTTAAGCAGTTATCATCGATTTATAACAACAGGAACGTATTATATTTATAATAAAGACAATATTAGAATAGAATATATTTATTGTCCTATACAGCAGTCAATATAAAAGTAATATTTAATTTAAAAACATATACCTATATCTTGCTACGCACATGATGATGCCATTGATAAGAACTATTTATTAGAATTCTCAAAATTTTATTAAAAATATAATAAATAAAAATAACAATAGTAAAATATGAAAAAGAACATATCATAGTGAACTTCAAGTGTCTTTCCTTTCTTGAAACTCCTAGGATTTGAATCTGGTCCTATTGCTTTGGCAATAAAAATCTAATATTATTTCTTATGCCTGCAGTACACATTCGCCGAGAGATACCGAGACTAAGCGAACGCTCGCCTGATTTCGTAGCGCACTGTCTCGCCTCGCCAGCCCTCGTAGACGCTCGCTTGTATACCTAATCTCTCGGCGAATGTGCACTGCAGGCATTAGAAATGTAGACTCCTTTTTAAAGCCTGTACTGTTTTCAATAGTTTAATATATTATATTACCATATACTTATTAAAAGTGGAATTCTTATCATTCGATGGACTTCTTAGAACTAGCACTTTAAGGGGGTATACGCAGTTAGAAACTTAAAAAAAAAATATTTTTTTTATTGTATTTTCGGAATGTACATATATTTGAGTACATTCTTTAAAAATTTCAAATTGATCCGCCAAATATTCTTAGAGATACGTTTGGATCGTTACATAATAGACGCCGCAAAGACCAGAGTAGCAGTTATGGCGCGCAATACCTGAGTTGACGTTGACTCTTTTCATTGTATTTGCAACAACAACTCGGAATATTAGAAGCCGCTGATGATGCAGAGGGTTCATCTTATGACCCTGGCATAGATGACTCCATGAAAGTTGAAAAAAAATTAACGATGTGTAAACATCTTTTGAAACTTTGAATGCGTTCTTCTCAAAACAATGTTTTCAAAGTCATATGGCACGATTTCCCAAAAACGGCTCAACCGATCGGTCTGAAATTTTAACGCAACTTTCTCAGATATATTCTTCAGGTATTAATCGAAGAAATAAGATTTCTGATAATCATTTCTATTTTATTAAACAATTTTACAAACAAAATTTAATTCAAAATCGGATTTTTTTTCGATGCTGTCATTTTGTCAAAAATCAAAATTTTGTCTATTCCTTTGATCAATAGCCCTAGATTTATCTATTCACTAAGAGAATATTCTGTTTTTTTTTTAATTTAGATAATCCAAAGCGGATGTATCTTGCACACCGCCAGACACCTTTTTTAGAAGTTTTAGAAGGACCTCCAGAAGATCGGCTACAGGAGCAGTGTGAATCAATACCTATTGTTAAAAATAAAAAATGCCGAAATAAAGCTAAAATTTAGCACAATATTTATTAATACTACTTGTATTTGTCAAAGAAAATCCCTCTTCAGAAAAAAATCGTAAAAAACGACGTATTTTGGCCTTGAAACTGCGTATAACCCCTTAAATGGTATTTTTCTGATTTTTAATATTTACAGTTTCGCGTTTTTTATCACCAAAACAGCGACTATTTATATTCTCACATTTTGTTTATCCATAAGAACCAATTTTCTTAAAAATTAAAAATATTTCACACTATTTTAGCAACTATTTTGTATCACACTCTTTATTTGTCTTTTTATTTAATGAAACGCTCGTTTATTTACGAAAATATACCAACTTAAATTTTTCAAATTTGTAACAATTGAGTTTTTTATTGCAGCTCCTCATAACTAAATCCGATTGATTATTCCAGATTGATCCTTATGTATCTGATATGTGCAATTTGCTAATAAATTCAAAGTCCATTTCGTCATTTACAATTTCTTCACTTCCAATATCTGTGCATTCTTCCATTGCATCACTAGTCGTATTTTCGTTGTAAATATGATCATCAATGTTATTATTGCTTTCGTTATCCATTGAAACAGATAAATTTAAAACTTGTTCATTTATTGAAAACATATTTTCACCGGACACGAAAATATGATCACTGTTACTATTTATATCATCATTACGTCGATGATTCAATGGGGCATTTACAATTAATTCTTCATACCCAAAGTGTCCATACGCTTTGCTTGCATCAATAGTCATGTTTTCACGTGACATATAAGTATGATCATTATTTTCATCATAACTTTCGTGATGCAATTGAACATATGCAAATCCGTCAATGTCAAAATGTGTGTACACTTTATATTCATTATTGGTTGTAGGCTCGTAAGTACAATCTAGATTTTCCATTTTTTCATCATCACTCTCGTTATTCAATGGAACATCTACAAATTCTTCGTTCTCAAAGTATCTATACTCTTTGTATACATCATTGGTCGTGTGAAGATGCTCCTCGATTCCATTAGTTTCATCGTTCCATTCGTTTTGTAAATTACCATCTGAACTTACAAATTCCATCCTTCCAATGTGTTCGTCAAGAAAAAGTTCTTGTGAAACAGCATTAGTGTCACTATCGTATTCCCTCAAAGAATCTAAAGAGTAGGATTTTTGTCTTTGCGGTTCAGGGGTAAGAATTCTTTTATTTAATGATTGACGCACATGTCTTTCTGAGGAATTAGACTGACTTGATTTCGAACTAGAAGAAAGATCATTTGTATTTTCAATTTGAAAACTCCTACTGGGACCAGCTTCTGAATCATCAGTTTTTGGAACACGTAAATCAATAGGTTCTTCCTGAATCGCTTCCAAAGAAAACTGTCTGCTCAAACCATTCGATGTAGTACTTTCGAGACTATTTTGGCTGAAGTAATCATTGTAATTATCAAAATAGAGAAGGTTATTTCCATTTTCCATTTCATCAGCTGTCGACCATTTTGCGTATCTTAGAGATTTTAAATAATCATAATCAAACTCAGGCAACGAATCTTCTCTTGCGTTTTCTTCATCTGTATTCTCTTCTGAGGTTGAAAAATCCAGCTTTCTGCACACATGATGATACGGTCGAGGGTAATATTTTTTGTTTTCTGCAATAAAATCGTTTTTGGACGTCATCTGTAAATTACACATTAATTATATTATTCCATGAAATACTATATTAATGATTCTACAAAAATTTTCTGGAACACTAAACATAAGTCTTAAGTTTATTATATACTTGTCAATAAAATGAATAACGTATAATTTTAAAACTACCTAAGTTTGTGTGATATCGACTACTTGTTGGGTATAGTCCGAACTTTATTACAAGATTTAAATAATATGAGTTTAGAATTAAACGAAAGAATTTAGAAGTGAAAGACAGACGAAAATGAAACGCATAAATGTAAATCTAAACGATTTGAACCAACAAAATAAATACGAAAGTTTTAACCCGTAACACAGTTAAACATTTTTATATTTGCAAACATAGTGACGACTCAGTTTTTGCCATGATGTATTAATATGAAAAAAACTGAGTTGCCACTAATGTTTGATCATTATTTAAGACGGCAACCATATATGTATATTCTTACAAAGCTCTTACCGACTAAAACATCCACAAAGTTAAAAGCTCTTGATCTACAGGACTAGTAACTATATCAACATAAATACCCGCTGATCAGCTGATCAGGTTCTCGCAGGTTTGATTGATTTAAATTAATGTTATGTAGGCTTTTTACCCGACTTTGGCGCAGCCAAAAGGAAGGGTTATGAGTTCAGCAGTCTATGCATGTTTGTCCTTACGGATGTTCCACCGTAGCGCCTAAATTATTCATCCGATTTTTATAAATAAGGTGTCAATCGATTCGTTTTTATGGTCCGGGGCACATGGGCTACATTTATTTTTGAATTTTGATCCCAGGAGTGAGCAAATTAGAATCAAATAAAAAATAGTTCAAAATAAATAATTTAAATAAAAAAAAAGTTCAAAAACTAAAACTCGACTACTGTCCGGGTAACATGGGCTACATTTATTTTTGAATTTTGGTTCCAGGGGTGAGCAAATTGGAAATAAATAAAAAATAAGAAAAGTTCAAAAACTAAAACCCGACTATGGCTCGGGTAACAAAGGCTTAATTTATTTTTTTTAATTTTGCTCTCTAAGGTGAGAAAATTGAAAACAAATAAAAAATGAGTTCATATATTTTTTTTTTTTTTTACAAAAATTACAAACAAAATTTATTTAATACATTACATTACATTACATTTTATTTAATTTACATTTTTTCTACATATTAATATTAATGTTTCCTGCCCAACTTGGCAAAGCCAGTGCTAGGGCAGGACTCAACATATTGTGGCTGTGCAGACCGAGTTTCAATTGATATTTATTTTACTTTATAGTTGAGGATGATTATAATTTCCAATACGTAGTTCATGTGTTTTTGTGTGCGTATAAGTGCGTGTATGTAGGTATGTGAGTGTGGGGGTGTAATATATGCGTATGCTACTGTGTGCGTGTGTGTGTACATGTGTATGTGTTTTGGTGTGTGTGTGTGTGTGTGTGTGTGTGTGTGTGTGCGCAAACTTATATGAGAGTATGTGCGGTGATGTCTAACGGTTATGTAATATATTTTGGTAAGTTTGTGTATGGTTTTGTAGTAGCCAGTGTATAATATGTTTTTTGAAGCTATTGATGCCCGTAATCGATTTTATGTCCAGTGGCAAGTTGTTGTACATTTTGGGAGCCAGGTAGCTAAAATGATTTTGGCCGAACGTTTTTGCCTTCTTGGGGACTTGGATATCTTGGTGCAGTCTGGATCTGGTTTCATAGGAATGTTGAATAGGGATACGTAGAGAGGATTTGCGGTGATAGTGAATAAGAATAGTTTTTAGGTAAAGTTGATATATATTTAACACCTGAAAGTCATGATACAGTTTTGAAGATGGGTACATGTATGGTTTTTTAAGGATGATTCGGATAAGAATTTTCTGGATGTTTTGGACAGGGGCTAGGATAGTTTTGAAAGTACCTCCCCACGCGATTATGCCGTATGTCAGTAGTGATTGGCAAAGAGCAAAGTATACTGTTCTTAAGTTGAGTTCAGTCATGTAATGTCTAAGCGTCGAGAATATATAGATGAGTTTTCGCATTCGATTTGTCAAAGTCTGTATGTGCACATCCCACTTCAGTCTGTAGTCTATTGTAACACCAAGATATTTGATATTTTTGACGTTTGTTATTGGCGCACAATTACAGGTAAGGTGGTCGTCACATTTGTGCAGTCGTAGTTGCAGGTTCGTCGGTTGTCCTGTTATATTGGCACTAAAAGTTATGTATTTCGTCTTTGTTATGTTCAAAGTCAGTAGGTTGTTGTTAAGCCATCTATATATTTTCGTCATTTGTTTTTCTGCTCCAGCCATTGTCTCGTCCCAGGTAGATCCAGAGAAATACAGTACAGTGTCATCAGCGTATGATAATATCAGTCCGTCAGTGTTCATGTTACACAGGTCGTTGACGTATAGTAAGAAAAGAATTGGTCCAAGAACTGTACCCTGTGGAACACCAAAACTGATGGAGCGTCCCGAACTCTGCACTGTACCAACTCTAGTGGTCTGTGTCCTGTCAGTCAGGTAGCTTTCAAACCATTTGAAAGGTACGTCACGGATACCAATGTTGGAAAGTTTTTGGAGGAGGATTTTGTGGGAGACTGTATCAAATGCTTTCGCTAAGTCCAGAAATACTGCCAAACTTTTTTTGTCGTTGTCTATGTCAGTGGTGATAATTTCAGTCAGTCTGGCAAGCGCATCATTGGTCGATCTGTTTTGTCGAAATCCGTATTGTCTGTCAGATAATAAATTGTATTTGTCCAGGTAAGTCATTAGTCTCTTTTTCATGGCTTTCTCAAGTAGTTTAGATAAGGTGTTGAGTAAGGAAATTGGTCTATAATTAGATAGTATAGCCTTGTCTCCCGATTTATGAATAGGGCATATGACTGCTTTTTTAAAGTGACTTGGGAATTTTCCTTCGGTTAAACTTAAGTTAAATATATAAGTTAGTGGTATAGAAATTTGATTTTTTATCGTCTTCAGTGTGGTAGCGGTTATTTTGTCTGGTCCAGGGGCTGTATTTGATTTAAGGTCGGTAATTAAGTCTAGTACTTCAATGTCGGTTATAGGTGCTAAATATATGGATTGTGGGACAGACGGGAGTTGATGGACAAGATTGGCGAGTTGGTCTTCGTTCATTGCCGTATTATTTATGATTTCGTTGGCCAAAGTATTTCCAACTTCGGTAAAATGTTTGTTGAAGCTATTAGCCGCTGCTTCTGGATCAATTTTGGCATCAATAGTGTATGTATCTGTTTTCAGTGTGTGTATGTTATGTTGTGACTTGGATGTGTCTGTGTGGGTTATGTTTTTTATTATTTTCCATGTTTTTTTCAGATTTGTTTGATTTTGCGTTATTTGTGCAGTGTAATAATTTTCTTTAGCTCTTTTTATGAGCATGTTGCATAAGTTTTTGTATTTTTTATAGTAAATAATAAGTTCATTATTGCTAGTATTATTGATTTTTTTATGCAATTTGTCTCTTTTCTTGATGGAAACAAGTAACGCATTAGTGATCCATGGCTTAAGTTTGGTTTTGTTATGTGTTAGTGTTCGAGTATATGTACTGTTGTTTATGTGTGTCTGCAATGTGTTTATGAATGTGTCTGTAGCCGCATCGGTGTCCAGTGAGTTATATATGTCTGTCCATGTTTCCTGATTTAGTGAGTGTATTAATTGTTCGTAGTTTATTGTTGTTATTGTGTTTGGCTTACTAGTGTGCTCTGTGTGTATGTTTGTAGTGTCAATGAAGAGTATTGTGCCATAATGGTCTGTAATTGATGTTTCCAGAATGACGGATTTTGTAGGTTTTTTTGTTCTCAACATAATATGATCAATGCAGGTTGCGGATTCTTTATTGATTCGGGTTGGTTTTTTAATACCTTGGATGAATCTATATTCGTTTAATAAATTTAAATAATCATCTGCTTGTGGATGTGGATTGAGCTGGCAAGTGTTAATATTTAGGTCGCCCGCTAGAATAATGTCTTGTCCTTGTAACGTCTGTAATTTATCTCTTATTCCACTCAGGAATACAGTGATATCCCTTATAGCAGGCGATCTATATATAGCAATTACCGTCAAATTATTATTAAATGTTATTTCCAATCCATTGGTATTAGGGATGATTAGTTCTTTAATTGTGATAATGTGGTTGTCTTTTATGTAAACTATTACTCCGTCATTCTGGGTTTGATTGTGTTGTGTGTGGTGATGAAGTGGCATACGACCACGGCTATCCTCAGATGAGAATATTTTCTTGTTTCATACTTTTCAGTAGTCGGGTTTTAGTTTTTGAACTTAATTTTTATTTTAACGATATAAATCAAATTTTATAGTGTAGTGAATAAATCTGGCTTTAATTTGATAAGCAGTTTATTTAAAATAAAAAAAAAACATGTTAGTGTAGATAATAACGAAAAAAAGTTTTTTAACCCGACTACTAGGGGCCGTTACAGAAAAAAAGTGGCAAACATTTTTTAATTGAGTTTTTTCTATTGACATATTTTTACCTCTTGCAAATCAACGTAATTTTAATAAAAAAAAACACGGGCGCTAGTTAAAAGTAAAATTCTTCAGAATTTAGACGGGCAACCTGATCGTAATTTATTAATATTAAATTATAAGTTAATTTTTCATTTTAATTGTATCTTAACTAAATAATAGATTACCATATAAATCTCAGTGTGGGATTTAGTACCGTAATATTTCTTAGGTAACAAAAAAATCGAGATAAATACAGTCAAAATGTCTGACGCTTAGTACATGTAGATTTTTCTGTATTTAATAAAACCTTATTTAAAAAAAATTCAGACTTTTATTTTCTAACTAAAAGTAGCAATAAAACTAAGATAAACCATTATAATCATTATTAATATGTTTTATAAAAAGCTGGCATAATTCTTTCATAAACGTTTATCAATATAATTCAAAACTACATTATATTGAACAGATCGTTTTAAGACATGCGTCTACACGTTATTTTATCATTTTTATCACCAAAAATCGTTAGTGTCCATAAAGTACTTTGAATCAAAAATAAAAATCTGTACGTGTTTTAAAACATTACAATTTTAAGAAATAATAACATACTTTAGATTAATTTTTGTAGTAGAACTTTGAAAACAATTTCGATTTGCACTGTTTATAACACAATCACTCATTATTATTAGAAGTAGAACTGTTCAAGTCAACTGACCAAAGTAGAATAAATTCGATATTTTTACCTATGCCTACGATATATCTGAGGATTCAGGTAGAAGTGTAGGTCATTAGATACACTATAGACCGGTGTTTCCCAACATAGGGCCCACGCCCCACAGGGGGGGCAATTTGATTGTCAAGGGAGGCAACTCGAAAATGGACTCAACACGAGTTTAACCCTTTCGCTCCGAGCCATTTAAATGCAATGCTAGATTTCGGTGCCTTTAACGAAAAAAGCAAATTCTTAAATAATTGCAGTAAATAATTATTAGGTATAATTTCGTTTGACGAGTTCAAAATATCAACTGGTTGTTTGGCGTCGGCAAGTAAACTTCCCTGCGGCAGATGGCAGGCTTCGCGGGGACGTTTTAAAATCTCCCCAAACAACGCAGTTGTTCGCACCTGAATGGCTCATCGCAACGTCTGTAGTGTTTCACAGCATTCAGTTGGTGTTAATTTGAAATAAGTGTCCGTCAAAACTGTTGTAAAAGCTCGTTGATTTAATAAATATATACAAATCTTTGATTAACGTCTGATTAGAACTCTTCAATAAATAAAATTATCGACCAATTTTTCAGACAATATATTAACAAAATATAATTAATACATTAACGTTTCGATCCCGATTTGGATCTTCTTCAGAATGAATCTAAAAATATAAAAAAATAATTAATACTTATTTAGTTTCTATTTATTTTTAACGAAATTCGTGAAAGATTTTTTTAATATTGAAATATTGAAAAAAATTATTATTTTTTTCAATATTTCAATATTAAAAAAATCTTTCACGAATTTCGTTAAAAATAAATAGAAACTATCTTCTTCAGAATGAATCTAAAAATATAAAAAAATAATTAATACTTATTTAGTTTCTATTTATTTTTAACGAAATTCGTGAAAGATTTTTTTAATATTGAAATATTGAAAAAAATAATAATTTTTTTCAATATTTCAATATTAAAAAAATCTTTCACGAATTTCGTTAAAAATAAATAGAAACTAAATAAGTATTAATTATTTTTTTATATTTTTAGATTCATTCTGAAGAAGATCCAAATCGGGATCGAAACGTTAATGTATTAATTATATTTTGTTAATATATTGTCTGAAAAATTGGTCGATAATTTTATTTATTAATAAATATATACATTCAATTCAATTTTTTAATATTGAAAATTATGTATAGGGGGGCATAAGAATTTTAGAAAGGCTATAAGGTGAGGCATGGCACAAAAAAGGTTGGGAAACACTGCTATAGACTATAAAGTATAGACGCTCAACAACAAAGAACATAAGCGCTGTACAACTAACGGTATATTATTAAACAGTGACGTCAGAAGTTTGTATGCACATCTCAACATTTCTAGTAGTGTTAGCTCCCTTGACACAAAAAGTTACCTCACGAACACCTCAAAATTATAAAGTGAAAATGGCTGAAAAACATGTCAGAAACATGTTACGTCCGCCAGACTAGTAAAAATTTGTCAATTGTTACTTTTAAAAGGGATCTACCGTATTAATTTAGAATAAAAAAAAATTTTTTTCTAGTTAGCAATGATTATACCATATTTTTTCATTAAAAAATGTGGTCGCATTTAATGAAAAAATATGGTATAATCGTTGCTAACTAGAAAAAAATTTTTTTTTATTCTAAATTAATAAGGTAGATTCCTTTTATATACTTTAATACATTTTTCATCAAAATATTGTTTTTTACCATGCCAGATTCAATTTTTAAGGGCCGTGACAGCGTTTTTTCATAAACAAATCAGCTTTTACAAGGGCCGTGTCAAAACACCACCTAAATTTTTTTCTGAAAGAAGGTTTGACATCTATTTTATGCATAAAAAATGGCCTGTCAGCGAAAAAATGTTTTTTACTATGACAGACTTCATAAAAAAAAAATTTATAACAAATGAAGTCTGACAAATTTATTAACAAAAATTGTCAGCCAGACAAATCTTTTCAAAAATGGTACATTTTTTACTACAAATTGTATAAATTTCAAGCAGGTGTTCTGGAAAGTAAAACCATGTTTTTTTTTTAAATTCAAAAATTCATAAAAAATAACAATTAACAAATTTTTACTAGTCTGGCGGGCGTAACATGTTTCTGACATGTTTTTCAGCCATTTTCACATTATAATTTTGAGGTGTTCGTGAGGTAACTTTTTGTGTCATGGGAGCTTAGACTATAAAAAGACTCTAAATTTTTCCATTGTGAACATTTTATTAAAAAGTTACGCATACGGTACATGATTTATAACTACTTGATAAGCTGTCAAAATTTTTGAAGTGATAGGTACCTAGTTGTCATTGTATTCGATTCTGAATTTTTATATATTATTGAACATTCGTATCCATCAATTCTTTTGTGACAATAACTAACTTTTAAAACTCATATTCCGTTATTTTCTTGAACAATTAGTGATAAAAAAAGACGGATAAGCGCAAGTAGAACTCGGTTTCATCCTATAACAGATTGTAATATTTTGAGTGTCCCATTTACGAAGTTGTCGAAGTTCCCATTTAAATTTTGTTCAAAATTTTTTATTTAACACCGCTACTATTAAAAATAGGGAAATATTGTAAGTTACCAGAATTAAGCTATTTTTACAATCTTTTATTTAGTTTCACCTGTCCCGGTGTCTGTCTGTCTATATGTAATCGAATCTTGCAAGTTAAATTTGACCCACTTCCCGATATCCGATTGAGCTGAAATTTTGCATACGTAGGTAGTTCCGATGACAACACAATATTATAATTACTAACTGGCCGTTCCGGCGTTCGCCCGGTTGAAAATTGCACTTTTAACTACTTCCCGTTATCCGATGTAGTTCAAATTTTTCATACGTATGTAATTCCAATAACAATGCAATATAATAATAACTAACTGACCGGTCTGGCTTTCGTCCGGATGCAAATCGCACTTTTACTAAAGCACACTAAAAACTTAAAAATAAATAAACGAAAAAAATTTTTTTTAAACAAGCTTTATTATTTAGTTGTTAATAAAATGAACGGAAAAGTTAAAAATAATTTTATTTCGATTAGAAATAAGTCGTTTTATACGTACTTATCACAGTCTCAAGTTTTCAAATAAAAGCGTGTTACATTTTAATAACAAGAGAGAACAAAAAGACGCGTGTGTAACACGCTTTTATTTGAAAACTTGAGACTGTGATAAGTACTTATAAAACGACTTATTTCGAATCAAAATAAAATAATATTTATAACTTTTTAGTTCATTTTTATTGACAACTAATAAAAGCTTGTATTCTTATATGAGAAATTTGTTGGCATCAGTAAAGTCGCGTTTACAAAATGCGGTATGAATTTACATCGTTTTAATGAAACACATTCCTTCTTATTTCACAGTTCAATAGTGCGTATTTTTATGATAAAAAAGATCCTTTTGACAAATGTCGTAAGCGAAAGCAATTTTGAGATTTATTTCTCCACTTCTCGTTCGAAATTCCATGATTCTATAGGTCAACGGTTTTGATGAGAGAGTCAGTATAAAAAATACATGCTTTTTGAAGAGCCATATTTTTATTGCATTAAGCTAGAAGTTTGAATTTTTCACATGAATATATATTTTTAATTTCAACTTGATATGTCTATCCGTTTCTTAACAGGCAGCAAAGCGAGCCTTTACGGGGTTCGTTTTTTATCATTCGGAAGTACGGAAATGTAATAAATGAACAACACTTAAATAAAGAACTTGCATTGTCCATTTATACAGGCAGAATCCATTACAAACTAATTACATCTTATCTTCTTTTTTTTTTGCTTTTTAGAAGTTGTATTTTGTTTTCACACTGTTGTTTTCCTCACGGAATTTCCACTCTATCGATAAAGTTTGAAAACCTCAGCATTTAAAGAAAGAAAACTAACCATCTTCAATTGCATTTTTGATACCTAATAATTTGCAACTTCATTTACTTAATTTAAAATTTGTGGACATAACATTGGAAATCGATTAATTGAAGGAGATTTATTTGGTTGAGGAACAATTGAAAAATAAGCTCTTCTGGTAGAGCTTGTGGCCAACGTTCCGAAAAATATATTTTCATCTTCAGGGCCTCATGCAAGATGGTAAATTACATACAGTGAATTTTAAATTAAAATAAAAAAAAAAACAGATTCATAAGAATAATAATTAAGGTAGTACCTCCACGACTGTCCAGTTAAAAAGTTTACGCTTAATACCCACATTATTGATATGATCGTTACTAAGACAGCAGACTATGTTTTTTTAAAGTGAGTGTACTCCTACACTACTATATCCTCTATATGAATACGCACACACTATGACATATTATTTTTTGTGGAAATCTGACATCACCGCATATTTCCATAGTTTCCAAATCGAGGAAACATATAAACTCTTAGTATTTTTGTAGTCTTAAAGAAATAATTATGGGAGATTGTATATGTTATAATGGAAGATTTATAAATGAAAGTGTTTGATAAAAAATTGAAAATTGTCACAGCTCTACGCGAGAAAAAAGAATCAAATAATTTAACAACAAATAATGTTGAATCAGCCGAATCTAATCTATGCGAGGGCACTCGCCTTGTTGAATTAAAAGTATTAGGCAAAAATTTAAGATGTTGTAAGTGTAAAGAAGTGCTTTGTCTTGACAATGTAGTTGATGAATAACGTACTGGATTAAATTCAATCCTAAAAGTCATGTGTGAAAAATATGTTGTAATAACAAAAGTTCGAACCGGAAAAATTCATGTTGCACATAATGAAAAATCCAAGCATTCTCCGCAGTTCACACCAATAAATAATAATAGTACCTATTCAATAATAGTATATTGTGCGACTAGTGAGAGAAGGAGAAGATTCCATGAGCGTGAAATTTGCCGCACGAGCGCAGCGAGTGCGGTAAAACACACGCGAGTGGAATATTCTCCTTCGATCAATAGTCGCACATAATACTTTATTCAACTAGCAGGAGTAATATGTAATCGGGGCCCTGATAAAAGAGGGAAAAATAATAAATCACTTCATTGATTGACGTACCACCGTCAGTGTATACACAAGATTGCCATGATTTCGCTGAATTGCGATGCTGTTTTCATATAAGTATACAATACCGCCTACCACGTTCCTATTGGTCCAGAAGCTACTTGCAGTTTTTTTCATTATTTAGCGCTTGGGCTTGCTACTGAGTTTCTATTGGTCCAGAAAATTCATTATTACACTAGTGAAGTAATATATTATTTCTCCCACGCCAGAAAATTCATTATTACACTAGTGAAGTAATATATTATTTCTCCCACGTTTAGCAGGGCCCCGAAATTACATATTACTCACGCGTGTTGAATAAAAAAAATTTCTTAAAAAAATTTAATCATTTCATATATTTCGCGCCTTTCTCTTTTGTTACACCGTTGCCACATAGTTTCCACGCGATCGTTCTCACAATCCTTCCACTGCAAATATTTGTCTAAATATGTGTTTCATTTTTATTTTTTATCAAAACTACGTGGTTAATAATGTTTATATATTTTTTAAATTATTCGGAATATATTATTCTAACAAATATTAGTTTTTCGTCAAGATGGTGAAAGTCCTTCAATTAAAAACAAAAAAATGTCCTTTTCTCACGTTTTCCCCATGCTATATGTATAAAAAATGTCATTTTTAATTGCAATTATTTCATGTTCGGTACGGTAAATCGTTTTCAAATTTTAACAGAGTGTGTATTATGCATTTAATTACTTATATACCAAATTTCAAAGACTTCCTGAAATATTGAATTTGTGGAGGTACTACCTTAACTCGTAGGGTTAAATATTATCGTTACATATTGTAAAATTTTGAAACGAAAATTTTGGCCTATAATGGTAACATTCCACTAGTGGGTTGGAATGATAAAAGTGTTATTTTTCTAAACTACTTTTTGCAATTTAAAAACAAAAATAAAATAATTTTAATCATTCTACAGCCAAAATTTTGATTCTTGTGAATTGTTTAACAGACCCTTTTTCAAAAGTATAAAAACTTTCGTCAAATTAAGGGTACAGTTTCAGTATCGACTATTATTATAAAATACGTAACCGATGAATGTCTCCGACATAATTTCGTCTAGTCCATCGAAATGAAAACGCGAACATTTCAGTGTAGTATAAAGCCTATTTTCGCACGAATGTGTTGAGTTTTGGAACCGGCAATAATTGAGGTGCAGAGCAACTGTCTTCTCCGCGCCTTTGCTATCTTGATCAATCAGTCGATGAGAGTACCTAATCTGTAAATCGATCCGAAAGGCGGTTTGGAGTTGTACTCTGGATGCGAGTTCAGACTTCAAAACTGTGTTATGTAGATGTGTCATTATGTGGAAAATGTTCAGCCTACGTACGACCTACAGCATTGCATACCGGGTGCAGAAGCTGGTGCTAAATGGGGTCGTCCCGCCTATCAAAATTTGATAATTTTAAACACTGCACACTATTTCATAAGGTCGCCGCACACGAGGCTAGTTTTGCCGCTAGAATCACCGCTAGGACTTGTGCTGACTGGGACGATGGAAGGGGGCTCACGTACTAGAATCGTAGCTATTTATTGCACATACCGCTTAACTAGCGGTATGTGCTTTATTATCGCTTTGTGCGTCAGAGCTGACTTTCGTTCATATAAGAAGTTATATCTAAGTTAATTTCAAACGAAATCCATTTAAATTGAAGCTTTTTGAAAAGAGGAGATTCTAATCTATAAAACAGAACCAGTTGTCGGCTGGTCTGTACGTATGTACGTACGTACGTGCGTATGTACGTACGTATGTACGTCACGACTCTACAGATCGCAATTTTGGTCGGATTGCCTTGGGTTATATTTTATTCACTTTGTTTACTATCAGACCAGAACCCTATTTAAATTCACTAAAATGTGTTCAGTAGTTTAATTTTTATAAACAGTTTTATTTTATTATTTTTGACAGCTAATAGTTTAAAAAAACAATATAATAATTGCTGTGTAAATATAGTGTAATCTATAAAACAAGTGCTACACTTCTATACCGTGATAACACCACTACACGTAGTAGGCTTCGTGGCGTAATGGTTATGCCGTTGGATCCCCAAGGGCAAGGTCCTGGGTTCGATTCCTTACGAAATAATTGAGTTTTTTCTTTTTTTTTCTTTTTATTTTGTTTTATTTTATTCCACTTGATATTAATTATATATTATATTATGTATAGTTCTTAATTTTTTTTATTTTTGCAAACTTAAAAAAAATATTTTTTCAATTTTTAATTATTTATTTCTTTAAATTTTTTTAAATTTATTAAAAATATTTTTTAATTGTTATTTTTTTATCATACAGTGGAAAACTTTTGGTTTTGCCAACTATTGTTTTTTTTTTCTCTGCTGGCTTTTAGCAAGAACCAATTAGAAAACCGTATTTTGTCACACATGGCGACTTGGATAAACGTCACAAGCAAACATGGCGTCATAGTGTGTGTCCACTTTTATCAACATTCGAATTGTCACTACGTGCGCACCAAAACTCTACTAATCCAGCTTCAAAACACGCCTACGCATAAAAACCATCACGAAATTCAGCGTCACAATTACCTATTAAATTCAAACACTGAGCAATTGATATTCTTTTAAAAGAAATCATTGACTGACGATGTTTCCCCCGTCGGGAAAGTGACTGACGAGTATTTTCACGTTTAATCATCAATTATTTAAAATCTAACAAATTTTCATCAGCAGATTTATCACTTTTTTTCATAGTTTTTCCGACGAGTTTCACAGCCTCCCATGCCCACACCCACCGCGGTCGCGCTGACTGACTTTCGATTTCGAACAGAGTAATGGTTAAACTCTTCAATCAATTACATTTGAGTCGGAGATAAATCACTGATAAATTTTGACACCACCTCCCAGACTATTGGCTCCGCCCGAGATTGAGTTGAAACACGACAAAATGTTTATTCAGCTCGCAGAGTTTACGAAAATAATTCCCTATTTGTTTTTTCATTTTTTATTTATATTTTTATTTTTTTTAGCCTTTTTTTAGCATTAGCTATCGGCCAACGAAAGTCCTGTTAAAATCGGTTCAGTCGTTTCCGAGTTTAGCCAGAACAAACAGACAGACTGACAAAAACTTAAAATATTGTTTTTTGTTATACTAAGTACCGTATATAATTTCATATATGCATTTAGTAAAAAGCTGTTATTTTGACGTTACAAACAGACACTTCAATTTTATTTATCTGTATAGACACCACGTCTCGGAACAGCGACGATCAGTTTGGGAATCACTGTCTTAAATGATCACAGAAGCAAGGATTTATTTTCATAAACACACAGTATAATGTCTCCTTCATACATGCGTATGGAACCGTCGGTTACGTAACAAATGTATAAGATCAAATGTATATTCCGATGTACCGTAGACCACGCATTTAAAGAGAACTGAGATCATAATAATAAATAGCTCGGTTGCAGAACGAATTTCCAGAAAATCTGTCAATAACCTTAGTCTGTGACCGTACATGCGTTTCTTCATAAAAATAGCGTAATTTTAAATCAATACTAAAAATAAATGATCGATGTACACAATATTTTTTTTTATACCTCGATCGAAAATACATACTTTCACCATAAATTGTAAGGCAGAAAGTTTAACTTTTATACTCATTGGTGAGATTACACGCAATAATGAGGGAAGTACGTACGTACGGGCGGCAATAAAGACAAAATCACCTATCAACTATTGTTTAGATGTCGTTTCTATAGCAACCCATTGACATTTTAGCTAATAGTCGCGAACAGCTGTCATTCGTGTTTTTACGTATAACCTCAAAGCTGCTTGCTTGAAGTGTATCTGTGTTTTTATGTAATTAATAAGTAATTAATGTATTTAATAAGCGTACTTACGACCGAGGTATAAAGTAAAATAGTATACACCACACAGGCCAAAATTCTTGCACTGCGCGCCATGCAAGGATATCAAACTTTCGTCCCTTGTGGTGTAATATACTATTGCACACTTCTCTATAAAATAGTAGCCTTTCATGGCTGCGTAGCGGTCGTAAAATGATCCGTTTAACACTAGCGCTGCGAACTAAAATATATAAATGCTATCTTACCAGTCCAACAGTAATTTTCAAAAGCAGCCTGCCAGATACCATTAAAACTTTGAGAGGAACACAGCTAGCAAAGTAGGTGTAGCGTGCAGGTTTCGTAAACAACCCAAATAGATTGCAAATGACTACACATGCAACTGTCAAAATTATTTAAGATATATTTATTATTATGTGAAAATCAGCTATTTTATGGGAGATACGTGCAAAAAATGTAGTATGTATTTCAACAATGATGATATCTTGGTTTGTATTGTTGGAATCTAATATAAACTAGAGTTGGATACATAATATGAGTTAACAGGTACATGTTTTTCGTACTCTTTAAGCTCTTTACATACAGTATTCTGTGTATCAACATCTGATATAGGTGGCTTATTCACCCTGCTTTACTATCAAGCTTTCTGTAAAAGTAAAGTAGAAAATCTTATATCGAAGGCCAGTCTAACGCAAAGCATTTGTTCTGCGCTCTTAACTTTTATTGGGGCAACAGTTGCATTGTTTCGTTTGTTATTTTGTTTTATTTTTACAATAGTACTAATTTTCGGCCGTACTTTTCATAAAAAATATTTCAGAAAATATGTTTTGATTTGTGTTAGTAAACTAATCAAATAAATAAAATTAGCGACCAATTTTTTTCAGAATATAGGTATATTGACAAAAATAATAAAATGATAAATCAATATTTCATTCGATGACGTTTTAATCCGGATTTCGACCTTCTTCAGAAATAATCTAAAAAATATAAAAATTAATTAGTATATCTTTTATTTTCTAATAGAATGGAGTTTGAATTAAATTGGTCGATAATTTTATTTATTTGAAGAGTTCTATTCAGACGTTAATCAAATATTTAAACTCTAACATTATGCTGATCATTTTTTAAAACTCGAATTTATTCATTACACATTTCATAAAAAAAGAAATGTGTTTTTTTTTACTTTGAAAACTATAAAACAAAACAAATTGTACGAAAAGCCATGTACCGACAGCTCACTTGCAAAAATGGCTTACAAATAGAATTTGCGTAAAATTGCATGAATAAATGTGAAAATTTTAAATCTATTTTAAAGTTTTCTGCTTCACAGTGATATAAATTTAAAATCAACTGCTAATCACATTCAAATGTCGCGCTCAAAAGAAACAAATGATTATGACAAAACAAAGTTAGCTTTGTTAAAGTTTGTCTGGCTACGCTCAATTGGTCCATTAAAAACGCTATTAATTCTCGGATGAAAAACTTTATACTATGACGACACAGTTCGGCTTGTTATTAAAACTTATGTACTTAAACGTACACTAAATGTTAATTACTTCCTGCAGTGTTCGTAAAATTAGAAAAAATATTCAAACTTAATTTAATGAAGTTCCAAATTTCGAAAATGACATCTAAGAAATATTTTGTGTCCAAGAAAATAGTAGCCGCTTCAAAACTTTGACAGGAAAGAAAAATTTCGTTTCTGAAATTGGTCTATAAATAAACTAAAAGATCCTTCGTTATATTTAAGACAGTTCACCAACTCAATCGGTTTATGTAGTTGTCTTTTTAAATAATGCGTTTTATATACAGACGTATCATCACTATTTTCATCTTTTTTGATCATTGTTTATATTATCTAAATATATAAAAAAAAACCGTGACTGATCTATTAAGGCACAGCTGAAACCACTGGACGAATAGGGTATTTTGTACCATGTGAGAAAAAAAATCTAATAATACAAATTCTTTATAGATTTTGTAAAAAGTAATCGAGAAATGTTGATTTCTATTCATAATAATGGACTATAAATTTTTAATTCAATTTTAAGAATTGTATTTTTTAATCTGTTCTTAAAAAGTCAAAAACACTGTTCGCCATGTTGGATTCCGTCGTGACGTCACTTGGTCTGTAAACTACCTAGTATACGTTTATGTTATGCTGTACCTATATTTTTTTAAAGTTGTTTCAAGTTATTATCACGTTTATAGACTTCTATCCCGTGTTTTATTGATTTCGCATCATGGAAGACGATTTCATAAAATCAGAAAGTAATAATCTACTAAGGATTTAATAAATAAATAAAGTTTTACTTACAGTGCTACTGTAATAATCATAGCAACCTTAAATATTTTTAATTGTACAGTGTTACTATGGTTACTGTGCACTATCGTCATTATTTATAATCATAGTCGTTTTTATGGCACTAGTCGGTTATAAAATATTATTATAAAAATTGTAGTGCTTCTTTATCACTTTAGGATTTAAAACACTTTTCAAAAAAAGGTGTAATAGCTTATTGGGCTAAAAGTTGACACACAGATAGTCATTATGACGTAGGCATACGCTAAGAACAGATTTTTGAAAATTCAACCCCTAAAAGGGTGTAACAGGGGGTTCAAAATTTTCATGAAAAAATCATATAAGATAGATGTATCAATTCGAAAATGCGCAGGATTACTCCTGTTAACAAATAAATAAACACGCCTTTCATGCTTTGTAAAAACAACCCCTTCAAAGGGTGAAAAGAGGTGAATAGTCTAAAAATCAACATAGTTGTCATTTTCAACGTTTGTTAGGACGTTGATTACGTGAATGTCATCAATTTTGAAATTTATTAGGGGGGTCTACGTCGAGAAAGAAGTAACTATGCCAAATAATGGGAATGCAACCGTGTTTCATTTCAGTCGTGTGCGAAGCCGCGGGTAACGGCTAGTAAGCTGTTTGACTCTCGCTTTTAAAATTGTTTTAAAATGTTTATATCGTAATATTGGTTCCCAGGAATTTTTATTTCGCTTCAATGAGTTCGTTCTAAGCAGCCAGCTAACGGTTTCGAAACCGTCACCCGCATGCGCAGTAGGTAAAAAGAAACTGTTAGTGGCGATTTTAGAACACGTTTTAGCTACTGCGCATGCGGGTGACGGTTTCGAAACCGTTTACTGGCTGTTTGGAACGAACCTATAGTTAACCGTTTTATAGGATAAAATGGTACTAAGAAATTTAAATATGTAAGTTGGCGCGAAAACAGGAGTTCGTCGTGTTTACCTATACTGTGACGTCATTCTAGTAGTATACAAACAAATGCAAATAAACCTCGGTATCGTTTACACGAGGCTCGTATAGTGTTTACTCACGTGTGTCTGTCGTGTGTTTATATAGGTATTGTTTACTACAAGTCGAAAGTCCCACTCCAAACCATCACGGCGGGCAGCGTTTTTGACATGTCAAAAAATTGCAATTTGAAATTTGAAATAATAAATCAATGTTTTCGTGAATACATACCGATAATTTCTGTTTTCTTATACGATAAATCATCGTATTCACATAATTTAATCATTTATTTTTTATATTGTCAAATAGTAAAGAACACTGTTTTTTGACAAGTACGAACGAATTTGAACTTTAGCGATTTTAAACCTGCACAGTTATGATGATTATTGTCACGAGTAAATGACATAATTTTAAAACGAGCACTAGCAAGTTTTAATAGTTACACCAGTCATAATATAGATAGCTACCTGGAATTTTCAAAAAAATTGAAATATTATTTGTACAGTTATATTATGTAGTTTATAAATAATACTAATGCATTTGTTAACGCAACTGCTTTTGTTTTACTTTACGCACTAGTGATAAATGGATAATATGCATGATAAATACCTTATTTCTAAATTATACACGCTTGGCACCTGATGTTATTAATGAACAAATTTATTATTCAAAATTTATTATGTCTAACCTAACAAAGAACAAAACATTGTGACATTATATTAATAAAGACAAATATTTTAAAAATTCTTCTGTTGTGGTTTGTTTGTTTGAAATTGACTCTTGAAAATATGCGAGATGTAATTTTCTAAGAGAAATACCCAGAAAAAAGGATTGGTAGTAGTCAGGGGCGAATTTGCTCACCGGGCAGGTACAGTGAAACCTCTCTACAACAAAACTCAAGGAACTGCAAGCAATTATTTACTTCGTTATAAAGAGCTTTCGTGATAAGGAGTGAGTATCGGGTAATGACTAGTATTCAATATGATATAATTTGCTATTCGTTTCCATGGTTACCTAATAATATGTTCCACGTAATGTAAAATTAATCAAAAAATGCGTTACTAGTTTATTTCTGACAGATCTACAAAACAAAAGAACTGTTCATTTTTTTTTTATTTTCAAAATAATTCCGAAACTATAAAGTTTAGAAAAAAAAATTTTCAACAAAACTTTCTTGAAAAAATAAATAGAGTAATAAACCGGTATTAAAAATATCTCATTATTATATAAAAAACAACGTTATAGCATATATTTCTTTGCGCATGCGCCGATTTTCCCCAAAAACAATAGGGCTCTTCATATTTACGTAGCAAACATCCTCCCAAAATTTGGTTTCAATCCGTTCATCCATTTGACCTGTAACCGACTAACAGACGCACAGAGTTTTTCCAAAAATATGTTTTTTAGATTCGGGGGACTTTTAAACGAAAAGATATTGTAAAATTTTGAAAAGGGATTTGTGACCTAAATTAGTAGATACCTACCATTCCCCATGGATTGTAATGGTAATAAAAAGGAAGTAAATCGGCTAAGTATAGATCGAGGGAGAATTGTCGAAAGAAAACGACTGATGTTTTAAATATCATTATTAAAATTAAAAATAATAATATGTTTGAAACGTTTTGTGTCTTACTGCCCATGCGCGAGGAAGAATGCTTGAAATTTAATATTATGTATTATATTTTGTATGGTTGTTTACGATATCAAGTGGAAATTTGAATATAATGTGTGCTAAGAACCAACATCAACATAATTAACATTAATTATATTACAAAGGCAATTAGTCAGTAAAGTTAATAAATTCTAGAAATAAAATGACGCCATAATTGCGTGTCGCGAATTCGAAATTTGTTGGACTACTGAAATATTATAGCCTCGTCATAGCAAAACGGTTCATTTTAACGTTGAATGAATATATTTAGGTATACCTATATATAAAAATCTCGTGTCACGATGTTTGTCCGCGCTAATCTCCGAAACCACTAAACCGACTTTAATGAAATTTTGTAAATGTGTTTTGCTTGGTCCAACTTACGCTATAGAATAGTTTTTATTAAATATTTTGTACAAAATCACGGTATTTTGTGAAAATAAACTGTATTAATAACAAATAGCGACATCTCATAGAATTTACTCAAAATTTAGTTCAGGTGCAAACAAAAAAAACCATTTTAGTACCAAGTAGCGACATCTGATAGAATTCGCTCAAAGCTATAAGTTCAGAAGTAAATCTGGTAGAATTTGCTCAAAGCTATATTAGTTCAGACGCCAGGTCGCAAACGAAATACATTTTGCAGAATTATAATTACCGTACCCGGGTGAAACCGGGACGGACCGCTAGTTGTACATAAAATTATTTTTTAAGAAATTTAAGTAGCTTCAAAATAGGAATCAGAATGTTTTTGAAAAGGATAAAATCAATTTTTCTTTCGCTTTACAATAACCATTAGCTACATTGAAGTACTAGTCGATTTTTAATTGTAGAGTAAGGAAGGTGGTTTTAAAACGAAGAGAAAAAATATTTTATCATTTTCAGAGGCAATTAAATCTTTGTAGCAGGTTTTCAATTATTAAGAATGAAAATTACATATTTATAATATTATTGTTCTGTAATACACTTAAAACAATAACTTTGTTGCACTACCCCTTACAAAATAACTGTTTTTTCATGCTTGTATATGGTCAATTTCGCACTAGTGCTGTAATGAAAAACAAAATCGATGTTCACGATTATTCACAGATTAACTGTTGAAAATGAAGTGAAAATTAGCTATCTTATAGGAGATGTAGAAAAATTCCATATATACTTAATGCATAATGGTAATACGACTCGTGTGACTGTTACAATTTATTATTGCAGGAATTAAAAATAAAAATGAATGTCAGCACAGTCAGATAAATGTAGTTTCCTACAAGTTACTTTTAATTTTATTTATGGATGTACGTCTCGTAAAATTTACATAAATATTGTATGCAACCTGAAAATATAATTGGAACATATAATCTTTGTGCATAGGAATCTTTAAAGCAATAATAAATTTTTTAAAAGTGGTTGGCCATAACGGTGCGACGCCATTTGCATTAAATCTAAATCTTGTCATTTTTAACGACATGTTTCGGGGTTAAAGTCCATCCGCACTGCAGGTCTCTTGGGAGTAATTGCACACAACACATTGCACTGTTAACTGCATCTTAGAAACTTTGTTCCAACACATCTGACAGAAAGCGTCTAGAAATCGTAACGCGTGTCCACATTTCTTCAAGATTCAAAAAATTTTCAATCCAGTTAGTACCTACTGTTAGTTAGTAACAGTTAGTACAGTGTTTTAAAACAATAATCGTTTTGGTCTTTATTTTATCTGCATTATACTACTATGTACAAAAATTATCGTGAACTATAAAAAAAACACTCCTATACGTGGATTATAGAGCAATAAATATTTTTAAATAAAAAGATTTTGTTCAACAGCGATAGGAAATCCCCCAATTCGATATAGGGGGATTTCCTCTCGCGCGCCGTTGAATAAAATCTTTATATACCTATTTAAAATTATTTTTAACTTTTTAGTCCGCATTGCTATAAAAGAGTATTTTTTTTTAGTTTTTGTAAACTCTAATTTTAATTATAACCCTAAAAAACAACACTCAAATAACTATGTTTATACAAATTATTGATATATTTATAATATTATTATATATTTATATAAATTATTGTATTGTCATGAGCAAAGTTTCAAATTATTCAGACGTCTGGCAGTGGGTGAAAATTAAAATGAAAGATTCCATGAGATAGATAAAGTTAATAAAAAGTGTTAAAGAGCTTTTAAGAAAATGAGCTGCATTCTAAAAAGTTACTAAACAGAGAAAAATAATGAAATGTTGGGATCGGAATTTTTTTAAAGATTTTATTTTTTAAATTTTTGTAGCTTTGCAATACGTAGTTTGCACGTTATTAAATATTAACCAACTTCTATTTTTCGATATCTGATTACTAATCTTAAAACTAGAAAAAATTAAAAATCACTACTGAACCGATTGATATAAAATTTATGTGGGATTATTCTGAAGGTAGGCTCTATTAAACAATCATTTAAATCACTGACTGAGATGTTGCGGAATAAACACAAAAAAAAAATACACACGTCGAATTGATAACCTCTTTCATTTAAAAATATTTCGATTTTAAATATGACTACATAATAGTTATACTCCTAATAGTACTAACAGACGGTCGAACTTGGTTCGAAGCGGACAGCGGATCTGGTCCGCTCCGTACCAAATCTGTACGTCTGTAGAGTAGTCTGCGTGTCCGCCCGGTTCGATGGGAACAGATTCGGTCGTCTGTTGCAAGATCCGCCGTACCATGTCCGTTGTCGGACCGGACCAAGTTCGACCGTGTGTTAGCACTATAATAAAGAGTACAGAAAACTCATTTAATAACAGCTGACTCTTTTATTTTTAAAATATTTACCTAACGACAAGATGCCAAAATAAGAGCTCGACAAACATAATATAACTTGTTTTTTTCAAAATATTTTAGGTTACATTTGAGCTTTCTGATGATGCTATAAAAAAAATGCAGGACGGTCATTCAGGCAATATTAGCATCGTTCTTAAACATATTTTCTATAATCCCATAGGAACGAAACGTTATCCTGCTTTTGTTCAGACGAGATATGATACTTAATAGCACATTAAAAGACGCCTGTATAACGACATTGAAAAGTTATTTCAAGCTTTTAAAGCTTCAGATTCGTATTCGTTTCTCCATTTAACCATTTTATAGTTTGTCAGATCCAGGCACTAGGGAAGGTTTCTTTGTAGACTGTACGCTACTTATTTTCAAGTTATCAAGACGTCATAGTTGATCATTTTCAGTCTGTTTTGCCGGTTCCGTTATTATTAAACTAGCCTGTTCGCTTGATAATTTTTAGCAATAGTTATTTTTTTCTCGTGTTTTTCATCGGTGACAATAGAAAGAATTTTAAACAGAGCTTTTTAGATGCGTGACTAACATAATCTAAAAATTACAATTTTTTTTCGCTGATATTACTATTAGCCTAGTCAAGAATGGTGATTATTGAGAAAAATAGATACAAGTCTCCTAAAAATATGAGCAATAGCTTATTCGATTCGGAAAAATATTCCAAAAAAGGTGTTTTTTTTTATTTTTTTTGCTGAAAATGTTATTAACAAAAAACGAAAATACTCGGATTTTGGCAATTACTCAAAAACGATAAGCGATAGCGGAAATTGAAAAAAAGAGGAGAAAATTTCCAATAAAAAAATCCCACCGCCGGAACTCTATCTCTTTGATTTATAGTTTTAATTTAACGTTGAAAATAGGATTCCGCGCGACCTTTACAGCTCGAGCGCTCCGCCAGTTTCGAGAGTACAACACATAAAATAAATAACAATTTAAAAACTTGAAAAAAGTATGGTTTCATCTCACTTGAAAGAATGAAGTTCCGTTGAAAAAACTTTTTTTTTAAATTTATTTTTAAAAAAGTGAGGCTATTATTTTTACTAAAAAGTTTTTTCAAAAAACCGTCTCCATTGAAAACAACAATAAGTAAATGTTTAAATATTTGGCCTATAAATTTTTTTTATTTTGAACCTTTTTACACATATATTTATTAAAAGTTATTTATTTTGTTTATTATATTTTTTTTTTTGTTAACAAAAAAATGAAAAAAATTCGGATTTTTGCATTTTTTTTTGTTAACTTTAAAAAATTATAATAAACAAAATAAATAACTTTTAACTATTTGTATGACGTGATCTTGTTAAGTATCTATATATAATATTTTTCCGAATCGAATAAGGTATTGCTCATACTTTTAGGAGACTTGGATCTATTTTTCTTAATAATCACAGTTCTTGATTAGGTTATAATAAGTATTTTACAGGAATTAAACGTACTGTGAATGCGCGCTTTTCCCGTGTTAATTTCATAATTATAAATTTTCTAAACTATTTAGAGAATCGTTCAGAAATTTTGTATACTTACTGTAGATATGTTAAGAAATAAGTTGACAAAATTTCATTCATTTGTAGCTTATTTGAGATATCCCTCATACTCCTTTAATTCAAAACAACACATAGTATTTTTACTGTGCTAAATTTTTCCAGAGCAACGTATCTAAATACAACTTCTGCTACAACCCAAGTGGAAACAATAGATAAAAGTTTATATATTTTACTCTTCCGCATGTTAGTACAAACTACAAAGTACTCCTGACGCAATTTAAAACAGTTTTTTTCACTTGTTGCGCATAGAAAGTTCAATTACAGGATTTACGGTTTTTACAAACTTCAATATTTATTTTTGACGTGATAACGTCTTATAAATTGATGAAACACCGGCTGCACACACGAAAAAGTGTAACGTTCCGCCTGAGCCTGAGAGTGCAAGCGAGAGCGCGATATAAGCGATAGAGAGGCACGATCGGCCCAAGCGTCGGCTTGTACGCATTTCTCTCTCTTCTCGCGTGACGTCAGAGAGTTCATCAAACTATTTGACGTTTGTTCTGACAAAGTGTGCGTTCAACATTTTTTCCGGCTGTTCCAGCGAAAGCTACATCTGACAGATGGCCTTTGTTTTATAAACCGTGGAAATTAAGACTTAAAATCAAAATATCTAATAAAAATGTCATAAATTATTGAATTTTTAAAGCAATTTTTCAGATAATACATCGTTATTTGTTCGTTTTTGCACGGATATTTTTTGTGTCATATAATTATTACCGATTTATCCAAGTCAAAGTTTAACTGAACGCACTCTCATCCAATAGCGATAATGGCAATATGGCGCTAATAATAATTAATAAATGTCATTTTATTTTGTTAAAAATAACTGATCGCCGTCATTATGGATAAAATATGATATTATTCACAACGAATGGAAATGTATTGATCAATTGATAGTTTGTACACAAACGCAGCTACATTTTGTATCAAAAACAAATCTTGGGAGATATCTGCATTTCAAAGCAGCAGATAAATTATACGGTTCGTTAACAAATATATAATATATATACATTCTTTTAAATGTCTGAAATTTGGATTGAGGAATGTGAGGCTAAGTTTTATACTTTGAATGGTTATAATATGTTTATAAGTGACAATAAACTAAACAGATCTGGTGGTCTAATTATGTATATAAAACAAGATTCTAAAATTGAATCATACTCCATAAATTATTATCAAATAGAATCTGCTGATTGCTTTTGCGCTGTCTTAAAAATTAATGATACTGTCTTCAACTTAATTGCTAATTATAGCTATTGTAAATCTAATGTGAATAATTTCGTAAATGAAATCAATACTATTCTAAATGCGATAGAAGGAAACGCAATATTCTTAGGAGATATAAACATCAATATTTTAAATAGCAATTCAGATTCAGATTCCTATCTAAATCTTTTAAGTATCCATGGTTTTGAATCTCTAGTAAATGTACCAACGAGAGTAACTGACACTACTGAAACATGTATTGATCATGTATTTATTCGATTAATTGATGCTTATAAATATCAATATGAATCTAATGTTTTAAAGTTAAATTTATCTGATCATTATATGAATTATTTAAATATTAAATTTGTAAATGATGTACATATCAATAAAACAAAGGGTACAATTAACTCATTCTCAACTAAAATTGACTACAGCTACTTAAGACAATTAATTTCCGACTATGATTGGGTAAACGTACTAAGTGAAACGGATGTTTCTGTTGCCTTCTCCAAGTTTATAAATTCTTTAAACAATTTTTTTCAGTTATCCACAAATGTCATCAATTCCGTAAGTTCCAAAAATAAGAAATTAAAAGCTTGGATGTCCGATGATCTGTTAAATAGAATAAAGCATCGTGATAAAGTATTCAAAGCAGTGAAAAAACATCCCAATAATGTTAAACTTAATGATTATTATAAACAATTTAGAAATAAGTTAAAAACTGATTTAAAATCTGCTGAAGAGAATCACTATTTGTCACAATTTAATAAATACCGCGGTCGTACTCGTGATCAGTGGAGAATTGTCAATGAAATTATTGGCGAAAGTCTACCTACAAATGATATTAAATGTATTGAAATTAATGATGACGAATTTCGTGACCCACTAGCTATGTCAAAAATATTTAATGATTACTTTATTCAGATTGTAGATGACGTTAGAATGGAATTTCGGTTCACTTCTTCAACGCTAACAACGACTGAACCTAACCAGATATGCTCTTTTTTATTACACCCGTTATCAGCGAAGAAATAATTGATTTAGTCAAGTCATTTAAGAATAAAAAATCTTCAGGTGTTGATGGTATTAATGTGATCATGTTAAAAAAAATAATTGACATTGTAGCTCCCATTATATCGTATTTATGCAATCTTAGTTTTTCAACGGGGATTTTCCCAACTTGTTTAAAAAATTCAATTATTGTACCTATCTTTAAAAAAGGATCTCAAAAAGATATAAAAAATTATAGACCTGATTCGCTGTTATCTATTTTTTCGAAAATTATTGAATCACTGATGAAAAAAAGACTTCTGAAATTTTTAAATAATAATAATTTTTTTAGTATCAAGCAATTTGGCTTCACACCGAATAAAAGTACAGAAGCTGCATTATTGGAATTTACTAACCGAATTTATAACGCCATTAATGACAATAAAAAAGTTGCAAGTCTATTCATTGATATCACTAAAGCTTTTGGTACCATAGACCATAGTATATTAATAAACAAAATGGATAAAGCTGGAATTAGAGGCGTTGCCAGTAATTGGTTTTCAAGTTATCTGGCAGATCGCACCCAAAAAGTTAAAATATCTATTATACTCAGTTCTTCGAATAACATTAAGCACGGTGTTCCTCAAGGATCAGTTTTAGGCCCTATTCTTTTCTTAATATATATTAACAGTTTATGTAACTCAACTTTTCACGGTCATCTTACAGCTTTTGCAGATGACGTGGCATTGGTTTATTCGAAAAACTCTTGGCATAATGTTAAGACCTCCATGCAACAGGATTTAAATTCGATTAGTAAATGGTTCCATGGTCATAAATTAAAATTAAGCGAAAAATCCAAATATATGATATTTGATATTCACAGCCCGTCAGTAATTAATTGGGATATTGCGTATCATGTACCTGTTTGCTCGGACTGTAAAGACAATATATGCATCAAGCTAGAAAAAGTTTCACACTTTAAGTATTTAGGCATCTATATTGACTGCAAACTTTCTTGGCAATATCAAATATCAAATATTTGTAAGTCTTTACGAAATTCGCTCCGTACTCTGTACTTTTTAAGAATGAAGTGTCCACATGTTGTCTTGATGTCAGTATGCCATGCACTTATACACTCTAAATTAAATTATGGACTTGAATGCTGGGGAGGCGCATACTTTAAATATTTCAAACCGATCCTGATCATGCATAAAAAAATAGTTAGATCCATTTGCTTTAAAATCGCAACGGAGCATTCATTTCCATTATTCAAAAAATTAAATATTTTACCTATTCGTCACTTATACGTTTATAAAGTCTTAAAAATTTTCTATTTAAGATGCGGCTATGATAATTATAAAGTAAGCATCTATCCACTCAGACATCAAACCGTTTATGTGCCAAAATCGAATAAAACCATTTTTCAACGACACTTCGTATTCACTGGCCCGTATTTTTATAATAAACTACCGAAACATCTTTCTAATATATTTAATTACAATAAATTTAGTAAAGATTTAAAATCATGGCTACTTTCCGTTGAAAATATTGAATATTTTTTTGATGTTATGAAGTAAACGTTCAGTTCGATTAGTTTAAAATTTTTTTCTCTATATGCATACATATATGTGAATTTCCGTTTCAACGGAGACATATCAATAGTATATTGGAAAAGTATATCTAATACGGGGAACCCTTAGGATATACTTATTATTTTTTCAATTATAAAATTGTGATATATTATTAATACCAAATTATATACAATTTGAAAAAATAAATCTTCTTTCTATTTCTATTTCATAATTGCTTAAAAATATGTATTTTGCTTTGGTTGATCAAATTATTAGTCGGTAAAAATATAGTTTGACAGCTACTAAAATTTAGGTTAGGTATGTATTATTAAATATGATATTCGATCGGAATATGTTATCACGTAAAACTATCGTCCGTAAACCGACTTTACAAACAACCAATTTTTTTTTAAATATTCAGTTTCGGATTTCACATTTGATTTTAACAAAAATGCCATCCAAATTAATTTTTGTATGTTTTCATTTTAATAAGCATACAAAAATGAAAATAAATCAAAATTTATTCGTAACGATGCGACCTACCATTTTCGTGTGTCTATTTAAAATGAGAATGTTCACATTGCAATACCGGCGTTACACTATAAAATTTTTGAGACAAACACAATTAAATTTTACATACTGAATTTTAATATCAAATCGGTAAGTTTATTGTCTTTATTTAAATAAAAATAGAGGTACAGGTCTGGTGATTCATATCTGTGACACCCTGTATATAAACTAATGCTTTAATAAGACTACTAATCCAGTATTATAAATGCCACTAATTTGGGTCTTGACTTAATTTTGAATAGTCAATCGCATAATATAAAGCTGCTTTCTAAGTTGGTCAACGCAATTTCAGGAAAATTGTTTTTAGTTAAATCTACTGTAAAATAGTATCATAAAAATTAATGGCCTAAACACTATTATTGTACGCATTTCTACTATACTTTCACAGGAGAACTTAATTACAATTGACAACTTCTATAGTAGAAGCAAAGTTCGTTGAAACGAATAAGCGACATGACGATAGTTCGATTGAAAAAAAAACGTGTGCTTTAGACCACACGACCGAAGTAAAACTTCTTTTTGCCATAATTTATTATTATTCACCCGAAAATTCACAAAAAATGAACTTTAAAATGAATTTACAATTTTATTCACTTTAAACGTAGAATATTTAATGTATTGAACAAAATATTAATTTATAAAATTGTTAAAAAATGTAAGAACGAAATATAAACATAAAGATAATGAAAACTAAAGTAATACATTGCAATTATTTAGCTCTCGTTGGATTTTAAGCGTAAATCTTTATGAAATATTATTTAGCTCTGCAAGTTAATTAGGCTTACAAAACTTTTTTCCGTCACCCGATAGCGCCACTGGCAAGTAAAGTATGTGTCATTCTATTGTTAGTACTGATTATATTTTCGGCTACCTGATGGCGCTACTAGCCAGTGAAGTATTTACCAACAACTAGTATGAGAAAGAAAATGTGCGCGCGCACCTGTCTCTTGCCCCTACAGTAATATACGAAGCGTAACTCTCTCTCTTTCTATCTTCACTATCTTATATCTCTCTCTGAACTTCCGTTCGCCTCGCCCGATCACACTTCCGTAAATCTCTCGTCACGCATTCACCCGCTTACTCCCCAAGTCAAGCGTGCCTAAAGAAGTTTTACTTCAAAAAGTAATAGAGAACAATCAACACCTGACGCAGTATTTCTGAACTACATAAATCAGGTGTAATTTTTAATGAGTAATGTATGGTCATTTAATACTAATTTTTTATTTTTACATGATTAATGAGTAATGTAGAACATTACATTACTCATTAATCATGTGATGAGTAATGAATCAAAACCGCATTTTCATTAAAAAAAATAATGAGTATTAGGTACATTATTTTTTACATTAAGATTTTTGCAACGCTGGTTATGTCCACGGTAGACACAATTGTGTTCACGGTGAATACACTATGCCCACGGTGGACACAGTTGTTTCCAGGTGGACACCGATAGTATTATTATTATTAAGCAGATATTAAAATGTATAATTATTCAGTTTTTCGTATTTAATAAACTTCATCAACTGTTTTCTATTCATATTATACAAAGCAAGTACGGAAGTTCGAAACACATAATGAAAATGTTTATAAAAATTTTAAAAAGAGTACGAGTTTTTCTCTACATTGTATGTTACTTTGGACGTTTTCCCTTATTCCAGAAGGATGAAAACACAGCTTGATAAGGTTTCTCATTTTGTTTCCCACTTAATTTTATGATTTGTATGATTCATTCGAATAAAAAAATACCTTACAAATTTTGTTTCGCTTTGTCTCGCTTTTATTATCGTGTTTTAGATTACCAATGTAATATTTTATTAAATTTAACTCTATGTAGTTTTTCAGTAAATTATAACACTTTTATGTTTTTTAGGGCTCCGTACTTCAGAATAAACTTCGTCTGTCTGTCCGTTGAGAGTTTTTTTTATCAAAAGCGCCTTGAGATATCAAGTTGAAACGATTATAAAGTACGACCTACAACCCCAATGCCCTGTAAAAAATGCAACTACTTAACACATTGTAACAAAAAACGTATTTTTTATACTGACTTACTCATCAAAAATCTATTGGATACTTCCCACCTAGAATCTCGAAATTTAACACAAATGAGAAATAATAGAAAAAATACGAAAGTTTTTATTTTCTAATTCTTGTGCCCATTTTTTTAACCTTCAAAACTTCTAAAAAGGAAGAGGTTCTTAATTCGACCTGTACTTTTGATATGAAACATCTATTGGCGGGTCTTGGCAGTAAAACGTCACGGCAAACGGCATGATACTCTCCCATCTCCGCCACCGCTCTCGACTCCCTTGTGTGCGCGCGCGTACATACTAGTCTACTATACACTGTTTGAGCTGTGTACTGCGTGTGCCTTTCTATCCGACTATAGTTTATTTGCTTTTAATATGACACGGCAAAATTTAGTTACTATAATTTTGCCTAAATGTATGTTTCACATCTGTCAGGCGTCCCACTATTAATAATTTTTTTATGTATGTTCTGCAATATTTTCACCAGTTGTGAACCGATTTTAGTGATTAGTTCTGTTTAATGATAGAGCATACGATCTGTTTTTAAAAAAAATTAAATCTCCTTCAAAAAAGGCACGAAAAGGAGAACAATAATAAAGTTTTGAGATCGATTCCAATTTTATAAAAGTAGGTATGAAAAAAGTTTAATTATTAATTTCATTTCGACCCCAAAATTTTATTATAATCCTCCCTTTCGTGACTTTTTGAAGAAGATTCAAATTACAAAAAAAAAATTCTTACTTCTGTGTGAATCATTAAATGAAGCGTCGGTAATTTCACTTCTACTTTTTATTTGCCCAATGCTAAAACCGCACGCTTGGCAAATTCGCCACTACATGTGATGTGTGATCTAATCAATAAAAATATAATATTGATATTATGGATAACTCTTTGAGTTTCATAAAAAAAAAATTGGTTGTCTGTAAAGCCGGTTTACGGACGTTAGTTTTACGTGATAACGTCATAAAGAAACATTGATGAACTCTCTGACGTCACGCGAGAAGAGAGAGAAATGCGTACAAGCCGACGCTTGGGACGATCGTGCCTCTCTATCGCTTATACCGCGCTCTCGCTTGCACACTCAGGCTCAGGCGGAACGTGACACTTTTTCATGCGTGCAGCCGGTGTTTTATCAATTAATAAGACGTTATCACGTCAAAAAATAATTTATTAAGACAATTATTTTAAACTTTTATAACTTTTTTTATATTTTACTACTTATATGTATTATATTTTTTTTTTTTTTTGAGTTTCCTTGGCTTTCGCCTGTAAACTCATTAATACTTGTTATTTGAATAAATCATTAATTTCGGTGTTTAATTACATTATAATCTTTACAATTGTGCAGATAATGTGTTCTAAGAAATGACATTCACATAACTTGTAAACTAGTCACATATAAAATAATTGTTCTTATTTATTGGATCGTTATATTTACTTAAAACAAGTGTCGTCAACTTTAATATTTCAAAGTCAAAGGCATCGAAGTGTGAAGGGATTTTGTCCATTATAAATGTCGCAATATTCAAGATGAATCTCAAACAGGGTTATATATTTAACAGCTTAAATTAAGGCCCACAACAGGCAAGTATAATATTGAAGCCACTTCACTAATTTTACCCACAAACATTCTAATTAACATGTTTATTGATGAATAAATCCCGTCGCAATGTGATCTGATATTTCAAAGGAAACGTTCTGAAATTCTCCGCAATGAGATTTCAGAGCCTAGCAGCGTTGGATTAATTAATGTTACAAAATTATTGAATCGCAAATTAAATAATTGTTTGATAAATTATTGTTAATCTCGTTTTCGTAATGTCTGAATTTCATATAATTAACTCAACGTTCTTGCATAACTCGTATCTCTACTGACATTTTGATACAATGCAATTTTTGCAGAAGAAATAATTCCGACAAAAATGTAGATTTATATTTATAATAAGACAATAACAGCTTTCATACTTACCAGTTTGTGTTGTGGTGTCAACACAAACTATTATGGGAAATCCACACCTATTTCGAACCGCTGCATCTGCATTTTGAAACTGACCTGGTGATGACATAAAATCTAATGAAGTACTATTACGCAATACAATATAAATTCGTAGCTATTTTTGTAAAGGGCTATCAGAACTTATTGAAATGTGAATGTGATCGGTTATTGTAATAAATATTGTAATTGATTTGAGAATTGTGTTTCTACACTATATACTTACTTATTATAAAACACCTTCTCTATGTATTCGCACTCCCACCCGCGCATATAGCCTTTGTAGCTGAGCGCGTTTTTGTATTAAAAAATTGGTTGTCTGTAAAGTCGGTTTAACGTCATAAAGAAACATTGATGAACTCTCTGACGTCACGCGAGAAGAGAGAGAAATGCGTACCAGCCGACGCTTGGGCCGATCGTGCCTCTCTATCGCTTATACCGCGCTCTCACTTGCACGCTCAGGCTCAGGCGGAACGTGACACTTTTTCGTGCGTGCAGCCGAAGTTTCATCAATTTATAAGACGTTATCACGTCAAAATGAATCTTCCTTAAAAAATATCACTAAAAAGTGGGAGTTTATAAAATGTTGGAGTCGACGCTAATTTAATTACTGAACTTTTACAATTTATAAGTAGATATGTAAAAAGTTTAAAAAATGGTAATTAATATTTTTAAAATTTTATCGTTTTCCTCTTTTCAGTGACATTTTTGAAATGGCTCATTTTTTTGTTCAAAATGATAAACTACCAGCAGGTAGATAGATAGATAATATTATATTTGTGTTGCCATTAAATTGGATACAAATCGTCATAACATAAATCTACATATTAAAAAAAATTACACATAACGACACTAAAACCATTTAAGTCATATTCAGGCTGAGTAGGCTTGAGCCTAGGGCGGCAGATTTTAGGGGCGGCAAATAAAAATTATTTAATTACGTTTATAATATTATGTACATTATTGCATACATACATACATTACCACGCTTTATTAGTCGTGCGTAGTTAAGCTTTGGTTAACTCAGAAATATACCCAAAAACGATTTCTTGTGCAATTTCAAACAAATTGTTGGATTGTAAAAATAATCTATAAGAACTAACAATTGCCGAGGCAAAAATTTAAAAGCCTATACTTGGGAAATGTGTAAATCCGCCACTGGTCGTACCTACCAATTATTTTCAAAATCCAAATAATTAACTTTTATTATCCGAGACAAAAATTTATTTTATATTTTTATCCGCCACTATAAAGATAAAAAATATTAATTAACGTTGTGAGAACTGTCGCTTAATTTCATTTCAGAACGTGTATAAATGCGTAACGATTGTGCGTCACCAAAGTTAGTGTTCATAAATATAAGAATGTAGGTATCTATAAAAGTAATTTGACTTTCATATGACCCTTCGTAAAGGATATAAAATTTTTGCATACTGAATGATTTCAAAAATTCGGCACAAGTTGGACTCTTTATTTTCATCTTATTGTTTTTCATATTGATTCAATTCCTTAAATTTAAAGCCTTGTTAAAATAAATTTAAAACCTCTCTTAGCACCTTAGGCGCCAAAATAAATTATTTGATAATTTTTTCTTGTTACAAATATTGCTTGATTAATTTTCAGTAATTTTAAACAATAGTAGATTGTATATTGCAATGTTGTATATGTTACGGTCTATACCCGAATTCGGTTAATGACCGAAATAAATGCGTCAAACTAGTTTTGACCAACGAATATTGCCCAAACCCGAAATCTTACATTTAAACGGGTATTGACTGTTGTAAATTGATCAAAACTGGTTTTGCGCATTTTCAATTGGACAAAACTAGTTCTATCCATTTCTGAACGTGTACAAGATCCGAGGATTCAAGTCCAGCGTGGTGTAATATGAAATATTAAATTACCTGAATTTTTCATTATTTATTATTAAAAGATTAAAAAATTTACTTTACCGCACTAGAGCGTACTGGGTTATTTTACACGCATGTAGCTATTTCTTGCACGCCCACGCCTATAAAATTGCTGCTTTTCAGGCCTGTACAGCGGGAATAAAATTATTCATTTAACATTAATGATATTAATTAAATCAAACAAATGCCATTTAACCAATCCAACGGTAATTTCTAAAAACGACCGGTCAGTTACCATATATGCGGAACAGAGACAGCAAAGTAGGCGTAATTTTCGTTAACAGCTCAAATAGATGTCAAATGAACACAGGCACAGACATCTGATGTGAAAATTAGCCATTTTAAAAGAGATAGGTACTAGAATGTGGCATATATCTTGAACGTAATACTAGTATGACTCGTGTGACTGTTAAAACACGCTACGTTCGTTTTTTCATGATGTTACAACCTAAAACGTAAACTTCCGTTTCCTCCGAACATATAAAAATGTCACCTTGTGTATTTGATGACATAATTCAAGAGTCGACGTTAATAAAATCTTTGGATGTCACAAATAATACATGCGTCGTATTGTAAATGTCGGAGAATAAGTTATTAAATGTTGGCTCTTCCATAATTCTTTCTCTCTCTCTTATTCATTTATTCCTTTTTCGCCCATTGCTGCGTTCGCCAGTTGTTTGTCACTTATCTGAGCCGCCTTCGACACATTATTTTCATAATCAACTCGGCTGGTGAATAGGGATGTGAAAATCATCATTTTTAGTAATTAATAAGAATCGCAGGATTGTGGACAAAAAATTCTTTATTCAGTGTACGACGTTTTGTCTATAAATTTAGACTTTTTCAAGTACAATCAATGTGAAAATTTAAAACAATAATATACATCTTTTTTAGTTTTACTCAATTAGGGACGCGGTCTTGACTCGTCGAGAAAAGACCAACAACAAAAGGATTTTTTTGTTCATTTCTACTAATACAGAAACGGAAACGAATATTTTGTTTCAAGCAGATCATTAGTATTTATTTATTTATTTATTTATTTATTTAATTCCAAAAATATGTGATACGTACATTTATATTACAATTTTAGAAATGGAATAATCCTGCCCAACTTGGCTGAAGCCAGTGCTAGGGCAGGAGTACCTATGGTTTTAGGACGTGCAGAAATTATACAAAAAAAAAAAAAAAAGAAAAAAATAAATAAATAAAAGTATAAAACAAAGAAATATAAAAAAAAAAAATAATAAAATATACAAATTATATGAGATTATATGAAATTATATGAGGATATTACAAATAGCATTCAATTTATCGTCACCTATTGCTCTAAGCCACTCAGAGACCTTTTTTTTAAATTTTTTAGTGTTGTTGTTAATTGTCTTTATATCTGCAGGCAATTCGTTATACAACCTGGGGGCTAGGAACACCATATGTCTTTGTCCAAAAGCTTTTGACATTTTAGGGACAATGTTGGGGTTATTGGCTTGAATTCTGGTTGAGTAAGGATGTGGTGTTGGATTTAGGGTAGTGTGCTGATGAAATATGGATAGAATTGTTCCCGTGTATATTTGTTGTATGTTTAATACATTGAGTTGCTGGAACAATTCTTTGGATGAAAATAATGGATGTTTACGCAAAAGTATTCGGAGGAGCAGCTTTTGTACATTAATCAAGGGGGTTAATGCGGTTTTGTAAGCACCACCCCAAGCAGCGATACCATAGCTAAGTAACGACTGGCAAAGTGCGAAGTATACAGTTTTTAGTTGTGGTACTGTCAGGAAATCTCTTAAAACTACAAAAATGTAGGTAAGTTTACGTAGTCGCTTGGTTAGGTCAAGTATGTGTTGGGTCCATTTTAAATTGTTGTCCATTGTAAGTCCTAAATATTTTATTTTGTCAGTTCTGTCAATTGTTTTACATGTACAGCTAGTTTGTCTATGTCCACAGGTATGTAAAATAATTGAAGTGTCTTTTGGTTGTCCAGAAATTGTTGGGCTAAAAGTTAGATATTTTGTCTTTGTAATGTTAAGCGTCAGAAGATTATTGTTTAGCCATATATGTATTATATCGACACTTTCCTGTGCTTTAGCTATAGTCTCATCCCAAGTTTCGCCGGAAAAATAGAGTACTGTATCGTCCGCAAATGACACCAAGGATCCATCAAATTCCAAATTACAAAGATCGTTTATATATATTAAAAAAAGAATGGGTCCAAGAACTGTACCTTGTGGAACTCCGAACTTGATGAATCTACTATCACTGTGTACTCCATTCACTACCGAAACCTGAGACCTACCCGTGAGGTAGCTTACAAACCATTTAAGAACTACTCCTCGAATACCAATGTTAAACAGTTTCTGGATAAGGATTTTATGGGAAACCGTATCGAAAGCTTTTGTCAAATCTAGGAAGATCGCTAAACTTTTCTTGCTGTTATCTACGTCTGTTACTATTTGAGTCGTTAAGTGAGTTATCGCGTCATTTGTACTTAAGTTTTCCCTAAATCCGTACTGATTTGGGGATAAAATTTTGTTTACGTAGAGGTATTTGGTAAGTCGTCTTTTTATTGATTTTTCTAGTATTTTACTGATAGTATTCAATAGTGAAATCGGTCTGTAGTTCGTCAGTTTTGTTTTGTCTCCTGTTTTAAATATTGGACTTATTTTTGATTCTTTGAAGTGGTCTGGTACTGTACCGTCTGTAATGCTTTTGTTAAATATGTGAGCTAAGGGAATGGATATATTATGTTTTATGTCTTTTAGTAGTTTTGTACGTATTGTGTCAGGTCCAGGTGCGCTGTTTGTTTTTAATTCGTCGATTAGTTCAACGATTTCCATTGGTGTTACAGGTGTTAGGAACATTGAGTTAGGGTACATATGGTTGTTAGGATTTTGAATAGATTCAGCCAATTTGTCTTCAGTCGTTTTTGTCACGTGTAATATTTTGCTCGCCAATTGGTCACCTATATCTACAAAGAATGCATTAAACGCGTTTGCTGCTGCCTTTGGATCATTGCCTACTGAAATTTTGCTGTTTGATGTATTTATTTCGTGTATTGTATTATGTTGGTTTGTCTGTGTGTGTGTTATTTCTTTTATTATATTCCACGTTTTCTGCATATTACCAGAGTTTATTTTTATTTGTTCGCTGTAGTATTTTCTCTTAGACATTTTGATTAATTTGTTACATATATTTTTATACCGTTGGTAGTAATTTTTCAGCACATTATTGTTGGGGAATCTAGTGGTCTGTTTGTGTAATTTGTTGCGCCTATGTATTGATAGTAATATCCCAGGTGAGATCCAGGGTTTAAGCGCAATCTGTTTGTGTGGTAATGACTGTGTGTGTGTGCATGAGGAAACGTGATGCTGTAGTGTATTAATAAAGTTATTTGTCGCTGTATTTATATTTTCTGCATGTAGAGTCTCAGTCCATGTTTCTTGTTCTAAAATTTCATTTAAGTGTTGTATATGAATTTTTTGCACGGTGCTTTTTTTGTATAAGTTTGTATTGTTGTTAAGTGATGCGTCTGTTTGTGAGAAGAATATGGTAGCAAAATGGTCAGTTATTGTTGACTCAAAGACAGCAGCTCGTGCCGGTTTTCTTGTCTTTACCATAACGTGGTCAATGCATGTTCTTGTATCTGCAGTTATCCTAGTTGGTTTCGTAATGGCTGGTAATAATTTATATTCAGTCAGCATGTCCATGTAATCGTCAGCTTGTGGGTGTTTGTTGTTATCTAGAATATTTATGTTTAAGTCGCCTGTTATTATTATGTTTTCCCGGTTTATATTGTCTAATATTTGTCGCATGTCTGTCAAGAATTCGGTAATGTCTCTATCAGCTGGGGATCGATATAAGGCTAGGAGGGTTGTATCACCGAATATAACCTGAAGACAATTGGATCTGTGAATAATAGGTTCAGATATCCGAATTTCAAGACATTCTTTCACATACACAATTATTCCATCATTTTGATTGTAATGTTGCTTTGTCCGTACACTGGCATATCCTTTAATTTTTTTATCAATATAAAATTCATTTAGCCAGCATTCAGTCAAAACAACAAAATCAAAGTGTATGTTTATGTTTGCGAATGTTTGCAATAGTATAAGTAACTCGTCGAAGTTTTTGTTTATGCTACGTATATTAAGGCTCAACACACTAAAAGACTTACTTGCGTATTGCAATTGCAGTAGCTCAGAAGGGTTGCTTGTTGTAATATCCTCATATTTATTCAATCTATCAAGGTCATCATTAAACTCTTGCATGGACTATATATATATATAATATTGAAGTGCGCTGAAAGATAAAAATTAAAAAATAGAAAAGAAAAATAAACGAAGAATCTTCTATAATGATTTATGAAAGTAAAAGAAAAAAAGAAGAAAAAAAAAAACAAAACAATAGTGACTCAAAGGGTCTAGAAATTCTAAATTTTAATGCAAACAGTCCCATTTGTAAGAATTAATTAAGCGATACTTGTATTCATGCACGCATATTGCAGTACAATAGGCCTGCATAAATACACAGAACTTAATATTTCTTTAGTACAATTTTATTTTCCATTTTTTTTTCTTAATTATAATTAAAGAACTAAAATATATGAGAGCATGTAGGTATATGGAATGGGAAAGAAATTACATTAATAAACAGAGAAAAAAGTAAAAAATATATCTATTCGGTATGACAAGATAGAGATGCAATCTAAAGCAAAAAAACATCAAAACTAAACTTGATTTCTATACTTAAATACTCGTAAACAATTACAATTACAGTGACTCTCAAAAGGCAAAAAATGGTTAATAATAAAGTTCAAATATTTAAATAGTTAAATAGAAGCAAACTAATTTCATATCATTTTAGTGTTCACATCTGCAATGCTATTTATTATGAGACTGGGAGACTCTTCATTTTTCTTTGCTCTCACTTTGCCTCCGCGGAACCAAACAAACTTAAATCCGACTTGTTGGGATTTCGCTTTGGCTTCATATAACAGTTGCCGATAGAAGGGTGACATCGCTTCGTTAATATAGATCTGGTGATCCCCAACGCCTCCAATTTCATTACAAATGATTTTACTGCGCTTGCGATTAAGTATATTATCTCTTATTGTCATATCTTTAAATTTAACGATGATATTAGGATTTCCACTCTTACGACGAGTTTTAACTCTGTGCGCAATTTCAATATCACTTTCTGATATGCTAATGCCGAGTTTGTTAGTGACCCTTATTACTATTTTCTTAACATCGGTATTTACTTCATCAGGGGAGCTAGGGATTTCACTTATTTCTAACATGTTTCTTCTTGAGTATTGTTCAAGGGCAGCTATTCTGTAGTTTAAGTTTTCTATATTTTCCTCCTTGTCTCTTAACTTTTGTTCTAGCGCTTCAACTTTATCATTTATAACTTTCACACTTTTCAAAGTCTCAGCAATCTCGGCATATTTATTATCCATATGTTTTGTTAAATTCATTTCGACTTCATTCATGCGAGTTTCGAGTTTGTTCATTATTTTTTCAAAGAAATCTTCTGTGAGACCTGGCTTAGTTTTCGAAGCATTAGATTCTGATAGTTCACTAGTGCTTGGCATTCTGAGTCCTTTACACAATGAACACTTCCATTTCGCTTTATTTGCTGAGGACAGTTTCCTAAAGTTTGCTTCTGTAAAGGTAGCACATTCAAAATCGTATTCGTTTCTGCAGCAAGAGCATAAAATGCAATCTTCTAGTAACTTTTCACGATTACACTGCGCACATTTAGGCATACTTAAACAGTTTGCGGGTCACTGACCTACGTAATATGTACTACAATTTTAGCTATTTTTTTTTATCGCCAACAAATTCCTCCAAATTTAGGTGTTTACTTTATTAAATCACATGTGAGTCACACCTGTTTTAATTAATTAAACACATTCTATGATGTACAACTTCAATTAATTTATTAGCAAAAAGAAATAATTTTATAATAAATGTTCACTGAAAAAAACGACTAAGTTTGCAGAGCTAATTTCGACACGTCCGTTCAGTTCAAATATACTATACTATACTATACAGTGAATTTGGATGATTGAGAATTGGGTAAGCGAAAAAACTTTCAAAGTGAGAGTAATTGCCAGGTAAAACCTCTATTTTTCACTCGTGGACCTCTATAATTGAGACTACTACTTGCCTGTACCTCTGTAAGCGATAGTCGAACGTATTAATAGTTCCACTTTTAAGAATAAGTCATAAATAGCTAAACTAACTAACATAGTTTAGCTATTTATGACTTATTCTTAAATTTAGTGGAACTATTAATACTATTAATTTTTAGATCTTTGTTTTCTTTTTTTAGCATCTATGTCGAATTATTATTATCTATGTCGAATAATACATACATTTTTATCACTACATATTTGCTGTATTTTTATAGACCTCTATAAGTAAGAATGGCTACCCTCTATAAGCTAGAAACTTGGGTTAGTGAAAAACCTCCATAAGCGAAAAAGAGATCGCAGTCCCTTGAACTCTTGCTTATCCGGGTTCGACGGTATATACTTTGGTCCCGCGCCGCGTTCGCTCCACTTCCGCTCTACCACATTAATCTGAGGAGACCTAAAACCTGAAACATAAATATCCCCTGAATTCTTCATCTCAAATCCTTCCCCTTCGCTTAAAATCCCAAAACGATATTTTTTAAGCTAAATGGTTCGGGCAAACGCCAAATGAAGTACTTAGATTAATAGATTCACTGAACAATTCTAGTATACGAGAGTGTGAGATGTTTTTTGTGCTAATGTTCTGACGGTGAATGCAGCTCAAAGCCGATCTAAATAACACGCTATAACTTGTCGATCAGGAGTTATACGGTGTACACCGGGAGTGTCTGATGATTACGTTTCATGTGCTGCTTCGGAGTGCAGAACAGCGCCTGAAAGTCAAAAAGTCTGCCACACAGAACATACACGAGTTTTGTCTGTTAGTGTTGATTGTGTAACTATTATACTATTTCCTAACATTAATTAATTCTTAGTTAAATATGGAAAATATAATTCATTTTCAAATTACCTAAATTTTGGTTGTTCTGCAGCTCTGCAGCGCTCAAAGAGAAACCCGCGCCACTGCTAAGATGTTATAGGTGAATGATTAACAAAAAAATTCTGGGAAAAATAAAAAGAATATTATAAATAACGTAATCATTCACACCTAACCATTTTTTGACGTGATAACGTCTTATAAATTGATGAATCACCAATCTTATAAATTGATAAAACACCGGCTGCATGCACGAAAAAGTGTAACGTTCCTAAATCCTAACGTTCGTAACGCGTAACGCGTAACGTTCCGCCTGACCCTGTGCGTGCTTTTCTCGAAAACGGCCCTAACGATTTGGATGAAATTTACTGAAAAGGGATTTTGGGGGGGCAAAAAATCGTTTTAGCTAGGTCTCATCTCTCGAAAAAATCGTTTTCTTACAAATTTTATCATTATAAAAATCAATTTTTTGACGTATGAAAATACTTAAATATTGTAAGTAGGTTTTGGAATTTTATATTATAAACAGTGAAACAATTGTTTTATAAATATTATGACAGCTAATCTTTGAGACTTAAAATAAATACAAAGAAAGTTAAAAAAACAATTATATTATATGGTGAGTAATTTAATAAATAAAATTAACCTAAATTTGAAGCGAAAGATGCAATATCATAGATTCGAATTATTATAATTATTATATGTAGAATTTAGGTTATGTATTACGGAATACGTTATCACGTAAAACTATCGTCCGTAAACCGACTTTACAGACAACCAATTTTTTTTTTCAAAAATCTGCTGTGTGCTTCTTGGTAGTTCATTTGGCTTCCATTAGTAAATAGCATCGGGAGAGCTGTAACCATTTTTAAGCAAGAGTTAATGGCTTGAGATAAAGAGCGCATGTGCTATTTGTAGATAGCGTATATATATATACTCATATCGCATCCTTAATTTATGAGACTCCTTTTTTCCTTTTTGCGGTATTTCATCTCATTTTGCATATTAACTATGTTATAAACTTTTTGCAGTTGACTAGCCAAGGCCGGCCGAAGGGTAGTGAAGGTTTAACGCAGATTGTGATGAGGAATGTGCCACACAAACTATGTGACTACATTCCTGCTAACTTTACAGCTGCTGTCACAGTTCTAACAAGTATGTCTGTCCGAATTATTATCACCAAATTGAGCTCTTTTATCTGACAATTTTTTACCATTCCAACCCACAAGTAGGGACTGGTAAGTACTAGTTTAGGTCAAAAATCACTTTTCAAAAATTTTACAATATCTTTCCGTTTTGACGTCTCCCGAATCCAAAAAACATATTTTTGGAAAAACTGTGCGTCTGTTAGTCTGTGAACTCGATACAGATCAAACGCATGAGCGGATTGAAACCAAATTTTGGGAGATTGTTTGGTATGCTAATATGAAGAGCCCTATTGTTTTTGGGAGATATATACTATAACGGTGTCTTTATTTAATAATGGTATACTTTTCATAACGGCTTATTATTCTATTTATTTTTTCAAGAAAGTTTCGTTAATTTTTTTTTCTAAACTTTATAATTTCGGAAATATTTTGAAAATAAAAAAAATCAGCCGCTCTTTTGTTTTATGGATCTGTCAGAAATAAACTATTTCGGCATGCTTCGATTAATTTTTACATGACGTGGAACATGTTATGTAGGTAACCATGGCAACGAATCGCAAATATCATATAGAGCACTAGCCATTACCCGCGTCACCTCACGCGATATCAGAAATTTTAGTTTCTTTATTATAATCAAATGTCAACATTTTTGAAGTTGGAATGGTCCCGTCGCCCAATTGGCTGGAATTTTTGCATATTTTAATATTTTGCTCCTAACATTAATTTGTTCCCTTTACCTCTTACGTCATCTTCGTTTCATTGACTGTTTAACAGAGTATTTCATACTATAAAATATCCTAGCCAATTAGACGACGGGACAGTATATAAAGAAAACAAAATTTCTGATATCGCGTGCGGTGGCGCAAGTAATGGCTAGTATTAAATACAATATTTTTTATTCGTTGGCATATGTTCCACAATATCCGAAAATTAATCTTTCTTTCTGACAGATCTCCAGAACAAAAGAACAGCTGTTTTTTATGTTCAAAATATGTCCGAAACTATAAAGTGAAAAAAAACGTTTAAACATTTTTTTGGAAAAATAAATATAATATTAAACCGTTATGAAAAGTATACCATTAAAAACAACGTTATAACATATATATTTCTTCTGCGCATGTGCCGATTTTCCCCAAAAACTATAGGGCTCTTCATATTTGCATGTCAAACATCCTCCCAAAATTTAGTTTCGATCCGCTTGTCCGTTTGACCTGTATCGTGTTTCTGGGGACCTCTGAACGAAAAAATATTGTAAAATTTTGAAAAATGAATTTTCACCTAAGTTAATACCATTCCCCACTTGTGGTGTTGGAATGTTAAAATGATTCAATTATGAGAATACGATAATTTCTCGAAAAGAAATCAGAAATTATCGATTTGTACATAGTCACAAAAAACACAAGAATGATTTTTTTTTATTTCAAATTTAAAATTACACTTTATTGACATGCACAAATCAGCACACACACTAGCCTAGCATAACCTGCACAAACCAGCAAATTTTAGTACAGTTTTCAAGTAATTTTATCAACACAAATTCGTTAATGTAAATGACACATCACTAGCCCAGTAGATCGGTTCAGCACTGGTAGACAGAATTATTACAGGCAAGCGACTGACGGTTCTTGCTGGCTGCTAGCTGCAGGTGCTGGTCTAATGTGCGCTACTGCGTTAAATAACATGTGTACCTTCATGAACAGGCTTTTTGCTCCGCGCTGTACACATGGTGCAGGCTGTATTCTTGACAAGTGTGTGCGGTGTTTTAAGATTCCGTTGTTATTATCAAAATAAAAAACGTCGCGGTCGGCTGTTTTTGATCTAACCTTTCAGTTGTTTTCTGCCATTATGTGAAAAATGTTAATTCAAATAAAATTGTGTTGGGTAATGAATAACTACGCTACTTAAAAAAAATAGAACAGAAACTTATTTGGTGGAACTAAAATTGCGAAGTTGAAATGGTCCTGTCACGCTATAGCTACTTGGTTCGATTCTTAAGGAAGTACCCTCGGTACGCAGTAAGTCAAAGAATTTCAGTCCTCTACTTGAGTAACGTAGTATATAATTTGGCAATAGTTACAAGTGTTTATGTACGCAGCATAAGTCAAAAGGCGGTGTCAAATTCGCATTAATTTATGAAAATGAGCGAGAAAAGATATTATTGGAAGAGAAGAAAAGTTTCTAAAAAAGTGTACGATAATCGAGTACGACAAAGTGAAGTGGGTAAATCGATTCGATTTTTTATTGCTTTTCTTTATTCCTGTAATTTCGGAAATAATAATATACTATCATTTTTTTGGAATACTATGTTTTTAGCATTTACTCAATTTACGTATGTTTTTACAGTATCAAAACTGCTGCAGTTTCGTAACTTACCTTTGAATGACGCGCCACAAACTATAATATTGTGGTGTTGCCATGTTTATGAATTGCTAAAAAGCTCGGCTTTGTTTTAGTTATTTCTATTAACATAAGCAAGCTTTATACGTTTTGGAGAAAGAAAAATGTTCATAGAATATTCGTTTATATTTCCTGAAAATTTTATCAAAATCTGTTTGTCAATTCCAACGTAATAAATGATAGAGTGCGTCAAAATCACATATTCCCATAAGACTCCATGTGCAGCGAAATAAAATTATCAATATCTTTTTTCAAAGTCAACCAAAAATTACAAAAATTTAACAGTCATTTTTGAAAAGGTTTTGACATATTTGCAAATTTTCGTAATTTTCTGTTTGTTCATTCATTTATCGAGGGTACTTCCTTAAAACGCAATCGAAAGATCTTGAACACTGCATTAAACATTTTCTTTTGTATTGAATTAATATCGTTTTAAAATATACCAATAACTTATATTTTTATGAATGATATATTTGGGCATAAATATTATATTTTTGTTAAGGTTACCCATTTTACAGTGATAAAGCATTTTTATTTTTCAATGAGCATGCAAAAAAATTAATTCATTAAATGCGTAGGAAGTTGGTTTCAAAAATATGTCAAACATATTGAGTTTAAAACATCATGCATATTATATAAAATGTTTGTCATATCAAAGAAAACTTCAAACAATTTCCAATAAATGGTATTAATAATGTTTTTAGTAAGTTATTAAATATTTAAAAATAAAGTATTTTTTGAAGAATTTTTAAGAAAACACGAGAGAAACCAGCATAAAGGTTACATACACCTCTATAAGTTTAATCATTTCAGTGTGTATTTTTTGTATTTATTTTAAGACCACTAAGATTTCTGAGTTTTTTTCAAAACGGAAAAAATAAGAAGGATACCTCGATCTTACACAATTAAAAAAATTCTAGCCAATTGGGCGACGGGACCAGTCCAACTTCAAAAATGTCGACATTTGATTATAATAAAGAAAATAAAATTTCTGATCTCGTGTGTGGTGACGCGGGTAATGGCTAATATTCAATATGATATTTTCTATTCGTTGCCATGGTTATCTACATAATATGTTCCACGTCATGTAAAAATATGAGAAAAAACAACGTTATAGCACATATCTCCTTTGCGCATGCGCCGATTTTCCTCAAAAACAATAGGGCTCTTCACATTTACATATCAAACATCCTCCCAAAATTTGGTTTCAATCCGCTCATCCGTTTGACCTGTATCATGTTCACAGACTAACAGACGCACAGAGTTTTTTGAAAAATATGTTTTTTGGATTCGGCGGAAAACGGAAAAATATTGTAACATTTTTGAAAAGTAACTTTTGATCTAAACTAGTACCATTCTCCACTTGTGGGTTGGAATGAGAATATCTCGAACATAATGCTATTATGATTCTTGTTACTGTTCAACTCACTCATAATGTCACACATCGTAAAAACATGTTTTTATGTTCTAGATCAGGGGTCGGCAACCTGCGGCTCTTTTGATGTAAAGTTGCGGCTCTCCAGTTCCATGCGCAACAAATAATTATTTTATTATATAAACCCTTAAAAATCGTCCAATCGATCCATGATTAAGTACCATGTCTATCTCTCAGCCATTTCCACTCGCGTCTCACCCGCACCGCCCCCATCGCGACGTGTCGTCCTCGGATATATAATATAGTATACCTGTATAAGCAAATACTATAATATTGAAACGAAAATGTTTAGTGACTTTTTAAAAACTGGTAAATTTTGTAAATTGTAACTTTTGGCTCTTCCGTGTCAAAAGGTTGCCGACCCCTGTTCTAGATACATAAAGTAATATTTTAAGAGTATTCGTCCCTGCAAATACCCCCTGCACCCTTCATCTCAAATCTTTTCCCCTCGCCTAAAAACGATTCGCGCTCTCCCGACGCTATTTTTAAAGCTAGAGGGTTCTGATAAACGCCAAATGAAAGACAAAGAATCAGACTACAGATCCTTCAGGCGAATTTTTTGAAAAAAAATTCCTGAAAAAACTTACAACCTTTTGAAAAAAATAATAAGCTACGTAATATTTCACACTGTTTTTCAAAAAATTCGCCTGAAGGATCTGAAGTCTGATTCTTTGTCTTTCATTTGGCATTTACCAGAACCCTCTAGCTTTAAAAATAGCGTCGGGAGAGCGCAAACCGTTTTTAGGCGAGGGGAAAAGATTTGGGATGAAGGGTGCAGGGGGTATTTGCAGGGACGAATACTCTTAATATCATTACATGCTTAAACAAAATAATATTTCTGTTTTAATTCTTACTTGATTGTTTTTTGACACAATCTCTGAAATATCAACGAACTTTAGCTTATATCAAATTTCAGACAGAAGGACAACATGTATAAATTTTAAAAACAACACCGACTTGCTTTTAAATTAACGTCAAAAATCAACTGTGACATTTCATTGTTCGCGCAAAAGCTAAGAATAGCGCATTGCAGGTTTAGAATTAAGCGTAATTCTTTTAATTTTTACGAGAAAAAAGACAAACTTTATTTGTTATACATCCGGAACGACCAAGCTTTTAATTTTTAGGTTAAAGTTAAGAGCTGACGATTTTTATTCTCTTTTCTTTGCGTATTCCCCTGGTTTACTAATTTAATAACGCTTAGCGTTTCGTAAAAGCAAAGCTATCAATGCTCCCAGCTGAGAACAGTAACGGAATCACTTGCAAAAAATAATAGTTATTTAATATACAAACAGTTATTTAATAGAAACCAGAATAACAGGTACCGAAAAAAAAAACAAAATTCGGCTGGTAAGACGTAACAGTTTATTAAATACCTGTTACTAAATAAGCGATAATTTAAGAACTTTCTACAAATTATTTAAGATGTTCGTATTTTAGATTATTGACGCTCAACAACAGTAATAATAAACATCTATCGCGGTTATTTAAGACCTGTTATTAAATTAATCACTATACAAAAGTGAAACTTCTAAACATATATAGGCGTGCGACTTTTGGCATTTGAAGCGCTTGGCGTGGAATTATAAAAGATAACCGGTTGAAACCTTTTGTAAGTTGTTCCTTGTACTTTTCTAAACATTTTCTGAAAAACATTTTTTTTTGTTAGTGTGGGCCGAAAATTGTTATTAATAATTTGTTTGTTTATTAACAAAAGCTGATATTTTGGGTCAGTAATCAATTTTTTCGGTAAATTGGCCAAAAAATAAACACTTTTTGTTTTTTGTGTTTTTTCGAAAAAATGCTTCCTTGCAGAGTTATAGCCAATTTTTTATTTAAAAAATCGGAAATTAAAAATTTTTAATAATTTTTTTCTTGCTTATTTTCGGTCGGAAGGAAAAAATAAAAAAAGGAAAATGAAGAGCACAACCCACACTTTAATATATATTTTTCCCCGTGTGTAAAATTAATTATGGTGCTAAAATAGCTGATTACATGATGCGTTTTTTCGCATGAAAAAATAAACAATATACTCCCCGCATGGAGAAGTTCTTTAAAAAACAATTACGGGGTTGTGTCGATGCGATGGCGTTTTTCTGCGCAATGAGAAGGGGAGGGCGTTTGATGGGAGTTCTTTGAAAAACAATTACGGGGTCGTGTCAATGCGATGTCGTTTTCTTTGCGCAGTAAAAAGGAGAAGGCCTTTGGGAGGAGTTCTTAAAAAACAATTACGGGGTCGTGTCGATGCGATATCACCATTCCAATATTGAGCACCGATTGGTTTTGATCAACGACTACTATTCGCTGATCAGAGTTTGTATCGTAAAGTCAGCTACAAAGCCATAAAAAATGTGTTCAACAATAAGGTTTTGTATGTTGTAGAATCAGATTCGTTTTTGAACACAATGGCTAATAAATTGGACGGTATATTTTTCTAAATAATTATTTAGTCGAAATTATCTGCTTTTTTTAATGTTCAGCTGTGATTTTAAGCTAGTACGGCCCTTTTAAAATACGTGAAGAACAAATTATAATTTGATTATTTTCTCATTCTTTTCTGTCAGGATTTATACGTGACATCTTTCTTTTTTACCGCGGAGCCAGAATACTAAATGCGGCATATTGATAGACAACACTATATAATATCTATTCTAAATATACCTACATGGTTGAACAAGTGATTAATGCTAATTTAATTATTTTTAACAGAGAAAGAACTTTCCCGAAGCGCTCTTATTTTAATTATTAAACAAGTAGATATTAAACTCAAGCAAATTCCGTACCTGAACTGAATTTTATTTTACATTTTTTGAACCAATTTAATTTAGTTTGAAATATGTGTATGTTTTAAAATATCGTTTTTTGTCAAAAAAAATTTTGTCAGACGTCTAGATTTTAATTTAACGAGAAATTTATATTACATTTTTTCTTATACAGAATGATTTTTAAGTTGATTCTTCTTTTTTAACAGCGTGTAGAAATCAAATAGACGAACAAATATTTTAAGTAACTTTTTTATCAAAACTCAAAAATAAGAGAGAAAGAATCGTTAAAAGTTTAATTAAAGTTAATTATTTAATTAATTCAAGATCCTAGTTAACACACGCGTAGAAATGTTAGCACGAATCGGAAATGCATCCTAAATAATTAATTCGTGAAAGGCCCTTATCGCTATTACCTACAAGCATGTACAGAAGCATGGCTACGACGCACGCATTTTTGTTTCCAACAAAACGGGGACGTTTTCGAACAATTTCTGTAAATACTTGATAATGAAATAACATATTTCCATAGTGACACAACATAACGCCAGGACCGATATAAAAATTTGATAAAATTTAATGAAAATTTGAAAGCCCGTTTCTCTTTCATTTTTGAGATTTGATAAAAAAGTTACATGAAATATTTGTTTATTTGATTTCTGCACACTTTAAAAAAAAAAGAATCAACTTAAAAATATCACCTGTATATGTATAAGCTGTGGATCTTACGTTATTGTACTACACTTTTTAGGATTTCACAACTAACGCAGTTGGTAACATACGCTGAAGGATTACTTGAAAAAAAAAACTGAAATAATTCAGCGCTATATTATCTATACGGCGCTACTGTACCCTACCTAACCACAACTTCTAAGTTCTAATCTGAAAAATAATGAAAATATTGATAAAGTGACCCAGTATAAATAGCAATCCTTTATTTTACGAACGACGCAATTATTGGCATAGGAAGACCTAATTTAATACCTTGTTACACGCTTTATATTAACTTCACTTGTAAGTTTGTATATATGTATGTTTGTTTGTAACCATCGTTTGGACTACTGCAAGTGATTACTGTAGAATAATATGCCAGCACTGGAACTACAGTGTTTAGCCGTGCGGTCTAAGGCACGGGTCTTCGCTGACGTCAACTCTCGGAATCACGAGTCGTGGGTTCTAATCCCGTTCACGCCGAAAAAAAAATTGTTTTTTTTTCGGAAAATTTTTGACAATAAATCGAACTAAAAAGTGGAAAATAAATATAGTTTAAAAAAAAACTAAAAAACACGCTTTATATCGAACTAAAATTAAAAAATATTTTTTTTAAAATAAGCTTAAAACAATAATGAATAAAAAATACTAGTATTATTGTGAAAAAAGCGTGGGGCGCTTGATGTACGAAAATGTGGAACAAAGAGCCCCACGCTTTTTTCACAATAATACTAGTGTTTTTTATTCATTATTGTTTTAAGCTTATTTTAAGAAAAAAATATTTTTTACTTTTTAGTTAGATATAAAGCGTGTTTTTTAGTTTTTTTTAAACTATATTTATTTTTAACTTAATCTAATACATTGGCAAACTATTGTACTTGGTCCGAAAGAGTCTCAATAAACCGATCTATCTCAAGGCTTGTAAAAGAGCTCCTTCACTGTTAGGCAAAATCTGTAAGCTTGCTAGCTTTAGTAAAAATGACCAGGGTCACAAAGTGGAATAATGAAAATAATGGTATGAGATTAGGTATAAGGTTAATTTAATGCATCTAATTTAATTAGGACCCCTGCCGTTTTCGTCAAAATCTTTAATATGGTGGGAGTACGGGTTATATATGGTGGAGGTGCGGGTCAAGTTTACACAGCCACACGTCGAATGACGTCAATAATGGTATGAAATTTAAAAATTATTTTCTTAAAAGTCTTAAAATTGACTAATTAGAATCTTTTTCAACACGCATAAAATCTTATATCCCTATTCTAATCTGCCTTCATACCTATGATGTTAATGAATCGGCGTAGATGTAGGAAGTCAGATATTGAGGTTATGTAAACAGTTAGATGATATGTCAACAACCCTTCTTACTTACGCACTTCACTATATCTATCCTTTATTTAAAGGACAGAGTCTTCAAAACGTGTAACAAATACATAATCAGCTACCTTCATCCATGTTGTAATATTGATCTTAACCCCAGTTTAGCCGGATTCAAATGCTCTACTATCATAGACATACAGAGCTGGACAGTACACGGCGCATTGTTAACCATTGCTTCAACTTGAATGGTTATCAGCGCCACACAAGGTTGCTCGGGGAACTAAAATGTAGCGAGCTACGCTTGCGCGTCTATTTTTCAAAATGTCGGATCGAATTCAAATTATCAGTGTACTCGTATATGTCAAGGCTAGTAGAGTTGCCTCTTTCCATCTGACTAATCAGTGACGTCAGCCAGCGGACCATTAAAATGAAATGCTAGGATAAATGGAAGAATAAACGTTAAAAACAGAACATTTTTTATTTTCCTTGTAAAATTAAGGTTCAATATTTATATAAAAAAACAAAATTAAAAATTAAATTAAATTTGCATATTTTTCTGCCTTCTGTTTCAGATGTTTTTTGTCTGCTTTGCTTTCTTCTATTTTTTGTAGAGATATTAAAGCGGATGAATATTTTTTGTCAGCAAAATTATTTTAAAAGCTCACAGTTTTTGCAAATAAAATCAATATTCTTTATTTTGATTTCTTAAAACGTTTGTTGAAAAACTGCCTTAAAGTGTGAAAAAAACAACCGTTGCCCCGCAATAATTTGATAGGTCTGCCTGATGACGTCATTCCCTTACTGAGACAACCTCTACTCTACTTAACTTGTATGCATGTCACTTTAACAACAATTGCCTCGCAATCATTTGACAGGTCCAGTGAGGACTCTCAATGCTTTTAGATAGGAACCTTATTTGAAAAAATCTATAGTATTACCATCTGGATTGAGTTGGATAAAAAAGTAACTATTAAAATAAATAAATTTTACGACCAATTATTTCAGACTGTATATACAGTCTGAAAAAATTGGTCGATAATTTTATTTATTTGAAGAGTTCTATTCACACCTTAATCTAAGATTTGAAAAAAGTAACTAACTAAAAATAACAAAAAATAACTAAAATCAGTAGAACTTTTAAGTTTTCCCAAGTTTATTTTGATTCATTTTAGTCCACAATCGTTTTTCATAAAAGTTTATAAAAATTTCTTTTATCACAATCACTATTTTTCAATGTTATGTTCAGCACGTAGTCTTGAATTATTTTTTGAGGTTATCTAAAATTCACCACCATTATTATTTTAATTAAAGATACTACTCTTACCACTTGATTTCATTCCCTAACATTACTTTGATTGTAGTGGTATGATAATAGATTGTAGTCAAATAAGAAAGTGGAAGGGGAGATTTCTGTCAATCTGCTAGAACACAGAACAGTTTACATTATTGTTCTGTGTGCTAGAATTAGATAGGTCTGTCAGATGCGTCATTCCCCCACACCATTCAAAGAAACGAGGCCACTGCTACTGCTACTCTACTAAACTTGTATATGTGTCATTTTCACTTGACACACGCATACTCAAATTATTTAATTGGGCGGCGTCGGCTACCACATCAATTGATTTAATGTTTATGAACTGTTACCAAAATGTTAACTATCGAGTTAATAAGAGCTCATTGGTGGCCGACAAGAGTGACAGAGATAGGCATCTGGCAGCCAGTTTATATTTCTTTTCTGCAAAGTTTCGATACACGCCCAATCCATATTTCAATGTTGAATGCTCACTTTTTAATACATTGTTAATGTTACAATCTCCCCGTTGGGACAACAAAGAATTTCGTAACAAAAACAAAACAACAGTTCTAACTAATAAAATAATAGAATAAGTAATGAAGAATACAAAGTCACTTTTACCTACACGAAAACACATACAACTAAAGATTATTTACAAGACAGGAACACACCAAAATTTTATTTAACACACTTATTTACACAGTTCATTTATTTATTTATCTATAGGAGATTATTTATGTTTAGAGTATTCGTCCCTGCAAATACCCCCCGCACCCTTCATCTCAAATCTTTTCCCTTCGCCTAAAAACGGTTTGCACTCTCCCGACGCTATTTTTAAAGCTAGAGGGTTCTGGTAAACGCCAAATGAAAGACAAAGAATCAGACTTCAGATCCTTCAGGCGAATTTTTTTTTAAAAAATTCCTGAAAAAACTTACATCCATTTGAAAAAAATAATAAGTTACGTAATATTTCACACGTAGGCGAAACTGTTTTTAAAAAAATTCGCCTGAAGGATCTGTAGTCTGATTCTTTGTTTTTCTTTTGGCGTTTACCAGAACCCTCTAGCTTTAAAAATAACGTCGGGAGAGCGCGAACCGTTTTTAGGCAAGGGGAAAAGATTTGAGATGAAGGGTGCAGGGGGTATTTGCAGGGACGAATACTCTTTGTATATATACTATTATATAGGTACTATACTATATAATACTATTTGTTTCTGCAGTTACCTAAGTACTGTTCACTGACTGTTAATTATTTATGTCGATTGTTCACTCGATGAGGGACACTATAACTGTCCCTGTGTATAACAGTCCCTGTGTGACTGTATTTGAATGACTGTCTCTATATGACTCTGTCCGAACTCCGACCGTGAGCTATTCCGTGGTTTATATAGGCGCTGGATCGTTCTTTCTTTTCTTGCCTTCATTGTTGTCTGGAGTTTGTCAACAAAGCTTTTTTTACCTACGCATAGGCATTTTTAGAACAACAATCAAGTCGATTGTTGTCTCCCACAACAATATGTGTCTCATTGTTAGTTTGCCTCATGACGGTCTGTGACGATTGTCGTCTCACGAACTTCTTTGTCATCTCAACGGGGAGTTTGTAACATTAAGATACGGGTTGCGTTGTCTAGTTCTCCATGTCAATGTTAAAGCAAAGTTCAACGGTGCGTTTAGTGACACAACACGGTCACTATACGTACTAATCGACAAATTAGTATCCACTTAAATGCCTGGACGAAAACTAGAAACGAGTCAGTGTTCTACTTTATGCGCTTCGTTCTGATCCAAAAAGTATGTAAAAACATCAATTAAATTTTCAAAATGTGTTAAAATTGATACTAGATCCTGATAATCCTGCCAGTTGGACTATATTTAGATCAACGATATACCTTGAGATTTCATATCAATAAAAAAATTAACGAAGCTTACGCCAAGCTTAGCCTATTAATTTACCCTTTAATTAATCGCAAATCCCCTCCCCAAATCCCATGTTCTAAACTAATTTATACGTCAATACTAAGACCTGCTTTAACATATGGATGCACAATTTGGGGTGCTGCATCGAAAACTCAAATTAACAAAATCCAAGTTTTTCAAAATAAAGTACTCAGACTCGCTTGTAACGCTCCATGGTTTTTACGAAACGAACATATACACGACGAACTGGGACAAACATCAATCAGTTTATTAAAAAAATTGCTAAAAGCTTCTTTGGCAAGCTCTAATCATGCCCTGGTGCCGTCCACTACGATTCACTAAGTGAAGTGATAAACAATTTAACAGGGAGGTTGCTCTGCAACAACTAGCCCATAAAGCGAAGTCGAGATATACTTCTACGCACAATACCATGAATAGCCAGAATGTGCTGAACTGGTATAAATTCAATTAAAAAAAAAATATTCTTATGAAAACTTACATTGCAAACAGTATAAAACATGCTCATTTAAAATTTAGGTGGCTTAACGTTATTGGAGGTAGGTCCACTTTTTCCGCTGTCAATGGATTGTGTTGCGCTTGTCAATAGAAACATTTTTATTAAGTTGAGTCTATTTTAACCTTATATATGAATCTTGCCTTACAATTTTACAGCTGTAACATTTTAACAAAGGATTACAAACATTAACGAAAAAAGTCTATCAATTCTTCTTCAAGTAGAATTCTCCGTTCTTAAAAAGTAAAAAAAAGCCAGTTTTGCGTCACCGGAGTTGTTTCACGACAACCCTCTGTCCATATTATCGGAAATTGTCTGGCAATTTTGTTGTGAATTGACTGTCGAGAGTGCAAAGCTCTAGAAAAGCTCCGCACTTAGGCGAAGAATCAAGTTCATGAAGGATGGTATGTATACAATACTGTGGTAGTTGTACTTTCATGTTTCAAGGAAACTGTCATACTGTAAAAATCTGCTACTTGACAGCATTAAAAAACAACTCTCGCAGTATGTGGATTTTATAATCCGTTGCTATATAGGTATACCTATACTTTAGCAAGTATTGTTACTCTCTCTCTTTTGTAATATTGTCGAAATTAGTTTTCCTTAGCAACGCAGGAAAAATGATTGTTGTTATCAATTTGGAAAAGAGAGAGTTAATGTAACAATACTTGCTACAGTATATATAGCATCGGACTACAAAATCCACATACTGCGAGAGTCGTTTTTTTCATGCTTGTACTTTCTCAAGTACTTACAATACAAAGAATTTTGCCTCTTATAAACTACGTAAATAGACGCTATTATACACCATAAACGAACTAGTAGGCCATGCAAAAACGTCACAAAGATTCGTAACGTCGACTCACCGAATAGGCCGCTCCGCGATATTCACAAAGCGGGTCTATAGAACTTAAAAAAACTTTGAATAAAAACTAATTATTCCTTCTTAGGGCGGTACAGGTCACATCAAAGTTCAGACCAGACAACGCCTCTCTGAATATTAAGATGGCGTTATCTCAGATCTACGTACTGAAAAAGCTTTTCAATTAAGTACCATGTCACACGCCTAGACGTAAGTATGTTTGTTAGCGAGTTCCTGAACTGGTTATGAACTGCTAAAGCGCTCGTTGGCAATTGCGTGTACAGTCTAAACTTAGATAGTTCTAGGACTTACTGCTGAAACCAAGTACAAACAGTATGAGAAGTTCGAGAATTTGATCAACAAACACGTCGTTGTAGTCTAGAATAGTTCTGTATTAACTAACACACGCTTTTCAGAACTTGCCAACAAATACATCTATCTTTAGGTCCAAAAAATTCAGAAATAGATTCGGAAAAGTGTAAATAGTGAGTGGCTGATTTTCTCGTCATAAGCGACACTCGGTATTATTTTTTGTCCTTGTTAATCGCACATAACCCCTTCGGTCCTGGTGGTCATTTCAATGGAAATATTATTCTAACGCGTGTAATTTAAATCAATATCAAATATAAACAATTCATTGTGCTTGGGGCTTATCTGAGATGTAAGCATGCCAAACAAACTAAAGAAATACTATGTCTGTAGGTCGAAATGTCGAGTCAAGTGTTGACCGCAGTCATGGATTCACGCAAAGCTGACAAAAGTGTACATTCTGATTATGACTTAGTATACCTTACGCATTTTCATGATGTGATCTATTTTTCTTGTGCGAATATTTATATTAATTTTATGATGCTAACTTTACTAATTATATCTACATAAAAAGCAATAAAACATCCAATACTCTTGATTACCGTAAAAAAATATTTATTTTACGAATTTTCCATTTCAATGGACATAGGATAAATTTAGTTTTTTCACTGAATACTCCTTAATTACACGCTAAATAAGCTTGACACCCTAAAAAATATTTTGTGTTTCAAAATATAAATAAATTAAATTAAAAATAATATAACACACTTACCTGAATATCTGAAATTAATATAACATACTTACCTGTATATCTTACCTGTTATAATGTCATAATATGTATCTATGTGCTGACTTCGAGTCGAAGCACCTTTTTTTTCTCTTTGTTTATAATAAAAAAATCAGGATTTGGTGTACAGTTTTAATTGAAAGGAAATATTCTTTTGGTAGCCTGTGAAACTGCTTAAGTTCGCTAATAATAAATACTTAAAGCACAGTTCTGCCATTCTGCGAACAGAAAAATGTAGAGATTTTTAAATTTCGCAAGGGTTACGAAGAATCATAGTTAACCTTCTAGAAAATGAACAAGTCAGTCATTGAGACAAGACGCGAGCGTACAGATTTATGTTGGTACTGAGTCTGGAAATGTCGCTAACGAAAATAAATGGTTTGTGTGAAATGACGTAATACGCTATAATGCGGTAAGCTTCGTCTAAAACTTAACTAAAGTTGTGTTATCATTCGCGGGTAGTGTGTGTCAGAGGCTTAAAAGAACACGCATGAACTTATTCTGGGCACAATTATTGTGCTTCCGCAAAAACTTGACAAAATACTGCCAAAAACTTTTAGGTCCATTAATTAGGTAATGAAATAAGGTTATGTATGTCACAGCCCAATAATTAAATTAGCGTGTAAATTGGATGGTTCACTTGTTAGTTAAATGCTGAAATTCAACTATGGTCTCTTGCAGAAAGCATTGTCAGAAAATCTGATTTGATAATGGCCTTAGATTGTAATCATACATATTTCTCCATATGAAAAGCATTGTAGAACTTTAAATCGTTCTTCTGGAAAAAAAAGTAAATTGAAACGTTAGTTTCTTAAACTATTTATACATGTATTTATCATCGTTCTTTGTACAGTTTCTACTTCGAAAAAATGTATTTTTACGCATTTTTAACAAAATTTAACTTAAAACGCGATCTTTTTCTGTCAATCAATCATTTGTTTTTGTGTGAGTACAATCTTATGTTCTAGATGACTGGTACTTCTACGACATAAGACTGCTCTTGATGTATGGAAACTGTGAATATATGATCACAATCTAAGGTCATTGTCAAATCATTTTTTTTTTTGATAATCATTTCTGTAATAGACCAGTGAAGTTAACTTTTGACAAAGAAAATATTAATAACAGAAAACGAATGATGAGGAAGGGAACAAGCTGCCGTCAGAAATACAGAAACCAAAAATTCAAATGCGTAAAGGGCCGGGGTTTGCGGGGGGCGCGTTTTAGGGGTCAAACGCGGTTTTTCGTTATTTCCGGCGAAAGTTGACCTCCAATAAAAAAATGTTGTATGGCAATGTTGTAGGTATTAAAAGGATCTATAACTTTTATGCATATAATTTTTACACATAACCTCAAAGATCAGAGAAATATCAAAAAACCGTGTTTTTCGATTTTAATTTTTTGCTCCTGCAAAAATAATTTTTTTTCAGGTATAGCGGTTGTAAAACTACCCTTTTTAAAGTGAAACAAAAACAGTGCGATTTTACTAGTCCAATAGTGATATCCCTGTCAGCTGTCATATTTTGATTCCATAATATAAGCAACAGAGACCAGAGTAGGTATTGAAATACCAACATGACCGAACGTGAACTGCCAAGAGATTATTATATTACTAGCCGTTACCCGCTGATTTACACGCGATTGAGGTGAAACACGGATGCATTCCGATTATTTGGCTTAGTTACTCCATCCTCGACGTAGACCTCCTAATAAATTTCCTGCCATTCACGTGATCAACGTCTTGACAAACCTTGAAAATGACACCCATGTTGATTTTTAGACTATTTACCTCGTTTCACCCTCTGAAGGGGTTGTTTTTGAAAAAGCATGAAACACGTATTTATTTATTTGTTGACAGGAGTAATTCTGCGCATTTTCTAATTGATACATCTATCTTATATGATCACTCCATGCAAATTTTGAACCCCCGTTACACCCTTTTAGTGGTTGAATTTTTGAAAATTTATTCTTAGCGGATGTCTACGTCATAATAACTATCTGTGTTATCAGCCCAATCCGTCCAGTGGTTTGAGCTGTACGTTGATAGATCAGTCAGTCAATCAGTCAGTCAGTTACGATTTCCTTTTATATATTTAGATTCATGGTGAGTGTTGACGTCGATAGTAATATTAAATCCCGTTTATTTTGTTTCAGTGTGCATGGCAGATGTCAAGTCTTTAATTGAGGTTCAGTGTCAAGAAGGCTACTTCCGCTGCAATAGTACAACGGAATGTGTACCGCAGCGACTGAACTGTAACAACGAGGAAGATTGTCCCGACGGAAGCGATGAATGGAACTGCGGTGAGTGAATGAGTGAGTCAGATAGCGATACGATATGGACGGCTGGTAACGATAAGACAGCGATGCAATTCCCGAAGGAGCTAGAGCCGAAAGGCGGCATTTAATGGAAAACAAATGGCGAAATTGACTGTTCCGTAGAGAAACCATTTCATTCTCTACAGAAAATGTTAATGCAGAATTGCAAGAATAGATATTAGATGTAAATTAGATCTACAAAAGTAAAAGTAGCAATTTTCACTATTTTTATTATCTTTTTATGCAGTTTCAACAGTTCAATTTAAATTCTAGTTCAATAGTATTGCAAGGAGTAGTAAAAGCTAGAATGTTATGTGAAATTTTAATTATAAATTGCAATTAATTAGGGATGTGACGAATACTAGAACATAATCTCGTTCTCACTAACCGGATGTAGGAACGATTTTTTATCGGGTGACAATCTTTTCTGCAAACCAGCATGATATGTGATTTTTGGAATTGTCTATATCTATACTATTATAATGCTGAAGAGTTTGTTTGAACGCACTTATCTCAGGAACTACTGGTTCGAATTGAAAAAAATTTTTTTGGATTGCCCATTTATCGAGGAAGGCTATATATTCAAAGCAATGGCACGTCATTCCGGTGTCGGAGAGGCAACCGGATGGCGAGTGGTAATCTGGGCCTATGAGTGGTGCAGAACCCCCTGGTAGCGGCCAAAGTGACCCCAAATGGACGGGGGCGGCGATATGGGGGTGGGTCAAAATCGAAAAATGTTTGAAAAGGCAACCGGATAAAAATGCGGTTGCATTGAAGGAAATATCCTAATTATATAATAAATTTTTTTTGCCATCCGAAACACGCGGGCCGTTTTTGCACTAGCGAATAAAAAAAAAATAAAAAAAAAACTGAAAAGGCAACCGCTTCAAAATTAGTGAGCATACTTATTGACACCACCAAACGTTGGAAAAAAATTGCCATCCGATCCTGATGGGCAGTTTCGGAGAAACAACCCCTCAAAGTCGCCGAAAAACCCTTTTTTTCGATTTTTTCAACAATAAGTAAAAAAAACACACTAAAAATTGTTCAAATCGGATGGCATTCGACATTTATACTGTCCTAAGTACAAATAATAGTGTGTATCAATGCCATCCGATTTTGATTAAATTTACCCCTATTTAGCCAGCCCCCAAAACTCAATAACAAGAAAAATAATGCCATACGCTGCATAAAATTGTTATTTTCATGAGTTTTGGGGGTGGCTAAATAGGGGTAAATTTAATCGAAATCGGATGGCATTGATACACACTATTATTTGTACTTAGGACAGTATAAATTTTGAATGCCATCCGATTTGAACAATTTTTAGTGTGTTTTTCTTACTTATTGTTGAAAAAATCGAAAAAAAGGGTTTTTCGGCGACTTTGAGGGGTTGTTTCTCCGAAACTGCCCATCAGGATCGGATGGCAATTTTTTTCCAACGTTTGGTGGTGTCAATAAGTGTGCTCACTAATTTTGAAGCGGTTGCCTTTTCAGTTTTTTTTTTATTTTTTTTTTATTCGCTAGTGCAAAAACGGCCCGCGTGTTTCGGATGGCAAAAAAAATTTATTATATAATTAGGATATTTCCTTCAATGCAACCGCATTTTTATCCGGTTGCCTTTTCAAACATTTTTCGATTTTGACCCACCCCCATATCGCCGCCCCCGTCCATTTGGGGTCACTTTGGCCGCTACCAGGGAGTTCTGCACCACTCATAGGCCCAGATTACCACTCGCCATCCGGTTGCCTCTCCGACACCGGAATGACGTGCCATTGCTTTGAATAATAGGCTATACAATATCACTTCTGCGACCAACAGGAGCGGAGCATCATTGAAAAATGTAACTCAAAATTTGTCCGTCCGTCAAAAACTTTTGAACGGTAACTCCGATCATCTTGAAATTTGGATACAACATTCATCTGGGTATAAACTAAGATGAACGTGCTTACTCATGTCCCTCCCTCCATTCTTTCTTTTGCACCCAGGTGAAACCGGGCGAGACCGCTTGTCTAGTATTGTTTTTAAAAACATTTAATGCAATCATTCACGAAATTCATCAACATTCTCTTTTGATGCGCGTTGATTTGAAAAATATCCCTCAGGCTTTCCTTACTCCTCTCGCCGCAAAAATTCCCTGGATAAATTTCGTCATTTCACCTATTTTTCATATACATGAGCAGTAAATCTTTGTTCACTATACATACAGTAGCTACTGGCATGCAAAGATAACTGATGGAAAAGAAATTCTCTGCATTAGAATTTTTATCTTAAAGTTTACACTGGAATTTATTGTAGGTACTATATTGCTGTAGTCGTAAGGCGAAGTAGCTTAGGCCAGATTTTTATTAAAATGCAAAACTAATAGGACACGTGTATTTCATTAACATAATTAATTAACAAACGCCCTTTTATTTGATCACTTAGCCAGGTGAACAAAAAAAAATATGTACCCAGATTTTTTTCCCAGTTTCGTCGCTGAAGAAGTTTCACTTCTAAAAACTATTTTATGGCGGGTGTGCAAAAAAAAATTATTTTAAGTCTCTTTTGTTTTATTTATTGTTTTTTTATATATTTGTTTTTTTTTTCACAGCTGATTTCTTCGCGAGTCAATATTTCGACCACAAATATCGAAAACGTCCCGGGGCTGAAAACGACGATTGCAGAAGTTGTAGTAAGTAATTTTATTACTTCTTATACTGCGTTTTTCAACGCGTTATAAAATCTGATTTGAAAGCGAATTTAAATAAGTGACTTTATTATAATATATAATTTTGCATTGATTTTGTTAAAAAAATAACCGTAACCGATCGAATGGTACATAGTAGGTGTTTTTATCTAAATCTCTTAAAAATATATTTAATTATAGCTATCCTTTCAAAAAATCAATTTCAAAAGCATTTTCTTCAAAATTTGACATCTAAAATTATTTTTGTTTTCGTTTTTACATATAACAAAAGTGTAACAACAACCTTACGGTACCTCTACAAAAACTGTAGAATAAATAGTCACACCATGTTAAGGTTAAATGCATTTTTTGATAAATTTTGTACATGTCTATAACTTGTAGGTAACTAAAGTAAATTATTGCAATTAACACATGTTGCACAAATTAAAATTAACATTTCAAAAAATTTTGGAACACAATTTACAATTTTAATTTGTTATCACATAAATAGCTCAAGTTCAGATCTTTTATTCTGTGCATTTTTCAATTTAAATAAAAGCTCAATTCTATTGTTTTAAAAATGCATTAAAAAAATACCACTCACTAAATTTAAACTACTTGTGACTTTTCAGATTTGTTAAGATAAAAAGAAAACCTCTCGAATCTCGCAGTTTAAAGTAGAACAATATAAACATTTTAGTTTAGATTACATTTTCTAGCATAAACATGTCTTTTTATACTATTGTTGTTATTGTGAGCAAGTAAATAGGTTAATCCGATTGTCTGTTGTTACTAGTACCCTAGACTTATATAATAGAGAAGGCAGATAGAAATAATGGGCGATTGATCAATACAGAAATTTAATTATCATTCTCTAAATAAAGCATTCATTAACTATATTCATTATCTTTCTTGGTAAATAAATTGTTAACAGCTTGTAAAGTGTAAACGAGCGATTAGCCTATTGATGAGAGCACTAGACTAGCATTCGAAGGTACTGGGTTCGAGTCCCGGCGGAGACAGATGTAGCCGGGACGTTTTTTCCTACTGCCTCACACCGAGAAACAATAGGTTATGTGTGGTATATTAGTGTAGTGTAGATAATTTGCACTGATAAGTGTACATTATATTTTTCAAAAGTGTAAACTGTTGGTAGCTTGTAGATATATATATTTTTTAAATTTTCTGGTTTCACGTCCGTTATATTGATGTTTGTAAATGATAGCGGGAAAGTGGACATGTACAAAAAGGTGTTTGATTTTTTGTACCTGTCCACTTTCCCGCTATCATTTACAAACATTTTTTTTAATATAGATTTTATTGGATTTTGTTTTTAGTAACATTTAGCTACGACAAATATTTATTTATTATTTAACCATTCATTTCTTAAACTTAATTAATTAAACAGGGACACACAATAAAGGGATGACAGCATTACAAAATAAAAAACTCGGGTCGCAGTGCGAAACCCTGCCGACAATATAGTGTATTTGCTATTAAAGGCAGTGTGACTCCCTTCTATAAACTTACTTCATTTTTGAATAAAATACGAAATTTAACCCCTTAATACACCTCTTAAAATAATATTTTTTTCTTAATTTTAATATTACTATTAATACAACAAATTAAATTCATCCTTCACTAAATAAATCCCTATCTACAAACTAACGTTTTCAAAAAATTTTTAAGTCCGGTCCTGTCGGGCCGATTTTAATAAAATTTTGGTAGCAGATTTTAATCATTACTAAAGGGTTAAATTTCAGTTTTGAAACGATTCGGATAAATTTATCGGTATTTTTAGGCCCAAAAATATTTTTCAACCCCTAAAACCTACCCTTAAAGTGGCCCGATTGGGCCCATTTTAAATAGGCTTCGTGCGGTGATGGATTTCAATATGTGGTCCAAATTTCGTTAAAATTAATTAACTCCTTCGAAAGTTATTGCCCGTACACTTATATATATATATATATAAATATATATATATATATATACATATATATATATACATAATATATAAACAGACTTTTCCAAAAATGGTGCCAAACTTCTTAGGAGGCTATGAAACGTCGAGAAATTTTGGTCCGACCCCTAGGTCCCGCCATCCGACCGACGCCAATAGTGTAAGTGCCTTATGGCAAATACACTAATAAGTGACACATACGTGACAGACTTCAGAAGATTTCAAATTTTGTTATGAACTGCTACAAATCATTTGTACGGAACCCTCAGAGGAGAGTTCTACTTACACTTGTACTTTTTTTTTGTTGGTTACCTTTTAATACTATGTTTTATTGCAGATTTAACATATCTTACCTTGAATACTCTCTAAAAAGTGAAACGTCTATAATTATTGTACAATTTTTTGACAAGATCAAGTTTAAATTTTCCACTGCAAAGGAAATCATTTTGACTGATCATCTTACATTAAAGTAACTTTTGTACTCTAGAGTAAATGCCGCTGCACACGAGGCTGGATTTTCCGCTAAATTCCTTGCTAGATTTCACTACTAGTTTCCTTGATTGTTACAATGCGCTTGCTTCACACGAGACGCCTTTTCAAGCTTGCATTGTATGTAAGTTTGGTGCGCGCGTAGTGATAGAACGGTAACAAAAGTTAACGGTTATTGTCTCTGAACAGAACACACACTGTGTTTGTTTGTGGGCGTTTATTCATGTCGCCCACGTGACAAGATACTTTTTCCTGAGTGGTTCTTGCTCAGAGCAATCAAAGGACCTAGCAAGAAAAATAGCCCCTGTTCTCATTTTAAAATCCATCTTGTGAACTAGCAGGCGAGCTCGTAGTGACGTCATTTCCAGCCTCGTGGCCAGCCTGCCGACCAGAACAAGTTCCAGCAGTATTTCCAGTCTCGTGTGCAGCGACAACTGAGATTATTAGCACTTGGCATTAAGCGTAGATATGCTTACACAATCATATTGTATTAATCTGTACTCGTATTTATAAATTACACCGTATTATTAAGCGGATTGTTTCCATTGTTGCAGACTGGAATTATACGGGCGGAGAGTGCAAATGCCGGTGTGGAGACGTTCTTTGTCAGCATCTGGGACTAGACACGGTCCCCAGAGATTTGCCTGTGGGTCACATCGACCTTCTGTAAGCTCTTAACACTTTACTATTTCTATCTGTATAAGAATTTATGTGTGTGTTTTCCAAAGGCTGGGTCAATAATCTTGTGGTCTCCTGGTGTCGGTTGTTTTCCATATCATACGATCGTTTCGCTGCGGCACTTATAACCGGCGTACTGGTGGAGACACGCCTGACCGATCGAAATACCACGCGTAAATATATAAAAAATAGAAAAAGTCTATTTTGACATGTTACATAATATATGAAAACTAAAATAACTCTTTCGTTTCGAATCGATCTTACTTCATTTGAACAAGCTATATGCGGGGTTTGTTTTTGCTCCAAACAATAAATAAAAAAGGCAAATAAATCAATTAATAATAATTATAAAAATTATAAGTGGGTGTTCTATAAATATGACAGTGGTAGAATATGGGCTAAGAAATCATGAGTCAAATAGAAATGAAAAGGAATCGAAAACAACAGCGTATGTATATCTACTGCGTGAATTATTGTTTTATGAAATAGTGTGATATCATGGTACAACGAGCACTAGCGAGTTTTAATAGTCCGCAAAAACAATCACGTACGGATTAGGTATACATAGTATTTTTTGCACGTATAAAATAGCTGATTGTTTCCAAATTCCAGTCAACAATGAATGCAGGAAAAAGACAAAAGCCATCCAGCGCATATATATACCGCCACGATAGCTCAGTTGGAGGACAGTCATCCACTGTAATTCATCGAGTTAACAATCGACAAATAGTTGTGACATAAATTGACAGACAGTACCGTGAACAGTACTGAGGTAACTGCTGAGATAAATAGATAAATAAATTATTATAGTTAATAAATAAGTGTGCTAAATAAATTTGTTGTAAATATTTTGTGTACATAAATAGTGATCTTGTATCCTTTATTACTTATTCTTTTATTTTATCAGTTAGAATTTGTTGTTTTGTTTCTGTTACGTTATAGGGAAGTGCTTTTAGTTTGTTTGTTTATTTGTTTTGTTAACGTTTCGCTATTGAAAATAAATATTTTCCACCACGAACTAATATATACCTTTGCGAAGTTTACTCATCCTTTGACAACAAACCCGCGTAACCGTTAAATAGGATGTGATATGTATTTGTCTCGTCTCTTAATTGAAACAAGATTAGCAGACGAACAATTGAAGAGGCAATTTATTGTACTAATAAATTGCGTAAACCGTTAACATTTGGATGCCTTTATACGATGTAGTAATTACTTTTACTTTAATATTATTTCCAATTAAGACGGCTGTGCTGTTTGTGCTTTATTTGACAATTTGAAAATGACTTTACTTTAATTAATTAACAATTATTTTTAGTATAATGGCCACATTCATTAAACAAACTAGCAAATATTAAAATGTGAATCAAGGAATTATACAGAGTATCCGATGATTTTTGTCATATCTTCGAAATCTTATTTTTGAACTGAAGACAATATATTTATTGAAAAAATATCCAGTTGTCTGTGACGGAGAAGAATAGAACTAGGTAACAAAGATGTTATTAATAAAATTTTGAAGTTATAGACTAAAATCTCTGAACACTTTGTGTAGACTCCAGCGACAACTAAATCCCTGTACTTCCACCATCTGTTTCTTTTCTTCCACCATATGTGTTTTCTCTTGCCGTTATTTTTTATTGGACTTTTCTCAGAAGTCGAAAATATCATTTTTATGTTAATATTAAAGATGAAAAAGGATAAAATGAGTAACAGTTTTAATAATAAAATTATTGTTGCTACAGAGATCAAAAACATGAAATTAAAAAAAAAAAATGAAAATTAACCGTGCATTCACCGAAAGTGGTAACAGAGAATAATTTGTGTTACACAAGGTTACACAAGAAAATATTCGAGACAAACGTTATCAATTTATTAATAAAATACACAGTAATAATTATTTTTCATAGTACTCCACGCATGTGTAAATTATTAATAATAATTATTACTGAGTATTTAATTAATAATTTATTAATTACATATTAAATATTAATTCTTAATAATCTCGAATATTTTCTTACTAAATTTTATGAAAATTTTATATGAATTGATAAAGAGAAAAGTGGAGTTTTTTTTTAATATAAAAAATATATTTCGCCATTTGAAAAAAAAAACGGTGTACCGACACTTCTGGTTGAGTTTGAAGTACAAAAAATATAATGAATAAACCAATTTTTCAGACAAATATATTAACAAAAATATATAAATATAATTCAGCACATTAACGTTTCGGTCCGGATTTGGAGTTTCTTCAGAATTGATCTAAAAAATATAAGAATTAATAAATAATTAGTTTCTAATAAAATATTTTGATATTATAAAAAAACTTACAGCGAATTTTATTAGAAACTAATTATTAGATAATTAATTTGTATATGTTTTAGATCAATTCTGAAGAAGTCCAAATCCGGACCGAAACGTTAATGTACTGAATTATATTTATATATTTTTGTTAATGTAATTGTCTGAAAAATTGGTCGATAATTTTATTTATTAAAGAGTTCTAATCAGACGTTAATCAAAGATTTGTACAAAAAATATGCCTCAGCAGTTTCCGATAGTAAATCTCGAGTTGAAGAAAAAATTTTTTTAACTTTTTTTTGTATCTAGTAAAATACACGAATTATTCACTGTCACTTTACGTGAACACACTGTATTCTTCAATTTATCGGGTAAAAAACTATAATTTTATTTTTTACTAGCTGCTCCCCGCGGCTCCGCACGTGATTTTGATGAAACACGGTAGCGACAAAAATAGTGAAGCTTTCGGCTATTTATATTGTATATAGAGGAACAAATAAAAAATACCTAAGCAAACAAAAAAGCATGATCTAACTGCTAGAAAACAATTGTTTAAGGCGTTCTGAGCCCGCCTGATATTAAGTCGTTGGAGGGGAAGCGGTGAGTGTAAGTTTCGGGTTGAAGTCCCGACAGTGACTTTGTTGGAAAGTAATTTTTTCTTATATAGTATTCACAAATCTGTTATTTTGACATTATAAACAGACACCTCTTTATCTGTATAGATATTTTTCATCAGCCGTATTTTTTAAGTGAAACTTTTTAATAGCGATGAGGGTAATTTCGTTTAACAGTGTAATGAAAAAATAAATACGACACCGTCAAAAGTAGAGGAATTGCCGGGAATAGACCGTGTCTCATCAGTTCCACGACCGACCGATAGAGGCGCTCGTACGCCGAAAGTTGGTTGTAACTACCATTTAAATGAGACACAGAAACACCTTTATTTTAACAGCACTATACTTACTCACAGTCCGAAAACCCGCCTTTTAAAGAAGATTGTGATGATTTTCACATCGGAAGTTGTATCTAGATTAGCCTCATACAATAACGCTATTTATATACAACAGAAATAAAAGGAATTGACCCCTGAGACAAATTTTTTTAACTGTAAGACTTCAAAACTTCATTCCTTAATTTCCGTTTCCTGAGAGGATGTTTCTCTATGTAACGTTTTCCAAAAGTAAAATTTAATACGAGGTAACACAAAACAACTGCGATTTGAGATTTTCCATCAAGTGCTAAAAAAATCAGTTTCGTGTAACACTTTTCGTAAGAAAAAAGTTATTTTATTGAAATACCAAATCATATTTTCTGGCCACGCTTTCTGCAACTGGGCACAAGACTTGCACAAAGATTAATATAAGCCAGTAAAAGAAAGATGATTTGACCCTAAACATTTTCATAAAATTGCAAAAGGGTGCAAAGAGGGAATATTTATCTAAGTATAGAATAGAATAATTTAGAATAGAATAATTTATTGCTAAGGCAATCGGACCAGATTCAATCCATACGGATTGGTCTTCCATCTGTCCTTAAATTACGTAAAAGTAACAGGAAAACAATAAAAATTAAAAATGATTAAATAATATCTTAAGTAAAGGTCAATAAATTTTGCCGATTTACGAGCTTCGTATTAATCATCTTAATAAAAGTTTTCATTTGATTGCGATGTTAAATGACCTGGTTTAAGATAGTGCTATCAAGCTCATTTAGTACTAATTTAGGCGCCAATTAAGCAAATGCTCTTTTAAAATTTGAAGTGTTGTGAGCTGGGAGTTCATAAGTTATTTGCCTAACATCGCATGGATTTGAGCGTTTATGCAATTTATATTTTATAAGTAGAGCTGGCTCATTTTATTTTAAGATTTTAAATAAAAAAGTATTGTTAAGGCAACTTCGATAAAACAAAATAATTAAAACAATATTTTCTTAGATATATTTTATTAGCAATACGTTTCTGTTTAACAATCGTTTATTGACTAAATCGCTCCATAAAAAATGTAATCTTATCCCATATGTGCCTCTGTTCTCCTGACTCAGCTTTCTTGGCCCTTGTCCTTGATCTATAAGGTACTGTACCACGCATATTGTTTTATTAATCAGTGTACAGTACAGACACGTGAAAACAGCCGTTTATAAAATGTCCTAACATTCGGCCATTCTGCTTTTGATCGTTGATAATTTCAAATCCCAATCATTACCGTTTTGTACAGCAAAAATCCACTCATTGTCTCGATGCTATTCGCTTCAACAGCATTTCTACTGAGTGCATTCACGTGTTTCATTGAAGTTCCGGGTCTATGTTTAATTTCAAAATCGTAATCTTGATGTGCTATCTCTTTACTGTTATTGATTACTTTCAAAATACCGATACCGCTGTCGATTTTCACGGTTTGAGTATCGATAAATAAATCGCAACCTTTCCTGAATTGCTCCGATTTATGAGTTAGTAATTGCCCTGTTATGTAGTTGGTTTCAATTACTATTTTATTGAGTCCCAGTTGTAAATGATTAGGCTAGCCGCTGGACTGTGAAGAGTTTAAATTTCTCTGAAGTATCCGCCACATCAAATTCGTTAACTTTCTGATCGAACTCCAGTCTATCACTTGATTTAATAGTGTTTATGGTTTCCAATTCGGTAAAATTCTGTCCGAACAATATGTCTGTAGTCTGTAAATTATTCGGAACTATGAAGAGGTCTAAGGTTGTTGATACTGTGTCAACTTGAATCTGAACAGTGACCACGCCTAATGGTTTTATATTTACGCCTCCATAACCACGGATTATGATATTACTAGTGTCATCTTTAGGTGTAGCAATTTTATTTTCTTTTAGTGACGATTCTCGTATTAAACTGACATTACTCCCAAAATCAACATAGGCCATTAGATTAAAACCATTTACAGTTACTGTTTTATAATACTTTTTATTTCCTTATTCCGAAGCTACTATTGTCTTCACATTTGCAGTGGAAGCTGTACTTCTTTCCGATCTGTTTTTCTTAAAACAATATTTTTCAAGATGTCCCTGTTTATTGCAGTACGTACAAATCAATGAGTTGCCATTGTTTTCTCTAGGTGTTTTGGGACAATTAAATTTTTTATGTCCTTTTTCTCCACACTGGTAGCATTTTGACTCGTTGCTTGTAAAATGGGTAGATTTCGATTTATATTTTTCTCGATTCAAATTGTCACTACCATATACTTTAGATGGTATATCGTGTGACATTAAAAATGTCAATAGAGAACTTGTATTTTTACAGGCAGCGGCTTTCGCTCCTGATTTTATGAAAGGGTCATTTATTGTATTTATTATGATGTCTGTTATTAAATCATCGGATAATTTACAACTTTGGCCTAATGTAACTTTATTATAATAAAAATCTATTAGGTTAAAATTTTGTCCTCGTTCTTCATTTACTAACTGCTTGAGTTTTGAAAACGTTCCGGTAACGGGTGGGAAAGCATCTATTAATTTGGCTTTCCATTCTTTCCAGCTTTTTGTAATTTCCATTTGGTTGAAATACCAATTTTTAGCATTTCCTTTTAATTTGTTTGTCATACAAAATATTCTCGCTTGCGAGTCCCAATTAAACATGTCACCGGTTGTATCTATCATATGCAGCCATTTATTGACATCTGGCCCTTCTAAATTACCATGAAATTCTGGAATATTATCGATGCGGCCTTGATATCTAGCCGTCTTACTTTTTAAGAGTTTCTCCAAATTTTTAACCTTTTCTTTTAGTTTTTTCCGGGTAGTACTAGTTCTTCTTGAATTGTCCGAACTACTACTAGTAGTATTTGTAGTCGTACTTGAACTACTACCACTACTACTACTACTACTGCTACTACTACTACTACTACGTTGTCTTTTTCTCTTTTTGTTTGAATGTTTTTCCATTTTGAAACAGGCAGTCGGCAAAATACACTTATTGACAAAATAATGAACCGTAAAATATTTAAAAGTGCTCAACTTAGATTCAGATACAATAAAATCAGATATAAATCAATCAATTTGTCTTAATAAAATGTTCAAACACATAAACTTGATACAAAAGTGAATCAAATAAACCATCCAGTAAAATTCTCAAAAATAAGCTCAAATAGTACTCAAAATTTAAAAAAAACTCAGACAAATACATTATCCAAATAAAATGCTCAAACCAAACATAAATCACAAAATCAAAACTCAAAATTAACAAAAAATAAGAAATTGTCCATAAAATATACAAAAATACAATTGTAATCAACTAGATTAGCCCAGTAAACTGTGCAAGCAATTTTAAAAATTCACAAAAAAAAAATAAAAAAATTGTTCAGTCAAAATGTTCAATATAAATCCACTTGTAAACAAACGTCAATTAAATCAAAGTTCAAAGTTATATCCAATAAATCGTTCAGATATGTGCAAAAATAAACTTATAATAAATTGACCAAATATAATGTTCATGAAAATCACAGTTCAAATTTATATCAAATAAATTGGTCAATAAACTGTTAAACAAATAAAGCACCAAATATAATGTTCATGCAAAATTACAGTTCCAAATTTCCAAATTATATCAAATCAATTGTTCGGGTAACATGTTCAAAAGTAAACTTAAGAACCCATAAATCATATCATGTTTAAAAAAAATCCAAATTCAAAAAATAGATTCACAATAAATTGTGCCGATAAAAAGTCTAAAATGAACTTTTTAAACAAATAAATTGTCCACGTATTATTAAAATAAAGTTTGAAATACCAGTCCAGTGTTCCTACTAGGCCAAACGCAACAGTCGTCCAACAAGCACATTGCACACACCAAAATTTAATCACGTTATTGTCCGCAGACAATAAGAAACAATCTTAAAAAAAAATTTAAATTTTTAAAGAACACGTTAAGTTCAATAATCCCACTTCTGAAATGTTAAGGCAACTTCGATAAAACAAAATAATTAAAACAATATTTTCTTAGATATATTTTATTAGCAATACGTTTCTGTTTAACAATCGTTTATTGACTAAATCGCTCCATAAAAAATGTAATCTTATCCCATATGTGCCTCTGTTCTCCTGACTCAGCTTTCTTGGCCCTTGTCCTTGATCTATAAGGTACTGTACCACGCATATTGTTTTATTAATCAGTGTACAGTACAGACACGTGAAAACAGCCGTTTATAAAATGTCCTAACAGTATACATATGCAACAATCTTCTGTTAGCCATATTTAAAATGCCATGTTGTACTAAGTACGGTATTATATGTTCACGATATGAAATGCAAAAAACAAACCGTAGACAGACATTTTGTAGTTTTTGCACTTTATGAGAAGTATGATACACAATCTGTCAGAATTGCACCTTCGTTCGATGACAGGAACTTGTTAGAAAACGTTAGAAACGAGTTAAAAAACGGTGTTTCATCAGTTTTTTGCTTGTATCTCCAGAACAGTTAAAACTAGCCATATATTTTATTGATAATATTGTAAAAGAGATAATCATTCGCGAAAAAATTTTTGAAAATAATTCTCCACCTATTGTCAAAACTTAATAAAAAATTAAAGTAGAAAAGTTGATTTGCACGACTAAGAAAACATGTCTAAAAACACCCAACATTTAAAAATTATTTTCAATTTATTATTATTTCAATTTTCCTCTTTTTTATTGATTTTTAAAAATCTGGCCAAAACTGACTTTTTATCCGCTCCGAGTTCTTCTAACTTTCGAATCAGTGAAAACTGAGTTCGTTATTTTACTGGCCTAAATAATAGGAAAAAAAATTGGTTGTCTGTAAAGTCGGTTTACGGACGATAGTTTTACGTGATAACGTATTCCGCTCGAATATCATATTTAATAATACATAACCTAAATTTTAGTAGCTGTCAAACTATATTTTTACCGACTAATAATTTGATCAACCAAAGCAAAATACATATTTTTAAGCAATTATAAAAGACATTTAAAAGAATGTATATATTATATTATATATTTGTTAACAAACCGTATAATTTATCTGGCCATCTGTCAGATGTAGCTTTCGCTGGAACAGCCGAAAAAAATGTTGAACGCACACTACTCTCTGACGTCACGCGAGAAGAGAGAGACTATCGCTTATATCGCACTCTCGCTTGCGGAACGTTACTCTTCTTCGTGCGTGCAACCGGTGTTTCATCAATTTATAAGACGTTATCACGTCAAAAACAATGACTGTTTCATAATACTATTTAAACCTTAATTTCTGATTCTGTAACGAATCTACTAATGTAACTATTAATGTATGTTTATGTGCAATATTATTTTCAAACAATAAACTTCGCTTTAATTATAAAATTGACAGAACTAATTTTGCTACGAACGCCATTACAATTAACAATAATTACACGGATTGTTTACATACCCAGAGGTCAAATAATTTATTGTTTTAATTACTTACTTTAAATTGTTTTTATTGCCTGATAAATGTTCAGATCAATGATTTACCATAGAGATATTTAATCAACATACAAAGTCAATTATAAAAATTTATGCTTACTCCTTTTTGCATTCGACAGGAAATTATTATTTTATATGTTTGAAAAAAACCATACATATTCATCGTTCAAAGTGGCTTTTTATATTGAAAAAGCAAACGATTATTAATTAATTATTTTAAAATTGCATGTCATTTTATAATACTGCACTGCAGGAAATCAAGTTGTCAGATGCAAAAGGGAGCAGCAAGTACCTACAATAAAATAATGTCCAAAGTATATATTTTATTAGTAAGATATTTTTATTAAATTTCTTAAAGCGCTTTTATTGATATTTATTGACTTTAGGAGACTAATAAAATAAGACCAAGGAATAGCAATATTTATTGAAGAATTAAAGAATTTTAGTAAATAAATATACATACATTTCAAACTAGGTCATACATTTAGAAATAACTATAAGTGTATTCGTATCATAGCGGGTGTGGCACCTAGAGAACATTGTAAAAGTTTATTTATTCAGTATAACATACTAACACTAGTAGATCTTTATATTCTAAATTGTGCAAATTTTGTACAAAATTATCCATCTTTGTTTAATGAAAATCTTAATAAACATGAATATACCACAAGAAACAAAAATAATTTAAAAACTACTAATTGTACGTTAGCAGTGGCTCATAAAGGTGTCCGCAACGCTATGATACGAATACACAATAAGATACCTACTGAAATAACTGATTCAAAGTCCAAACAAAAGTTTGGGAAGAATTTAAAAAAATATTTATCAACAAAGGCTCACTACAGAATGGACGAGTTTTTATAATTAATTGTTTTTGTGTTGACGCTATTTATGTACATTAATTGTACCAACAAAATAAAGATCTCTATCTATCTATCTATCTATCTATTTATATTAGGGTCGAATTGATAAATTCTTTTTTAAATCGATTAAAAAGAAAAGACAAGTTTACATAATCATCTGTATATTAATGTTTATTAATTTTTTTATGTTGCCTAAATTACTGGACCAATTTCAACATTCAATTTGAAAGGGCTTGATGTGCAATAGGCTGTCAGAATTAAGATAAGTGGATTTTAAAAGATGAAAATCGATTTTAAAAAAATCAATTTTAACGTTAGAAAATACATGATATATAATGAGCAGGGTTTGGAAAAACAATGCAAATGTGTAAAAAAAAAACAAGAAAGTATAGTTGAAAAAATAAATCGCCTTGATTTCAGAGCAGCAGGACGGCTAGTACAGGTTAAGCTTCTAAAATGAAATGTTTTCTTCAACCTATCTACAAAATAAGCATTATAAACCAGTGTCTAATTGTAAAGTCAGCACTAATCCAAAATTGTTTCCAAAAATACAGTCTGTAAAATCGTATACTTTCAAAACTTTTGTATCGTGTAAGATGCTTTAAGAAAGTAAGTTTTAATAGCTATTTTACTTACACTTTAGTACTTTTTAATATTGCTACTGCTTGGAATTGCTTCCAACAAACGACGGATTATTATTTTCCCCAAGCGTCAGCACGTTAAAACTATGAGACCTGAACGCTTTTAAGCTCTCAGTTTCAGTCTGAAAACTGAAAGTTACCTCTTTTTTACAGGTGAAATCAAAATGTACTTTTTATGTTTGTAAATTGAATTGTTTCCTCGAAAAAATGTTACATTTATTTTAGATCGTTTTTACTAAGCATACAATATTTTAATAACTCATTTCTAAATTTTAATTTAATGTTTCTTTTTGAACAGTATGTTCGTTTGTTTGTTTGTCAGCACAATTCTAATTAAACGGTCAAACTGATCAAAATCAAATTTTTATAAGTTTTTTTTTTTTTTTTAATTTAGAAAAAACACTACTGTATTTCACCACAGTAACAATATGTGCTGTAACGGTTTTCAATTGCGTATACTTTTTGTAACGATTTATAAGTCTACATATTTTGTAAAAAAATGTTTTTTTAACCTCATTTGGTACCAACACAATGATTTTTAAGTTGATTCTTCTTTTTTAACAGCGTGTAGAAATCAAATAGACGAACAAATATTTTCAGAAATGTTTTTATCAAAAATCAAAAATAAGAGAAACAGCCGTTCAAAGTTTAATTAAATTTTTTAAGTTTTATTAAATTAATTCAAAAGTTTGGTTAACAAACTTGAAAAAATGATGGCGCGAATCGAAAATGTATCCCAAATAATTCTCGGAAGGCTCTTATCGCTATTACAAGCATGTACAGAAGCATGTCTACGACGCACGCATCTTTATTCCAACAAAATGGGGACAACTTCGAAAAATTTCGATCAATACTTGGTAATGACATAACATATTTCCATAGTGACATAAAATAACGCCAAAATATGATAAAATTTTATAAAATTTTGAAAGCTCGTTCCTCTTTAGTTTTTGAATTTTATAAAAAAGTTACTTGAATTATTTGTTCATCTATTTGATTTCTACACTCTGTTGAAAAAAGAATCAACTTCAAAATCATCGTGTATTTTTAAAATACAAAAGTAAACTGTCCTTTTATTCTGAAAAAATAAATACTGAAATAATAATAAAAAAAAAACTCGGGTCGCAGTGCCAAACCCTGCCGACAATTTTATAAGCAGTGTGGCTCTATTGTATGATCTTAACTATGTTTTTTAGCAAAAAAAAAAATTTACCCCTTAATACACCCCTTAAAACAATGTTTTTTAATTAATTTCAATATTAATATCAATTCAACATCTGTAGCAAATTATATACACCCTTCAGTATGTAAATCCATATCAGTACACTAGTGGTTTCATAAAATTTGCAACTCCGGTCCTGTCGGGCCGATTTTATTAAAATTTTAGCAGCACATTTTAATAGTTTGTACTGAAGGGTTAAATTTCAAATTTGAAACGATTTCGAGAATTTTTTCGGTATTTTTGGGCCCGAAAACTTTTTTCAACCCTTAAATACCACCCGATTGGGCCCATTTTAAATAGGCTTCGTGCGGTGATGGATTTCAACGTGTGGACCAACTTTCGGTAAAATTAATTAACTCCAAAAAATGGTGCCAAACTTCTTAGGAGGCTATGAAACGTCGAGAAATTTTGGTCCGACCCCTAGGTCCCGCCATCTTACCGACACCAATAGTGTAAGTGCCTTATGGCAAATACACTAAAAATATAATTTGCACTGATTTTTCACTCGGCACTTGGTAGAACATGATTAATAACAAATAGTAAAAACAAAAAACACGTGAAAATTCTACAAAATATTTTCTCTTCTCAACGATTGTTTCGGACATTAAATCCATAATATGTCTGTACTCCTGATGATAACGATCTTTGAGAAGAGAAAATACTTTGTAGAATTTTCACGTGTTTTTTTTTGACGTGATAACGTCTTATAAATTGATGAATCACCAATATTATAAATTGATAAAACACCGGCTGCATGTACGAAAAAGTGTAACGCGTAACGCATAACGCATAACGCGTAACGTTCCGCCTGACCCTGTGCGTGCTTTTTGCTAATTTCTCGCTCAATTTAAATCAGATCGGTTTGAAACCAGTCTTAAACGAAAGAGGAGAACATCTTACATAGATTTCGTATAACAGAATTTGCCTAAAGAAGTTTTTTTATACAAATTTATATAGAAAAATATTTTATACAAATTTATATAGAAAAATAGCTGTATAAATGCAATGTTGTCTAATGCATGGCGCGACGCGGTCGGTTGTCTTTGTTTGCCGTACATGGAAATTAGAAGCAAACATATGTCTTGTCTTAACATGAAAACGGCTGCATTTCTAATGTTTAATTCAATTTTTTGACATTAGTATATTGTGAAATGCAACGCCTTCTAAGTTAAGTATTGGAATAACTAATTATTATTAGAACATAATACTTTGTAAGTTGCAAACGTCACTTTTGACATTTCTTATCATTCCGACACCAAGGATAAGCGGATTGAAACCAAATTTCGGGAGGTTTAGGTTATGTATTACGGAATACGTTATCACGTAAAACTATCGTCCGTAAACCGACTTTACAGACAACCAATTTTTTTTTTTACTATTTGTTATTACAAAAAATTGTTCATTAGCATGGTCAAACCATAGAAACATGAATATTTTAGTTTTTGCATCCAGAATAGCGGCGCCACAGACGAGACGCAAAAGTTTTTCGTAAAATCAAAAATAAAATTGTTAACAAAATCTGAAAACACACGGTATAATATTATGAATTTAATATCAAAGCCAATTAATTAATACTTTCATAATAATCATTATCATTTGCAACAAAATATAAACGTTCTTCCAAACTCAGTTAATACCGTTGATCCTTAAAACGCTTAGCAGAATAATCCTCCTTGTTTGTCGGTACAGGAGGATAGTACAAAGTAAGTACATACAGGCACGTTAACTGACGGACTGACATAGAATGCGAAAGTGAGAGGCGAAGGATAACAATTTAAACTCAGAGGATGACAGCGAAAGGTGTACAACACAAAAGTTGTCACCCGTATAAAGATTACAACGAACGATAAATTGTCACAGGGCATTAAATTCCTCTTCGAGTTTGGTCAAGATATGGCTGAAAGGCATTAACCAGCAAAATGGTGTATAGTCGCCTCGACTGGCAAATATAACGACTGCAGTGACAGCGGCCGATTGTTTTTTTTGACGTGATAACGTCTTATAAATTGATGAATCACCAATCTTATAAATTGATAAAACACCGGCTGCATGCACGAAAAAGTGTAACGTTCCTAAATCCTAACGTTCCTAACGTTCGTAACGCGTTTTCTTATAATGTTAACCGACTGTCAATTGCTTTATCGGGTCAACAATTCGACTGGGATAGGTTCAGTTCGCTTCGGCGAAAGGGTGGAAGATAGATTTGCATTGAAATCCTGCGCGTAAGTTTGTTTTCCCGGAAAACTTTTCATTTTGTACTCAGCGATCGTTTACTCTGCCGTGGCAGAGCTTGTGACGTGCGCGTTTCAGTCTGTTGTCTGCCAGCCTCCGCTTTTCAGTGATTCCGAAGTGCTTCGTCAACTTACTTATTACTTAAATGTATTCTCGTGGTTGTGTGTCAAAAACTAAACGAATGTTTATTTTGAGTCACTAAAGTTAAAAACATGGATGGCACACGAGGCTAGAAACGCTGCTAGATTTGCCTACTAGTTTTCTAGCGCTGGTTTTCTTGATTGCTGTTATGTGATCGCTTCACACAAGACTACTTTTCAAGCTTGTTTTGTGGATAAATCTGGTGCGCGCGCAGTGACAATATGGATATAAACACAGATCAAAACATGTCTATTGTTTGACTCTGAGCAGTACGGCGCCATGTTGGTTTGTGGGCGTTTGTTCAAGTCGCCCACGTGACAAGATACTGCTTCCTGATTGGTTTTTGCTCATATCTAGCAGCAGGCCTAGCGAGGAAAATAGTCCCTGTTCTAATTTTAAAACCTATCTTGTGAGCTAGCCGGCCTGCCCGCAGTGTCGTCATTTCCAGTTTCGTACCCAGCCTACCAGCCAGCAGAACTCCTAGCAGTGTTTCTAGCAGCGTTTTTAACATTATGTGCAGCGGCCTTTTGTCTGATAATATTATGCTTGGTATAGGGTATAGGCGATACACATAAAAGCTGCTAATGGATTTAAGATAAATTTTACGAGCGATTATTTAGTAAAATTTTTTTTCGAAATTCTGTCGAAACTGGGTCTTCAAAACATCTACCTTATCTTAAATGGCACCTTTTAAACAAAATATTTAAAAAAGGCTACAAGCAATGCGATCTGTATTTTAGCACAAAATTTACCCTCTAGACTTGAATTAGTGAAATACTCACTAATTGCGTAAGTGAAGCTGTATTCATTTGATAACCAGTGGTTTTCACAACAAATTAGTGAATTTTTCACTAATAAATTTACTCTCTAAATCTGAAATAATGAAAATGTCACTATTTGAAATAGTGACTTCTGATTCACTTTCAGAATAGTGAATTCAAGTAAAATTCACTGTCAGACTAGTGATACCCCTGATTTTATACGCGTGGCTTGTGACGCCTCCATACAGTTACTGTAGATACTTATTATTATTCATGTAGAATGTAGATCGTTCTACAGCAAGTTCCTTGTAAACCGATAAACAGACATGTAATATAATTCATCAGGTACCTAAGTTAATTAGATTATTTTAATTATGTATTCATAGATTCAGAGTAAAGCATTGCGTGTATATTTACCGATTTTAAATTATAGTCAATGTTATAGGATCATAACTAACAATGAATTAAGTTTCTGTTTTTTTGACGCGAATTTTCTAATTTTTCATTTTGTGTTCAATTTTTAATCGACTTGTAAAAATAAAAAAGTTAATTATACTAGTAAAAGTAACGAATGAATAAAGATTTAAAAAATTCTGTAATCAAAAATTTGTTGATTGTAGATGACATTTTTAATGGTCACGTATATAATTAGTGAATTTTTATATTCACTAATTCATAATGTCAGTATTCACTAATTGTGTGATTCGATTCTAGCATTGACAAATAATGAATATGGTAAAAAATCTTTGTATCATGTTTAGAGAGTAAATTTCAAGCAACAAAAAAATATATAAATCATTATTAACTTCAATTTTGTGTCTTGACAGTAAAAGTAAAAAAATGGGATGCGTATTTTCATTTGAGTCTTAAAATAAAAAATGTAAATGTTATTTATGCAATTTGTAGTTTTCAAGTCACATTTTTACCTCTTTTAAACTTTGACCAATAAAACTTTTCGGTCTCCCACGCTCTATGGGGCATACGTGACATACTTGGGCAGTCTTCCGTGTTACTTCATATTTCCAGCAAACAACAAACTTTAGTTGCTAACTTTGTAAACTGTATTATTCCGTCAGGTGATAAGGTTGTCAAATTATTTAGCTTTTACCTCAAAACTTAGCTTGTACTATATCAGCTGTTATTCGAGCTTTGCATCACAGATGACGCCCTGTGGAATTTTATCGAAAAAAACTACTTATACCTCTTCACGGAATCCAATACCTTCATCACGACAATCCGCATATCTTTGAAACTGTTTGAGATATCACCGTATAAAACTTATTGGGTCCCACTATTACTATCTATAACAACCTACGTAAAAAAGTTAATTGCTTCAGTAGTTTCTTGAATTAAATCCGTTTGTATAGACAGACAAACAGAAAAAAATTAACTTCGTATTAAGTTTAGTACCTAATCTAGAATGCAAACGAGAAAAATAGCTCTGTGCCATCCTCTGCGAACTGTAACAGAATCGTCACAGTCATACGCAGTAGCTAAAACTAAACTGTTTGTATCAGTTCTGAAACGCGTGTTAGGTACTGCGCATGACTGTGACGATTCTGTTATTAAAATTCAAAAAGTCATAGACATATATAGGTATACACTTCTATTTTATTTATCTTAACCTAGATCTAGCTTTGCTTGGATGCGAATCGTTGTGTTCGCTGACTAAGCTAAATCGTCTATACAATGTAGGTACTCGTGAATTTGTTTTAAACAAATTTTTCAATGAAGTCATTTTATAACCGTACACATTATTGCTCAAGTGACGGCACTAGAACCCTGAACCTTCTTTGATAATTTTTTGGAAAGGTTAACAACTTCCGAAAATGTGTTTTCCTAAATTTTATCTCTTGTCGAAAATTTGTGCGTCGAGTTTTCAGACAACACAAACTAATGTGGATTGAATTTTTGTTTGTAAAAAAAACATCAAGCTACCACTGGCATATTTTGGCGTACACTATAAACACAATTTGTAAACTTGATGGCCAGAACGACATAAACATCAAATTGCTTCTTTCAAACTACAATAAATGCTTCAATATTGTTGCGTAAAAGTTATATATTTAACCTTCGCACAAAATTCTTTCCTCTTGTTTTTAGAATATAAAATAAAGCACCGCAAGTTTATGTAATCATAGCTTAGACTTGACATACTTGTGATTTGTTGTTTTTTTTTTTTTTTTTTTTGTTTATTCACTTTACTGTATAAATATAGTACATGAAAGAAATAATATAAAATACACTTGAATATAATATCATAACACTTTAACGCAATATCCTCCTTGAATGTTAATGGGCAATAAGTCAGGACTTGAATCTGTTGAAATGACGAAGGGAGGCTGCAAATTTAACTTAAATAAAAAAAGATCAGGTGTGTCCTGGTCACACTTGATAAACTTGACACTTATTATAAGAAATAAGCTAACTTATTGTGAAAATATCTGCAAGCAATAGGTTCTATTAAATATTACATCCCATTAATATAAAACTACTTTTTTTTGAAAAAAAGTTCTGTGTACTCTGGTTATAGAATGTACCAAAAGCTGCCGGCAAATTAAAAAAATACATAATGTTTAATTTATAGAATTAAAGAAATATTTAATATTGGTACTTCCCTATAGTTTTAAGGATATAATGTACATATTATATTATTATGTAATTTTTTGTTGACGTTTTGCATACCTATTTTTTTTTTGGTCGCTGCAAATAAATAACTATGTATCTAGCTCTCTATCTGTTACAACACTTGCACATAATGTATTTTTTAACGATTTAACAATAATATTAAATATTTTTTTTATATTTTTTATTTCTTTTTTATTAAAAGTGCATTATTGACAACTTGGTCATTCATGAGATATAATAAAATAACTGAAATTATACATTAGCTTACTACTAGATAGGAAACAAATCACTAATTCACATTAGAAACATTTATTTTCAGAAATGTTTGTTAATTGCATTTTCTTATAGTAGTAAACATTTAAAGAATGTTGTGTCAAAATTTCAAATCAATCGGAGCAAAACTCTCAGACATAGACCTTTAAGTGTCCCCTCCCCTAATATTGTGAAGCGGCAAGAGCTCGGTGCTTGGTGAGTCAGCGCCGAGTATATAAACGCAGTTTATAATATATAAGTTTTGGGTATATAAACGCAGTACTCCCTAGAATAAGACGTGGACTTGAAAAAAAAACCGAGGACAACGAAGTTGCTGCAGGGAATGTATTTTATGGAGCTGTTAAAAAAATAAATTGTTTTCTTCGTGTTTTTAGAGTTCAACACTTTAATTGCGTTTTTCTCGAAACCACGTTTTAAAAGTCCGTGTATATCGTTGTTTAAAAACTACTGCACCGATTAATTATTTTCAAATTTTGTCCACACTTTCTACATATAAAATACCAGACCCCGACATTTTATTTTCTGTTACATTAAGGGTTTTTTCGGCTACAAAATGGCGGATTTTTTCATGAAAACTCGCAATAAAAATTTTTTTTTTTAAACCGTTGGGGTCTGTTTTAACTTAGTTGTTTTGATTTTTTATTTCAATTTCAATAAATTTCAATAAATTCTAAAAGGCGTCCTCGAAAATACTTTGTAACCGGCTTATTTCTTAATATTTTTCTACAAAAAAATTAAAAAATGTTGTTCAAATGATGCAAAAAATATATTAGTCAGAGTGCCCGTCGGCAAAAATTTTATTGATACATACTCTCCCCAAACTTTGTATATAGCTGCATTAGGCCTAGTCTGACACCTATTTCCTCTATGACTTTTCTTGATTTTGGGGCGTTTTCCCTCTAAATTTTCCGAAAGATGTCGTTATGACGACAGGTAAAAATTTATAGGTACTGTTCGTTTTTTTAATTGGCTAGTTTAAAATCTTCAACCAAAACACTAAAATAATGTTCTCTGACAAATAATATGAACCTTTTAAAATGTCTGACACCTCGAATATGCTCGATATATTTCGGAAAATTTAGAGGGAAAACGCCCCAAAATCAAGAAAAGTCATAGAGGAAATAGGTGTCAGACTAAGCCGAAGCCATATACAAAGTTTGGGGAGCGTATGTATCAATAAAATTTTTGCCGACAGGCACTCTGACTATATCCACTTCAACGATATCTGAAAAAAAATCGTATTAAAATTGTTTTTTTACCCGTTAGATCCTACCCCTCCCTTAATGTTGCCCTACAAACGAACAAAAAGACATAAATTCGTATATATATAAACTAAAGAAAATTAACTTATTTCTTTAGTTTGTGTACCACTCTGTACATAACATTTTTAGATAAAATCTGAACTAAACCGAGTCTCGTAATATTCTTAAACTCGTTTAATATTGCCAGTATGTAAAGTGCGAAGTTGCGTAAAACAAAAGTGAAGAGCTCTCTGAAAGACAAAACAACAACGGATATCTCATGTACCGTGCACATCTGGGACGGTTGTGAATAGTTAAACCGTCCGTTTCAGCGACAAGCAGCCGGACATTTGGGGTGTGCAGCTTCAAATGATTGCCCGTAAATACACGCGGATAGACGAATATGTCCGAACGTACTTTTAGCTAAAGTGGCTTCATACAAAAAGGGTAAACGAATTCTATAAAGAGGCGACGCTACTAAATTCGAATGATTCACTTTGACTTTGTTTCGATGGCCTTGAAATATGTCCGAACACTATTTTAGTTTGACTAAAAAAGTGTCTAGCTTCCCAAGATTTTTAGTCACTGGTCTAGACTTTAGAGTCTAGAACAATGGTTCCTAATCTGTGATCCGTGAACCGCAAGAGCCAAAACGTGGTTCGCGAACGATTTCAAATTTCCAGGAAGAACTCATTGAATTTCAAAATGATAGAAACTGTATGGACCCATTTGAATCTAATTCACTTGAGAAGTTTTAGTGAAAAAAAGCAATTGCTTACACCAAAATTCAAGAAAACGCCTTGCGCTATCTTATAGTTTTCTCAGCAACTTATTTATGCGAACAAAGGTTTTCTGCTTTGTTGGTAATTAAAAACAAGGCCAGGAATCGATTGAAAGAAAGTGATGATTTGCGTGTAGCTTTGAGCAATAATCCTAGAATTATATGATAGATGCGATGAAGAGTTTTGTAAATACATATCAATATTAGATGCTTGGAAAGACCACATACCAAAAAAATTTTTTGTTTAAAAAGTTTGAAAAACCTTTAATGAGCTGCTTTCGTATCATAATAGATACATCATCAGATTACAATAAATCCTCTCTACAAACAATATAAAATGTGATATCAGTGAATTGTAATTATAATTATGTATATGAAATTTTTTAAACTAATTTTACTTACATAATTTATGAAGAAAAAGTTATCCTTATCAAGAATTCAAATTAATGAAGTTTGAAGCGAAATTTTATAAATATAAATGAAGAAAAGAGATAATTTAATTTAAAACTGAGCATTATTTGAGCGTGAATTTGTAATTATGGATAATGATATGTTAAATTTAAAATGAACATCACTATCAGCCGCCTGATAGTGATGTTCATTTTAAATAATATATGGGCAAGCGTTTATTAAATAATGTTTCAAACGTTTTTTGAAAATTTTGGTATTTGGACTGTCCTTAATGAAAACAGAGAGTTTGTTATAAAAATAACTACCCTTATTAATTGCGCTGTTATCTGATCGAGCAGTTCTGCAACGTTCTAGATTTGAGCACGAGTATTGTAATTGTGTACATCAGAATTTAGTTTCAGACTGTTTATTTTATTTTTAACGTTGATAATTAATTGAAATATGTAAATTGCATAAAAAGATAAAATACACTTTCCAGCAAACACTTGCCTACAAGACTGTCTTACGTTAAGCTTAAAAATAAGTCTTATTATCCTTTTTTGCGCCCTGAATACTCTGATGCATTCCGTTGAATGTTCCCAAAGAACTACGCAATAAGACAGCACTATAAGCAAAGGAATAATATATTGACAAAAGAGTGTCGATGGTATAATTTTCTCTTAATGTTCTTATGTAATAGTAAGTCAAATTAAGTTTCCTGCACACCGCATTTACTTGACTGAACCAGTTCAGATCACTGTCAACCAAAATACCTAAAAATTTAGATGTGTTAACTTTGTTAATTTGCATATTTCTAAATTGTAAGTTAACATTATAAATATGCGTAGGCCTGTCAAAAATCATAAAGGTTAAGTGAAAGTGAACGCTGCAAAAGACCAGAAATTTGTTTACTCAAATCAGCATTGTTTTGCATCATTAGTTACCATAGAGATAAGGCACTGTTCTCTCTCTCTTAATATCTCTATGTATGTAACACAATTTTTCCAAAGCAAATATGTCTTTCATATTTATATTACAGGGAAATAAAATATTTTATAGAACGTGACCGATATTGAAAACAAATATCTATGTTCGTTATTTAAATATATTGAAAAGCGAAAGGTTTCTCAGCTGTGGCGTTCATTCTTGTCTTTATTTAACCATAGAACGAGATGAGAGTCGACACGAAAACAGTAAATCCTCGTGTAATACGAAAATTCTATAAAATCTCGTTGTTTATTAATATTTTAGAATTTAGACTCCCAACAATTAGAGTTATTTATTTATAATTTTTGAAGTATAACGTCTTTTGGCACGGTATGGTAAACCAATATGGAGGATTGAAAATGTAACGTAACGTTACAATATACGTATTAGTGATGTGCCGAATATCCGTATCCGTATCCGCGGATATCCGACGGAGAAGAAAGATCCGTATCCGTATCCCTTAGTTTTTGGCGAATCTTTTACGGATCTTTTACCTTATTAATTTTCAATTCATAGATGAAATTTTATATATAGGTATAGGTGATTAGGTAATAATGAAAACCTGTTAAATTCCATTCAGATTATTTTTTATTTTTTTAAATAGTATTTGGCACCTTTATATTGCAAAAATTTATCGTAGTGAGTACCATGTAGTACATAACTCAAAGGTATTAAATCAACTATCTTTATAATGAGATATTGCACATCGATCTTTGGAAAGAGACAATCTGTTATGAGAATTAACTCTTAAAGAGGTCAATAACTTTTTCCCATAACAGATAGTGTCTTTCTAAAGGTCTATGTGCAATATGTACCGCCGCGTTCTCTAATAAAGTTAAGATCCGTATCCGTATCCGCGGATCTTGAAACCAAAAATCCGTATTCAGATCCGTATCCGCGGATATACATTTTTAACGATTCGGCACATCACTAATACGTATACCATGTAATATAAAAACCAGCTGGAGAACATTAATCTAACGTGGCGGCGAGGTGAGTGGTTGCTTAGTAACGTAAAGATAGCAGGCTCAATCCCGACGGCTGCTGCCATTATTATTATATTTTTGTGTGTGTTTTTTTTTTGTTTTGTTACAATACGCATGATGACACATTTTGAAATCCAGTTCTAAAATTTAGCTACATGTTTACTATTTCCGAAAAAAACACCATTACAACAATTGCATTTTTATCTTTCTATTTAGAGGTAAGCGCAAAAACGCTTGTGACGTCACGCCTTAGTGACAGCTGACGTTAGAGGTTGTATTTATGGGTGTAGAGTTGTCGTACAGATGTATTTCGTAAAAAGGTATGTTTTACTTAATTATATAATATCCATTCGTTTCTTGATTCTAAAAAAATTACTCATCAGCGGATACTCACGAAAATAGTGGAAATATTGAAAATTATTCTACTCAAAAGTCCCCTCATATAAATTCAAAACTACCGTGTTGAGGGTGGTTTTCCTTAATTTTCTAACCACGTTAGAGCCAAATCCTAATATAGAAGTATTTTGTTATACGGGGGTTGGATGTATATTGTATATATGTATGTGATTGAAGGTCAAAAGCTCTCCGATTGAGTCCCTAGGGTATTAACTAACATTCATAGCCGTACAACCCTCTCTGTCTTGCTTGACTCATTTCCTATCTCATTCTCGTTAGCCGTCTTTATCTGAGAACTGGTTTTGTATTTAACAGAAATTATTAAAGACTAGCTGTGGCGACACATCGTTGACCGGGCGAAGTCTATACTCATGTATTCAACACAAAAAAACATTCCAGCCAATTGGGCGACAGGATCATTCCAACTTCAAAAATATTGACATTTGACATATTATAATAAAGAAATAGTATATTACACCACAAGGGCCGAAAGTTTGATATCATTGCACTGCGCGTCACGCCTCAGGCATCATGACGCGCAGGGCAAGTATCAAACTTTCGGCCAGTGTGGTGTAGGTATACTATTTTTCTTCATACCTCGGTCATAAGTACGCGTATTAAATACATTAATTAATTAATAACTTATTAATTACATAAATATAGATAAATTTCAAGCAAGCAGCTTTGAAGTTATACGTAAAAACACGAATGACAGCTGGTCGCGACTATTGGCTAAAATTTAATAGGATTGCTATGGAAACGACATCTAAACGACAATTGATAGGTTGTTTTTCTTTACTGCCGCCCGAATGTACGTACTTCCCGCATAAGTGCTTGTAATCTCACCAATGCGTTCATGCTAGACTTTCTGCCTTACAATTGATGCCGAAAGTATGTACCTACTTTCGATCGAGGTATGAAGAAAATAAAATATCTATTAAAACAATGACAACTCTACTAAGAGTCAATGAGTCGGCAGCCGCTGAAAGTTCTCAAACAAAAACCTTGTGTTTAATTATTATACAGTGCTCATGTTTAGTGCCTAACAATTCAAATAAAAAATCCCAGATATTCCGTAGCCAAATCTTTGAATAGATCAACCTTATTTTTTTAACGCACATACCTATTTCTTGATAGCCTTTCTTTTTTTGCTCCCACACTTTTTCGAAATGACTTCATCACCCTGTTTTAATGACACCTTCCAATTTTTTGCATATTTGGATAGATTTTGATTTTAACAACATTTCATCATTTAACATTTACTGTTTGTAAAGGTGAACAAAAATTCAAGACCTGATCCAAGATTTCAGCCACAGATGATGTAGAATTTTATCCATATAAAAAAACCCAAGATAATAAATTACAGAGGTACCTCGTTTCGTTGGATAATAGTGGGGGATCACGTCCTCTGGTGGACCTGTCAATATATATTGCGTGGTTGATAAAAATTTGAACGTCCTCCAGTTCAGGTCATTCATGAAAACAGGTAGCCTCTGTAATCTCCTAATCTTGCCTTATACCAATATTATAAATATTATAAAAATTTTCGATAAAACTGTGGAGAATATTTCTCAGAATTCTGTATTGAAAAGTATCAAATTCAAAACGTTTTTTCATTGAAAATTATTTGAATGACTTTTATTTATCTGTACAAAAGCTCTTTTCAAGCTTTAGTCAATAGGGAGAAATTTTTACAACAAATTAATCTTGGTTTTAACGGCTGTCATTTTACGTTTTTGTTCAAATGAAACCTATAAAAAATACACCTACGCACATATATTATCAATCGTTTTGACTAAAAATAATTATACCGTGTGTTCAAAAAAAACATGCGTGAGATTTTCGCATATTAGAAGTGAAACTTCTTAGGTTCTAGCGTTTGTAAACGAATATTGCATTTGTATTCTATTTTAAAACAAAATTGAAATAAATTATTCACAATAAAACTTTATAATATGGAAAAAACCTTGTAGGTTAGGTCAGTGTACTGGGAAGTTAAAAAATATTATGGAAGTCTCCTTACATCGAGTTGTTGACAAAATGTTTATATTTCAAAAATAATTTTTACTTTTTAGTCCACCCCCAAGTGATAGAGGTTAATATCATTCCAAATTTGTCATACTTTCTTCTCCCGAGAGGAATACGAACAATTACCGGTCACCCTATATAGCTTATTTATATATTTATAAAATATTTATATTAATGATTGTGCTGTCATGACTTCATAATTCGTGTGCAAAATTTCAAATTGGTTATTATTTTTTTAATAATTCGATATTAAAAAACTTTAAGCGAATTTTCTTAAAAACCAATTAGAAACTAATTAATTATTAATTTTTATATTTTTTAGAGCAGTTCTGAAGAATGTCCAAGTCCGGACAAAAACGTTAATGTAATGAACTTATATATTTTTTGTTGACATATTTGCCTGAAAAATTGGTCGAAATTTATATATTTAATCAGACGTGGTGTGTATTTACCTTTAGAATAGTAAGTTAGGTAATAATTCATTTGATGTTATATAATCAAGGATTTAAAAATTTCAAATTATTCAGACGTCTAGAAATGCTTGAAAATTTAATTGAAAGATTTCATTAATATATACATTATACTTACAAGTGAAGTTAATAACAGACTGTTAAAAATAAATAATAGTGCATATAACACGGCAATGGCATAGAAAGTGTAAAAGTGTAATTTGGCAAGCAAAAGTAAACGCGATGTGAAAAATCTTGGTGGTCGTTTAAAGATGAAAAATTTGAAAATTTGCCAAAAACAGTTTCTGAATTATCTGAAGCTGAAACTTACTACATGTATGTAAATTTATACCGATATTTTATACAAAAGATTATACGAAAGCTTACGCTTTTCTTTCTTTACACTTTACAGCATTATCATTTTTATCAATTTAAACCAAAACATTTAATTTTATTGTCTTAAAAAAATTTATTGAATCTCCAACATTACTTATTTCCTAACGATTTATAAACATCTATACTAATATATAAAGCTTAAGAGTTTGTTTGTTTGTTTGGTTGAACGCGCTAATCTCAGGAACTACTGGTTCGAATTGAAAAAAAAATGTTTTTACTGGATAGCCCATTTATCGAGAAAGGCTATAGGCTATATAATATCACGCTGCGAACAATAGAAGCAGAGCATTAATGAAAAATATTGCAAAATGTACCTCAAAACTAGCGTCTATTCAGGTGAAATGCCCTAACTAAATATTCCAATATTAACGTCGTACATTCACAAGCCCGGCTAGCTCAGTCGGTAGAGCACGCGACTCTTAATATCAAGGTCGTGGGTATGAGCCCCACGTTGAGCGAATATATTTTTAATTTTTTTTTATTTTTTACATTACTTTCTTACATTTAAATTTATTTTAATTTTATTTACGACTAATTAAAATTAAATAAATCTAATTAATAGCTCATTTGAAAACTGTTACAACTATAGGTACCTATACAAAAGTAATTTTCCTACAGTGTTTTCAATTAAATATTTATTATATTTTATTAATTCCAGTAATTATTGATTTAAAAGAAATTTATTAGGTATCTATACTTATAAAAAGTATAAATACTGCTTTTTATCGACAAAAACTTTTGAACGGTAACTCCGATCATATAATGGAAAAGTAAACACACAAACAAATAAACAAATTTGACCTCTTTCTAAAATTAGCACCTGCATAATATTTAAAACACAAGTCGTTTTCATTCCGATTTTCATTTTTTTTATTTGAAGCTTTTTGTACACTTCGGAAATAGGAAAAGCGAACACGCGACAAAAAATAAACAAATTTTATTTTAATTTTATGTTATTTTTATATTTTTTGATCATTAGAACATTGACCAGATAAAAATTTGAATTTTTAATATGTTATCTATAGACAATCAACTAAATTTGTTTTTTAATAAAATGGTGGGTAGGTATTCAGTGTAATAATTAAGTAAAAATGCAAGCTGAATTACCTTACTACACTAAGTGAGGTTAAGAAAGCAAATTTGTTGAAAGCTGAATTAAAACCTCTGTCTGCTAGACAATACAGAAGAATAAATCACTTTGATATAATAAGTATCGTTGATGTGAAAAAATTAATTAAAAAACGCAAAGAAGATTCCGATGCCATACTAGTATTGTCCGTTCAGAAATAGACAGAACTTGTTTTGTCCAATTGAAAATGCGCAAAACTAGTGTTAAATATTACGCTTTATTCTAATTGAGACGCATCTTTAATTTTATCTACTAATGGTTATGCAACTATATAATTAATTATTCAATAAAATTCCTTTGTGTTAATTTTTGGTATTTTAAAATTACTCTATCATTTTATTTTAACATGTAAACATCTATAATGATATTTTAAATAATTATTCGTATTAAATAAAAATTTCTATTTTGATTTTGTGAATTTACACCTTGTTTTTATTTGAGCACCACGCCTGGATATATAAAAATCGTAACAGCTAGTATTGCTCATTTTGTAACACTCAATACCCGTTTAAATGTAAGATTTCGGGTTTGTGAAATATTCATTGCTCAAAACTAGTTTTGCGCATTTATTTTGGTCATTAAACCGAATTCGGGTATAGACCGTAACATATATAATACTACGACGAACTAACACCTTTAACATTGGTTAAATGTTGAGCTTTGCTCAGGCTTTGATGGGAGAGTGTTACATTGAACCAGCACTAAACGAGGTCTTACTGTACAGCCTTATAGTTGACCATTATATTTAAGATTATTTCTCCCACATGGTTATTACCCGCGGATACAATAATTAATTGATTGTTTGTGTTGATTGTTTTTTGTTTCTTCTTTCAGAGATCTCACGGGAAACTCATTCGAGCAACTCACATCGAGAACTCTCTTCTCCGTTACAGCTGTTAATACACTGTGAGTACCAATACTTTTTTACTGTTAATTATCTTCCCGGCCCGGCATCGTCCGAGTAGAATTTAAATTAACACATAAATAAGCAAAAACAACAAATTTCTCATATTACTTAAGGCCGCTGCATACGAGGCTGGTTTTGCCGCTAGATTCCTTGCAAGATTTGGCTGCTAAGTTTCAAGCACGTTGTGGCGCTGGGTTTCGTAATGGCTTTTATGTTTTTGCTTCACATGATGCTTGTTTTGAAGCTAACTTTGTTCGAATGTTAACAATAAAGTTAAAGTTTGATATTTCTGAAGAGAACACACACTATGACGCCATGTTTACCCATGTCTTGATCAAAACAAGCTGACAAACAAGCACGAAAAATATCCCCGGTTCTAATTTTAAAACCCATCTTGTGACCGCGCACGCGAGCCTGCAGTAACGTCATTTCTATCTTTGCAGCCAGCGCGTCAGCCGGCACAAGTCCCAGCAGTGATTCCAGCGGCAAAACCAGCCTTGCGCAGCGGGTTTTATAATTTTCACCATAAAATTCTGCGGAATCCCCGACTTGATTGACATTTTTCGCTAACTGCTCATCCTCTGTTATTTAATATAGGTATAGCTTGTGTTACTTGGAAAGGAGTAGGCTGTAAGCTTTTAAACAATGAACGAGCTTTTGATAAAAGAAAAACGTTTCTTTCCTGATTCATAGCAATTTCAGCTTGTCAACGACTTTTAGTATATTAATATCGTTAAACTATTCCTGACATCTTGCAGTCAATAGTTATGTAACTTTTGTCACTCAAACTAAGACATATGATTTTGTGACACGAAACGACGGCAATAATTGACATTAAATGACACATACTGATCCGTTGACAAAATTTTGAAAAGTTGTATTTAAAAAAAATTTTTTCATAAATGTTCATTTTTTTAAAGTAATGTATCGTCGTTGGTTCTGTAATAGCTGCTATGTGCATAGTTGGCAGATTTTACGTTTTTTAGATGAAAAGATTCAGGAAACGGAGCTCTATACACTAGTAATACCTCCAAATTAATTTTACAGTAACCAACAAGGGGAAAAGTTGTATCAAATAATTCCTCCCATATGCCAATAAATCCGAAATTAACGTTAAATATTTTTTAAGATAATACTTCGTTTTAATTAAACAATATGTATAGTGAAGATAAGTATGAATTAGCAATATACCTCTGAAATTGCTAGTTCTTACCATCCATTGCTGAAATAACCACTTTTTGGCCTTTGCTGCAAATTTTAATTTTTGCACATAGGAGGTATTACAGAGCCAACGACGGTATTTTAAAAACTTATGAAAATCAGCCAGTATAGAAACTAAGAAACCACTTCTAATATCTACTTGATGCTTTTAGAAATCGATAGCTTTCAATACGAAAAGACGTTAAATAAAGAACATTTTTAATTAACAACGACTTTAAAAGACACAATGACAGGAATATGATATTGTATTTGTTTAACGAAAATTAATTTTTATAGATTCAGTAAGGCATAAAATTAAAATGTACAAATGTGTAATTCTTCTTTTTTCCATTTTCCCTTTTTCATATTTACGGATTTTACAAAAGGCTTATGAAACTTTGTAAAATATCAACTAATTTACATAAAGCTATCAATCGAAATTTCCTTTGATTTATTAACTTTCAATATTTTATAATTCAAAATATAATTTAGAAACAAAATAATTTCTAAGGACCATCGCACACCAGAAAAGCAAAATATGGCTTGACAATGTTCAAAATAGATTACCACAGTTTTGCTTTAGTAATGACTGATTCCGTCTGAAGTGTCTCCATTTTTCATTGAAACCTTTCTTCAGGAGAAATATTTTTTTCTAAAATGTGTATCTTCTTTTCTAATTGATTCTTCGATTTCATATTGCAAGTGTATAATTTTTCAATTATTTTCATCTGAACGCAATTCACAAAATATACAGGATGACAGATAATATTGCTCGTATTCCTCTCGAGAGAAGAAATTATTACTAATTTGAAATGATTTAACCTCTATCGCTTGGGGGTCGAACATGCGTCATTTTCGAGAAAATCTACTTCAGTTTTCTTTTTACAAAAATCCGAATTTTGGGAGTTAAAAATTAAAAAAAATATTCCCAATTTTTGGCCCGTTTTTTTCCATGATCTGATAGCTTACTAATTAGCCAACCTTCCTAAAGCTAAAAACCGCGAAATTTACTATTAAATTTTATGTTGTGTGTTAAAACTTACAATAAATAAAAATTCTTCACAAAAGCGTCATTATCATAAAAAAAGTTAACCACGTCATACTAATTGCAGTCTCCTTGTCAACTGGTGGTGCGACCCCCTGGGGGGGGCAAGATTTATCAGGCGCAGATTAATTGCAAATATCGTCGTAGTTCTGATAAAATCATGGTTTTAAGAATAAGCGTTCAAACACAATAATGGACATTTTATATTAACACTGATTTTTCTGTTCGTTACTGAGTAATATTTTAACGATAATAATTCGCAGTAAAGTAAAGAAATTATATACAAATTGTTTATAAATATTTTCAAAGGGGATGGGGCGGCGTCAGAGGTAAGATTTATTATAATGGGAGCGTTAGTGCATAAAGTTTGAAAGCCGCTGGTCTACGGTGTGTGCGGTCAAATGGCTTTAATCTACCTTGAACAAGACGACTTACGGTGTCTAACGTAGTTTTGCTCTTCTGGTGTGTGATCGACCTTAGGGAGTTTTCCTTTAATAGCTGAAATTAAAAACAACATGACAGTGTTCTCTGCAGCTCTCGATTATGAGATATCAGTAAAATGTGTATCTCTTTTATAACTTTTTAGTATGGTGTTTATCATTGGCCTTAATTGCAAATATTGAGTCAAAATAACAGAGAAGGATATTAATTATATAATGACATACACAATAAAGAATTTGAAAATTACGACAGCACTCAATATTTGTTACAATAAAGATCACTTGTCGCAAAATACAAATTATAATTAAAAAGTTTTAGTTGTTATATAAGCGTTCTGTTATGGTTTGAGAAAAGCCGAGCGTGTAGCGAAACCGTTGTTTATATGGCCCTTCTATTGCAAGCCCCCAGCTCCCAGATAATTTGAAAATTGGTAAAAGTATCAATTGAATTTCCAATTTATTACAGAAAAATAGAAATTTGTATTTGACACTAGGCTCAAATAACCCTTAATTTTGATTTTTTTAAACAAATTTACACGTTTTTCTCTGAGCCTAAAACTTTGGATATTAAAAAATGTCTGTCTGTCTGTGACCATTCCAAAAGCTCAAACCACTGGATCAACTTTGCTCAAATATTTCATGTCTGTTCAAGGCGGCTATATCTCGACATAAAATCGCCAAAACAATGTATCATACGTAACCCCCTTAACTGGAATAAAGATAAAAAATAAATTTCGAAAAATTCCAGAGGCCCGATGTTTATCCAGACTTGGTTATGATCAAATAGTCAATTTGTCAACACTCTAGGTTATAAAACTTTCTTTGTGATTTGTTTAAAAATAAAATATATCTAGTTATTTATGTAACTTTCCTTAAAATCGAATTTTTGTCGCATCATTACTCACTATGTAAATATAAAAAAAGAAAACTTTTTTATAAAGTCCGTTTTAATAATGTCAAATGCAATATTTCTCTGTAAAGTAAATCGTAAAACATTGTTTCAAAGCTGAAACTTTAGTGCCGCTTCAGCCAAAACTTTTTACTAAACCCATACTAAAAGGTAAAAGTTTTTTTATAACCAGACGTGAATTGAAAAGATTTCTTGACAACAAATTATTTTTTTTCTGTTCTGTTGATAAAAAAAATATGTTTTTAACATGTATATTCCTTAAAAATTTTCATTATAAACGATAAAAAGTCTAAACCTGGGGTTACATCAATTCCGCAGTCCAGCAAATTTTAACAGTAACTGAAAGTTAAGTCCTACTTGCTTACAGAACTACTTTAATTAAAAATAAACTTGGTGTGTGAAATCTCAGACGCCTGAAGTAAAACTTCTTGAGTAAACATTTTTTATCAAATAGACACCAAACAGCAAAGGGCGTGTCGATAGAGTTTCCTCTTCAACACATTCGTGCCTACAATATCCGCCAGCCAATCGGTTTCGGTTCTCCGCTGGTAGCTCATTTTCCCTACTCCTGACGATGTCGTTTTTTTCGTTACGCTGTAAAATTAAACTCATCATAGCTAAAGGAGATTTCTTTCCAATTATTTACTTTACTAATTTAACAAAAACTAGACAATGTATTACTGGAAAACAAGCACGACAGTAGTAAAGAAAACTTTTGTCCTCTGTTTTGTCAGTTTGTAAAATAATATTGTGATTTAATTTGTAATTTACGCTTTTTTCATAATTACTTGTAATGCGGAAAACGTACATTAGAAATCAAAGCATAACAAAATTTTGTGAAATGAGGACCGTTAAAAATGCGTCAGCGCTTAGGTGTACTGACCTCCTTGATCAACTATCAAATATTTTTTTGAGGTTATATGCAGCTGCTGTCGTCATATTCGAATCTGAATGTTTACTGTCTTTGTTTGTTCTCAACAACCGAACTTCTTTCAACTATAGGACATATTTTTTTATAAAATGAGACATGAAATAACCCCATTCAAATATGGCGTATTTTCTCCACTTCTGTAAACAGGAGTTTTCTATTTTCCTATATTAAATAGTAATAAAAGTATATTGTCAATAGATAATAATAAATTCTCTGTTTGGATCATAAAAAAGAAAAAGCATTTTTTAAAATACCCATTTCTACTTTAATAGCTGTATTTATTTGAGTTTAATTCGAACTGAATGTCTTTTCAAATGATAAAATGTAAATGATTCAAAATATTATTTCACAAAACATTGTTCGCCATTTTTGTTGCTGTTTTAAATAATAAATAAAATGTGCAAATGTAGCAAGTATTAAAATATTTGCATAGTCTTATTTAAAGCTACTGGCACACTAGCTTTGTTATTTCTTCAGATTAAATATGTTTAAACTTTGAAGCTTTATGATGAAGGAAGTCATTATCTGTTTTTTATAGTATAATATCTTTACCAATGCAGCAATGATCTGATTATTGGTTGTAAAGTTCATTGCATAGCTCCAAAGAAAAAAAAACTTATTAAAGTTTAAGTTTTAACTGCCGATATTTAAAGTGCTTAGCTTTAAACAATAATAATAATTAATAATTCTAAACCCTTTCCTTCCACCATAAATTACTTTGAACACAATAATTACAGACTCACAACTAATATATTCAACATACATGTCAAAAATGTGTCTATTTCATTTTGATTTTTAAGAAAAAAATGTACTCCTTTCAAAATATTAGTCGCTAACAGTCATTCGTTCTACTTAGATCATTTGAATCAGCTAGACCCGTTACTTCCACCGGAAACTATTTCAAATTACATACATTTTCAATTCTACTAATAATTAGATGAGTTATGTTACAGTTAGTAATTACTATAATATATTACAGACTAACTACTGTTTGCTACAATTATTAAGAAACACATGATGTGAAAAAATCAGTTACCAATGCTATAAATATTAGATTGATAGTTTGATAGTTGTATCACTGTGGTGTAATGTAACTCAGTCCGCCGCGAGAGTAGAAAGGGGGTTCGTATCCCGACGGTGACATTGTTTGAAAAAAGAAACTATTTTTCTATGTTGATAGCGTTGTAACAATGGCTGTTTCTTAACAATTGTAGCAAACAGTAGCTACTCTGTATTCTACTAATAATGTTGAAAATACCATTAAACCATAATAAATGGCCCATACTGGTAGAACTGAAAATAAATTTGATAATTTTAAATATCCGTTTTTTAATTCTTACAAGTTTTCATGACATTTCACTTAGTTACTGTGGCACAAATTACACATCAATAATTCCCGACCCATGAACAAATTATGATCAATATTTTCAGCCCGTGTGCTAACAGCCTTAGAATTATTAACGCAGTTATATTTTTACTAAATCTCTTTTGTAAGCTAAAGATGAAAACTGCTTAACCAACAAAATAATGCATATCTTTACATTAGCACCTTCTTGAACTTTTTAATTAATTCAGAACTTTGCCACAATTGTAAGAAACATTTTTTTTCTGCTCCATTGATAAATACAAACAAGTTTACACATTTGTTATTATTTTCATAGATTGCTTTTTTTTACCGACCCCAACGACTCTTGAGTAACGACGCGGTAAATTGTCTATGATTTTTTGAATAACAATTCGAACAATTTGACTCGCCTAAATCTATTTATCGCAATTCGAAACTGGTAGCCCATTTTACCTCAACTATTTACGTTAAAGCAGAGTTTCCGTGCGTCGACCTTTGTCGCTAAGAGTCGGCGACACAGATCAATTGGAAAACGCTTTAGGCGACACAAGTCGACTTTTGTCTGTTCGTGTTACTAAAGAGAAGACACGCATTCAGTGGTGTCTCTGAATGTGACCGTTCCTTAATTAATGATCATGCTTAATTCCGTTCCCATGCTAAAAATGATTCATATTCTATCTACAGTCAACCTTACTTCGCGATATGACTTAGTCGCTCAAGGACGTTTCCAAAGAGCAGGCGTGTTCAATTTGTAAAAAAAAAAATCCAGCCAATTGGGCGACGGGACCATTTCAGCTTCAAAATGTTGACAATTGATATGGTAGAATAAAGAAAATAAATTTTCTGATATCGCGTGTGGTGACTCGGGTAATGATATTTACTATTCGTTACCATGGTTACATACCTACATAATATGTTCCACGTCATGTAAAAATTAATCAAAGCATGCTTAACTAGTTTATTTCTGACAGATCTACAAAACAATAGAACGGCTGATTTTTATTTATTTTGAAAATATTTCCGCAACTATAAAGTTTAGAAAAAAAACTTTTGCAACAAAACTTTCTCGAAAAAATTAAATAGAATAATAAGCCATTATGAAAAGTATACCATTATTATATAAAAAAACATCATATATCTCTTCTGCGCATGCGTCGATTTTTCCCAAAAACAATAGGGCTCTTCAAATTTGCATCCTCCAACTTGGTTTCAATCCGCTCATCCGCTTGACTTGCATCGTGTTCACAGACTAACAGACGCACAGAGTTTTTTTCAAAAATATGTTTTTTGGATTCGGGAGTTTGAACAGGTTACATAAATGGGCCGATAAAAATAACCTAAAATTCTCAACTGACAAAACAATATGAATCAACTTCAATAGGTCAATTAAACCAATTCAGGATCCTACACTCAGATTAAATAACCAACAGTTGCAGTTCAAAGACGAACACAAATTCTTAGGTTTAATCTACGACAAAAAATTGAAATGGGATATCCATATAAAACATATTAAAACAAAATGTCAAAAGAAATTAAATCTAATTAAAGTACTGAACAACCAAGACTGGGGTGCAGATCGTACAACCCTATTGACAGTATACAAATCAACAATACGAAGAGATTGCAAAATTTTGAAATGTGATTTTTGACCTAAACTAGTACCACTATAATAAAAATAGTTGAGATACAGCACACTATTTCGCTTCCGTTCACATGCGCAGAACTACAAATCATCTAAATTTAGCTCGCTTTTTTCTAAAATTAGCCCGCTTTTCTGCCCTAATAAGGCAAAGGGCAGTAAGTGACATTTGTTGAAAAATGAGTTCATACTGAAGCCAACGACAGCAGTAAGTGCTGCAGCAATAATTTTATTGTCTTTAAAAAATGCTTCCCCCATGTTTTGGTTTCCATAATCTAAAATTCTGGACGGTCAATACATTTTTAGTAAATCTTGATTTACTCAAATTCATAAGTTGGTCACTTACTGCCTTTTGCCTTTTTACGGCAGTTTTAACATTTTTATAACAAAATGAATACCGCATGGTATTGTTATTTTTACAGAAAGAGATGTTTATTATATCTTTATTTAATGGTTCTCAGATTTTCAAAACAATCGTAAGAAAATTACTACTCTTATTTAATAAAACATTCACTTCAACATCGATCGGGATAGAATTCTCATGTTAAATATGCAAATATTAATAGTCAATATTAGAAATTTACTGTCGCAAGAACTATTGAAAAAAAATTCTACGTATACAGTTTCAAAAGAAAACTGATTTTTTTGGGAACGCCCTTAAATACCCATAAAAGTTTTGACGTGATGACGTCTTATAAATTGATGAAACACCAGCTGCACGCACGAAAAAGTGTAACGTTCCGCCTGACCCTGTGCGTGCAAGCGAGAGCGCAGTAATGTATTAATAAATATGATATTCGAGCGGAATGTCATCACGTAAAACTATCGTCCGTAAACCGACTTTACAGACAACCAATTTTTTCTCAGCAAAAGAAGGAAGAAAACATACTCCATGTGTCCACAGCAAAGGCGATTCTACCTTACTTCACGATATGAGTCATTTGCTTGTTTACTAAGATTCCTCCTACCAAAATACTGTAACGTAGTGGAATAATTTGGGTTATTCTTGATATAAGTATAATCTGTCGATGTGCTGGGCCCACCTACGACTCAAATTACCCTTAAAATTTTGATATTAGTTGTAGACAGTAAGAAATTAATCAGAATAATGTAAACCATGTATTTATTTCACAATAACTCTATAAAACGAGGTAATAGTACAGAAAAAAATATTATTGTGTATCGGTGAGCGTCAAGATATGTTTCACTCGTTAAAACTAGAACTGAATTAATTGAATTTCAAGTGAAAAAAATCTCTGCGACTATTCCTTATTACCTCACATTGACGCTTAACCTCTACACAAAATGATTTGTTAAAACTGCATAATACAAAAAATACAAATAAAGCCCGATTCACGAAATTTCAATATCAAGCATTAATAAGGATGTTGCAATACAAAAGAGGAATTTGTTTCAAAATCTCTATGTAGGTTCACTTCCAAAACTACGTCAGACTCACCTTTTGATATTCTTCACTCATTTAAATATTTGTGCGTACTCTCTCATCAAAAGTGAAAAGAGGGAATCGATTTATATTCTCTCTGTGTATCCACAACCAAAAACAAATCAACCTTACTACACGTTATGACTTTCACATGATTCAGCGCTGAACTTTTCCTCATCAAATTCCAAAAGTGAAAACCGAATTATAATCCCTCCATGAAGCCACAATCAAAATCGATTTGGCATACTTTGAAATACGAGTCACATCCCAAAATTTCTAGTCTCGCAGCACAATTGAAGGTACTAAAATTTCTCCCCATTCCCCTGCGGCTGGACTCAAAAGTGTGAATGACATTGAATAAACCTTTAGTGACCTCTATATCTTATTTAATGACGTAATAAACTAAAGCTTTCGAAAGTATGTTTAATAAAAATGATTAAAATTATGACTAAAGATAACTATACCTACTTAATTCAAGTAGCTTCACGTTTAATAAATAAAACGTTAAAAAATTGTAACTTGCATGAACGTACGTTAAACATTATATTTTACAACTTGTTGCTTTTTTTCAGTGTTCTGAATCATTGCGGAATAAAGGAAGTTCATCCAGGGGTGTTTTACAATATTACTTCGCTGCATTCGCTGTAAGTAACTTTTTATTTTATATACGTAGGTATATTTTGATGATATTTGACGATGCATTTAGTTCAGTTAAGGCGAGTCGAATAAATGCAAACCTTTATATTGTAACAAAACTGTTCTAGTCCGTGGTGGAAATTATTTATTTACAATAATAAACGTTTAACAAAACAGTTAAACACACAACGAAAGCGTACTTCTTAGTAATAATAACGTTAACAGAAACAAAACTAAATAGAAAACTAAGTAACAGAAGAATATAAAGTCCTACTTATGTACACAAAATATTTGCAAAACTCAAACACAACAAAGTTTATTAGCACACTTGTCTATTAACTATATACACACGATTATTTACAACACAGAAGCTATTTATGCAAAACCAGATTTATATAATTGCACTCAATGGTTTATACAGCTCATTTATCTTCTATCTTAGCAGTTAATTCGGCCTCGCTGTACCGACTAAACAATTTATTTCACAGTTGTCTGTAATTCACTGTACGTACGCGCTGCAACTAACCAACTGACTGACTGACTTGCCAACCACTCCGCTCGCATTTTTATAGCTTCGTCCCCCGCCTGTCGAATGTTCTAGAAGCATCTCAACCTTTCTTTACATGCATTGCGTTCTCCGGGCAAATTTAAGAAAGTCGGGTTTTTACTGCTTTCCATTGTTGTTGTAGTCATGGTCTGGAACATTCTATGGAACACATTATCGTCCCAACAGAGAGTACGCAACAATTATTCCATTTGTATTTCAGTTTCAATTTATGATGATCAGATGATTTATCTTTGCCATTAGTTCGAATAAACCTAATGATACGTTTCTTTATAAATGTTATCTGAATATAATATATCTGATTGTGACCAGACATTTATATATTTTACATCACAAATACATTATCATTCGTCCGAATACTGACCATAAATCTAGGCTTGCCGGTTTTTCGGTCTAGGTGTAAAATAAAAACAGATCCGAGCTGTAAAGCGTCCAGTATTTTAATAAAATATCGCGGTTCATTTTATTCAGTAAAAGATTGAAATTTTTTTTATCCCAAGTGATTTTGCGCAGCAAACTTAACACAGATAACTGTCGTAAAAAACCTGTACGTTTCATGTTCGTCCTTAGCAGTAAAAGTACATAATATTATGTCGAATCCTCGACCTAAGTCTAACGTTTTCAACATCGGAAATGTCACAAATTGATTAAATTTCAGATACAGGGTAGGATTTTAAATTAATACATAAATTCGGTTTTTTTAATTATTTTTTTGACAGAAAAAATAGACCGAACTTGTTTACACAAAAATGATTATCAGTAAGCTTCAGTTATACAACTCAGCTGTCTAGCGGTCCGTCCCAGTTTCACCCGGGTGACGAACGTAGGGGTAGGAACATGAGTACGCACATTCATCCTAGTTTACCGAGATGAATGTTGTGTCCAAATTTCATGATGATCGGAAAAAATGTTCTAAAGTTTTTGTCGGACGGACAAATTTTGATTTTGAGTTTTATATATCACGGATGTTTCAAAAGTCCTGGAACGGTTTAATATTTCTTATCGGGTAAGCCGGACTAAAAGTGTTAAAATATTTTTAAAGTAAAACTTCTTTAGGCACGCTTGACTTGGGGAGTAAGCTGGTAAATGCCTGACGAAAGCGTTTACGGAAGTGGGTCATCGGTCGAAGCGAATGGTGCGTGATCGTTCGAGGCGAACGGTAGTTGAGAGGGAGATATATAAGTTAGTGAAGATATTAAGAGAGAGAGAGTTACGTTTCGTATATTAGAAGTTGAGAGGGAGATATAAGTTAGTGAAGATAGAAAGAGAGAGAGTTACGTTTCGTATATTACTGTAGGGGCAAGAGAGAGAGGTGCGCTTTGATTTATTATTTTAAGCTTCTATTTATTTTTACATTTCTGTGTCTGGAAGGGTCAAATTTTATAAAACATTTGTGATCCACTACCACGTGTTCAATTGATTTGACACTTTACAGTTGTATGTAACAATAAAATACTCTAATATTATAATTTTACTGACATTAAATGAAAAAATAGAATGTGGTGTAAGTTCCGGGTTTGGTGGTGGAAGAACGTGTCTGCAGTCGTTTCTACAATCTCTTCACTAAAAATTTGAAATAAAAATTAGTAAATTTTTGTTTAAACGAGATTTTATCAAAACAAACTAAAAATAATATTTAATTTAGATACATAATTTTAAAAAGCCTGGAATGTGACTACAATTAACTATCATAGAGATTACGAACCACGCTTGTATAATATGAATCTAAATTAAACATTACTTTTTTTTTCTTCAGCACATTTTAATTAAATGAAATAATCATATTTTACTATTTATGTTCTACACAATTCTTACATAACCACATTGACCACAAAATGTATTCGCCCTGATCGTAATGCCTGCAGTACACATTCGCCGAGGGATACCGAGAATAAGCGAACGCGAATGTGTACTGGGAACGCTCGCCTGATCTCGTAGCGCACTGTCTCGCCTCGCCAGCGCTCCGTATAAAGTCGGTGTTTCTACCGCAAGTCAAAGGAACCGAGCGGCGAGTACGAGCACAGTCAATACGCCTCGTGCGAATTTAAATGTACTTAAGTTTTTTGTTGGTTAAAGTGTAACTTTTAATGATAAAAAAATTATGGTGGACTGGACCAATGACACAATAATTGATTTCTTAGAACATTACCAAAATAAGCCATCCACCATCTTCTTGGCTTCCAGGACTTTTTGATTTTTTCATTATATAAATAAATATATCTGTAATAGCTATATGAACAATAAGTTGCATAAGCAGCAACACAAATAACGTCTAGATCCATTTAACTGCGCAGTTTAAATGGACAGTGAAGCCTAGCCACGCCGAGCGTGTACACAGACACATTCGTAGACGCTCGCTTTACCTAATCTCTCGGCGAGCGCCCTCGGCGAATGTGTACTGCAGGCATAATCTTATTCTAATATATAAAGCGCCAATCTCAGGAACTAAATTGAAAAAAATTTTTTTTGTTGGATAGCCCATTTATCGAGGAAGGCTATAGGCTATATAAAATCAGGCTACGACCATTAGGAGCGGAACATTAATGAAAAATGTTCCAAATTAATCTCAAAAATAAGCTTCTATTCAGGTGAAATACACTAACTAAATAGGTATACTCACATTAGCGATACCAGAATACAACGCCGGCTAGCTCAAACGGTAGAGCACACGACTGTCAATATCAGGGTCGTGGGTTCAAGCTCTACGTTGGGCGAATATATTTTTATTTTTTTTTTCTAAGGCTTACATTTAAATTTATTTTAATTTTATTTAATTAATTTTAAAAAAAATTATTACTTAAAAAAAGTATAAATACTGCATTTTATCGACAAAAACTTTTGAACGGTAACTCCGATCATCATGAAATTTGGACACAATATTCATCTCGGTAAACTAAGATGAATATGTGTACTCATGTTCCTCCCTTCCCCATTCGTTCTTTTACACCCGGGTGAAACCGGGCTGGACCGTTATTAAATAATATTTAACATGCTATTTACTAGTCACATTACTTAGCCGAATAAGAAACAAACAACCGTGATTATTCAGAGTGCTGATGCTAAACACTTGGTATTCGCCGTGAGTATCTTCTGATTATATCATGAATGAACAAAGTTGAGTCGAAAAAAATGTTCAGTCCGAGCCTATCTGTTTCATGGGATTCGAACGTTTGTAGATAAATCAGAGAATCTGCACACAAATAACTCTTAATGAATCGTCTATATAGTAAACCATTCACGTTCATTCACAACGCAAAGGTCGTCAATATCTTCTTCCATGGTATTTACGTCATTTGGCTAAGAATATTTGGAGGGTAAACAATTCAGTTCGGAAACATAATTTTAGAATACTATAAAAAAATGTATCTCATCATAGATGCCAGTGCCAGCCAAACGCCTTAGTTACTTAGTAGATCATAAACAGTGGCTGATTGTACTCTATCTTCTTCTTTCTTATTCTGTTTATAGCATGTTGTTTTTTTTCGTTTCATCGTTTCACTTTAAAAATATATATACCGTATTTTATTAACTATAAGACGCACCTCAAATTTATAACATGATTTTTGGAAAAATATATTTTAATGTTACTTTCCGATCATAATTTTTATTTAGGTATTGTTAACATAAATTTAGAGACCATTTATTGCAAAAAAATATTTTAATGTTACCTTCGGATCAAAATTTGAGTATACATATGTATATATGACGTATTTATAGTATTTTTTATGGTCCAGTAATAAAATAACTGTCTATCTAAGAAAAAATCGTCTCAATACTATAGTTAAGGAGGTTGAGCCGTTTTACGAAGATAATGAGAAAAATCTGAAATAAAGTTTTTTTAATAGATTTTTTTATGACAAAATTTTCTGTAAAAAATCCAAAATCATTAGGAGATTTATAAAGTTAAAAATTAAAAAAAAACTTTTACATGTAGTCTTATGAAAAATATGTCAACGTAGCATGCAAACTGTTCATTTTAATTTTTTAGAAATAACCAAATAATGAAAGCAGTTCCGAAAACTATGTAAAGCATCGATGTCTTACGCATATTTTAATATTTTTTCCAATTTAATTAGGAGACTTTTAATCAATAAAAATAATTATTAAACATTAGCACTTTTCGAGTATGGACTTTATTTCTTGACAATTTTAACAATTTTAACTGAATTTTCAACTTTTTAATGATTTAATTTTAATTTTTATTACTTCTAATTTCTTTTTTTAATTATTTACTGCAAAAAATATGTAAAATACAGATATTTACATAAATTTATTTTTTTAACCTAACTTTGTACAAAAAATTAAAAAGTAAGAAATAATTAATATTAAAAAAATATTTATTTATACCTTTATGACAATAATTTATTGGTATCATCGACTTATAACCTTTTCTAAATATGTATATTATGGAAAAGTTCCCATTTAGAATTCGACTTACTTTTGATTGGGACTGTAACGGATCAACCTCCTTTAACCGTAAAACCCCTGATATTTTTAAACTATCGTCATGGAAACAAAACTTCGTTCATTGTCGTGCAATTTGTTAGAGGTTGTAATAATAAAAATTAATTGCTCGATGAATACAAAACTAATTGGTATAATTAAAAATAATTGCAAGACACTGTTACAAAGAAATATGTAATTTTTCAATTATGGACATTAATTATGTAACATGTGACTTTCAAGCTCTTCCTGTTTTATTTATGTAAGAAAACCTATTTTAAAACTTTCTGTTACTTCCATGACTATACCTACCGTGGAATTTTGTTTAAAATTGTGTTTGCAAAATTTCGTCTATAGCGACTTTACTCCTTCTTGAAATATTGTACAGCAGGGATGTTACAGATATATAAGGTTTATTATTGCGGCAATTGGGTCATATTCAATCCTTTAAGGATTGGTCTTCTATCTGTCCTTGATCATTACATATAAAAAAATAACACAAAAGCAGTTGACAAAAAATAAGTATCTAAAATTAAAATTAAAAAATATTATCCTAAAGACAGGTCAATAGATTTTCAGATTTAAGAGCTTCATATTAATGATTTTAATTATAGTTTTCATTTCATTATACTTCCATGTGAAATGGCCTTGCTTCACATAGACTATCAAGCTCGTTTATGGGTTTTATTGATATTTACCGATGCAAATTCGATTTATTTAACGTCCACATCTGCCGATGTAGATGCGGATTCGAATATAGAAATATATTTATTTATTATTATTATATTTATTTTATCTTTATTTGAGGAAATAAATTTTGAATTTGAATAATAATGGTAAATAGTAAATTTTCGTCAAAGAAATTGGAATTGATCATTTTTGGTGTTCTGTGTTATTAATAATAAAGTTTCAGAATTGCAAAACTATATTTTATCACTAATAACATGTCAGTCTTTTAAGAATAAACGCGATTTCGCAAAGGTTAGTAATATATTAGTCAGTATTGGCCAAGTAGCCAAAAATTACTCCCGATAATTTTGTCATGACTTGCATCGCTTCCGCATCCATCAAAGCTCCTTAACGACTGTTGATGCAGATGTTGAAAGCGATGCGAATGCTCCACACTGTGAATAAGTGTCATAAAGACTTTGGGGGCATCCACAAATGACACAAAATTTGGCGATTTTTCAACCCCCTTCCACCCTTGGTGAAATTCCGTGAAATTTTGCTCGACGCCCCCCCTCCTTCGTCTAATTAATAACAAACTACCTGACAGTGACAAGCGTTCTTATGAGCACACCTGCAACTATTTAGTCGGGGATATTAAATAGTTGATAAATAGTTCCGTTGAGTCTGTGTGCGCAGATCATGAATCGACCGACCGAATAATTGAACAATTATAAAATTACCTGTCAGCGTCAAATCTAACAACTGAAGTTAATGACAAGCTTGCAATAAACATGAAACGACATAACAATACAAATACTAATTGAATATTGCGAGAACTTAATAAGTCCCGCTGGGATTCGGCAAAATAATTACTAGAGATCGGGATAGGCACTTACTTCTGTTAACCTGGTCACGTAAGCTCATACATGTTGATTTCATTGAATACATGTTTAATTATTCAATTACATTTGCATCGGTACCGCAAACCGTACTGCGTAGTCCACACCTACTGCGTGTTTTGAGTCGTTGCTAAAACTAATAGCCAGAGAGCCCATGACCTTTTTTGATATGAAATTTCGCCAAAGCCGATTTGTATTTATATGATTTATATCTATACTAATATTATAAAGAGATAATGTTTATAATGATTTCAAAATTTTGTCCACCAATATTTAGAATGGACCTTCAGGATGGACGTAGGCTTATATATTTTCGCGTTTAAATTAAAACGCTTTTCATAGAGACCAATTTGGCAACGTAAGTCGACGAAAAAACGCTGGCGTTTTACAAATTCGGACGAATCCGAGCCGGGCCGCTATTAATAATGTGTGTGGTATACTTCAGCTCCGGCATTAATGGTAGATCGGACTCCAATGCGTTTAAATTAATAACAAAAAAAGAAGAAACCCCCAAAATTTAAAGTTTGTTTATTAATTAAAAATGTAGACATTCTAAAGTGTATATTCATATGATCGAAATGAAGGGAATTATATTTCAGCTGCTTACATGAACACGCCAAAACTAAGTTTACTGATACCGCCAAAGCTGAAATTTGTTTATATAACACTAACGGTCCCGTCCGGTTTGGGCGGTTTCACCCGGGTGCAAAAGAACAAATGTAGAAGGGAGGGACATGAGTACGCACATTCATCTTAGTTTACCGAGATGAATGTTGGGTCCAAATTTTTTGCAGTTTTCGGCAGTTCCCTGCTTTATTACTTATTTTAAACTCAAACCTCCATTTTTGATGAAAATATTTTTTAAGTAATAATTATTTCTTTTAAATCAATAATTATTGTATAATTAATAAAATATAATGAATATTTAATTGAAAACACCGTAGGAAAATTATTTTTATATATAGGTACTGTAATAGTTTTCAAATGAGCTATTATTTTGATTTATTTAATTTTAATTAGTCGTAAATAATACTAAAATAAATTTAAATGATAGCCTTATAGAAGAAAGCAATGTAGAAAATAATAAAAACAACATTAAAAACATATGCGTCCATGGTGGGGCTCGAACCCACGACCCTGAGAGAGTCGCGCGCTTTACCGACTGAGCTAACCGAGCTTCTGTACGTGCGGCACTAATATTGGGATATTCAGTTAGGGCATTTCACCTGAATATAAGTATATGTTGAAAAATTTTGACTGACATTCTGCAACATTTTTCATTGATTTTCCGCTCCTATTAGTCGTAGCGTGATATTATATAGCCTATAGCCTTCCTCGATAAATGGGCTATCCAACAAAAATTTTTTTTTTCAATTCGAACCAGTAGTTCCTGAGATTAGCGCGTTCAAACAAACAAACTCTTCTGCTTTATATATTAGTATAGATTGTTGAAACAAAAAAAAAACAGTTGAATGTATGTCAGCAGAAAGGCCAACAGCTGACGTAGTGGAAAATTGCCACAGGGCCAACCATATTTCCGCGCTACACCTTACACTGCGCGTGTTAAAGGTCTTTCCCAGGGTGTAGAGTCATCTGGATAAGTTTTGTGTTTATAACATCATATTAATCGACGTCGGCGTTATTAGTCATCAAAAAAGTCACGGACTCCCCGACTATCCCTTGATTAAATGTGTCACTTGCATAAAAGCACCACAGTGAAAGGAATGATGAATTGAAAAAAACGTATTTATCTTTTATGATTTTACGATTTATTAAATGCTTTACGTTGAAAAAAAAAACATTCACTAATGCTAGTAAAATAGATTTCATTGAAAGTTGTTTAATGCTGGGTTGCAGAAAGCGCTGTTAAATATCTGATTTGACCATGAACATAAATTGTGATCATAAACTTACAGTTTTTATACATGCATAAACATTAAACAATCTAATGTCATTGCCAAACTCGTTATGTTGAACATTAGATTGTACTCACATAAAAAAATGAATCTATATAGAAAAAGATTGCTTTTCAAGGTAAATTTTGTTCAATATGCGAAGAAAAATGTTGTTTCAAACAAAATTACTATAAATGATTTTAAATTTATTGTAAATTGTAGATAAATTTAAAATCATTTATAGTGCCTAAGTTTGTTCTTTTAACAGTGCTCTGAAGCTAAGTGTATATCCCTCGAAACGATCACAAATAAATAAAATCATATTAGTAATTGTGTTTCTTTTTAGGACCTTTTGCCACTGAAAACTTTGCCTTCAAAACATTCAATAACTAACTTTGGAACGCTTGTTTTAATTAATATGTTAAATATATTATGTATACACAGTTTTGAAGAATTTCCGTTTCAATCGAAAAATTATTTCTCAAGCAAACGATTTAAAATACTACAATGCGTTTCTCAGGGAGAAATATGTGTAATATAGAGTGTCCCAACAAGAGCACCGGATTTAAATTGGCCGCCATTTTGTTAATACGAGTTGTACGGTGATTTTTTTTTTGACAGTTGTCATGTACAGACCACGCGATTAAAGAATATGAAGAAGTATTCAAACGAACTATTGTAAAAACACATTACAAACAAAGCGAGTACATATAGGCGCTTCCAGCTAAAGCTTGGGTCGCGCCTAAAAATGGTGAAAGTTTTGCGAAAACCGTTCGCCAATTACGTCAAGTTTTCGTTCGCAATTATGCGCCAAATGAATCAACAGTACAAAATTTGAGACTAAATTTACGCTGATGGATCAGAAGACCATTGTTCGTCGTCGTCCTTGTCGATCACTTGAAAATATCGCCACTGTAAGGGAATTCGTGGCCGAGAATTCAGGAACTTCCATTCGGCATTGTGGTCAAGAATTAAACATTTCCAGAAGCACTATGCAATGAATTTTGGTAAAAGATCTGCATTTACACAGGTACAAGGTTCATTTTTCTTTTCAACAAGGACATGTTTTTCCAACAAGACGGTGTGACCTGCCACACAGCACGTGAAACAACGGTGTTACTGCAAACCAAGTTTCCAGGCCGTGTCATTTCTCAATTTGGCGATCAACATTGACCACCAAGATCGTGCTATCTAACGCCGATGGAATGCGAATAAGCCTGAAGCAGTTGAACATCTTAAAGAGGAAATGCGGCGAGTTATTGGTGAAATACAGCCACATTTATGCGAAAACGTTATTCAAAATTTCAACAAAAGAATAACCCTGTGCCAGAGGTTTCGTGGTGGCCATTTGCCTGATGTTGTATTTCACGTTTAATCGGAACTATTTTTCTTTATGTGGAAATAAAAATGTTTACTTAATTCAAAAAATAGATGTGTTTTTCTTTCAAATTAAATCGGGCGCTCTTGTTCTATAAACTAAAATCATTGTCAAGTCAGAGTTTTGATAATGCTTTCTGCAACCCGGCGTAAGTGTTTTAGTGCTCAGTTCACTTGATAACTGAAAGTAAATTGCTATTTTTTTAATCCATTGAAAAAATATAGAAAGCACCCATTGATTTATGAGCTTATCGAGCACGAGTCGTGAATAATAATTGCTATTACATTGTTTTGCTAAAAATAAAACGGTCGATATGCTCTTAGAAAGGTTATATTACAAGAGTTTTAAAAATAGTTAGTCTGCAAATTACACGTGGATTAAATATAGAAATTACAAGTTGGCATTTGACTCTGGACATAGTGAATGTCTATTAACGAACAGACTTGGACTGCTAGTCTAGGCAGAACCAAACTTAGAAGGTAGCAAAGTATCTCTAGCTTTATCGAAAATAATTTTATCAACGCATTTGTTATAATTTATGTAAGTAATCCAGGTGCGTTACTTGATGAAAACTTGTTATTAGGCGCGTCCACGCAAGACGATCCATCATGAATCGGTGTTCCCGCGATCTGCGATCCAGAATCTTGGAGCGTGGATCATGGATCGCACTAGGCCGATCCAGTTTGTTGTAACTTGCGATCCAACATTGCGTTCCAAGCACTCCATAGGCGATCCGTTATAGTCATACCTCATTTTTTTCTTTAAATCTGGAATTGGCTTGTCTAATTCGAAAGAAATATGACGCCAAGCGCCCTTATACCTTTATTGGTATAATTTATATCATTTGGGTCCCATAAACATTTATGATTCTTATATTGTGATATTAATCGGCGACTTTGAGAGATTTCCATATTGAATGATCGCGCGATCCAAGACAATCGTCCACACCGCGCGCGCCACGCAACTGAGGCGCCTTTTGCCAAGGCAAAAAAACCGACAACAAACGGATCGGCCACGGCAAGAAGCGCGCGCTCCCCTGGATCGCGCGCGGCACGTCCACACCGCGCGCGCTTTTGGATCGAGCGCTTGCCGCGCGCACTCGGAGCGCGGTCGATCGTCCGGTGTGGACGCGCCTATTTAGTAATGAATTATTGAAATATGTAGCACCACATCATAGAATGCTACGACGCCACTGGAGTTTCCACGGAAAACGAAGTGGATATCGAACGCTGAAAGTCATTCAACACGCGCCGACGATACGCGTTACTTTATACTTAACGGAAATGCGAAATTGTTGGTTCAAAGTGAAATGCTGCAACTGTAGACAATATTGAAGTTTACTTTGCATTATGTATAACTAATTACCGTGTCCCCGTTTAACAAAGATAGCTAATATTCCATTAGGCATACTCAGGAATACTTAACAATTAACAGAAATCTATTATTAAAAAGGTCTTCAATAATCATAAATCTGAAATCGACAATTATGATCAAGAGATTCGGATTTTAACTGCTTGACCGACAGACAGGGTTTTTTATCGTTGTTTCTTTAGTCCGTAAACAGAGTCGGTTCCTAAGAGATCAGTCGTGAATATGTTCGAATTTCCTTTCTACCAGCCCATTCGACTGTAACAATAAAAACCCTTCGTTTGAGGTCTGTTTACGATATATTAATGTCCACTGGCAGTAAGGAACTACCTGGACATTGTCCAGGTAGTTCCTTACTGCGTCGAGAAAGAAGTAACTATGCCAAATAATGGGAATGCATCCGTATTTCGTCTCAATCGCGTGTGCAGCCGTGGGTAACGGCTCGCTTAATATATATAAATTAAAATAAGACAGTACATTTTACACTACACACTTCAGAAGTAAAAATTGGTTGTCTGTAAAGTCGGTTTACGGACGATAGTTTTACGTGATAACGTATTCCGCTCGAATATCATATTTAATAATACATTACTGCGCTCTCGCTTGCACGCACAGGGTCAGGCGGAACGTTACGGAACGTTACACTTTTTCGTGCGTGCAGCTGGTGTTTCATCAATTTATAAGACGTTATCACGTCAAAACTCTCTCCCCCGTCTCTCTCTCTCTCTCTCTCTCTCATACAGACAGATAGAGATACGATCTAACTATAGTACAAACATTTTTTGTGGGTTGGGGGTTAAAAAGTATAAATAAGGAAAACTGAGTAAACAGTATCATGTAATGAACACTCGTTGCTAGACTCGATAATTAGTAATAAATGGAATTTAAATAGCTAATTAGATGGGCGCGACTAAAGCGATGCTTGATTAAACAAACTGCAAGCATGTTAGTGTATGTTTATATTATCTGATTACTCGATGCTAATTGATTGATTTGACGTACTTCCTCGTGTTGTGACGAACTTATTATATGTCTGTTTAACCTCAAAAGTAAATCGCTGACATATCGATTTGGCTAAAGCGCAAGTCCGTGTCTCGTTTACTTTAGAAGTTATGACGCTATAAAATGTATACAAATTGAAATAATTTAAAATGCCTATATCTCTGAAATTGAATAAAAAACTCGGGCCGCAGTGCCAAACCCTGCCGACAATATAGTGTATTTGCTAGCACAGACAGTGTGGCGTTATTATGTGAACTAAACTTTTTTGTTTTTGGGCAAAATAAAAATTTAACCTTTTAATACAACCCTTAAAATAATATTTTTGTTCTTAATTTCAATATTATTATCAATTTATTAAACTAAATTCACCCCTCACTAAGTAAATCGAGTGAAAATGAAATTTTAGCACAAATGATTAAAACCTCGACATAATCCACTCCGTTTTGAGGTACGAACAAAAGATAGAAAATTGTCAACTTTCATAACAAAAACGCTGACTAAATAGTTCATTTCCATACATATTTACGTGTTTCTATTATGTTCAGTTTTTGGGATAGATGCAATATCTAGAATATAATAAAGTCATCATAAATCGCAACCCTTTTGACGTTTGTGACGAACAGCGTTTCGTAAACTGGGGTCCCCTAGAGTTCTATAAATATATCCGAATGACGCATCTTTGGTGTGAACGGACCGCCCGGCAAACAATAATTCTATAGACGGTGATTTGGAACGCAAGTTTGTAAGTGAACAAAAGCGAACTATATGAACAACGTCCGACATGGCGTGATGTGTCGTTTACACACTACTGAAGTGAAACTTACGCAAAATATACATCTAAATGTTCAATACCACATATTTTAAGATAAAAATTGCTGTGGTGTATTGATACATAGAATTGTACTACTATGTATTAATTTTATATTTTATTATATTTGACAATAAAAATTTTTATCTATCTATTATATTTTACGATAATATGGCAACAATGTCAAATTGTACAGAAACTTATATTTCGGTACAGCGTGTTAGATAGCAATACATAATATATACAAATTAGTATGAATGAGTAGCTAGCATGGAAGATATCGTGACAGAGTCGCAGTTGAACAGTAATTAAATCTTTCAGTTTCATTGGCTAGTTGTAAAAGTAAGCGGTCGTTACGGTAAAATGTTTATAAACTATACTCCATGAGTGCAACAATGAATTGTCAAGTGTGAACATTTATTTTTTTAAAATGACCTCCTCGTTTGATATTTTTCAGCGATAATGATTTTTTCCTCGTGATTTTCATCAGTGACAATAGACAAAATTTTGAACGGAGCTAGTTGTGACTAGCATATTCTAAAAATTACGAATTTTTCTCGTTGATATTAATATATTGTGTTTTACCGGTATTAAACTTTGAATGCACGGTTTTCCCATAAACGCTCATATTAATTTCACAATTATATATTTTCCAAACTACAGTGTAACCTCTTTATAACAAAAAACTCCCTATAACGTAGGTACAATTTGGTTGGTTTACCTTAAAACCTATACAATAATGCCCTCTTTATAGCGCAACAGTCATTCTCTATTACGAAGAAATATGTTCATATTTAGGCGTCAGCAAATGTTTACAGACGTAAACAGGACGATTCTGAACCACAACAAGCACTTGATGCCGCCGAGCCAAGACATGCGTAAGATACAAAATACAAAACAAATATTGGCGTAGCAAAAAACGTCAAGCAAAGTTAACAGACTATATGTATTAAGTTAATTAGGTGAAATTTGGTTATTTTTCTTTCTTCCCTCCATATACTGAAAACTTTTTATAATGAAAAAAAAAATGCTTAGTCCCTTGAGATTCGTTATAAAGAGGTTACACTGTACTTACTAAATCGCTCTGAAATTTTAGTTACTTATTGCTGGAATATTAAGAAATAAGTTGACAAAATTTCGTAATTAAAATCTTTGACTATAACGTCTGATTTCTTTTCAATAAATAAAATTATCGACCAATTTTTCAGACAATATATTAACAAAAATTATACAATATTCATTTAATTGAAATTTCGATCTGGATTTGGAACTTCTTCGGAATTGAGCTAGAAAATATTAAAATTAATAATTATTAATGTGAATTTTTAATACGGTGTAGTGCGTACTACTATTTAATAACTTTAAAGAATAGCTTCTGTTGCTACCTTGTTAAAACACCCATTGTTAAATGTCTATATTAGAAAAATTTTACTTCTCAAACAATGTCACCATCGGGATACGAACCCCGAATCTTTCCACTATCGCGGCGGACTGAGTTACATTACTCCACAGTGACACAGTAAGGTCAATTCATCATTCTAATATATAGCAATTTGTAACTGTATATTTCACATCATGCGAGAGCTAATTTTTATCTTAGATAACGTCAGATATGAGCCTTCACAGAAGTGAGAGCTGTGGGTGAATCAACGATGAAAATTAATTATTAATTATTTTCTAAAAGAATAAGTCAATTTTTTTTCAAAAACGAATATAATTTTCGTTAATATATTGTTCGATAATTTTATATATTAAAATTACAATAATAATAATATTTTTTTGGCATGGTTATACACCGTTGCAATTTTTCTTCAGATGAATTCAATTGACTTTACCGTGCATAAAAAGTAAAGACGCTTCGCTCCAGGAAAATAAAATGAATTACTTTGTTTTATATATGAGTGGAAATCTAGTCTCTGAAGGAGCCGTAGGTGAAAAAGTTTAAGAAACGTTGGTGCAGAACATTGCAAATCAAGTTTCTCAACTGGTACTTTTGTTGTACAATGCCTGTTGGCGCAAACATTGTCGGTTGGTTCATGCTGTGCGGTTAACTGATGGTCAACCGATTCTCTGACAAGAGGTTGACGATATTTATTTCTCTAGAGTTATGTATTATTATTGATCCGCCCACTCGAAGTGGCCCGGTGATGTGATGACAGAGATAAACCACATCTGTTGACTAGACTTCAAGGATGGGGAAAATTCAGCGAAAATATTGGCAAATATACAGAATGTCCCGTAATGTGATGTCAGTATTGAAATATACATATTATGTTCTAATGTATTTTTTGTCCTGTCTTTATAAAATAGTTGCTTTTCATGCAGGTATACCGGTCATGAACTAATCAATTCGTTTTACCAATGAATTGTTTGATGAATTTTTAGAGCTCATTTTACAATATCTTACCAGAAAACCCAATCAAGAGAATGTCGTACTTGCACCAATTTAGGGTTCGTAGTGTATATATCTAAAAAAACATGTAATCTATTTTCATTGAAATTATTTATAAAGTTCTAGTATCTTGTTTTTTTTCATATTATTTATCACTTTCCTGCAAAGGTAGAGGGGGGACACGTTATTAATGATTTTAGGTATATTTCGGGAAATATTAGCCTAAGGAAAAAGTCATATACGAATTGTTATTGCATTTTTAAAGACATATTCAACTGATATCTCGTACAATAGGGTGCGCGAAAATAAAATTTTTCATCTCTGAGTTCTATGTATCTAATGTTATCCCAAATTTTGTATTATAATTTCTTTACATAACTGCATGGTGGTTTACACAAGACACCTCTGCTTGTAATATTTCAATGGATGGAAACATGGCGGAGTTATAATAGGGTGTTCTACGGCAGACAGACAGACATGACAAAAGTATAAAGATTCTGTTTTTACAATTTGGCTAGGAAACATATAATATTTTTAAAAAATCGCCCTTTGAATACAGAGGAAAAAAATTAATTCATATTTTCGAAAAATATCGAAACTGTTTTATTCTTTGAACACGTGTAACTGAAAACCTACGTGAAAAAAGTTGATTTGATATATATTTGTATGATTGAGTTTATTTCAATAAATGAACCATTGTAAATTACAAACGCTCGACAATTGAGGTCATATTGGCCTAAGAGTTGTATTTGATCAAGCAAATATGTCAGCGTACAAAAATGTTATTCTGAATTATTTAAACACTTTAAAAAAATTCATTTTAAGTTTGAGAATAAACTCATTCCCTAGAATATTCTCCAGCAAATGCCCATTGATAATAGTGGTGGACCTTTCGTTGTCCCACTACAGTCCCACAAACCTACATACTCGATGTCAGCTACAGCTCTATATGTATAACATAATGCTATATTCGCTCTTTACGTATGTAAATAATAGTCAGACATATACAGAATGTTTGATGAAAATTCGGCTACAAAATTTTTTTAAGTGTCGTTTGTTCATATTAAAACGAGACCGGTCAAGGTATAACTTGTGCGCTGTATAACTACGAAACCGAAACTTACTTCAAGGACAATTCTAATGTAGATTGTTTAAGCTTTTGCTCATTTAGCTCTAGCAAATAATGTGTGTGTTCACTGATCATAGAAGCAAAGAATAAATGGTTTTAGAACAAAGTGTATATTGAAAGGATTCTAAAAAATTACCTACTGTTAATTAAACATTGAGATTAATAAGATTTTTAATAAAATAAAAGTATAAAATGCTGCAATCGGCCATGTTGACTGAAACACCAAATGACGTCACGCCTTCTTAAATTAAAGAGAATATAAATACTTGAAGTAAATAATCACTGTAATAATTTATTCTTGCGATCATGCACTTGTTCATCATTAACCTAGTTGATTTGTTGTTTAATCTTTTTGTTGTGATATTTTATAACACTTATGTCATAGGCTATTTTTGAGGCTAGTTAACTTGCAACTAAAGAAAACCGTACTATTTTTACTACCTACTTTTAAGAAAATACTTAATACAAATCATATTTACATACCTTTCTAAGAAATCCCTCTGAACTACAACTCCACACCCATAAATACAACATCTAATGTCAGCTATCACTGAGGTGTGACGTCACAAGCGTTTTTGCGATTACTTCAAAATAGAAAGATCAAAATGCAATAATTTGCTTTAAAATTTAATTCATTGAAATAATGTTTTATTCCGGCTCCAGTACTCCGATCGCTCCCGAACGCCGCACGGAAGCTCACGAACCTAGTTTCGGTTCTAGTTTCGACAATTTTTTTGCTGACATCGAAACTATTCCGAAAACTAAACGCCGAACCGGAAAGTTTGGTCGGACACTACTAGCGCTAGACTTGATAATCCTAGCTTTTGGTGGGCTAAGCATTTTGTGCCTGGACACAAAATATATTTGTGTGTTCCGTTTTTTTATACAACACGCAATATATTCACTTGACTTGAGCTTTTAGGTATGTGTTTATTTACATAAGTATTGTGTAACTTTATGTAAAAACTCCACAAACAAAAACATGGAAATAACCTTCATTCTGATATATATTTTATAATAAATTGTTTGATATTATCACATTTTCCCGCGTGTTTTGTAAATTTGAATAAAAAATTTGTTAAAAATAATATGTGAAAATAAATCATGTAAACAAGTTCATTCAATGTTTATCTTTGTATACGTACGGTTTAAAGGAGACCCTTTTGCAAACGTTCAACAACTTAATTTGATAAAAATAACATATTAATTTTCTGTTAATTGTTTTCTAGGTAATTAATGATACAAAAATATCTTGTCGAAAAGTATACTGAATTGTGTGTAATTTTTTTAACTTTCCAGTATATTGGGTACGAAAATCGAAATCAAAAACTTTAACAATTTTTTTATGTTTCAAGATTACTATTTTTACAAAAATTTCTCTCTCCCTCTCTCTGTGCACTTCCTAATACACTGCAGGGAAGTTAGAAGAACTAAAAATCTCAAATATAGAAAATTAATGTTTCTTGTCGAAAAAAGTACCTACATACATTGAATCAAAAGAATACCCAGGTTACCTAAATATATGAAGTATATTTTTTATAACCTTCAATATAAAACCACATATCAATAAAATGCAAAAATATGATATCAAAAGCATAGTGATAACATAGAGGAAACGAAGCAAAAAGAAAACAATATTACATATGTTAGGATTTTCTGCAAAAGAACGTCGAATCATAAAATTTATTGTTATATAAAATTGCGAGAATTTACCATAATATTGCATTGCAATCATAGTATATTTTCCGTTTGATATCATTTTCGAAATGTGTTGCATTTTAATCTCCTCGTGAAAATATTTATAGGTACATTATATTTTAAAAAAAGTTATAAGGCAGGACTCTGAAAGGCGCGGGTTCCATAAGCCGGTGCGTATTTGCCTAAATGAGGTAATATATATATAATCACCTTGTTAATAACGACTAGAGTCTAGACTGCGATTTTTATAAAAATGTTATGGTACAAATCGATAAACATTCTAAACAAAATGGCGTCAAATTTTTTCAAATCGGTTAGCCCCTCGAAAATTTATGGCTGAACATAAAAAAATTGTTGTTTGAAAGCCACTTTAAAACGACTGAACCAATTTTTATGAAAAATTGTGATAATAATCTGCAAACATTTTTAGAGCAAAATGGCGTCGAAATTTTTGAAATCGGCTAATCCCTAGAAAAGTTATGGCTGAACAAACAAAAACCGATTTTTACAAAAATGTTATACTACAAATCGGTAAACATTCTGAACAAAATAACGTTGAAATTTTTGAAATCGGTTGACACCTCGAAAAGTTATAGTTGAACATAATATATAAAAAAAATACGCGTCGAACTTCCTCTTTTTTGAAGTCGGTAAAAAAAGCAGAACAGCACCATTTGACAAAAAACGTGCAGTCTAACTATAAATTTATATGCTTCTTCAAATAATACTCTCAAAAACTTCACTATTTTCACATTTGAAATTCATCAAAGTTATTGTTTTATGAGATATTCCGAACACTGAAATTAATATGAGTTCAAATACTTTCATCATAATATGGCAAAAAGTTTAGTACGATTTTATAATTGTTTGAATCATCAAAGTTTTGAACAAAATTTTTGCATTCATTTAACTTCCTCGTTTGAAATCTGAACTTGAACTTTATAACTCGACATAAAACCTTATAATTCAATAGATTTCACTTCTAAACAAGTTAATATCGAGTTAAGCCATCTACTAAGTAAATTGTAGAGTCATAACGGCATTGGAGAGCTACTTATAAGTAAGATGATTTTGCTGCCATCTATTTGTGGAAACTAAAATCGTTATGGTTTGTATATTAATTATTAGCGTTGTCGTCCATGAATATGAAATTGAATGGGGTTTATCATGGTATTAGACTGTAAATAAAACCAATTGACATTGTCAATGTTGCATTTAATTTTCTCAATTAGCGACGTTTCGCTCCAAAATTCTGGAACTTCAACAGACTTTGGGCAAACATTATATTGTTACTTCTTACAAGATTATTATAAATTAAATTATTCAAACTAATAATAAAAATATATACGCAGATTGTCTTAAACTAAAACTATGGTTTATGTTGAGATGCTGAATGTCCGTCACACAAAAACTCCTCATTGTTGAGCTGTGACATCTTGACAATTACACAGTATATGTGCTCGATCTCTTCCCGATTTGTTAGAGACGAAACCAGATCTGGCAGTTAGTATCTATACTAATTTATAAAGCTGAAGAATTTGTTTGTTTGAACGCGTTAATCTCAGAAACTACTGGTTCAAATTGAAAAAAATTTTTTTTTGTTGGATAGCCCGTTTATCGAGGAAGGCTATAGGCTATATAATATCACGCTACGACCATTAGGAGCGGAGCATTAATGAAAAATGTTGCAAAATGTATCTCAAAAATAAGCTTCTATTCAGGTGAAATACACTAACTAAATATACTCATATTAGCGTTGTGAGTGCACAACGTCAGCTGGCTCAATCGGTAGAGCATGCGACTGTCAATATCAGGGTCCTGGGTTCGAGCCCCACGTTGGGCGAAAATATTTTTTTTTCTAGATTGCTTTCTTCTAAGGCTTACATTTAAATTTATTTAAATTTTATTTAATTAATTAAAAAAAAGTTATTAGTTTAAAAAAGTATAAATACTGCTTTTTATCGACAAAAGCTTTTGAACGGTAACTCCGATCATCATGAAATTTGGACACAACATTCATCTCGGTAAACTAAAATGAATGTGTGTACTCATGTTCCTCCCTTCCCCATTAGTTCTTTTACACCTGGGTGAAACCAGGCGGGACCGCTAGTATTATATATGCTATCTTTTATACTTTTATAACAAAGCAGAGTAACTGAATTATTAACAGTTATTGAATATTGATATGTAGAACGTAGATAGAGTATAGACGCTGGACAACTGAATTTACAAGCGACTATTGAGTTTGTCTATACTCTATAGTCTATATAGAGTCAGCACAGTTCTAGTCTCGATCGAGCGTCTATATAAGCATTTATTCATTCAAGTGTCGCTTCTCTGACGTTGCATGGCGACTCTGTATTATATTATATTCTCTTTGGTTAAGATAATTTTAGACAAAAACAATCGTGGAATAGCTGAGGTTACTGATATGTTATTGTTTATACGGCGTTATCATAAATCTTGTGCTATACAGACCCCAGTTTTCAAAATCTAGTCTGAGACTTGGTGAAAGTATTAACTAGTTTTTCAACTTGTTTAAAAAAATAAAAGAAAGTAAAAATAGTTTGTACTAGACAGGCTTTTAAGTTGATGGCAATAAAAAAATGGTAACCTGTTGACATGTAGACCAGCCCTAAAACGTTCCGCTATGTGTTAAATACATTACAATGGATTGATACCATTGAGTTTATAATACACTAGCGGCCCGGTACGTGCTTCGCTACGTATAAAGTGAAATAATAAAAAATGTAATTGGAACATCAAATTCATTTATTCAAACAAAAAAATATTTTATTAATTGCTAGCTATTTTAAAATAGGTATACATGTGCGTATATGTGTGTATGGAAATATATATGACTGCATACGTCAATGTATATAAAAATGTCATTATATAATTCATTTTTAAATCGACGTGCTTCCATCTGTTACAAAAGAATAAAACACCCGTATGCACACAATATGTTTTTTCAAATAAAGAAACACACATACATACATTTAATTCACTTCAACAGTTCAAGACTTACCGTTTGTGTAAATGCGTTTGACAATTTAATTCAAAAAAAGCCTGTAAACGATATGAAACACCGACGGCTCGCTAAAAAACTGAGAAAAGTACACGCACACATAGACATAGTACATTTGAACAATTCAAGACTCACCGTTTGTATGAATGCACTCAACAATATGTTAAAAAATATAAACACAAAGCAATAATTATCGCTGACCATTTTCTTTAATCGAAGCACGTCCAAAATGAAATGGCCGCATGAATGACATAACAACATGCTTGTACTGTCAACACTAAAAAAAGTTTCAATTTGACAGCAAAATCCCCATTAAAAATGATCCGCCATTTATTGAATTCATTTGTTACAAAAAAATGTGATAAATGAAGAACCGCTCGACCGATTTTGTGTAAACTTCACATAAACCATCTACTAAATAGTTCTTGAGTTACAAAATTACAACGAAAAGTGGCATTGATTTTTATAGATATAGATTATAAAAAAATAGTTAAGAATTTCTGAGTGATAAGAAAAAATTGCTGAATTTCTTATAAATATTTTTAGAATGATTTTAAATTTATGTATATGACAGGCTTTTATGTTCTGATCAACTTTTCTGATGAAAACTCGATTTTCGGAAATCGGATCGAAACCACAATCCTTTTTTTGAAAATATTCAGTTGCTGGAAGTTGTAAATAAACGGGTTAAATTAAACACGCGGTCAACATATTGAACAAAAAAGTTAAACGTAAGTATTTTCGAGCATAACAAAAGCTCAGCGTTTTCATAACAGGAAGCATAATAATAATAATAAAATGAGTATAGTTTTCATAACCGGATGTGAAGTTTTGTTGCATCACAATATGCTAATCCGGTACGCGAACAAAAGAGTGCTACGTAAGACGTTCGTCGTCCATATTGTATGACAGATGAACGGGAAATGTTATGAATGCAGCTTACGTAAACTTGATTCACTCACTTCTTCGTAAAACATCTGACTAACAGATTTTTATCATATCTGAAAGTTGAAACGTTGTTTCCGCGCAGGTAAAGAAGCTTATTTTTTCATATAATAATAATAATATATATACTTACCAAAAAGTGTATCTGTTGATGCTGAAATAGCTGGTTTTCACTTCATTTTCAATATATTTTAAATATTTTCAACAGGTCCATTGCTTAACAATCTTCAGTTCTATTACAAGGTTGTTTCTATTGGTGGTATAGCAGGTTGGTGACTTATGAAAATTACTGGCCACTACACACGAAGCTAGAAACGCTGCTAGATTTGCCTAGTATTTTAAATAGTCAAATATAAACACAGAGCAAAAGTATCTGTTGTCTGACTCTAAGCAAAATGACGCCATGTTGGTTTGTGGCGTTTGTTGTAGTCGCCCACGTGACAAGATACTGCTTCCTGATTGGCTCGTGCTCATGCCTAGCAGCGGACCTAGCAGGGAAAATAGTCCCTGTTCTAATTCTAAAACCTATCTTGTGAGCCCGCAGTGACGTCATTTCCTACTTCGTACCCAGTTTACCGGCCAGCATCAGTGTTTCTAGCCTCGTGTGCAGCGGCATATACGTTTGTATAATTTTAAGCACTAGTGTTGAATGAGTCATTTTACAACCGCTATACAAGCATGAAAAGCAGTGTACAGTAAACAGTTTATGTAGGTACGATGTTGTTAGTCGTCGGTGAGGCTTCTTTAATTTAACTGCGCATGCTTCGCACCATTTTAAAAAGAACAAAAAGATAAAACATTTGGAACATATCAATATAGAATTGTTGTCATAATCTATAACAAATTTCAAGGTCACTCGAGTATATTGCTGTTATTGATATTTATGTCGTACACAAAAGTAGATAAAGAAGGTTACTTGTTTATTGCTTGAGATTTGTAAAAGAGCTTTTATTATATTCCTCAAACATGGAAGTACATTCTTTCAACAATGATTACGTGATGTACAAAAGAGCTACTTTCTTTTCCTGGAAAGTTGCGTATAAACAACATAAAAGCGTAGTGTTTTAGGACCTTTACAATTCATCACAAAAAGCAAAGGAGAATTTATATATAACTAGCAGCCCGGCCCGACTTCACCCGGATTTGTAGATTGCCCATTAAAGATAGACTTTCAGTGGAACAGAGCGGTAATTATCCGGCGTTGCCCAGAAATAACAGCCCCCTGTCATGAGAGCATAATGAGATATAGTTTAAAAGCATCCCACATAATTTATCTCGGTATTCGTGACAGTCCAAAACGTCTTCGACTAGGAGAACTTGTACACTGTACGTCGGGTGAGGTCAGAAGTCGAATGACTAGCAACTGGTTGTTTTATATAAGTCTTATATGTATCGCGGGAGGCGGTCCCGTCCGGTTTCACCCGGGTCTAAAAGAACGAATGGGGAAGGGAGGACCATGAGTACACACATTCATCTTAGTTTACCGAGATGAATGTTGTGTCCAAATTTCATGATGATCGGAGTTACCGTTCAAAAGTTTTTGTCGATAAAAAGCAGTATTTATACTTTTTTAAACTAATATTTTTTTTAATTAATTAAATAAGATTAAAATAAATTTAAATGTAAGCCTTAGAAGAAATCAATGTAGAAAATAAAAATTAATATTTTCGCCCAACGTAGGGCTCGAACCCACGACCCTGATATTGACAGTCGCATGCTCTACCGATTGAGCCATACGACGTTGTGTACTCACAACGCTAATATGAGTATATTTAGTTAGTGCATATCAACAACTACTTACAAATAAAAAATTAATTAAAACAACATTTTCCAGTGGACCAAATTATGAATCTAAACCATTCTCGAATCCCCTTGGACACATACAAAAAATTTCATCAAAATTGGTCCAGCTGTTTAGGAGGAGTTCAGTGACATACACACGGACAGAAGAAATATAAAGATTTGTATAGAAGAATACCTAAGCCAAAAAATTAAATAAATTCAATCACAAAAAATATTTCAAAAAAAGTTTTGTCAAAATTCATCAAATAGTTTTTTAAGTTAAATCCGTTAAAACACAAATACATACAAATAATTATATATATATATGAGTGCTAGCAGTCCGTCCCGGTTTTACCCGAGTGCGATAGATATAATTCTGCAAAATATATTTCGTTTGCGGCCCGGTGTCTAAACTAGTAGCTTTGAGCAAATTCTATCAGGTTTGCTTCTGAACTAATATCTTTGAGCAAATTATATCAGATGTCGCTATTCGGTACTAGAACAGTTTTTTGTTTGCTTATGAATTAATAGTTTTGAGTAAAATCTATGAGATGTCGTTACATGTTAGTAAAACAGTTTTTTTTTGAGGAAACACTGTAATTTTGTACAAAATATTTAATAAAAACTATCCTATAGCGTAAGTTGGACCAAGCAAGACACATTTATAAAATTATACGCAAGTTTTATTACTATGTCAGTTTATGAAATACAGAATAGACAGGAAATGGAAGATCTGGAAATCCGTTTTTTTTTTTGCTTTTTTCTTTTGTACAAATTTTCTTATAGCTCAGTTTATTAAATTAAAGCAAAACACGGCTGAAAGAAACACATTTTGTAATGTGTAATAATTGAGTAACTAGATCTGAAAATCTCATTCTCGGAAGAATTAATTTTTTTTTTCTTTTTCAGACATCTCGGACACAACGAGTTTTCCACATTACCCGAAGATATGTTCTCGCCGGAAAATGATTTAAAAACATTGTAAGTACTCAATTTAGTTTTAATCTAGTCTTATATGACCTCAGTTGTCAAGAGTCAATAATCTATAATCTTCTTTTTCGTAGTCGAGTCTTGATCTAAACCAAACTTTTTTTGTCAAATGACAGACTTTATAATCGCACTAAGAACATTTAAATTAATTTTTTGCATATTTCATTTTTAATACTGCTTTTAAGTTTATTAATAAAGTAAACAAAAGGACAATCGATGCGTGATTCTCAAATAAAAATGACTGGCGTTGAGTCGACGGTCGGATGATATTAAAAATGAAATTTCTTGTATCAATTACAATGCAAATATTTTATTAATTAAAATGTACAGAATGTTTCATAAATAATACTAATAATATTATTATAAAAACTCGGGTCGCAGTGCCAAACCCTGCCGACAATATAGTGTATTTGCTTTTATAGGCCGTATGGCTCTCTTGTATGAACTTAACTTTATTTTTGGACAAAATAAAAAATTTACCCCTTAATACTCCCCTTGAAAACAACATTTTTTTACTTAATTTCAATACCACATATCAATTTAACATCTGTACCAAATTATATACATCCTTCAATATGTAAATCCATATCAGTAAACTTGTGTTTTCATAAAATTTGTAAGTCTGGTCCTGTCGGGTTAATTTTTTTTTTAATTTTAGCGGCACATTTTGATAATTACTAAATTTCAAATTTGAAGCGATTCTGAAAATTTTTTTGGTATTTTTGGGCCCAAAAACATTTTTCAACCCCTACAACCCACCCTTAAAGTGGACCGGTTGGGCCCATTTTAAATAGGTTTCGTGCGGTGATGGATTTCAATATGTGGTATATTATCGCGTTAAAATAAAAGCGCCTTTCGTGGAAACCAATTTTGCAACGTAAGTCGACGAAAAAACAACGGCAGTCTACAAATTCGAGCGAAGCCAGACTGAGTCCCTATAAATGATAAAAATATTTGTCACCATAGTTTAAGAAAAAATAATTTTTGATTTAGATTCTGAAGATGAAGATACAATTTTTAAACGTCGGTTTCATTAAAAAATAAATCGATGTCCACACTATGAACAAAAGGGGGATGAGCAGTAAAATTTAAAGTAAGTCAGGGATCTCCCACGCGAATTCTGTGCTAATCGCCGGTAATCTCAGGAGCTACTTGGTTTGATTTTTGTTTCACACTTCGAAAGACAATTTTCTCCCGAGTTACATAGGCTAAATATATTTATGCGTTTGGGAAAAAGGGGCTAGCAGTAAGCGAAAAATGCAATAAGAGGTACTGTAACGTGATGTATGAGCAATTTGTTGGTCTTGATTATTTAATTGATAAACTAAAAGTTGCCCGGACGAATCCAGAATTCTAGTTATATTAATATATCGATAAATCCCAGCCCTTATCGTGACCCATATTTCTGTCGGAAACATTTTAACTTAATAACACGAGATAAATTTTATTTGCTTTTCCATAACAAAGTTCCCTAACAAAGATTTATAAATTTATATATGAAATGTATTTTTATAGTAAGTAAAATAGATAGCTACAAGTATTGTCAAATGAACTTAGAAAAACTGAAAGAAAAGGAACGATTGAAAAAAAAATTCGCAAAATGTGAAAGAAGAAAGAAAGAGTAATAAGAAACATACAAAAAGACCTTCGTTTGATGTCATAAAAAATCTTTTGTTACAAACCACTCTTTATGCATATACCGTATGTTCTTTAGTTGATGTCAACATTAGAAAGTTGTCTTCTTTCGATAGTTCGCCATCAATTTCTACTCAAGTTATTTACATTTTTATGTTTTTTATTGAAGCTTTTGGTCTACAGTTGTGTCATCAATATTTTTATTTTTATTATTGTTTAAATAGCTGTTTTACATGCATATATACAGGGTGAGACACATAAAGTGTTACAGAGCAATAGCACTTAAACTATTGATCATATCCAAAAATGTTTCAGACAAAAGTTTTAGTGTTCGAGAAGGCCGGCATACTTGACCACCCTATTTTTTTATCAGTGGAGGCGCTGAAGCTACGTCAAGGTCAACTTCACTTTTTTTACGAAACCATGACATGGTTTCGTAAAATCACTAATAATGTCATCGAAAAAAAAATACATTGTATTTTTTTTTCGATGACATTATTAGTGATTTTAAGACGAATTCAGCAACCTACAACACAAGGTCATTATAATCACGCAAAATCGTAGTCGAAAAATCTAAACATATCGGAATATTCACTTTTAAAGGCCGTAGGTATTTTTTCTGGGGGGGGGTACGCAAAAAAAATCAATATTTTTTTAATTTTTATTAAGGGGGTTACCCCATGTGATGATCGGTTTTTTAAACATTTTCTTAGGAACTTATTTGACGAGCAATAAAAAGATAGAACTTTGAACTTTTTATGATATATTTATTAATACTTCAGTAGTATATAAAAAACTTTCCAAGCATAAATCTCCACAGAAACATGAGTTGTGCCACTCCGAAGACAACCATCTTGAGAAAAAGGTTGTTGACAGTCTCCATGATTCCAACTGATTGGCTTATCTCAAATAAAAAAATTAAACGGCATTTTAATCTGTAAGCCTGTGGCAATAAGAAACTAGGATTATCCGAAAATGTTGAAAATTTAATAATTGACACACTTTTGAAAATTAATTCGTTTTTATGATTTTTTCGATAGTTTTGCGTCGAAAAAAATACAATCACTCGGAATTTCCAAAAGATCCTAGTTCATCCTACGACTATACTTGTGTCGATCTACCTTTAAAATTTCAAAGCAATCGGTCAAACCGTTTTTAAAATATCGCGGAGACAAATTAGAAAAACACAGTTTTGAGAAAAACGCGTTTAAAGTTTCAAGTACGATTTAAACTATAAAATCTTAACTCACCATTAATCTGAAAATACCCCACCAAAATTAACTAGAAGTGATATATAACTCAAAAACGAAAAAAATGGATTTATCGGGTTTTGCATGTATACTTCACATTTTTTTAGAAGGTCTCAAGTAACAAGCCGACACGTGACAATAGGCTCGGTGCCCAACTGCTCAACTGAGCGCTCCGAACATCTCCTCTTCTAACAGCTGTAACTTTCCAATAACTTCTAATATTATAAAATCATTTTATCAACATATTCTAAACATGTTTAGGAATCAATTTATGCAAAAAATAATAATTCCATTTTTTCACCTATCACATGATGTGACCCTCTTAATATCACACAAGAACACTCACGAAGGAAGGTGTCAAGCAAAATATTAATTCCTAAACTAATTTTACAAATTCTATTTCAAGAAGTACTTCTACATTTTTTTAGTTAGGTATTCGTAATATTTTCAGTTTTATATTTTATTATTATTGCGCCGGGGGGAGGGGTAACCACCTCCTTTACCCCCTCTGTGTTTTATAGTGGGTAGGACATCAAATAGGTACCATTTTATATAATATCTCGAGAGCAAAGATGTTATTCAACATTTAGTTTTATGATTTAATTGAATTAACATTTTACTAGTGGAATTTGAGACGAGGCAGGGAGCCGAGAGAGCTTATGAGAGAGGATCGTGTGTCGAAAAATATTGAGTCACACTGATTTAGAACACCTTGTATTATTTCATAGTCTATATGCATAGTACATGTTGGGAAAGTGCACAAATATACTTTCCTTTCAAGTCTATACAGATCTCATCTCACGCTACTCAATTTAGGTTTTCCTAATAAAAGTGTCACATCAAAACTTGCAAGTAAGAAATATATAGAATCTACTTCAAAAAGCTCTTCTCACGTACGATCTTCGGTAATCGATCTGTTCAAACAAACACGTTGTTGACTCCTGAACAGCTGTAAAAAGAGAAAGTTATTGAGAAGTTAGACATCTGTTATTTCGCAAACTTTTAATTGCCGTGCTGACTGCAAAAATACAGATCTACTTCCGTCAAAATTACACCTAAGTAATTTTATTAAAAGAAAGTTGAATGGTATTATTGGAATAAATGTATCCTTTTCAGTTAATCCAATTAAGGCAATACTTCGTGAGCTTCAGTACATAAATCCACTCAATAGATGTCAGTATATACTCAATTAAACAATATTCAAATTAATAAGATTCATTATATTTTACAAGCTTTTATTTAACTTGCAATGTTACAATGTTAGTTTGTTTAAGCCAAATCTTGCAAGCGGAATTAGAACCACTTCCCGTTATCCGATTGAGTTGAAATTTTGCAAGCGTGTGTAGTTCCGATGACAATACAATATTATAATAACTACTGACCGGTTCGGTTTTCGACTGAATGCAAATCGCATTTTTAATAAAGCACACTATAAACTTAAAAACTTTAAAAACAAGTTTTTATTTAAATGCTGTAAAAAGAAGAAAATAAACTTTAAATTGAATCAAACCCAACCATTTACTACATTATACAATTTATATGACATAAAATCTTGTCGCGAGAATACCTTATGTAACTTGATCTTGATTCTAAGAAAAAATGTATGTATTTCATAAAATAAATTTACAAAGGAAAATTTCGCGACAAGCTTTTATATTAAATAAAGTGTATAATGTAATAAATAGTTGGGTTTGATTTGATTTAAAATTTGTTTTCTTCTTTTAGAGAATTTAAATAAAAGCTTGTTTCTAAAAATGTGTTTTTACTATTAATTTTATGCTATATTTATTTTTATTATTAGTTCTACTTCGCTAACTATCCAACGAATGATGAATCATTTTTTAAAAAAAAGGAGGAGGTTCTCAATTCGCTTTGTATTTTTCTTGTTTCGTAATACTTCCGCCAGTTGTGAACCGATTTTAATGATTACTGTTCTGTATAGTAGAGCACACCTTCAGAGTGGTCCCACATAAATTTTACTAAAATCGGTTCTGTGGTTTTGTATGTTGTTCTGCGATAGCTCCGCCAGTTGTGAACTGTCTTTAATAAATTATACTTTTTCTATTAGAGCATACCTTCAAGTTGATCCCACATTAATTTTACTTAAATCAGTGTTTCATGTGTATTTCTAGCTTTATGTTTAGTAATCAAATATCTAAAAACATAATATTCAATAACGTCCAAACTACGCTTTGCAAATCCATCAAAAAGTAAAAAATATATTTTTTTTTCAATTGAACCTTCTTCAAATAAGATACTGAAAAGAGGAAAATAATAAAATTTTGAGGTTGACGCCAATTTAATAAAAGTATATGTAAAAGTCTTGATTTTGATTAAAATTCCTTTAAAACGTTTTGACGTTAATATGCTTCGATACCGTTTTTTAATCAGCAGATTTCGTGTAAAATCCACTTTCTTGCAGTTTTTTTTTGTTTACACAAAAAACGGCTGAACCGATTTTGATAAATCGCATTAAGACTCTTCAATTGTGACTAACGAAGTCGGTAACATTTTTTATTTGCGAGAATTTGTGTAGAATCTTCTATTTTTACAGAACGGCTTGACTGATTTTAAAAACACTTCTTGCACATCATATTTGTGTTAATATCCGGCGTATAATTGGCACCCTAACATATTCGATATCATTTTTCATTATCGAGGTTTCCTCCTAAAAATCAATAAGCACGTACTTACGTACGTCGTACGGACGCACACACACAGACAGACAGAGAGATATTTTCAAGAACCACGTAAAATATTGTAGTGACCTTGAAACAAAAAAATTATGTTAGAAATTTTTAGTATCATTTACGGACCCGTTAGTAACTTCCCAGATCCCAAGGAGACGGTTTGAGGTCTTGGCGTGGGCAAACCATAACATTTATTGAGGATAAAACTAACTAAAAACTACAACTAAACGATGCATCGTTCGTCGAATAATTGACGAGCTAAAAATGATCAACAAATTAATTGAAAGAAACATCAACAGCTATAAAGCGCGCGCAGCTAAGTACACTTCAGCAGCTCTATACGAGAACATTTAAAGGGGGAGCACGTAATTCCCTTTTCTTTGATAGGTTCTTAAGCTTACATTCGCACATTTGAACATCTAAAATTTTACTGTTATGTTTAGCATTATATTATAATGATACGAAGACAACATGTTGAATATAATATTCCAGACATAAAATTTTACTAGAGAATTCACGAATTATTAAACCCGTATTAAAGAAACGTATTATTATATTAAATAATTTGTACTTTACTGTTTTTATATTTATTCTCTTTTCGCACAAGCCATTTTCTTAGATGTTAAAACAAATAGATAATAATAATTCGTTTCACGTCCGTTTCTCGATCTTATTTCATAACAGACGCCATTCGCACCATTACTATTTTCCATCTACCACACTTCCCGTTATTAACTACATTTTTAAACTTTCACTTAATACATATCAATGGACGAATGAAGGAATTTTTAGGAAATAAGAATACGGTAGGCAAATTTTGAACATAGGAGTTTAACAGGTAATCGGCCATGGCCTTGAATAAGGAACCATCTCGATATTTATCTGGAATTATTGAGGGAAACCATGAAAGACCTCAACAAGATGCCCAGTACAAGAATTACTGTTTCTCGACGAGATGCTGTAGAAAAAAGTCCCCAGCCACATCTGCCTCCCCCGGGATTCGAACCCGGTACCAACCGAATGCGAGTCTAGTGCTCTCACCACTACGCTGCACCGCTCGGTATGTTAAAACAAATATAATGCAATTAGAGTCTTAGCTAGAAGGTAAGAGATCAGAAATTTAAATAGCATTAAAATTTTGAGTGACGACCATGAGGTCAGGTGTACGAAAAATGTTTTTTCTACGGTAGGGATTCATTCCTTTACGTCCCTGCCTGACTACAACCCCAAACGCAATACTAATTATTATTTGTTTACTACTTTTTAACATGCGTTTTACTATAGCAATTATTTTTTTATAAGTAGAACATCAAACCATACACACAGAAAAACAAGAAAGTATTCTACATAAAAAAACGAGTGTGCTTTAGACCACACGACTGAAGTAAAACTTCTTCCTGCCATAATTTGTTATTATTCACCCGAAAATTCACAAAATATGAACTTTAAAATTAATTTACAATTTTATTCACTTTAAATTTAGAATATTTAATGTACTGAACAAAATATTAATTTATAAAATTGTTCAAGAACGAAATGAACAGTCTAATGTAAGAAGAAAGAAATATAAACATAAAGATAATGAAAACAAAAGTAATACATTGCAATTACTTAGCTCTCGTTGGATTTTAAGCGTTAATCTTTATGAAATATTATTTGAAGTAGGTTTACTAAACTTTTTTCTGTCACCTGATAGCGCCACTGGCAAGTAAATTATGTGTCATTCTATTGTTAGTACTGCTTATATTATCGGCCACCTGATGGCGCCACTAGCCAGTGAAGTATTTGTTTCGGCCACCTGATGGCGCCACTAGCCAATGAAGTATTTGTCATCCTCTCTCTATCTTCACTAACTTATATCTCCCTCTCAACTTCCGTTCGCTTCGCCCGATCACACTTCCGTAAATCTCTCGTCACGCATTTACCAGCTTACTCCCCAAGTCAAGCGTGCGTAAAGAAGTTTTACTTCAAAAATATTTTAAGCTAAGTTTTGATCAAAATGCATAGAAAAGTGTTGTTTAGAGGAGAAAATTGTAAAGACTAAATTAAGCACTGGTTTGTGTGACAGACTTGCTTTATAATATAGAAGTTGGTGAGTTAAAGTGGGTAGATGTCGAGTATCTAGAAAAATTCAAGCCCGAACTTTGAAATAGTCGACAATGTCATGAAACATAAGATTAGAGGAAGAGAACACGTATCTTCACATTTATAAAATTGCCTATCAGGATAAAATAAATGCCTACACAGAAATTGTGCCAATTCGCAACGTCATATCGTCTACTTTTAACGAAAGAAATTATTTTTCTCAAAAGGAACGTACATCTCAGAATCATACAAATAATTTCGGTAAGAGTACGATAACTTGCTATGCAAAATATCCACTGGAAATTCACAATTATTGTTTTATATAACATATAACAGCGTTATTGGTCGTTTTAAGTGCGGAAAATAAATTTTTATAAATTAATTTAAAAAAATTAAATATGGTATAGTAAATATATTATTTACTATAGCGATCGCTATCTTGTCTTATATAGTGATAAGAAAAGAGAAAGTTATATATACCTGTACCTATGATAAACAAAGATAGAAATATCAATTGGTTGGAATGAAATACAATTGAACGTTCAGGGCAGAGTCGTATTTGGAAATTTTAATTTATAAAACGAATTTTAAATTTAAAACTCACATTTTCATGAAGATTGAAAACCACCGCTTTTTTTGATAAACGGGTATGCGAATTGTCTCGCAGTGAAACGGGAAGGGGCAAATGTGGAGTTTTTAAAAAAACAATTCCGGGGTGAACGATAAACGGGTATGCGAATTGTAATTCTGGGGTGAACGATAAAGAGGTATGCGAATTGTCTCGCAGTGAAACGGGAAGGGGCAAATGTGGAGTTTTTAAAAAAACAATTCCGCGGTGAACGATAAACGGGTATGCGAATTGTAATTCTGGGGTGAACGATAAAGGGGTATGCGAATTGTCTCGCAGTGAAACGGGAAGGGGCAAATGTTGAGTTTTTAAAAAAACAATTCCGGGGTGAACGATAAACGGGTATGCGAATCTAAATACGACCCTGCTTCCATAACACAATCGAAAGCTGCATTCAAAGTAAGATAGTTATACAATAATTCTACACCAGTTGCTATGACGTGTATTTGTGATTTTTGATTGGTTAGATTCAAAAAATGACAGTGAAAGACGAAAAGTAGTTCCATTTTTTTCACGTATTTTTGAGGAAATTTGTGAATAATCCGCAAAGTTTTTTTTTTGAACGTCAAAATTTAGCGTTTTCTATGACTTAAAAAAAAAATTCAAAATTTGGGTGCATAGTGTTATCGTACTGGACCCATAATTTCTTTAAACACAAGTTTATAAAGGAAAGAAAAAGCAAAAATATACTGGCAATAATTATTCTGTTCTTGCTTTAGTGTTAAAATCAATGATAACGTAGGTACGTTATCATTTTAAAACGCTAACTATTAATTTGAAAGTGCAAACCATCTTATTGCAGTGTTAAAATTTGATTTATTTTACAGTAATCCGGTATATCGTGATTTAAACGATCTCGCGTATCGTAATATTGTGATCCGGGAAATGGCGGTGAAAAAGGTGCTTATTTCTGAACCGAAAACAAACTGATTTTACCATGTTTATCGCATATATTGTCATAATTTTGTGGTTAATGAATTACTGGCTTACTGCAAAAATCACTAGGCTTTAAGTGGAATGCTATTCTGGGAATCTTTTTCTGCATTATAAATGTTTTTTCATATCTAAAGACATAATCCCGTATTTTAGTGAAGGGTAGATATAGGCGTAGTATGCAGTTTATTTTATTCCTCCCAGTTTCACCCGGATGCAAAACTGTTCCGGAAATATTATATTGACCTCCCCTTCTACACAGCAGGACTATCAAAGTATATTGTTTTGATGTATATCTAAAGATTTGGCCAGCGTTAGCCATGTGAGCATACGAAACAGTTTTTTTTTAACAAAGCACCGTCATAGTTCAGCCATTTTGTCCAAATATTTATACACAGAAACCTTCCTCGTTTATCGCTCTTTCTATTAGTGAAAACCGTATGAAAATCCGTTCGGTAGTTTTTGAGTTTATAGTGTTCAGACAGCCAATATTTCTAATTTTAATTTAGAGGTGAAAATAGGGCTAAAATTTTTTTTTCTATTTTTTTTATATAATATTCAATATTTTTTTGTTTTTTAGCTCGTCGTATAAAAAATAGATAAAGGAATTTTTTAACTCTATTTTCACCTCTAATTTAAATATTAGAAATATTGGTAGTAGAGTTCCGGGAGATGGGACTTTTTTGTAGGAAATTTCCAGCTCTTTCAGAATCTCTTTTTGTGATTTTAAATATCTGCAACAGTTTTTGAGATATTTGCAAGAAACCAAACCCCTCATTTGTTATTGAAATGTTTATGACTTTTGCAACTTTTTCGTTCTCAACTTCAATATTTTCAAAAAGTTTCTAGATGTTATTCCAAATCGAATGACGCCGTGATCATAATTTTCGGTGAAGGAGAACTGGAGTTCATCAAAAAGGGACATATGGACTAGACTAATTGAGATTATATTATATTCCCCTTTATCATATAGGATTCTTTTTACCCGGCTACGCTCGGATTCAGATTATGTATTATTTCAAAGCATGTCTAGTCACGGATTAAAACCAGTTGAAAAACGAACTAGTAACGTCTAAAGCGACCTTTTGTTTATATGAACAAATTCTTTTAATAAAATACGTTATCTATTACGTGGTTCAATTGATTTGAGTTTTTACTCAACGAATATCCCAGAGATAGCTTTTCTTTTCCAGGTAGATTTAAGAAAGTAATTACTATTTTAATTTAAGAACGATTTTATTGTCAATACTTTTACAAACGTGTTGCAAGGAGTGCTGTAGCCTAGTGATGTGTCCACATGACTCTTTATTGGGAGCTGCTCCTTGCGCTCCGCTCACTAAAAAGAGTTTCTCAGAGCGAGTCGTTCAAAGGAGCGACACTAGACAGTACGCACTAAACAAGAGTGCAAACTGCAGAGGTGTGAACTGTCATTATGCATGCTCAGGAGTGACGTAGCAATTAGCACAATATACACACTCAGCTCTGAGCTCATTTTAATATGATTCTGATCTTATATTATTCGCATTTCGGATAAACTATAAAGTATAATAAAAGCTGAACAATAATAATGTTTATTGTTACAATATTATATCTTTGTCAACGACGTCAATGTGAATGATTTAAGTCACTGTAAACTTAGTACTATTACACTTACAGTGTGTCTTTCGACATTAAATGACTCAGCCAAGATAACTCCGTAAGTACGTGCAAAATTAACTAGTGCCTCTGTGGCCTGCGCTGTATGCGCTCTGTAAATGTGCGAATGCAACAGTACAGAACAGCTCAGCACAGAACAATGGCGCTCGGAGTGAGTCATTCACAAAAAAAAGAGCGACTCGCTCCGCTCCGAAAAGGGAGTCGTTCATTATGAACGACTCGCTCAAGAGCGACACATCACTACTGCAGTCGTATAAATTGCAGTAGAGGAGGAATGAAACAACTAAAAAGGAATCGAAAAATCCAATTTGCTCGTTAAACTCTTTTTTGAAGTAAAACTGCTTTTCGCACGATAGAACAAATTCTGTGAGATTGAAAATGTAACGAAAAGCTGCAAAGAAAACGGTCTATAGATCAAATCATGGAAAACCTGACAGTCCCCGTGCACAGCCGCATACTATATGAATCGACTGTACATCATTAAACTATGGTGATTGAGAGATATAGCGACAGCCTTCTAGGCAAAAGGTCATATGTTTGGTTCCGGCGGTCGACGTTATTTTTTTTTTATTACAGTTATCCCATATTCTACCTGGAATTATATTTACTATTGCACTATTCCAACCCCACAAGTGGTGAAGGATACTAATTCAGATCAATATTCACTTTTCAATTTTTTTCAATATTTTTTCGTGATGGCACCCTGAATATTAGAAAGTTTACATACCGAGCTTTTACTAATATTCAGGGTGCCATCACAAGCGACTGCAATGTTGGGTCCTTTATTATTACACAGTTAGTTACCTTGGATCTCTCTGTCACACACTTCCACGCGCGTCAAAATTAAAATCTTTAAAATTCGCAAATCCCTAATAGGACCGAATTTTTCGCCGACAACCCTATATCAACGTGTTCGATATAAAACAGCGCTTATAATAATATAAAAATTTTTCTATTATCCAATCAAGTGAAACTAACTTGCATCGACATACCTGTTTATACCTGAGAACCCAGTAGTTCGCCCAGGTTAATAATAGACAACCCAACGGCTGCACATTCTATACGTTTTATACTTCAAGTCAGGGCGAAATTTTCTTATTATCTTGATGTTGCAACATTTAATAAAAAAACATTTTTTAAAATGTAATTAAAAATAATCTGTCCAGGATTTTTTTAGCAAATCCATTTTTAATATATTTTCTAGTATATGTTTCATTCTATTATCAGCTCGGTGAAGGTCGATTTAGGTTCGGCTCTTCTACTATGACTATGACAAAATGAATTAATTGGTCCAAAGACAAATTTTAAAAAGAATGTAAACTTTCGAGTGACAGAACTGAATGCGTAAAATTTATCGTTAGATTCACTCGACCTACATAAAAAAGGTTAACAAAAAAAAAATACATGGAAAGTCTCTTGTGTAGCGTAAAAAATACTGATACACTAAAAATATACCTACCATAAACTTTATATCTATAAGAACCTCAGAATCGGCATCTAAGATATTGTACTGGTTTCGCTGACGGCGACAAAGTACAGCTTCACAAGTTTAACGGTTACCACAGAAGATTCTATAATACTAATACAGCCGAATAGTAAAAAAAATCCAAAACGGCTAACCGTTTCTCGAAAAGACGCTGTTTAGTATTTAAAATTAGTCTCTTTTGGGCGTTTGTCCATGTCGTCCACGTGAGAAGATATTGTTTCCTGATTGGTTCTTGCTCAAAACAAGCGGACGAACAAGCAAGAAAAATAATGACCCCGGTTCTAAATTATTTTGAAATCCATCTTGTGACCTCGCATGCGAGCCCACAGTGACGTCATTTCCATCCTCGTAGCCCGCACGGCAGCCAGCACAAGTCCAAGCAGAGATTTTAGGCTCGAGTGCAGCGGTCTTTATATTACACCAGCGAGAAGTGACGTATACACTTTTTCGACGTGGACGGATTAGAACCCACGACCCGTGATTCCGAGAGTTGACGTCAGCGAAGACCCGTGCCTTAGACCGCACGGCTAACCACTGTAGCTACAGTGCTGACATTATATACTACAGTAATAAACCACTTGCTGTAGTCCAAACTGTGTTTTATTTGGGGCATAGAGAACTAGCATGTCAATCAAAAATTAATTGCAATTATTGCCGGTGTAATTAATTTGTAGGTAAATGAAAAATGTATTTAGTTTTCACACTTGCGTATTTCTGCTGTCACTTGTTTAAACAAAGAAATCCAATCAACGAATAAGATCAATCTATTTTATATCAGACACGCGATAAATTTGATATCATTTTTTCCAATCTCCACCCCTCGATGTCTGGTGCAAACATGACTAGAATTTTCAAATATATTTTTTTCTTCACAGATATGCAATCAAGTTTGTCTGTTTATTTTTTTCTATTTACCGAGAATTGATTTTTTTAACCCTCCGATAGCTGTCTATATTGCCACTAATATATAATATGTGAAATAAGATTTTATATGTTACTTCAAAAATCGAGAACTGCTAAACCCATTTATATAATTCTTTCAGTGACTAATTAACTCATACAATTACAAAAGAAGGAGGGATAGTGAACAGGGGCGGCGGATTACCATTTTCACGACTGTTTTAAAAAAAAAAACGGGAGGGGAACAAAAAAAACACGAATTTTTTCAAGTTTATAGAGAATTTTTTTATTAAAACCTTTCTTTTCTTTGACCTGACGAGCGGTGTAAATTTTAAAACTAATTTTATAAATAATTCTGTTAGGTATATAGTTTGAATTTTTAATTGTGGTTGGACAAATTTTACAAAAAATACCAGATTTATAAAAAAACATAATATTTCAATATTAATTACTAAAAAATACATAAAAAATTCGTATATTTCTTTGCACTGGGGCGTGATCTGGACTGCTAAAATGAACAGCGGCAAACTCGTGGACTGTTGAATCCTGGATTCGCCTCCCCTGGTAATGAACAAAGATAATTATTTTCACCCGCCGCCGAAGCTAATATTATATAAAGAAAAAAACACAAAGAAAGTCGGGATTATTGGTTTTTCTACAAATCTATTGTTAAAGATTAGCAGCATCAATTTTATGTGGCTCAATGTCCAACATCTCACAGATTTACGAAAATTACATGCCTATTAAATATACAGGATGTCCCAGAAGTCACGCACTTCCTCGTAGGGATCGAAAAAGAAAATTATTCTGAGACGAAAAGTCCTTAGCCATTTTTTAATCAGACGGATAGATAATTCATTATTAATTAAGAGCCCGTTTGCCGATCACAGAGGGGAAGCTGTATTTTGCGGCGTGTGGTGAGGAAACATTTTGAAACATTCCATTCATAATAGTACACCTAATTATTGTGGTCTATGAGAATTGAATGCTCTCTCTCTATCTTTCACACATGTGAGAAGGATTGACAAAGAGAACCGAATTATTATATGCCTCGTTATAGTGATATACATATTATTACATGTGTTAGTATACTAACACAGACACGTATAGACTGCAGATATCAAATAGGGATGTGCTATATTCATTTTATATCCAGAATTACAAAACTTTACAACATATAATTTATCTGCAAAGAAATAGTTTACAAAAAATAGAATTATGTTAAATGTCACAAAAATATGGAAAAAAATGTATTGTATTTTAATAATAACTATAATACAGTACTGTTTGTTACAATTAGGGTTGCCACCTTTTTTTCGAAAAAAAAAGTATTTTTTTAAAGTTGCAAAAATATAGGACTTTCATTATTTGTTTTATATATTATTTATTTAATTATTTAATTTATGACTGAGTTTCTTTACTCCACAGTGACACAACTATTAGCCAACTTATGAGCTAACGAATGAGCTATGGAATCTAATACAGTTGCAAAAATAAAAATTTGAAAAGAAGTTTGACCCTGCAGGCCATCCCTGTAACTTCCCGCTATTTTCGAGTTCAAAACGCTCAAAAATATATAAGATATAGCAAGAAGTTTATTTTTTAGCTCTTCGAGCCCAAAAAAAAAAAAACACTTTGTTACGAAATTTTCGTTCACGATATCTCATGAACAAATGAACCGATTTTGATGCGATTTGCGGTAGTCGACGCAATTTTTTAACCTAAAAAAGTAATTTATTACAGAAAAATCGATCTCATAGGAATTTTACGAGCAATTTAAAAAAAAACCACTTTTTCACAAATTTTTCGTTCATGATATCTCGTGAACAAATGAGCCGATTTTGATGCGGTTTGCGGCGATCGACGCAGTTTTTTAACCTAAGAAAGTAAATTATTACAAAAAAATCGATTTGATAAGAATTTCACGAGTAATTATAAAAAATTACTTTTTTCCTAATTTTTCGTTCACGTTATCTCATGAACAAATGAACCAATTTTGATCTGGTTTGCGGCGATCGACGCAGTTTTTTTAGCCTAAGAAAGTAATTTATTACAAAAAAATCGATCTGATAACAATTTTAAGAGTCATTTTAAAAAACACTTTTTTACGATTTTTTCGTTCACGGTATCTCGTGAACAAATGAACCGATTTTGATGCGGTTTGCGGAAATCGACGCAGTTTGTTAAGGAGAAGAGCTGATTAGATTTTGGAATAAATCGGTTTAGTAGTTTAGAAAATATTTTACAAAAACAAATTTAAAAAAATTTTTGAAACTTGTTTTTTTAAGATTTCTCAAAATTTTTTGGGCCGAATCGTTTCAAATTTTCAGGAAGTCTAAGTTCACCAAGTTCACGTCAGATGCCGCAAACCGCGTTTCAGTCGGACACTCCATTCAAAAGATATAAAAGGTTTACATACATACATACACACACACACACATACAGCCCTACGGACATCATCGCCAAAATAGTTTCAATAGCTTCCTAGGACCTCAAAACGTCGATATCTGGCGAAAACTCGATTTTCGAAAATCGGGGTGAAACCAATAACTTCCCGATTTTTGAAAAAAAAATTTTTTTTTTAAGCGGGAAGTTAATAATAAATCAGTTAATTTACTAGAAATCAATTAAAAAAATGAATGCACACTTTTTTTTTTTTTGGTTTTTTAATTCTGAATTTTTATTATGTACATAATTTTATTACAATTCATTCTTATTTTATTATGTCCACTCATGCGCCTAGGCACAGGTTTTTTGACATTAGCGCGTTATAACTTAAAAAATATTAATTTTAGAAAAAAAGTTTGAATTAAAAGCTGTAGAAAATTTGAAGATTTAAAACTTAAGTCATTAGCATTTTATTGTTTAAACAATTATTAGAAGAGATATGGATCCAAAAGTCAATAAACAAATCGTAATAGTTGAATAAGTCGTAAACGGTAAGTGATACAAAAAAAAAGTATTGAACAAAAAAGATAGTAAATTTATTTATCTACAATAAAGGTTATTACCTTTTTTCGCCTCAAGTGCACGGTTAGGGAGATATAGGCTGAAACGGTTTTTGTCATAATGGCGGCACTTCCGCCCTCCTAATTTGTAAGGATTTTGTGCATTTAGGGTCAGTACGTGATACTGAACCTATTTAAGAAAACAAAAAAAAGTTGTAGGATAATGCAGAAAAAAATTCTCTATTACCTGTACTAGTGCCATAGTAATTAAAACAGTTTTATTATTTACATCATTTTAATTCAAAATTCTTATTTTGTCATTAATTCTGAATTTTTATTATGTAGGTACATAATTTTATTTGAATTCATATTTATTTTATTATCTCTTCATAATTAAAATTCTCAATATATTCTATGTGTATATAGATGTAAAATTAATCTCTTCCATTTTAATTATGCTGTGACAAAATTTTTTTTCTGTTTTGACTTTTCAGATAATTTTTCTTCTACTATTAAATACAATAACTTCCTATTGGAAGTTAAATTTCAATATAAATCAATAAAATAAGTATTATAGATAACATATTTACCTATTATATTTGGCAATGTTACATTTTTTCTTACGTACTGCTGACAAAGGTAATCTTGTTTATTTTCCACGGCGATAATCCATGTTGAAACGCTGGACTTCTGTTGGTACAAAGCTGGAAATGAAGTCACTGTGGGCTCGCCTGCTAGCTCACAAAATTACAATAAGAACAGGGGCTATTGTTCTTTCAAGGTCATCTGCTGGCTCTGAGCAAGAACCAATCTGGAAACGGTATCTTGTAACGTGGGTGACATGAACAAAGGCCCACAAACAAACATTATGACATAGTGTGTGTTTGTAAAGATGTCTCGTGTGATGGCAAGGTGACCTCTTAAATGACAAGGAATTATTTTAATACCAACTGTGTAAAATGGTGTGTGTGTCGTAGCTGCCCTGGGAATGGTGTTGTCACAACAAGCACGTTTCGAACAAAATGGTTGATGTTTAAAATACATTTCCTCTTATAATTGTAATTTTGTAAGAATTGAACAGTTTTTTATCCTTTTTTATTAAATAATATTGTTCATAACATAAGTAGACAATTTTGAAACTCCCGCTTTGATGCGCTTTGGTGAGCTGGCGCCATTTCAGCGATGCCAATGACTGAAAAAAGTTCGTCAAAAGTACATTTTCATTAATTTTCATGCTATCATGTTGGCATTAAAATTATTCCTTCAGACAAACAAGAGAAGCTCGAATAGCATTGAGTTTCATACCCCTGGTCAGTCCTGCATTAAAGTTCCGTGTCCCGTATTATAGGAAATGTCCCGCATTATTACGTGAATTTTACGAGACCCGTGTGGCTATATGAAAAAGACTTTTTTTTGGCTCTTCAAATTCTACCCAAAACAAAGTTTTTTAGTTTAGTCGTTTGGTTTTGGTGTTCCTATTAATAAAACTTAAAAATATTGATTTCTTTAGCTTTATACCCCGCCCCCCAGAAAAAAAATATCTACGCCCTTGTGTGAAGCGAGCACATAATAGCAATTAAGAAAACTAGTAGTGAAATCTAGCGGCAAATCCAGCCTCGTATGCAGCGAACTTTAAATTAAAATCGTTGCAACGAATATATCAAACCACTATATAGTATACAACCCAGCCCTAAATTTTAACGGCACATGCCAGCACAGATGATAATTTCAAAAACACCCGTTCTTTCCGTAGTTACAGCACCAGTCAATTCAACATATTACGATATTTTTTCATTGCAGAGCTACGGCTTCCCGTATAAACTGGGTCGTAATTTTGGAAAACAGGCTACGGCATATTTTTTTCTAGTTATATTAAGGATCAATCTATGTCCGTATTGTAACAAATTTTTCATTTTTTACTTTGTTAATTAATGGCGAATGCTTTTAAAAGACACTTTTTACGGGTTTTAAAATTTTTATAAAAATTTTTCTGCTTAAAAAATTAAAAAAATGGTACAATAGGGACATAGATTGATCCTTAATCTCCATAAAAATAATTTTTCATAATTTTATCTCTCGTTTTACGATCAGATTTATACGGGACCGCAGACCACTGTATTGCATTGAGAAAACCAGGGGAAACGGGCTCTTAATGAAAGTTACCAATCAGGAGCGATTTGATTTTTTTCCGATTTTATTTGTTTTTCTCCCGTATCTTGGATAACTGTCTTCCGTTGTCAGTCGTCTCTGAATAATTAATTAAAATTAATTAAAAAACACCCAGTGACTGTCGGGAGAAAAACAAATAAAATCGGAAAACAAATCAAATCGCTCCTGATTGGTCACTTCCATTAATTAATAATAATTAATTATCTATGCGTCTGATTAAAAAATGGCTAAGGACTTTTCGTCTCAGAATAATTTTCTCTTTCGATCCCTACGAAGAAGTGCTTGACTTCTGGGACACCCGGTATATTAATTAAGTCAGGTTAGATGACGATTTTTTTTTCAAAAAAGAAAAATAGGACGTCATGAGGTTGACAAATGCAATATCGATTTAGCTACCAGTCTATATGTTAACTTATGAGGGTAAACGCAATAGAAAATAATATACTGTCGACACAAGACAAAATGGCGTATAAAAAGTTATCGATAAAATAGGATTAATGACAACCCAATTCATTTAGGTAATTATAAATTTAAGAAAATGTTATGGAAAATATTATCAACGGTAAATTTTATATTTTTATTTGTGAATAACTTAATACCTACTATTATTATTGGTAAATTAACATCACCTTAATATTATTAGAAAATCAAAATTATACTTATTTTATATAACTATACAAACAAACTTTAAGGAGGTTGATCCGTTACAGTCCCAATCAAAAATAAGTCGAATTCTAAATGGGAACTTTTCCATAATAAATTTTTACAAAAGGTTACAAGTCGATGATACCAATAAATTATTGTCATAAAGGCATAAATAAATTTTTTTTTAATTATAATTAATTATTTCAGTATTTTACTTAATGAATTAACTTTTGAATTTTATGTACAAAGTTAGGTTAAAAAAAATAAATGTATGTAAATATCTGTATTTTACATATTTTTTGCAGTAAATAATTAAAAAAATAAATTGGAAATAATAAAAATAAAAATTAAATCATTAAAAAGTTGAAAATTCAGTTAAAATTGTTAAAACTGTCAAGAATAAAAGTCCATAATCGAAAAGTGCTAAGGTTTAATAATTTTTTAAATTGATTAAAAGTCTCCTAATTAAATTGGAAAAAATATTAAAATATGCGTAAGACATCGATGCTTTACATAGTTAGTTTTCGGAACTGCTGACATTATTTGGTTATTTGCAAAAAATTAAAATGTACCGTTTGCATGCTAGGTTGACATATTTTCCATAAAACTACATGTAAAAGTTTTTTTTAATTTTTAACTTTATAAATCTCCTAATGATTTTGGATTTTTTACAGAAAATTCTGTCATAAAAAATCTATCAAAAAAACCTTATTTCAGATTTTTTTCATTACCTTCGTAAAACGGCTCAACCTCCTTAATTAAACATTTTTTTAATTTGTTTTTGAAAAATGTAGTGTTGTTTGTATTGTCTATGTCGGTGGGTAGAGTATTGTACATATGAATATATTTATCTGTAAACGGGACCGAAGTCTATGTCATAGTCATATAAAGGTTAAAGTAAAATAAATATTAAAATTCGTTTATACTATAGCAACTTTTTAACAGCAGATATTTCTTTAAAGCAGAATTAAATTTTTTGCGATTATTTATATTTTTTAAATCATTCGGGAGTTTATTATTTCACCTTTACTGTAATACGTTCTATTAAAGTTGTCGATGTTTATATTGGTTTTTCCCTTTTGTTATGGTGATGGATATCCAAATTTTGCTTTAAACAATTTTAATTGTTTTTTTTTAATTATTGTCTAGTGTTTAAGCTATATATTGTCAAAATATTGTGATAAACAAAATACACCTTGCAAGATTTATACTTTGATATTTCGAATATAGATCTAAAAATGTTTTAAATCTAATAGTTTCTGCCTTTACTTGATGAAAATCCATTATGAAATAAAATAAATAAAACAATTAAGTTAAAAAAGATTTTCACTTTAATTATAAAAATATAACATACGTTTCGCTGTGACAGCGAAACATATATTTTTATAATTAAAGTGAAAATCTTTTTTAACTTAATTGTTTTATTTATTTTATTTAAAAATGTTTTTGTAGTATGAAAACTCGCTTGTGTACTATAAATTTTCTCCGAGACATTAACCCGCATTTGAATACTGAATAGGCCAATGCATAATAGACCATAATCAACGTTTCTGTTGAATATTTGTTCCGTAACATTTTAATAGAGAAAATCATGCTATTCAATAACTATCTTATATGCTCTGACTCATGCAGCGCAATATACGCACTAAACAACAAATCAAGATCCAACAACCCTATTCTGATTAAAATTCTAAATTTATTATATTCATTAACATCGGAATACAAAATAGTTTTCATTTGGACTCCTGGGAACGAACTTGCAGACGAACTTGCCAGACTCGCTACACACTCCAACCACGATCCAGTAACAACTGATGTCACAGTTGACGACGCTAATTCTAAATATCAGGCGCTAATCAATCTAGATTGGCAAAATGTTTGGTTACAAAACTGCGATCTATAAAAGAAGATACCAAAAAATGGCTTACCTCTTCACAGTCTCAACGTCGTGCTAACCTAACTCGGTTAAGGATTGGGCATACAGCTTTCACCCATTCATACATCCTAAAGAAGGATCCTCCACCAATATGCGAGACCTGTAACAAACAGATTACAGTAGAACACCTACTTACTGCCTGTAATAAATTCAACAAGGAACGGCAAAAAATCAACCTACCTGCATCATTAAAAAACTTTACTTAGGATGACGAAGATACTATAAAAAAAGTTCAACACTTTCTTGAAGTGACAAACCTAAAAAACAAAACATGAACAATAAACTAAAATAAGTGAATAACATATTTGTAATTAGACCACCAATAACTTTCGTACTTACCAGTTTGTGTTGTGGTTTTAACACAAATTGTATACTTACTTTTCAACAGCACTCCCACTCGCGCATATAGCCTTTGTAGCTGAGCGCGTTTTATGTAGAATAAAAAATATTTTGCAAACCATGTTAACATGCGTACCCAATCTAGTATGATTCCTATCTTCAGTTAGCATGTTTTCTTAATCTGGTGTCCATTTGATTGAAGATTAAAATTGTCTCTATTTTTATAGAACGTGTAAAAGCCGCTGCACACAAGGCTGGAAACACTGTTGGAACTTCTGCTGACCGACAGGCTGGCTACGAAACTTGAATTGACGTTACTGCGGGCTCGCCTGCTAGTTCATATGATGAATTTTAAAATTAGAACAGGGGCTATTTTTCTTGCTTGGTCCCCTGGTTGCTCTGAGCAAGAACCAATCAGGAAACAGTATCTTGTCACGTGGGCAACATGAACAAACACCCAAAAAACACTGTGTGTTATGTACAGAGACAATAAACGTTCACTTTTGTTACCGTTCTATGACTGCCTGCAAAAAAAGCTTGAAAATACGTCTCGTGTGAGGCGAGCACATAAGAGCAATTAAGAAATCCAGCGGTAGAAAACTAGTAGTCAAATCTATAGCAAGGAATCTAGCGGCAAATCCAGCCTCGTGTGCAGCGGCCTTAAGAAGTTCTGTTGTCAATAACCATCAAACGTCTGACACCACTGTTCGAAATGTTGGATCGACTTGAAAAATAACTTAATATCCATGATCAGAGGCGGGTTTCGATCTTAAGACCAGCACGGTGTCCATTACACCACACTGTCCTCGGGTTCGATATTATTAATATTGTCAGGGAAAATAATTTTCGACATCAGTGGTTTTGTCTTGTTGCCGCAAATGTAATATATATAACATTTAGCAATAATAGGAAGCCATAATATTGTGTCAGCAGCTATATTAGATTATATTATATAACATACAAACAAACCCAGTTGATGGACTGGTGGATGAGATACATATATAATATAACATGGAGAGATCATATAATGCCTGGTTTAAGAAAGCAAAATTTATTAAATATGCAGTTCAGAAGTAGCTTATATCTTCCTTGTATGTTTCAAAATCTAATGTGTACTAAGCAGCCATGTTATTTACGTAATAAATTCAGGTACTTATCAGATTCACGTAGTAAAGAGACAAGCGCTTATCAAAACGTATTAAATATGAATGCTAAGTTGCAGAAAATATTGTCAGAAAATCTGACTTGACAATGAGCTTAGATGTGAACACCTATAAGAAAAGCATTGTAGAAATTTAAATCGATCCTGCTCGAAAAATGAAATGATCGACTGAAACGATATTTTTCTTAAGCTGTGCATGCTTGTATTTAGAATCGTTTTTTTGTACAATTTCCACTTCGACGATTTTGCCAGGAAAGCGATCTTTATCTATGCAGATCAATCATTTGTTTTTATGTGAGTAGGTACACTATAATATTCTATATGACAGGGACTTTCACATCGACATTAGACTGCTCCTGATGTAACGAGTTTGTAAATATATAGTCACACTCTAAGGTCATTGTCAAATCAATTTTTTTGACAATCCTTTCTGAAACCCAGGATCAGTGTCACAGTATCAATTGCTGACATCAAGCTGGTATGATGATAGCGGTGAGATGTGGTCATAGGGACTTATCAATGGCTAACAGTAAGTTCATCTAGTTTGGAAATGTTTGACTTGCCTTGGTGAGATATTGCGACTAAGATAGTCTTATAATGGAGGATGTAGGTAGTCATGGCCACTTCTTAATTGCTAACTAGCAATAACTCTTCCACTTCTTAAGTCGTAAGTAATACAAAACTAAATAAAAAACGGTAAAATATCAGACACTGAAAAAACTAAAAAACACGATTTTATTAGTAACACACTTAAAAGCGGAAAATAATTAATTATTTTCCTTTTGTTGCTGTACAAGTTAACAAAAACCGGGGTGTGCAACAATTAACAAGCTGCGCTACCCGCTTTTTACACTTGCATACCCCGGTTTTCTGTTAACTTGTACAGTTATAAAAAATTCGGTCTTTAAATCATATTATATTAATACACTAAGGTTAAAGATGTTTGCCTCCCTTTTTAGAAAAAAAAACCACACAATTTCTCCACATAAATTATATATCATTTTACAGATAATTGCTTGCTCTACTGACATCGCCCACTAAAAAAATTATTATTGCTTTTGTTTTTGTAAATTAATTAAAATACAGCAACGCTAAACAACGTCTGCCATCTGACGGTTTTAATTTTGAAACAACGTTAACACTTCGATCTGTCATCTGACCTTCATATTGTAATACAACAGACACAATACTTCATACTGCCATCTAACGGCTTTAATTTTGAAACAGCGAGCAACGCTGAACAACGTCACAGCAATGCTGCATGATGCCATCTGACGGCTTAGCTCAACGCTCTTGCTACTTGCGCCTCTATATGACAATTTTAGTAAAATATTTCTTCGATCTGTCATCTGAGCTTCATATTGTAATACAACAAAAAGAAGAACGTTATAAGCAGTGTGCAAAATTAGAAACGAATTGAATACCTGCAATCATATTTAAAAAATAATTTTGTAAAGTGATAATTATTATACTTATTTAGTGCGAATAATTCGCACAGGTCACTCTAGTTGATAATAAAAATTTAAAATTAAACGCATGGGGCGCACATCTATTTTATTATATTTAAGGTTATATTAAGTAGAAATGCACGCTTTCAAAAATCGCCTATTTAAAGACTAATTGTTTTATAGCTGTACAAGTTAACAGAAAACCGGGGTATGCATGTGTGAGTAAAGGGGTGCGAAGGATTGCTTCAGGTTTCGCATGATGCGGTGACGGCACACCCGGTTTTCTAAATTTCTATTGACCTTTACAGCTATAAAAAAATAATTATTTTAAACTTTTATGCAAAACAAGATTAAAAACTAAAAACTATCAGTATTATCTGGTAAGCACTGCTTAATCGCAAAATGGTGAGACAAATTGTAGCCTGTGTGCGCTGGCCCAAAGCATGAAACTAAGACATGGCGTTCCACCATGAAGCCTGAAACTGAAAGGTTGAATCAATATTTGTAGTCACATTGCATCGACTGCGTCAGAGGTTTTCGGTGATGCTTTCTCATCTCTAAACAACTAAGTATAAAAGAACATAATCTGTCACTATTGTGATTGATTACATATTATGGTTTGTCAAGTATTTCATTGACATGTCAAATATATATTTACGAGAACCGATTAAGAAACTTTTAGTGCAAGCCCCGATCGTACAAAAATCTGGGGGACAACACTACTAAAATTATATTATTGAATTTAACAGACAATACGAATAATACGATGAAAAACATCAAATTAATTTAATTTTTTCGTTGTCAGTATTTTGTATACGCTAGGAAATGATCTTTGACACGCGACCTTCGCACTATCTCGTGTTTGATTTTTCAAAAGTGGTTTACCCAAAACTTACAAAACACCAGCGTTATTCTTAATTATAATAAAATATTTACGCAAAATGTCAGTAAAAAAACTACAGAAATGATACACATTTTTACTTTCTAAATTATTTAAATCTTTTTTTTTGTTATATTAACAAAATAACAATTATGATATTTTTTATGTATTTAATAATGATTACCGACGTAAAATAAAATTTAATTACCCTTGACGACGTACTGCTGCAGTCCATTTTTTTTTTTCTCTAATTCATAAGAAAATCCAGGAAAACGGTGGAATTGTAATTCTGGATGTTAAGTTGGTGTATCTATACAATCAACAGCACAGCAATTCCGACTTGATAGCTTTTTACCCATTTTATTCGACAATTAATGTATAATGTTTTGCAAGAATAATCAAAGTATTTTTAATCAGAGAAATACAATACACAATCATAATAGTAGGAATAAAAATAATTTTGTAGGTATTAATTCTAATCTTCCAGTTGTACAAAATGGTACTTACAATATAATCACAAAAATCTGCAACAAATTACCATATAAACTATTCAATTTAGATCCACTTAAACTAAAAAAACATGTTAAAAACATTTTAATTGAAGAAATTTTGTACAATTTAAGTGACTATTTTAAGATAGATTTTTATAAATACCCATTGTAACTTTAATATGACGCAGTCTACACTGTATTTACAGTATTCCAGAATAAAGCTACATTATTATTATTATTATTAAAATGCACGTATAACATATGACACTAAGGTTTTGACTGAACCAGTAGAAAAAAAACCACGAGAGGGCGCAAAAGTCGCCAGTCAAAATATACTTTCCTAGCGTATACTGGTCAACACCACTTGAAGAGTTTTGTACAGATTGTAGAGAAATATCAATTTTACAAGACTGCGGCGAAGCCAAAAGGAATGATTATGAGTTTAGCAATCTATGTATATGTATGTTTGTATTTACGCATGTTCCACCGTAGCGCCTAAAATATTCTTCCGATTTTTGAAAAATAACGTATCAATCGATTCGTTATTATGGCCCGGCTAACATAGGCTACATTTATTTTTGAATTTTGATCCCAGAGGGGAACCAATTGAAAACAAATAAAAAATAAATTAAAAAAAAATAATTTAAATAAAAATAAGTTCAAAAACTAAAAACCGACTACTGAGAAGTATGAAACAAGAAAATATTCTCGTCTGAGGATAACCATGGTCGTATTTCAGCTCATATATATGAGGCCCCCCTAGATGTAGAGCTTATGATCGCTTAATACTGTTAAAATGTAATGTTTTGTTAGGGTAGACTGCATATGACTCCGTCTATCCTCTGGAACCAAAATTCAAAAATAAAGTACCCTATTATCCCCGAGCCATAATAACGAATCTATTGACACCTTATTTATCAAAATCGAATAAAAGTTTAGGCGCTACGGTGGAACATCCGTAAATACAAGCATATATAATAATATATAGACTGCTAAAATCATAAACCTTCCTTTTGGCTTCGCCGTAGTCGAGTAAAAAGAGTCTCTGTCATGTTAATTTTATAAAAAAATCAAATTTTAGAAATTAGACTCTTGCATAAAATCAAATTCTCCACAAAAAATCTGAGTTTCATAAATTTAAAATTGATTGAAAAAAGTTGCAAAGCAAAGAACTATAGGGAACAAAATGTTCGACTCTTATCCAATAATAGAAAGTGTTTTTTTTTTCGATTTAACAAATCGGTGCTGTCATTGAAAATTTGATTGTCTCCGAAAATGGTTTATGGCATTTTTATATAATTTAATAGAAAAATGTTACTAACACTACAGTACACTCGCCTGTTTTTTTTACACGAGTGCTCGCGTGGCCGACTATAGTAGGCCTTTCTAAAATATGTATTTGATATCAGTTCTTTATTTATTAGTCTTATGATAGGAACATAGTTTCAGCATTAATTTGCTTTTTAAACTAGGAAATATTTAACAAATCAAAAACTTAAGAAAATTGACAAAAATATGGCACTCGAGGAATTTTTTTCCATAACTTAAAAAACTAATTTTTGGTCATAATATTTCAAGGGTTCGTAACACTAAGGACATACGACAGCTTGATGATCAGGGCAAATCCATTTATTACAGGATTTACACCACTTTTTTGTCGATCGATTACGTGCTCTTGAGCAAATTGCGCATCGGCCAACTAAATTGTGGACCCGCACATGTTACTGACCTTACGCGTAATTGTCTTTTTGAGGAATAGCTTGAGGCACAACGTGTTAGCGCGCGAAATAAAAAAGTTGCAGTCAAATACGAGCATGGTGTACTATAGTAGGCCACGCGTGTACTCTAGTGTTAAACTTTAAAGTAAAAAAAAAAATGGAACCCTATAGGAAAAACTGTCTTTTCGTTCATTTTGTTTTTCTAAAGTCAATTTCATATCAGTAGAGACCGCAATTTTTGAAAAATAAAATAAAGAAAAAACAATTTTTTTTGGCATGGTCTAGTACGATACTTTTCGTTTCTTGGCTGTGGTTTTGGTGCCCCCTGAGACGTGATGCCCCAAGCAGTTACTGACTAAACCTGAGCTAACATAGGATTAATGAAATCTGCTTAAGTGTTTCCGTCCCAAAATGTTCACTCTTTCATACATATTTTAAGTCAATGGAAACGCGGATTATGTATGTTTATAGTATTATAGACTTATATTGTTAAATTCGTTGTTGATTCAGATTCTGTTACATTATCTCGATCGTGATAAAGTTGATCACATCTCGTACACATATTTTACATCGGAAAATAATATATGCATTACAAAATCTGGTTGCATCAATGTTTATACATAGGGCTGATGACACACATACCTATTCTGTACGTCAAACAAACGTAAATTATTCATTGGCATCCCCCAAACCTGTCAGTTATTGTTAGAGAAGTCAATTATAAAACGTCAGTTTCACTCTTAAATATTGTTATAAACAACAAACAATGAAATGCATCTGTAGTCTGCATAGAACAGTTCGGCGTTTGGGAGCTTTATTGCGTGTTTGCGGTGTACCCAAATTGTTTCTAGTTTTTCTGTAGGGGCATATCATTTAGTCAAAGTACCCGTCGGCAAAAATTTTATTGATACATACTCTCCCCAAACTTTGTATATGGCTTCATTAGGCCTAGTCTGACACCTATTTCCTCTATGACTTTTCTTGATTTTAGGGCGTTTTCCCACTAAATTTTCCGAAAGATGTCGTTTTGACGACATGTAAAAATTTATAGATACTGTTTGTTTTTTAAATTGGATAGCTTAAAAACTTCAACCAAAACGCTAAAATAATGTTCTCTGACAAATAACATGAACCAGACATTTTAAGTGGTTCATGTTATTTGTCAGAGATAACATGAACCAGACTTTTTAAATGGTTCACGTTATTTGTCAGAGATAACATGAACCAGACATTTGAAATGATTCATGTTATTTGTCAGAGAACATTATTTTAGCGTTTTGGTTGAAGTTTTTAAGCTATCCAATTAAAAAAACAAACAGTATCAAAACGACATCTTTCGGAAAATTTCGAGGGAAAACGCCCCAAAATCAAGAAAAGTCAAAGAGGAAATAGGTGTCAGACTAGACCTAATGAAGCCATATACAAAGTTTGGGGAGAGTATGTATCAATAAAATTGTTGCCGACGGGCACTGACAAATTCGTGTTCTGATAGATAAAAATTTATTTATTTATTTATCGACTTACGTTGCAAAATCAGTATCGACGAAAAGCGCTTTTATTTTATGGCGATAATATATAGTCTAATGTCCAACATGAAGGTCCAATCTAAATATTGATGATAACATTTTTGAAATCGGATGAGTAGTTTAGGAGATTACTTCCTACATTCAAACTTACAAACTTTACCTTTTTATAATATTAAATATAGAATATGTTTGTAGTTTATATTTCTACTGCATAATGACATTATGTTAAAAACGAGTAACAGCGAGTCTTAATAGTCGCATGAGCCCTAATAGCATGACGCACGACATTCGTGTAGTATTGTTTGCACATACCCCCTATTTCACAAAAATGTCGACAGTTCAATTTTAAGCAAATTCACTTCCAATATTGTAAGCTGCGTTTAATTTTCATATATTTACTTTACGTATTAGTGAGAAATGGGCCATTTTACTACCGCTATACAGGCATGAAAAGTAGCTATTTTATAAGGGATCACGCAAAAATTAATTTGAACGTGACAACGGTTACCAAACTTTATTTTTTCTATTTATTTTTACTACCGTAGTTGCCATCAGTTTATTGTAATTTTAATATCGCGAAGGTTTTTTTTTCTGGAGGATCAGCAGATCTCTACATGTCCTTGTTAGTTCAGGCAATAAAGACAATAAATAAGCCATACTTCGGAAAAATTAAGGGAAAGTTAGATTTTGGTATGAACTTTCCTCTTGTGGTTCTAAACAATATTCCAAGAGTCCCCACCAATACAAGTGCCGCTAAAAATGTTACGCGGGTCAAAGGTCACAAAAAACGATTTTTCACTAAAATCTCGAAACGGTGACTTTTATAGAAAAAATAGTGGTTATCAAATTTGTAACTTAGAAAATTGGCTACAAAAACATAGTATTTATTACTACTTTTTTCCGTAAGATTAAAATTACCAATTAAGTACGACGCATGCTGTATGATGCTCGTTCTTTCACCTCGCATTCATTAGTGAACCATTCCAGTTCACGCATCCGCATTATGTAAATTGCATGATGCATTGTAGTCGTTCGTATAACCGGATCAAACGAATCGAACTGACATTTAAGAAACATGAACGTTACAACTTTTTAAATCAAAATCGAAAACCGTTAGTCTTACGAAAAAACGTAATACTATATTTTTTATTCAACTCATGCGCGTTATTCATGTTTTATCATGCCTAAAAACCGAACCCTAAATAGCCATTTACCGACTGGTGACAATTACTTGTCATAACTCAATGAAGATTCCTACTAGCTCGGCCATTGTGGAGTAATGAAAATAAACGTAACTATTTTCTGAGTCGTAACGAAATGGTAGTTAACAACAACTCCGTTGTTACCCATTGAGGCTAAAATTGAGAGGCCGAATGTTTTCGACATGGAGTTTATTCATAACCGGCTAACCTCAAACCAAAACATTGAATCGTGCTGTTTGGTGCTGTAAGTATTGACAGTTTTTTTATAAAGAATTAAATAGATATTTACAACATCTCATTATAATTAAAACATGAATAACGCGCAATCGTTGAATAAAATTATGTGCGCAACTTGTAGGCTAAGTCATGACCTGTCAGCGCGATGAATGACTTAGACTACTAGTTACGCCAATAACTATTGTAGGCAATTTTCTAAGCTACAAATTTGATATTTTTTTCAAAAAAGTCATCGATAACGAGATTTTCGCGAAAACCCGTTTTGTGGTTTTTTCATCCTGTGTAACATTTTTAACGGCACATGTATCGGTGGGGACTTTTGGTATATTGTTTAGAAGCAAGAAAGTAATGTTCATGCAAAAATACAGCTTTCGCTAATGAAATTTCAATATTTTATTTCTATTAGAGTGAAGCAGATATATCTAGGGATATAGTAAAAATTACGAAATTTCAACCTAGCTGGTGTGTGCCTTTTGGCAACGTACTTATGTATATTATCATATTATGGCCTAGCTCATACATTTGACCGTGTGGTAAGCAGTTTGAAGTGACATAGTAATAACCTAATGGTTCTAAAGTTGGCAACAGCGACCGTTAGAAGGTTAACATTGAAAACGCTGTATAATGCGGAACTCGTCTTTCTTTCAATAATAAATGTTAAGGTTTCTAATTTAAGTGGTTTCTAAGAATTGTTTACGAGAAAGCTTGTTTATTATATTACACATACAAATTTGTGGATATTTTTTCGAAGAATTTGCTTTTTTATTTTATAAATATTAATTTATGTTGTTCAGATCGAAATAAAAAATAAATTCCAAATTTTACTGTCTGTGCACGGCATAAAATGTTTGCTTAGCTTTATTTTATAACTCATAATTGATGTTTATCATATTAAAACAAATATTAGTTTTATCCCTCGATGACAGCATCAGCTACTGGTTTATGCTAGTCGTGAGCATATCACTATCGTTAGCGTCTTGGTTTTGTTAGAACTTACGAATTCACTCTAGCGTAAGATGTCGGACTTTTTTGGAAGAGGGGCGTATAGATGCTTACACATCAATATTCTTTCCACCGATCAGTTAGGTTTTTAAACAGAACCAAACAAAAATAGTACAGTGCATTTATTTATATATTATGAAGAAATTTTACTGGTCTTAATGAAAGGTCATTATCAACCCAAACTTTCAACAATTCAAAATTTTAAATCAATATTGCTACTACGCTCCTAGTAGTTGGGCTAATTACGATAGATACAAGCGGTGAAACTTAACTTATTAGGGTCATTATCTCGTTTTTGCTTTACATGAAAAAAATATTTTTACTGCTTTTTATGTCAGCGTATAGGTAACTGTTGTAAAATGGCTCTTTTTCGCACGAGTGCGTAAAGTAAAACAAAAATAATTCGCGTTTACCAATCCAATAGTAATATCTCTGTCAGTTGCCATTTAATTCATTATGAGCAAAAGAGATAGCAAAGTAAGCGTTGCCATCGTTAATAGTCCATAATGATTCCAATAAGGCTGAACACTGAACTGTCAGATATGTAAATACAGGGTGTCCCACGACATGACTGCCATAGCATGTTGCTGGGGTGATTTCAAGTCAAAATTGTCTAATGAACATATACCCGGAACGCTATCCTAACTGAGCTAGAAGCATTTGAAATTTTAGATAAGTAGTAGTAGGAATTCCCTACTGATTTAAAAACCATTTAAAAAGATATCGCTTTATTGAATTAGTTGATCAAAATGTCTACCCAGTTGCTGTATACATAGTATATCTCTTCTTAGAATTTAAGTGGTAGATCTGCGAAGAGTCACAGAATCAACACGAATAAATACTAATGGTGATTCACAGTCACCTGGTCTTTTTAATAATAACAAAACCAACAGCCGAACCTAATACCTGCATTAGTGTGCTTACTTATTTAAAATTTCAAATGCTTCTAGCTCAGTTAGTATAGCGTTCCGGGTATATGTTCATTAGATATTTTTTACTTGAAATCACCCCAGCAACACAGTCATGTCGTGTAACACCCTGTATATACTGATTATGATGTGAAAATCAGTTATTTTCTAGGAGATAACTGCGTGAAAAAATGTAGTACGTATATAGGTAACTCGATTGCAATGGATTTATGACTAATGTGACTGTTAAACTTAGCTAATCGCTCGTTTTAATAATGTGTCCTCTCGTATATAAAATATTGCATTACAATCTCGATACATAATCTACTATTATAGTTTTATTGTTTCCTCAAAGTTAGCAGGAAAAAGAAATAGCACGATCAAAAGGAAAAAAGTATTATTATGAAATATTGATAAAGCGACGCACTAATACACTAAATGTACCCCACTTGGTAGTTCAAGAATTCTAATACAGCATAAAAGAAACCTTTGTGTCTAAGTCAAGCTTAACATTTTCTATATTGTTTCAGAGTATTATCCTACAACAAAATCCGCTGGCTGCCGAACAACATTTTTGTCGAATTATCTTCTCTTACCGAACTGTAAGTAGTCTTTAGTTTTTTGTATCAATAAATAATAACAAAAATGTTTTAAATTTTATATCATTTTTTGGAAGGTTTCAACAGTTAGAGTTCCTTGAACATCTTATTTACCTACAAATTTATTATTTTTTTGAAGTGAAAACTTCTTTAGCGGCGTTGTACACTTTTTTTGTATTGGGTAAAAAATGTTAAACTCGCGTCAGATCGAAAATTCGTAAGACCTGATCGAAAATGCGTAAGACAAAATTCGTAAGACGAAAACTTTTGTACACTTTTTTTGTAATGGGTAAAAAATGTTAAACTCGCGTCAGGACACGTGACCTGATCGAAAATTCGTAAGACGTTAATATTCAAGTTTTCATTTTTGCCGGCACTCCCGGAGTGAAACCCGTCTTTTTTTATTTAGAAAATAATATAAAGAAAAGAAAACAAATAAATATACATGATTAAGGTTGAAATAAAAATAAAAATGTGTGCATCAACTGCTGTGGTTATTAGCGCACAGGGAAAGGATCAAAGGAAAAAGGAACAAAAAGCAAAAAAAAGAAAATAAATTGAAAAAGCACAAATCTATTCTTTTTCTTACATTTAACTGAAAATCCAAGCGATACTTTTACCAGTTCTCAGTTTAGAAACTATCATACATCTACTAAACTTCCCGTTATTTTCTACATTTTTTTTAAAATTCAACTTAATTAATAGCAATGAGCGAATTAAATAATTATAGGATTTTAAGATACAATACGCAAACTTTTTGAGCATAGGAATTTGGCCATGGCCTTGGGTAAGGAACCGTCTCGATATTGATCTGAAATTAAAATGAGGGAAACCACGGAAAACCCTTAACAAGTTGACCGGTACAGGAATTACCGTTTCTCGGCGAGAGGCAGCAGGAAAAAGTCCCAGCAAAATCTGCCTCCGCCGGGATTAGAACCCAGTACCCTCTGAATGCGAGGATAGTGCTCTCACCACTACGCTACAATGCGTGGTAATAAATGTCCGAATATGGATATCACATACAAATATACGAAAAATCTGTAATATTATGAATGCTTAGTATATAAAGAGATATTTCAAATTCTCAGTAAAATTCAATTAGATTTGTTCACTCACTCTAGAAATAAGTTGAAAACACGCACTTTGTGTTTATATTACTCTTAATTTGCTTAGCATAATAATATGTAAATACAAAAGTAAGTTTATTTTTAACTCATTATAATGCCGCAGCCAAGGAAATTTCTTTGTAGACACTTTCCACTTTATATAAAAACGTAATAAAACGTGTCTACGTTTTGATTAATTATTAAAATCACATTACATCCGAAAGCAACTGTTTTTCTAAACACATTCGAAATCATCGTATTTCAATTGTTTTTATGAGTAATAGTAGACTGCTATTCAAGGGTATAATGATAAGGGTTTTTACCATTCCAACCCACAAGTGGGGAATGGTACTAGTTTAGGTCAAAAGTCACTTTTCAAAAATTTTACAATATCTTTCCGTTTTAAGGTCTCCTGAATCCAAAAAACATACTTTTGAAAAAACTCTGTGCGTCTGTTAGTCTGTAGTCTGTCTGTTAGTCTATTAGTCTGTTTGTCTGTAAACACGATACTGGTCAAACCGGATTGAAACCAAATTTTGGGAGGATGTTTGGTATGCAAATATAAAGAGCCCTATTGTTTTTGAAGAAAATCGGCGCATGCGCAGAAGAGTATATGCTATAACGGTGTTTTTTATGTAATAATGGTATACTTTTCATAACAGCTTATTTTTCTATTTATTTTTTCAAGAAAGTTTCGTAACAAAAAATTTTTTCGAAACTTTATAGTTTCGGAAATATTTTGAAAATAAAAAAAAATCAGCTGCTCTTTTGTTTTATGGATCTGTCAGAATTAAACTAGTTTGGCTTGCATTGATTAATTTTTACATGACGTGGAACATATTCTGTAGGTAACCATGGCAACGAATAGCAAATATCATATTGAATACTAGCCATTACCCCTGTTACCTCACGCGATATCAGAAATTATAATCAAATGTCAACATTTTTCAAGTTGAAATGGTCCCGTCACCCAATTGGCTGGAATTTTTAATGAGTGATGACAAGTGGTAACGAACCAAAATCGCATACCATCCTTATACAGACTGTATTTTTGGTCCTGCACGCTATAAAATAGCGACTTTAGTTTTCATTTTCAGAAAATTCAAGATTTGGACATTGTTTTAATTTTTGCACGGCTATTTAAAATTTCACTTGTGTAGCAAGCTTAACTTCAATTAACTACTGCAAACATTATAAGCTGTCTCAGTTACACATAGTTGTCGGCGTTTCGTGTCATCTGTCTCGTATGCGATTCACAAGATTACAAACTAGGAATGGGTAACTCAGTTCTGTACCGGTTCAAAGATCCGACTCTGACAGAAGATTCGTGGAAGCCGGCTCATTTCTTTCTGACCCGACGGCTCAACGGATCACATTTAACACAGAGATGCATATACGCGACACTTCATTAGCAGTGCCAGAACAGCTCTATAGTGTTCTGATGAACGAATTATTACTTTGCTGTCTCTTTCTCTCTGTTGTCTCGCATCCAGTGCAGCATTGTAATGTGTTCTAGGTAGTCGGCATGCAGTAAACTTGATTGTAGTTTTGTACAAAGCACTTTATATAAAATCATGTACGTCTACATAATTCTAATATAGCATTTTTTATTTTATTTTTTACTAGCGTTCCCGTCCGGTTTCATCCAGGTGTAAAAGAACGAATGGAAAAGGAAGGAACATGAGTACACACATTCATCTTAGTTTACCGAGATGAATGTTGTGTCCAAATTTCATGATGATCGGAGTTACCGTTCAAAAGTTTTTTTTTCGATAAAAAACAGTATTTATACTTTTTTTAAATAATATATTTTTTTTAATTAATTAAATAAATTTAAATGTAAATATAAAAAAAAATAAAAATATATTCGCCCAACGTGGGGCTCGAACCCACGACCCTGATATTGACAGTCGCGTGCTCTACCGATTGAGCCAGCTGGGGTTGTATACTCACAACGCTAATATGAGTATATCTAGTTAGTGCATTTCACATGAATAGAAGCTTATTTTTGAGATACATTTTGCAACATTTTCCATTAATGCTCCGCTTCTAATGGTCGTAATGGGCTATCCACAAAAAATTTTTTTTTCAATTTGAACCAGTAGTTCCTGAGATTAGCGCGTTCAAACAAACAAACGAACAAACTCTTCAGCTTTATATATTAGTATAGATGTCACGGTACAATAAAATTGTTCCCATTATTTTTATTCCATAATGTAAATTCGATTTATTATATTATTGTCTCCCGACATAATATGTAGAATGAATGTCTAAAATTATGTTGGGGTATAATAAAAAGTATTTAATTTTTTAATGCACGCCTTATGTGTATTTTGTTTGTTTATAAATCACTGTATTTTATAGACCAAAATTCCAGACCCGCCAGACCTACGTCATTTCAGTACTGCTAATGTTTTATCAGTAAATGTACAATATTTAGTTACAACGTGCGCCAATTTGCTTGCTTGCTTGCGAGGGCCTTTTAGAGATAACAGATTCTTAAGGTACTTACATAAAACACGTGCTTACCTACTACGCAAATGTATTATGCATGCATATGAGTGCGAGTGAGAGCATTAGATGATTATTTTTTTGACAGTTCCATGAAATGTAGGTTTTTTTATTTATTTCCATGGAGTTTTTCTCTCTTAAACTCGTGGACTAGTCTGTTTGTGTGTAAACAAATAAAAACCCTAAATTTCATGAAACTGTTAAAATCATCTACTGCTCTCACTCGCGCTCATATGCATGCATGCATACCATTGCGTACCTAGGCAAGCACGTGTTTTATGTTTATTTAGAACCTATGATCTCTAAAAGACCTCCGCTATCAAGCTAGTTAATTGGCATACTTTTTAAACTAAATATTGTACATTTACTAATAAAATCTTAGCAGTGCTGAAATGACGCAAGTCTGGCGGGACTGGGATCTCGGTGTATTACGCATTAAGAATAAGATTTATTAGCACGCATAATTTTTATTTATTTTAAATGAAAATTAACCTTATTTTTAAGAAAAGCAGTTTGCCATATTTATCACTTAACATTAATGAATTATAGTCGCAATAACATATTTACTCAGATCTTTTTGAGTCCGTTCAGAGACGGATCCTATTCGGGATCCAGACGCAAAGATGCAAATCACTAAAAAGATTCGTTTTTCCCATCTCTAATCGAAACTTGTTAAAATAGGATTCCTGTCAAAGCCGAGCGAAGTCACTAGTAAAGACTGGTATTTACTAATAAAATATTAGCAGTACTGAAATGACGCAGTCCTGGCGGGTCTGGGATCTTAGTGTATTATGCGAATTGGAAATAAAATTTATTAGCGCGCACAATTTTATTTATTTCAAATGGAAGTTAACTTTATTTTTAAGGAAAACGGCGTGCCATATTTATCAGTTAACATTAATTGATAACAGTTGCAGTGACATATTATTCAAAACTCAAATCTTTTTGAGTCCATTCAGAGCCGGATCCTATTCGGGATCCAGACGCAAAGATTCGTTTTTCCCATCTCTAATCTAAACTTGTTAAAATAGGATTCCTGTCAAAGCAAAGCAAAGCAAACTTTATAGTAAAGGCTAGTATTGTTAAAAATAGCTTTGTCAGGGTAATGTTGGCTTTACATTAACGGCGCAAGTACGTCTGGGTCGTACAGTACATACTACCCAATAAAATAAACCATGTAAAACTGTCTTAAACGAACGGTGTAATCGTAAATTCTCATCTTAATTATTCCGAACCGCAAATAACTGTTATAAACAAATGTTTATTTTTTATCCAAACACGTAAGACATGAATTTTATGGATATGTAAATACATCAAAATAAATACAGCCAGGTGAAATTAAAACGAAAAATGTGCGACTTAAGGACATTTCTATTTGTGTTATTATTGAAGTTATTTATGTTTCAATTTTTCATTTACTTATTCATAAGGTCGGTAGTATTAATATCTTTTATTCATAACTTTCAACACGCTGTGGGCACATAAATGTATAGACTTGTCATTTTCTTTATTGTGTATTCTGCAAACATGGAATCTGTATCGATATTGTTATTATTATCGGTAATTGATTTTGCAAATTTCAATCAATTGAGTCTGTTTGTACAAAAACATTAAAATTCTGTTTTTAATTTAATTTTCATAAAATGACAAAGCTTCAGGTTTATGAAAAAAATTTAATAAGTTTTGGAATGAAACTTCTTTCTGTTTGAAATTTTCTTTGACGTTAAAGGGGAAATTATTCGATAGCCGAGAAATGTAAGAGAAAACACAAAAGAGCACGAGCTCAAATGAGTGCTATACAGGGTGTCCCATTAAGAATGGGACATAGAACAACCGCAGATTCTCCAATTCAAAATAAAACGATTAAGCGAAATATGCTTAGATAAAATGTTACTCGCTCTACCAGTGGCGTACGGCAGGAGTAAGTAATGCTTGTACCCCTTCTAAATGTTACGCCGCTGTCTAAATTTTAATTTTGACTAGAATTTTAATTTTTTTGATATTTTCTAAGTCAATAATGTACACTTGTTAGTTTGTTGTAAAGTCATTGGTTTTCGAGATTTTCGCAGTTTTTTTAAGACAAAATTGTAAAAATGAATACTGTTAATAATAATACAAAAAAAAGTACATGTCTATCTATCTTTAACTGCGAATATCTCAAAAACCAATGACTTTACAACAAACTAACAAGTGTACATTATTGACTTAGAAAATATCAAAAAAATTAAAATTATAGTCAAAATCAAAATTTAGACAGCGGCGTAACATTTAGAAGGGGTACAAGCATTACTCCTGCCGTACGCCACTGGTAGAGGGTACTGAACTATTTTTTTTATTGTTAGGTGCATTTTATGATATTTAACAAGTGTGCCGATATGAGTAAAATTGTACGGTGTATTAAAAAAATTATGGACATTAATAATTTTTCAGTTTTCAACTTCAACACCCCGTATTTCGGAAACGAGTAACATTTTATCTGAGCATATTTCGCTTAATCGTTTTATTTTGAATTGGAGAATCTGCGGTTGTTCTATGTATCATTCTTAATGGGACACCCTGTATATTAAAAAATTTCAGTCGATTGGGCGACGGGACCATTGCAACTTCAAAAATGTTGACATTAGATATAGTAAATAAAGAAAATAAAATTTCTGATATCGCGTGATGTGACGCGGGTAATGGCCAGTATTCAGTATGATATTTGCTATTCGTTGCCATGGTTACCTAAATAATACATATAATATAATAATAATACATATGTTCCACGTCATATAAACATTAATCAAAGCATGCTTAACTAGTTTATTTCTGACAAATCTCAAAACAAAAGAACAGCTGATTTTTTTATGTTCAAAATATGTATTTCCGAAACTATAAAGCTTAACAAAACTCTCATAAAAAATAAATAGAATAATAAGCCGTTATAAAAAGTATACCATTATTATAGAAAAAACACCATTATAGCATATATCTCTTCTGCGCATACACTGATTTTCCCCAAAAACAATAGGGCTCTTCATATTTGCATATCAAACATCCTCCCAAAAATTTGTATCAATCCGTTCATTCGATATACCCGTATCGTGCTCACAAACAAACAGACTAAGAGACAAACAGACGCACAGTTTTTTCCAAGAATATGTTTACTGGATTCGGAGGGCCTCAAAACGAAAAGATATTGTAAAATTTTAAAAAGTGATTTTTAAACCTAAACTAGTATAATTCCCCAATTGTGGGTTGGAATGGCAAAAGTGTGTTTCAGCCATAGTAAGTAATTTCGAAAGAAATTTCACTTCTCCCGTGAGCTTATGCGGGTGAGGCTCACACTTTTTAATTGTTAGGATTTTTTACGAGTTTTTTTTTAGACATGAAAAATATTATTTTGCATGGTGTGAGCAACGGAACAGTTATGGTGGAAGTGACGGGACAGTTATAAAATTTGGCTGAATATTGATATATAGGTGGCCGGCAATTGCTCGTATTCCTCTCGGAAGAAGAAACTATGATTAATTCGTAATGATTTAACCTCTATCACTTGGGGGTCGAAAAAATCTACTTTGGTTTTCTTTTTACAAAGTCCAAATTTTGGGAGCTAAAAATTAAAAAAAAATATTTTTACTTTTCGGCCTGAATTTTTCCATGCTCTGATAGCTTACTACTTGGCCAACCTTCCTAGAGCTAAAAACCACGAAATTTACTGTTAGATTTTATGTTGTGTGTTAAAACATATAATAATTTGAAAAAAAAATAAACAAAAATTAATTATTCTAGTACCCTCATAAATTTGGAAATATAGATGAAAATGAGAAGAAATCCTTTCCAAAAAAATTCTGAAGATGGACTAATTGTCCGAAAGCGCTCAAATTAAAAATAAATTTTTTTGACGTGATAACGTCTTATAAATTGATGAATCACCAATCTTATAAATTGATAAAACACCGGCTACATGCACGAAAAAGTGTAACGTTCCTAACATTCCTAACGTTCCTAACGTTCGTAACGTTCCTAACGTTCCGCCTGACCCTGTGCGTGCTTTTCTCGAAAACGGCCCTAACGATTTGGATGAAATTTACTGAAAAGGGATTTTGGGGGGCAAAAAATCGTTTTAGCTAGGTCTCATCTCTCGAAAAAATCGTTTTCATACAAATTTTATCATTATAAAAATCAATTTTTTGACGTATGAAAATACTTAAATATTGTAAGTAGGTTTTGGAATTTTATATAAACAGTGAAACAATTGTTTTCAAAATATTATGACAGCTAATCTTTGAGACTTAAAATAAATACGAAAGAAAGAAAGTTAAAAAAAACAATTATATTATATGGTGAGTAATTTTAATAAATAAAATTAACCTAAATTTGAAGCGAAAGATGCAATATCATAGATTCGAATTATTATAATAATTTATTATATAAATTTAGGTTATGTATTACGGAATACGTTATCACGTAAAACTATCGTCCGTAAACCGACTTTACAGACAACCAATTTTTTGGAAAGGATTTCTTCTCATTTTCATCAAAACAAAAAATCTTCACTGAAGTGTCATTATCATAAAAAATTACGCATTTTCGACCCACAAGTGATAAGGTTAAAACCATTCCAAATTAGTCATAGTTTCTTCTTCCGAGAGAAATACAAGCAATTACCGGTCAACCTATATAGAGCAATCTGGGTATTTAGCTGAAATTATTGACAAAAACCATGGAAAACATCAAAAAGATGACCGGTACATGAAATAGCGTTGACACATCTGGTTCTGCCAGCCTTCGAACCCGGTACGTTTTGATATGAGTCTAGTGCTTTCACCACTAGGCTTCTCAAACGATATAAAACATATTTTAAAGAAGAACAAAATAAAAAATAAACCATTGTTATTTATAACCAGAAATGTATTTGATTTTATATAATTTATAAATATAATATAAATAATTTAATTATTAATTTACAAAATTTAATTTCACAAAATGGAACTGTAATAAACAAATAAAATTTGTGAGTGACTGTTATCCATGTATCAAAATACATCAATCGCACTTAAAATAGCTTTTTAAATGTCAGATAAAATTAAAAAGAAGAAACATCGCAATGAATTCATTGAAAACGTAGAATTGTGTTAAAATGTCGATATTAATTTTTTATTACACTGTTCCTGTATACTATGCGTTTTTACAAAAGCGAACTATATTTTTGAAATCTGAAATATTCGGAAAAAGACTCATAAAATGTAAAATGTACTATATTAAGAATTCTACATAATATATAAAACACAAGCCCTATTTCTCTAGCCAATCCACCAGCAAACCCTACTCAACCTATTGACACAATTTTATAATTAAGCTGAAGCCTTTAGTCCACAGATGTGTTATCACTATTTTTTTTTTTGTGAAATTTCTTTAAAAGGGGTGATTTCAAGTGATAATAGTAAAAAAGACGAGGGGTTAGTGGGGTGAACAAGAACGTAAACAGAGAAATTCATTCGACGTTCACGACTTGTTAACATCGATGTTTGGAAACAATATAAAGAGATATGCTAAAAGTTTTGCACGGGTACACTAGTATGTTTTTATAAGCATAATTATTTTGAAGAATATGTGATATTTTAATTTCGTCACAAATCGCATTTATTTCAAGGGGTTTTGGAAAACAAGAAACTCTTTAGATCATTTTAGGATTCCGTCCATGAAGATAGAACCTGTATAGTATCTTTTTCTTGTTCGGCTGTCTATCTGTCCGTCAAGATTAAATTTTGAAATACTTACAGTAAACGACAGCTAAGAATAACGTCTGTATATTCTAATCTAATTTGCAAAAATTTTAGACCTCCGTAGATTCTGTACAAAAAGATACAGAAGTTTGCGAGTGTCTATTGTAATCTTCTACGTCACTGTAAAATGTCCAAAAAAATTGGCATCTTATCAAAAACACTTTTTTATTACATTCTGTATAACAGATACAGTGAAACCTGTCAAAGCAAAAAAAGTACGAAGTCGAAATCTTTACTGCGTGCAGGTTTCTTGATATTAAAACACGAATTATCCCTTTCTTAAAGCTCTCTGTTTATTACGTTTTTTTCTGTACTTAACCCTTTGATTAGTATGGACGTACTTCCATAAACGGTTTTTAAAATTTACATTAACGACGTACGTAGTAATATTTATTCAACTTTATTTTATTCAACTAGCACGAGTAATATGTAATCGGGGCCCTGATAAAAAAGGGAAAAATAATAAATCACTTCATTGATTGACGTACCCAGCGCCCTCGATGCACTCAAGATGGCCATGATTTTCGCTGAATTGCGATGCTGTTTTCATATATACAATACCGCCTACCACGTTCCTATTGGTCCAGAAGCTGCGTGCAGTTTTTTTTTCATTATTGCACGCTTGGGCTTGCTACTGCGTTTCTATTGGTCCAGAAAATTAATTATCTGCACACTGTACGGTTCATTATTAGCACTCTACGCGTCAACATGAAGTAATTTATTATTTCTCCCGAATTTAGCAGGGCCCCGAAATTTTATATTACTCACGCGTGTTGAATAAATAAAATTATCGACCAATTTTTCAGACAATATATTAACAAAAAATATAATTAATTCATTAACGTTTTGAAAGAATTTTATATACTCGTAAAGCGAATTAGAAATTAAATATTAATTATTTTTTATATTTTTTAAATCAGTTCTGAAGAAGGTCCAAATCCGGTTCGAAACGTTAATGTATTCTAATTATATTTTTTGTTAATATATTGTCTGAAAAATTAGTCGATAATTTTATTTATTGAAGAGTTCTAATCAGACGTTAATCAAAGATTTGAATACATTGCTGTTTATTTAGGGGGTTAGTTGTTAAAGTTGGTTTCCATCAATTGGTTTTACTTTAAATGTGCTCTATTTTTTGGTACTGGAAATCAGTCATTGTCTACAATAGACTAAGAGGATATCTTCACCATGGCAACCACCTAAATTTCATCTCTTATTTTTTATCCTTCTCTACTATGTCGCCTTCATACCCCTTTGCTACCCGATTGAAACTATTTTGTCTTTGAAATAGTGGATTTTCAATAGGTATTTTATTCTTAATGTGTTGACACCGATATATTGATCTGTCGCTTCACAATTTTTCAATCTTTACTTGTAATACTCGTAAATAAGTTTATTGATAAAAGTGCCAAATATTTTACTAAAAAATAATTAATAATAAATTACGTAAATAATTCGGAATATTCGTAGGTATGTGGTTTAAAAATAACACAGATATTTTACATACTTCATGTACGGCGTTTTATCATATTTAGACTTTTTTTAAGTAGGTACCTACTGCAAATAAATATCTCAAACAAGCTCATAAATTATTGACATTTGTGAGCTTATTGTCACTTGCAGTACTTGACAAAGTCTAAATATATAGACGAAACGCCGTACATGAAGTAAATTAAAACATCTGTCATATTTAATTTTATTGTCTAAGATAGATTGTAGATTATATACGCTCTACAGCTGAGGATCAGAGTTAAATCCCTAAGGAACTTACTACGTAAAATAATTTTACTACCGAGAGGGTTAAAAAAGTTTTTTCTTGGGAGAAAATATTCTTCTCCGTATAAAAAACATTAAATTCAACTTATTAATCCTTTAGATTTGTTGGGTTTCTTGTTTATTATACAGTGTGTCTCACGACATGACTGCTATAGCCTGGGACTGTGTTGCTGGGGAAATTTCAAGTCAAAAATGTCTAATGAACATATACCCGGAACGCTATCCTAACTGAGCTAGAAGCATTTGAAAATTTAAAAAATAAGTAAACCCACTAATGCAGGTATTAGGTTCGGCTATTGGTTTTGTTATTATTAAAAAGACCAGGTGGCTGTGAATCACCATTAGCATTTATTTGTGCTGATCCTGAGACTCTTCGCAGAGCTACCACTTCAATTCTAAGAAGAGCTAGACTATGTTTACAGCAACTGGGTGGACATTTTGAGCAACTAATTCAATAAAGCGATTTCTTTACAAACGATTTTTAAATAAGTAGGAAATTCCTACTACTAGCTACTAATCTAAAATTTCAAATGCTTCTAGCTCAGTTAGGATAGCGTTCCGGGTATATGTTCATTAGACATTTTAACTTGAAATCACCCCAGCAACATAGTCCCAGACTATGGCAGTCATGTCGTGGGACACCCTGTGTAAAATAAAATGTTCCATTTGAAAAGTTTTTTGTGTAGTGATTTCAGGCATGATATTAATGAAGTTGAATCCCAGAAGGGCACCGCGGGAGGACAGTGAATCTCTTCATTTGCTGGCATTACGAGCTGTCAAATATTGCTGACATGCCTTCACTACTAGAATTGTGGAATCAAATGATTTTATTTTTTACAGAGCTTTATAAAATATGAGAGAATTGTTAGAATAAATTGAGAGAGAAATCTAAGATTTTGGGTACATTTTTTAAAATTTATTTAGAAACATTTGGCCCCATAGGAACATTAGAGTGTATACTCTATATAACAAAGTTCTGTTTAACGAAAAACTCCATAAAACATAGAAATTGCTGTTTGTTTATTGGTATACATTGTTATCCATAATATATCGAAACACTACATATAGCGTAACAACCACTCTCAACAGCGAAACAATACGTCATTATTTAGACCCCAACAAAGTAATTCTTAGAAATGTGTTCGTTTGTTTCTTGTAATTAATTATTAGAAAAAATATTTTTATTTAATGAAGATGATTCTACTATATCTCAAGATATGAATTAAAGTACAACGAAAGATACAATTGAAATACTGGCGTAATAAAAAGCGACAAACTAAGTTAACACATTATAATTTTGTTATGTAAATTATTTTCACTTAATTTAGTCAAAATTTATTTATTCGTAAAATTATATTGTTTTCTTTAACTCTCCGTTTAACAAAACCTCTTTATAATAGTATAGAGTTTATTCAATAAATAAAATTACCGACCAATTTTTCACACAAATATATTAACAAAAAAATATATAAGTCAATACATTAACGTTTCGGTCTGTTATTATTTTTTCAATTTTGATAATTCAAAACTTAAAGCGATTTTTTTAAATACCAATTAGAAACTAATTATTAATTATACTAATACTAAACACTAATTAATTAATCAATAAATAAAATTATCGACCAATTTTTCAGACAATATAAAAACTGTTTTTAATGTTAATAATAAACTTGATAAAATTATTAAAAAGGGAAAAGATAAAATTAATAAATTTCAAAAGCATAATGTTGTATATAAAATTAATTGTGAAAATTGTGCTAAGAATTATATTGGTCAAACAAAAAGAGCTCTTAAAACACGAATAAAAGAGCATCAAAATAATCACAAATTAATCCCTGACAAACATAATGTAATAACTAAACACAAATTAGAACTTGACCACAAAATTAATTGGGATAATATTAAAATTTTAGATAATGAAACTAATTTTTTTAAAAGAAATATTTCGGAAATGTTACATATAAAATCAAATAAAAATTCTCTCAATGCTCAATTAGATACAGAAAATTTAAGTAATATATTATATAATATTATATTGAAATAATTTTTGTTTTATTAATTTTTCTTTCTTTTTTAGGTACTCACAAATTATTATTTCCATGACTACTTAATAAAAAATTGTTTGTTATTATTTTTTCATTATTTTGAATTTCATAATTAATTTTGAAAAATTCTTTAGATCAATTCTGAAGAAGGTCCAAATCCGGATTGAAACGTTAATGTATTAATTTTATATTGTTTGTTAATATATTGTCTGAAAAATTGGTCGATAATTTTATTTATTGAAGAGTTCTAATCAGACGTTAATCAAAGATTTGACTAATTAATTAATCAATTATTATGAACTTTTATATTATTTTTTTCGATCAGTTCTGAAGAAGGTCCAAATCCGCACCAAAACGTTAATGCATTATTTTTTATATTTTTTTGTTAATATATTTGTCTGAAAAATTGGTCGATAATTTTATTTATTGAAAAGTTCTAACCAAACGTTAATCAAAGATTTGAGTATAGAGTTTACACTGTAATTTGAAAATTTTAGATGAGAGATCGCTTTGAATGACATTTTATACAATTTGCAAGTTTATTGCTTTACGAACGTGCACTGGCTATATTACGTCAAAAATATTGACTGATATCAATGAAACAAATCCGTCTAACACAAAGAATAAATCGTATTGTTCCTATCGCAGTTGCAGACCATTAGTTAGTCACGACAGCATAGATATAAATGAAAAGTAGGGCCGTTTATAGGTTTCATTATAAACATCTGTTGTACAAGTACAGCAAGCGTTTCCTGATAAATTAAATCTGTTTAATTTAAAGCCCGTGCTATATTTTGTCTGCGTAAATTGTTTCATTCAGAAATACACACAGGCGATATTTGCCATTTTGTGATTGAACACTTTAAATAGCCCGAGAGCTGGTAACGGATTTAATAAAAACAAATTAGTACCAACCGCAACTGTCTACAATGAATAACGGACCGCTAAACGCTTTAATAAAAAATTATAACAAGCTGCCAATCGAATTAGAAAGTATAAAATCACTGCTTTAAAATTATAACTTGTATTCAAATCTTTGATTAACGTCTGAATAGAACTCTTCAAATAAATAAAATTGTCGACCAATTTTTTTCAGACCATATATTGACAAAAATTATATAAATTCCGGATCGAAACGCCATCCTTTGTTATTTTGATTTATATTTTTATATAATTTTTGTCAATATATTGGTCTGAAAAAAATTGGTCGACAATTTTATTTATAACTTTTATTCTTTAGAAGAATTTTGTTCAATTGTATTTTAACTTTTTGTATGTTGACATGTTCTATGTATTTTTGTAATACGGCTGGACTAAAGGAAATTATTATTATAATCATAAAATGATTTGAATAGTCACAAAAATAAGGAGACTTGCTCAATGCTCATTCTCCCATCGCGGCACAATGGGTGTATTTTTGACAGAACAAAAACAGGGCTACAAGTGAGTGCGAGTAGGATAACCTTATAAGAGCCAGTGAGTGCGTGAGACCAGGGGAGTTAGAATCCACCCTTGCGTAAAAGTATCGACTGGATTTTCACTTGAAAATAATAAGCTGAAAATGTATTTGGCTCAACCAAACGCTTGACTTCCTTAAAAATAAAAAAGGCATGTGTCACGGCACACACGACCGAATAATATAAAAATCGAGTACTTACGTCTGATTACATTTTTTTGAGTAAGAAAAAAACTCGCTTACTACTATTATGAAAAATAAAAAACTGTGTTCATTTAGTTAAGAAATGCAAAGTAAAAAAACTATACATGCCATAGGGCAGTGATTCCCAAAGTGGTCTATATCGACCCCCAGGGGTCGACGACAACTTGCAAGGGGTCCATGTCAGCGGGAAAAAAAATTGGGGGTCCACGAAATGAAAATGGGGGTCAACGATAGTGAATCTCCTAACAAAAAAAGCAACAAACTGGACATCGTTAACCGAAGAGATTTAAGATTAAATCTAACTAAATTGATGCCAATTGTGGAAAATTTATTATCAAAGCATCAGGTTCATCCCTCACACTAAAAGCATTTATTTTTTGCTTAGTTATTTTTTGTAACAGAAAGTAAATTTTAATTTGATTCGTTTAATTTGAATCTAATTAATAAATGTATAAAACTAAACATTTCACACTACATTTCACCACCGTTATAAATTTAAATCGTTCAAAGTGAGTAGCACTATATACCGGTTGTCAAAAATACATTTGAAATTAATGAATTTGCAAAAAATCAATATCAGATAAGCAGGGGGTCTACCCAAAACCGAAAAACATAGCAAGTGGTCTACGAGACAAAAAAGTTTGGAAACCTCTGCCATAGGGGATCAAACTCGGACCTTTATTAGCAAGACTCTAATCAACTGATCTAAGTGGCCATTTGATCAATAGTTCGTGCCCCATGAAAAGTACGTCTCTCATTTGTGAACGCACTTTTTTAATTTTTCGTCCGATCATTTTACTCATCAAATTGGCGAGGTGCCGCATAAGAAGTTTCAATCAAAAAACAAAAATATTTATCGATGTGATAACGAGATCCATATTTACGCGAATAATGGAAACTCGTTTATTTTTAATTGTAAACAGAACGTGAAGTTTATTTATTTCATATTTTTTATTGCAGAGATTTACGTCAAAATTTATTGGATGAAATAAGTCGGCCAGTTTTACAGCCCTTAGGTAATTTACGAATATTGTAAGTATTATTATTTAAACATTTAAATAAAACACTATTACTAGGTTGCAAAAAGCGTTGTCAGAAAAACTGATTTGACAATGATCTTAGATTGTGGCTACACATATTTCTCCATAAAAAAAAACATTGTAGAATTGGAAATCTACCTTCCTCAAAATAATAGATCAATTGGAACAATATTTTTCTTAAACTGTGTATGCAGGTATTCAGCATCGTTTATTGTACAATGCTTACTTCGAAGCAACATTTTTGTATGCATTGAGACTAAGGCCGTAGGCAGGGGGGTGTTTTGGGAGTTCAAACCTTTCCCGAAATGCCTTAGCCAACCCACCGTTTTATACATGTAAGTATACTTACTAAAATATTTTCGACTCTTTTTTCAATCTGTGATGCGATAATTGGATTCCACGTTCTTCGGAACGAGTAAAATCGTAATGTGATGCATTGTTAATAAATTAATTGAATCATCAAACTTTCGTCGAAATCTAAGTCGGCTGCCTTTTAATTTTTGTATTATAATATACATATGTGTGCTTATTTTAAAATAAAGTTGTTCTTATTGTCTCTGGTCCAGAGCTCGACTCCCCTCGAAGTGAATTCCTGGCTACGGCCTTGATTGTGATCAAATGCATTTATAAAACCTGTAAAAACATTATCATAATCTAAGGTCATTATTAAATAAAACTTTTTGAAAATGCTTCGCGCAACTTGGCATATGTGTTGTACCTACATACTTTTTACTACAGCTTCTGTAATTTGAAAAAAACATGTAACCCATTTTCAGATATCTAAATGGAAATCGTATAACAAAAATTGATGCGTTATCTTTCCCAAAACTTGATCAACTTTCAGAGCTGTCTCTTGCAGATAACAAAATAATTGAAATTAAACCTGGCGCTTTTAAAAATCTTCAAGCATTAAGAAATCTGTAAGCTTTTTTATATTAAATTGAATTATGTTTTAAGAATTTTTTATTTATTTTTTAATACAGAAATAAGTTTTCGATAAAAATATCAATAAATATGACAAACGTCTCATTATAAGATTTTTTTTGAATAATTTTCTAGCATTCTATATACTTTTAGGTATTTATCTGGAAACAGATTAGCAAAAATTGTCAACGGAACGTTTACAAATTTAAATCAATTGCTCGCATTGTAAGTACCTAGTAATACACATCGTTTTACAAAAATGTAATCTTTGACACATGTTTTTTTTCTGTTACAGAAACCTGAACGACAATGGAATAATAGATTTAGAATTTGGTGCATTTAGTCCTGTCTCAAATTTAACTTCCTTGTAAGTAGTTCTTAAATATTTCTTGGCAATTTCCGATAGTCTAAATAATATTATCTGTCAACGATGATCTACTGGTATCATCTTCTCCTGATAATGGCCACAAATCTGCTTTCCTGAAAATAGAAAAAGACTATAACAATGTTTTCGCGACATATTTATTTTAGGCATAATTAAAGTCACTCAAAAATTTTGTTCATAATTAATATGTTATGCATTATTTTTCTGTGTGCCTGTACTTAGTTTTATATGTACCTAAATTTTGTAACACCACGTCTTAAAAAACCACGCCGCCACTGGTGTACTCATGTAAAAAAACAGAGGCAAGATGGCAGCGGAGCGTATGAACTAGGAAGTAGTGTTCATGTTAAAAAAAAACTTAAATTAATAAATGTGTTGAATTAAATAATATTCATGTTACAAACTTACGTTAATAAATACACCTATCCCCCGATTTACACGGTAGTATCTACCGTTCCTGAGAAAAACGTGTAAATCGAAAATTAAAAATTTTCAAGTCAAAACCGTGTAAATCGAAAAGCTTGCAGAAAATGCATAATTTTGCTATTTAACAGTTGTGATTTTTTTCAATATTTTTAGGTGTGTACAGAAATAAAAATAAAATGCATTGACAGGTTCTGAAACTGTGAAACTTTCACTCAAATACAATTTTCCGTAGATAAAACTTTAATTTTATGCGAAGAAATACAGACACAGTGTGCGTGTACAGCAAGTCAGCACATAAGCTCGGGATTCCCCGTGAGATGTGTACACAGCGCACGTGTTCAATCACAGTAGCATTTAGTAGAGTGCGATAAAAACAAAAAAAAACTTACTTGGAAAACCGTGTAAAAGCGAAAACGTGTAAAACAAGTACCGTGTAAATCGGGGGATGGGTGTATATTGAATAAAATAATAATAATTGTTAGAATTTAAAGATTGTCAAAAATATCTTACGAGCAAGTGAAAATATTCCTGCATTTGTTGTGTATTTTGTTGGGATCTGTTTGAATTCTCTTGTGCGCACACTCAATTTGCTCATAATTATCCAAATCTTCTTCAACGACTTCTGAAATATAACTAGCATCGCCAGCATTTGACGAATTCGGTTTTGACGGACAGAGACACATCGGCTGTACGTACGGTCTACAAAACAAGAAAAAAAATTGGTTAGAACTCTTCGCCCTCATAAAAAATATGCGTAAGATTCTAGCGCATTAGAAGTAAAACTTCTCAGATTCTAGAACTTGTTGACGATTTTTTTATCAGGATTAAGAAATGGTTATGTGGAATTTGTTACCGTGGCTAGAAAAAATACTACGTATACATACGCACTGCGCATGCGAGTAAGGTGCGCATGACGCTTTGACAGAGAGATAGTAATTAAAACTTTTTTTTCTCAAAATCTGCCAGTCAAAAAGGAAGCGTTTTACCTTTCGTCTAATCCAGGCTAACTACACCTCTAGCGCGCCTAAAAAAGTTTCACTTCTAAAATATTTATTTGCATATTCACGTAGAATAGTTTCAACAAAAAAGTCATTTTTAAGATAATTTCATTTTTAACTTGTTACGTAATCCACAAAAATGTTGATATGATGCTCCAAAAAGAGTTTTGTCTATCAATTTTTTTTTAAATTTTATTTTTGTAATTTCAATATAATACTAAGTATATTAGTATTATATTGAAATTACAAAAATAAAATTAAAAAAAAAATTCTTTCTAAAAATGATAGACATTTATCGTGTTGAGAAAAATAATAAAATTTCAATATTTTGTTCGGTTTCTGATACAAAAATTAAATTTAGTATTGACATTATACGTTTTATACTTTCCAAATAGATTTAGCAAAAGCCAAGCAATAGTTTATAATTTACAGTTTTAAAATTTGATACAGTTATTTACTGAAATAGTTTATGATCAATACATGGCGTCTCTCTGCTCTTACTACCACAATTGTATTAATGAATATACATTTGGAAAGCTATATAACTCAACGAAGGTGTTTTCTCGTCTTCGGAAAGAGTACGCATTCGTTAATAAAATTGTTATGGTAATACGTGACTAATTTCTTGTTTTTATATATGTCAGCTATGTAATAATGAATTGAAAATCCTACTTATATTTAACCAGCTTTCATATTAGAACCTTAGTATTGGTAGTTTTCAATAGACAAGACATGATAAGATTACATAACCATCGATGCAAGGTATTCCCAAAAACCTACTTACCGAACACCTAATCCTTTTATAGGAATAGTTACGTCATTTTCTATTTCTTCTGGATATACCATATAAGAAAGTATCTCAGTAGTAGGCTTTGGTATAACAGGATGAGGCTGAACATTAGTAGGATGCTTTTCGTTAGCAACAACCTTTATCGGAATATTCTCCACCACTAATTCTACTTGCGTACCTTTTTCCTCATATTTCTTGGAAGAATATTTATACTTATTGTAATCACGTTTTGTCCATTCCTCTGCGATCTTTTTTAAATCGGGAATATATTTTTTAATTTCTTTAGCTTCTTCAGTCGGTTGACTTTCTTTTACAACCCCAACTGTTTTTTTGTCAGTTCCACAAGGACACGGACAAGGAGTCGCAAATTTCGAACAAGGGCATTCACATTTAGGCGATTTTTTCTCGACGACTTCATTAGCATACTTCACACTAAAATGACTTGTTTGACTACCCCTAGAACGCATCCCAACACTGTATTGTGATATAATATCATCAAACAACATTAACTCCATCTCAGGACTGAAATAATTTGGATATTCCTCACTTTTTAATATTTGTTTATAATATTTCACTTCGCGTTCTCTTTGATACCATCTTTCTTTGAAATTATGTGCTGATGTTTCCTCGTATGATTCTCGTTTTTCGGCCAGCTGTGCGCGTTTTACAGGTACAACCGTGGACTCAGTAGATAAACTATAATTGATTTTTCTCGTTTCGGTATCATAACCGAGCAATGCTGTATCTAATTTTCTTATAGCCGACGTTTGGCAAATCATCAGATCAAGCATTATTCGTTTAATAACAGCTCTAGGTACTAGCATTTGTTTTTTAGTAGGAATGATCATTGGATCCGGAACTTTATGATAAGCTGATAGCCAGAATCCTGGATAATATGTTGACGGTTTTATATCTTTACGTAAAATATGTTTAGGAACCATAGGACCCGTACAGTAAGGGGTAATCCACATATCTGAATAAGTTTCAAATACATTTTTTGTACTAGTAATATATTTCTGGATAACATGATCATTTCTCTCGTCTACATTAACCGATCCAATGTCGTTGTTTAAGCTATCCATATATTTGTTTCGAGTAAATTTATGTAAATATTCATATCCGGACAAATCTCTTTTCAATACTAAATATCTTTGAAAACTTTTATGGTTATCGGCAGGTTGGAAATATTGACATTGACTTTGTTCGCCTCTAACATCGACATCTGCTGACAATTTTCGATGATCATGTCCTTCAGAACATTTAATTGTTCCTTCGTAGTTCAATTCAGTTACATTGTTGCAAGAATCGACATTAACAAAATATGTTGGAAAAACTTCAAAGATTCGTTTCGGTGACGTAAACGGTGATATATCAATAAAGGAAGATGACATGTGTTCATCGCTAAATGTAGTTTGAAAGCGGATTGATTCATTGTTAATGTTTATATCTGTTTGTGTATCTAGCTTCATTACACAATTTCCTTCTTTATCTATTTCAGCCGAAACATTATCCGGCATTAAAATATAGCAAGTTTCAGTCACTCCACTATATTTAACTGAAGCATAATTTGGATGTTCAAATTCGCAAATCAAATGAACTAACACAAAACCTCCATCTTCCTTATCTGTTTCACCCGAAATCTCATCCGTGTTGATATTATACAGTAAAGTAGTTTCATCGGATAGCCGTAAATTTACTGGTGATATTACCGTCATTTCGTTGTCACTATTTGCAACACTGGACTCCATCGGTTTTGATTTACTTTTGGAACTTTCAATACTCGTTTTTTTATTTTGATTAACTTCAGAACTTTCTGTATTATGTTGACTAGCAGATGAATTGTGAAGTAAAGCTAATTCTTCCTCTGAAAAATAAACATGTACCAGCTCTTTATCTTCTTGAAAATAAGTCTTAATTCTTGTTCCGTCTGGGAAAGATGTGACAAGATCACCATCAGGCCCCAAAAAAGATTTAGTACCATCTAGACGCTCCGTAAATGTCTCTCCAATTCGATGATCATTAACAGATTGAACTAAAACTTTTTTGGGAAAATTACAAACACGTCCATTTCTAACAGTGCAACTGGTGCCGTCCGGTAAAATGACATTATATTCTGGTACTGGAATCAAATTTGGATTGTGTTTGAATTGTTTCTTTGCAATTATCGAACATTGCTTTAATTGTCGTCTATATAACCGTCTACTAACTGCAATATTTAAAGGACAGTTTGCCCGAATCTCGTGACTTTTTGTATTTTGCATTACTTTATAAAATTCTTTTTTATGAATCATTGTGGTCATATCATTTTCATAGCGTTTCCTAGGTTTCTTCTTATTATTTCCAAATTTATGATTAGATCTAATCTTAGCAATATCTGGTTTTAAATGAACAGGTTCGAATCCATCAATTTGACATAAATATATTGAACTATCTGAAGATAAAATTTTCAATTTTCCTTCTTTCTTGAATATTAGAACTGTTCCGTTTCTTAGAAAGCATCGACATATTTCATCTTCTATCTCTTTACAAGCGGGTCCTTTAATGATATAATATTGTTTTATATAATAGGGATCGTAATCTTCTGTACTCTGCATTAATTTTATAACTAATCCTGACGGTAAGGACGCTTGAAACTGAAAATTGATTGGCATTTTCGGTTGATTGAAACTACTTGAAACACGAGACCATTTTGAAAAATAATGTGAACTATGTTTTTTTGACACGCGCTGTTCTGGGGGTGGCGTAAAAAAAAGTTTTTTCATAATGCCACCTATAGAAATGGAAACGTGAGGTTTGATTCTTTTCAAATATTTATGTGAGTGTAATTTAGTCGAGCAAATTTTATAACAAGGAACGTATTGTTCCTTCGCAGCTTCCAATATATTCAACATTTTTGATTTAGTTTTCAAGAGATTAGAAGCTTCTATTTGTTTTGGTGTCATTGCGTCAACGTTTATTAAATAATCATGAAGCTTTTTTTCCATTTCCAATCGCGCAGTCATTACAGTTGGTTCAATTTCTTCCGGAACAACATTAATATTTGGTTTGTCGGAATTACTTTCGTGTTTGCTTACTTTATCATTTGTGTCAGTAGTGTGTGTACCTAAGTCGAGAATTTCAGTACTCTTTCTGTCAGATTTTAGATTTTTAGATTCCAAAACCGATATTTTTGTTACAGGATGCGTTTCGACTTTTGTGACCTCGGGACTTACACCGGAATTTTTTTTCGAGTCATCGTTTAAGCTTTTTTCTATTAGAAACGTATCTACACTTTTTGATTCGTCACATTCATGTTCATGTTTAGTTGCTTCCAAAGCAAAAATAATGCCATTTGCTACATTTATATGGAAACAAAATGTATCACCAATTATTTTAGGAGGAACTTGAGCCATAGTATGTATAATCAAACGATTATTTAATTTAGATATTTCTAAAGTGAGCATCTTTTCGCGCCACATCCATTCACTTTTATCAACTTTAATGTACGTGCAATCGTTTGAATGGACATTAGTTGTTGTTCCGGAGATCTGCACTCTATCGGAACCTAAGTCATACCCGCGAAAAACAAACGACTCGCCTTCTGCGGCACAACACAATGACAATTTTCTATAAACAGAATCTTCTTTGAATCTGTACGGAATAACCGGTTCGATCACTTCAGCTTTTTTACTATCCTTGCCTTTTCCACCTTTATCATCCTTTTTGTCTGATCCTTTACCTTTTCCAGATTTATCATCTTTTCCGCTAACATTTGCTACCGCGGGGCTCTGCTGCTTAATCTGATCTTTAATCGACCCCGGCTTAATGAACTTTTCCGGATTATAACCAGCACACTGTTCCAAAACTTCTGTCAAACCAATTTGGTTCATAAACTGGTTACGGTTCATGATAAGTTCTTTTTTCTTCACTTCTTCAATATCTTCTTTGTCGCATGCCTGATTATAAATTCTAGTTTCGTCCTCCAACCAATCCTTTTCTTCGTCCAACACAAAGTTAACAAAATCCCTAAAACAAACGGGAGTAGTTAAATTTGCTTCCCACGCATCAGAAACCAATCCGCCATCTATACTAGAATTGTGGCAGTGCAACAAAATGGTATCCGTAGGTTGAAAATAATAAAAATCAGCACAATTGAATGAGTTTGATGCCTCGTACAAACACTGCAACATAGCGGGCATAGTAAGCTCATCAACAGCTGTATAATCATCTAAATGACACTCGCTGGCTATTTGTGTTGGACGTTCCAACAGAAAACTTAAATCTGGACAAATATGAGTAAAACTGTTCTCTACGTCAAAATCAGGATTATGAAAATCACACGTAGTGTGTATTTGTTCACCGTGTTGAATCATTTTGATTTCATTTCCTTCTGAGTTTAGTTTCGATCTGCTGCGACAACTGAAACTTTTAGGAGCCGTCGAAGTGCGCCAGTTTGTTGATTTAAATGGTAGTTTTAAAATTTGACCCATCGGTGTTTGACACTTTAAATATTCGAGCATCAAACCATGAGTCGAATGAATTAGTAAATTTGTACTGAAATGTTTGACACCCGGCATTTCAAAAAGTCGGTCCAGTTCACGACAGCACAATATAGCTTCAGATGTGGTAGGTTCTTTAAAACGTTTCCACAGCATAGCTAAAATGGAATGCTTTAAAACGCGCAAGGTTGAGTTAAGCAAATCCATTTTTGGCGAACTTAAATGGAAGGTTTTTAAGGAGATATCGTCTTCATGGTCAATTATCTTTGGAATTTCAACGGCTGTCTCTTTTGGCAAAGCTAATTTTTTTCTATATCTTATTCCAATTTGATTAAATATTTTTTTAAATGTATGTTTGTAACCACAATGCTGTCTTTTAATATCTTCATTGTTACTGACTGGAACAGTATTAATAGATTTTGCTGCATGTGTTTCATCTACAGAAATGCTTTTGATTACATCACTGCGAAAAGAGACTTCCTCTAGCAAACAGTCCAGTAAAATGGGAATAGTGATGCATTCACATGGCACAGAATCCATAAGATCCGTGTATAATTTCAAGTCAACTAATTTTATTGATTCATTTTGTTCCTTCACATCAATCATTTTCATATTTCTAATGTACAGTATATGTTGCCTTTCCAAGTTATGAATATCATACATTAGAAAAGAAATATGATCAAAAATCAAACTTGAAACATCAATCACTGATTCATCCGATTCTTGATTACTAGAGATATCAGGCGGAGAATAATTAATAAATGCAGTATCTTCAAGGATTTTATATTTCTCTGTACTTGTTGTAAAACCGTTAAGAATATTCCAAAAAAAATTTAGCTTCCTTTGTTTATAAAATTTATATTCTAATTCCTTATCTACACGAACAGTAGAAGACTTCTTTGAAGTACCACTAACTTGTGAAGGGGCTACAGAACCATTTTTATTATTAGACCCGGTAACTAAATGACTCTCCACCGATGAATTTTCTTGAGGTAAAATAATTTCATCACCATCTTTTTTAAGTCTCACAATGCATTTAAGAGGAATTCCATTTCCAATTAATTCCATAATCAAAGCTGGATCATAAAATTCAGAAATTACTACATAAATACAAGGGCCGCCTTTTGGGGCGTCATTTATATAAACGGCTTCTTTCCATTCTTCTCCAATCTTAGCAAGTCTGGTTGGCTTTTTAATACTAGATCCTGTCTTGTCATCTTTTCCAGGTTTAGCACTCTTACTGTCTTTCTCACTTTTCGATTTGTCGACAACACCTCCGCCAGCCTCGCATGGATGCTCTGACAAAATATAAATCATCTCATTTTCTCGTTCTTTTTCTCTTTGTAACTCTTTTTGTTCCGTTAATATATTCTCCTCTTTTAATTTAAGTATTTCATATTTGATTATTTTGGCTATTAACTCGATTGGTACTGCTTCAATTCCATATTTTTTAACGGTTAAAAATGCTTCTTTACAAGCATTTGGATAATACCGTAAAGCCAAACTATAACATGAACTCAGTTTGTCAGGTTTTCCATCGCCCATATACTCAATAATTTTCTTCAGATAAGAACTGCTTATTGAACGTATTGATTTGCGTTTAGCCATATTTGCTTGTTCGGCAAATTCAGACATAAAATCACAATGATTCGCACTTGCTTCCATAAAATAGCCAATAAAACAATCCCAATTTTGCGTAATTATATCCATCTGATCCAATTCACTACGCCAATCGACAATCTCCTCTTCTTTTTCCTTTCCTTTAGTTTCTTTCTTCGGTCCCATTTTTATATATCAATCTTCTTTTCATCAAATAATGTACTTCAAAAAATATATGATAGGTATAATATATGTAGGTATATAAATGTCAAAATATAAAAACGTCAATATATCTAATAATATTATTGTCAATGTTTCATAGCAACTGTTTCTTTTTCAGATATTTAACCCAAAATAATATAAAAAATCTGGATCGAAAAGTCTTGCAAGAGTTAACTAACCTTCAATATGTGTGAGTCTATGAAAATGGTTTTATAAGAGCAAGTTTTTCAATTTTAATAAGTTTGTTCCAAGCAGCCAGCCAACGGTAACGAAACCGTCACCCGCATGCGCAATAGCTAAAACGTGTTCTAAAATCGCCACTAACAACTTCGCTTTAGCTACTGCGCATGCGGGTGACGGTTTCGTTACCGTTGGCTGGCTGCTTGGAACAGACTTATAATTGTCTTGTATATGATTTATGTTAGTTAACACTCTATTATTCTTCTAATAAATAAAAAAGTCGAGGATATTACTACACAAAACATTCGCTCAATATTTTATAAGTACTACGACTGTTTAGGTATTTTGACGAGTTTTCATTATGCTGGGCGGCTCGTCACGTTCGTGTTTGCGATCCAAAAGGAGATGGAATTTCCAGTCAGGAGCATCTCTTGGACAGCCCTGTTCTACGCACCAGGTAATTAGTTACATAAATCAAATGTATTTAATAGTCGGTCATAAGATACCTTCCCACCCTACAGGCATAGTGAGCGTTAAGTTCTTCAAAATTATTTTAACACTTTACTTACAAATAATTTCTAATCTATTTAGATTATGTACATTCATGCACACATTCTTTAGAGTAATTTAGCATGTTATGAACAGTGGCTGTCTTTTTTCATTGCAGTTAAAGATGATTTTGACCGCAAAAGTTATTAGTAGTATTTTCGATTTATGCAGTAATAGTACGCAGTTGAAATGATAACCTTGGGGTTTATTTAAGGACGTAGTCCTATGTTCGGGCTCGTTTTCAACCGTTATTTCAGAATTTTTTTTTAATATCAAAATAATGTACGATATTTTCAATTTTGTTACATGTTTTTACTGACATCGTAAACTAAGACAAAAAAATTTTTTTTGCTTAATTTTACGCCATTTTATAATTGTTTTTTTAACCTAAAGTAGACAACTTTAAGTGGAGGTAGGTGGGTAGCGCGGGTGATAACGTCACTTGGAGTCAACTGAATTATAAAAATTAAATTGGTTATAGTTTCGTAGGCTTGTGGCTCTATCCCGTACTAGAAATAAACATTTTTATTGGTAAATAACAAAATGGCGGGTTTTAGAAAAAAAACAACGAGAAAATCGTGATTTTTTCGTTGAAAATCGGTTAAAAAAATAGAAATAATTTTTATAATTTAAGTAAATCTAGTACCGGACGGAGCTATTGTTGTGTAGAATACCTTGTGCAAAACTGAAAGCAATCGGTTGTATACAATTGTTTCAATCACCCGCGCCGCTTAGAAAAACGTAGTTTTGAGAAAAACGCGTTTAAAGTTTTAATTTCAGATTTCTTACAAAAAAATAAAAATGAATATTTACACTAATCAGCTATGCCTGGTGTATATTAAACCTTCCGTTTCTTCAAAGGCATCGTTTTCTGTTAATTTGTTTGCTCTACTCTATAAGGGTAACGTGATAACACTGATAACAATTGAGAGGTAAGAGCAGGTAAGAGTCTCACCCTAAAACCGTTGCTGCTCTCGACTATATGCTATAGCTTTGTAAATATTTAATATTTTGGTCTAAAATTTCTACAGTATTTTCTCAATATATTAGACTTACTAAAAATGTAAAAAAAATAAATTCGTTTTTTCAAAACCCGAACACCAGACTACGTCCTTAAACGCCGGAAAAGAATAAAGCGTTGTTTAAATTAACTTTTTGAGCTTGTTTTTTAACAAAACGGATTTTATTATTAGCCTGCGACACATACAGAGTGATTAACACTAAGAGGCAAAAAATAAAAATTTCAAGGCTTGCAGGTTTCTGAACAAATAATAGGAAATAGGACATAGAAATTGCCGGTAAATAAAATATTTATTTAGGAATTCTTGACATTAGGTGTTTATACAGTATTATGGAAGACCAATTCTTATCTCTTTACTATTGTAGTTTATTTTATATCACGGGTAGCGTCGCTCACTCAAAGAGCCAGTGATATTAAAGAGTATAAATGCACTTTTATTTTCAAGGATTGGAAAAGTTCTAAATATTTTATAAATATAAGCTAAGAGGAATGAGCCTTCCATATTTTTGTATATTTTAAGTCTTGTTCTTGAATTTAAAATTAAAAGATAATTTTCCCAAGAATATGCAGACATATTTGTTTGCTACTTTTTTGGCAAAGATATTCATCTTTTTAGCAACACGCAAAGTATTTGATAAATTATATGCTCAACAATTTTTAAATAAGTCTATGGCTTACTATTAATTTTACGGGCAAAGTAAATGAGTTCATAAAACTTCACGCATCGATGTCGTCACAAATATCTAATGATCGAAAAAAAAGTTACTTCACATTTTTTTCCGTATAAGAATTGTCATGTTTGCCTCGTAATGGAAATTATCCTGTATATATCTGAAATGCAGAAATGCCTAAACTAGTAGCTTTGAGCAAATTCTACCTGATATCGCTAAATGACACGAAAACATTTTTTTTTTTACATAACACCATCATTTTGTACAAAATATTTACAAATTATATACAGAAACCTTCTTCGTTTAACGCTCTTTCTATTAGAGAAAACCGTATGAAAATCCGTTCGGTAGTTTTTGAGTTTATCTTGTCCAAACAGACAGATAAACGCGGCGGAGGGACTTTGTTTTATATATAGGTATTAGTGATGTGTCCACATGACTCTTTATTGGGAGCTGACTCCGTGCGCTCCGCTCACTAAAAAGAGTCGTTCAAAGAAGCGACACTAGACAGTACGCACTACACAAGAGTGCAAAGGTGTGAACTGTCATCATGCATGCTCAGTCGTCACGTAGCATTGAACCGCACAATAATCACACTCAGCTCTGAACCTATTTTAATATTATGATTCTGATCTTATATTATTCGCATTTCGGATAAACTTTAAAGTATAATAAAAGCTTAACAATAATTATGTTTATTGTTACAATATTATATCTTTGTCAACGACGTCAATGTGAATGGTTTAAGTCACTGTAAACTCAGTAGTATTGCACTTACAGTGTGTCATTCAACATTACATGACTCAGCAAAGATAACTCCGTACGTACAAAATTCACTAGTGCCACAGTGGCCTGTGCTGTGTGCGCTCTGTAAATGTGCGAATGCAACAGTACAGAACAGCTCAGCACAGAGCAATGGCGCTTGGAGTGAGTCATTCACAAAAAAAGAGCGACTCGCTCCGCTCCCAGAAGTGAGTCGCTCATTATGAACGTCTCGCTCAGGAGCGACACATCACTAATAGGTATATATAGATGAATCGATATTTAATAATTAATGGATAGCCTTGATGTATTAATATCGGATTTATCGCGTTTCAGACGTACGCGTTTATAACAGGAAAGAAGACAAATGCTCACCTTCACCCTGTTCATATAGACGATAATTTATTGACGTTACATGTAAATTATTGAAATTTATTACCAAAATATCTATTTACTTTCTCATCTCTCATTACTTGATGTACCGAAAGTCCTTGATGGAAAAGTTTAAACTCCTTTATGTTATATTTTGGATATATTTTAATGATGAAACAAAATATTAAACATGCCATTAGACGTATATAAAGCCTATCTTCGAACCTTCATTAGTGAAACTTTAAAACTTTTCATCATTTATTATTTAAAAAAAAAATCGAACTTCTTTATTGGCATTAAAAGCAAGACTTACCTTATTCGAGTATACAGAATGAGATAATCTGACATTTTAAATATAATATTAGAAAAAAATTTTTTTAAGACAATCATTTATTGCAGTGTACAAAAAATAAAAAAATATTTTGCGTGAGTTGTAAGCACTATGATAGTTCATTACTGACGATTAATAATAATTATGAACCTAAATTATTTTTTCTTCATAACTCGGTCGAAAGTACGTACTTCCGGCATCAATTTCAGGGAAGAAAGTCTAACATTTATGCATTGGTGGGATTGCAGGCCCGCTAAACTTTCTGCCTTAAAATTGGTGCCGGAAGCATGTACTTCCGACCGGCTTTAAAGACAAATAGTAATCATGTACAGCGATACCTGTCGCTATTATCCAATAGTTACTAACAGCTGGCATTTGTGTTTTTATGTATAACCTCAAAGCTGCTTGCTTGAAATTTATGTGTTTTTATGTAGTTAATTAATTTATTAATGTAATTTTGACCAAGGTATGAAGAAATGGTAAATTACACAAGGGCCGAAAGTTTGATATTCTTGCACTGCGCGCCATGATGCCCGAGGCGATCCGAGGGCATCATTTTTAAATAAATAAATCAGTTAGGCTTTAATGTTATTATTATTTCTCATAAGGAAGAAAAAGGTAATCAGCCATCTTATATGAATTTATAGAGAAAAAATGGAAATTTCGAAAATGTAAGATAAAAATACGTATTGCCATTTGGAAAAAAAATGCATGTACCTACAAAAAAATATACTTCAGCAGTTTTCGATTGTAAATCTAGAGTTGAACAAAATACTATTTAAAAATAAATATTTAACGCAAACTTTAAATGGCCCGACGTCGCATAAGAAATTAGACTTCAAAGCGGCGTTTAACACTTTTTGTTTAAAGATGTTTTTCACCACTTTCTATAGCAGAACGCGTTTAGAATGTAACCACTTTTTTCTTTCAGTGTGTGGATAATGGGAATAGTGGCGTGCGTTGGCAACGTCTTAGTATTACTAGGCAGACTTCTTGCCCGGGAACCGAACGCCGTTCACTCGCTCTATATAAGAAACCTGGCACTGTCCGACCTGCTGATGGGCGTCTACCTGTTTCTGATCGCCGGCGCCGATGAACGATATCGAGACTTCTACATCGACTACGAACATTCGTGGAGACACAGTGCCACCTGCAGTTTTTGCGGTGAGTGCTTTTGACAAATAATATCAATTTTATATGTTTGATTTTCTTTTCTCAATAATAACAATAACGAGTTTAATGTCCATTCCTCAACAGACACCACTCGTGCCATTCCAATCTTCCATTTACCACTGATCCGTTATTTTCTATATTTTTAACGGACTTCGAAAAAGGAGGTTATGCAACTCGACGCGTACGTTTTTAGGGTTCCGTACATCCGATAAAAAAATGGAACTTTTAGAGAATCACTCTCGTGTCTGTCTGTCTGTCACAGTTTATTTTCTCCGAATCTACTGAACGAAAAAAGTTGAAATTTGGTACATATTGTAACAGAACTGTTTTAGTTCTTGGTGGAAAAGATTTATTTACAATAGTGAAACGTTAACAAAACAGTTAAACACACAAACAAAAGTACTTCTTTATAACGTAACAGAAACAAAACAACAATTCTAACTAATAAAATAAAAGAATAAGTAAAAAGTTACTATTTATGTACTCAAAATATTTACAACACATAAACACGCCAAAGTTTATTTAGCACACTTATTTATTAATTATATATAAGAGATTATAAATGTTAAACTACACAGTTCATTTATCTATTTATCTCAGCAGTTACCTCAATACCGTTCACGGTACTGACTGTCAATTTATGTCACAACTATTTGTCGATTTTTAACTCGCTGAAGCACAATGTGTGACTGCCTCCCTACTGAGCTATTCCGTGGTTTACATAGGTATGCACTTAATAGTTCTTTCCTTTCTTACATTCATTGTTGTCTGGAAATTGGTAACAAAGCCCTTTTTACCTACGCATATTGTTAGAACAACACGCCGATTACTGTTCCCACAACTATCTGTGTATCGTTGTTAGAATGACGAGCCGATTGTTGTCTCACGAAATCCTTTGTCGTCGCAACGGGGATCGTGTAACAATATATAGAGTTAGACTGTTAGATGACCCAATCACGTAGGTATAGCGTAAATAAATGAATTCCGATTTTGAGGTTTGATTTGGGGGAAATTAGGAAATTAAAAAAAAAAACAAGTGCACCATGTGGCACACCAGATGAAAGGGCTCGTTATGAAAAATGAAAATATATATTTTTTTATAATCTTAAAATGCATAGTTTAAAAGATAAAAAATATACGAAAATTGAGCTTCCTACTCCTTATCTTTGAAACTACTGAGGATAGAATTTTGAAAAAAAATACGGAACATAGGGCCTCACGCATAATTCACAGGAAAACCTAAACGAAAATCATGTCTTAAAATTCTCATGGAAAACAGAGTGGTACGGAACCCCCTCCACGCGAGTGTGTAGGTACCTATATGTTTCGCGAAAGTTATTTGTTTATACCATAGACATACAACAAAATATTATTTTAATTAATTTTAATAAAATATCTTTGGTTTATATTCTTACTGTCTTATGAATAACATGGAATTTTACTGTTTAGGTATCATCATCAAAAATTCCATTTGCGCATAAGAATGTGAGGGTATAAACAAGTAACTTTTACATATAGTACCTATATATAATAAATTCAAAATTGTCAAAAAAATGTTTTGTCAATTATACAAAGTCTGAGGATATTATTATAAAAATTGTTTTGTAAAAAAATATTTCTTTATTATACTCATACAGTGTCAAAAAACGTGATTTTGGCGTTTTTTTCAATTTAAAAAAAATAATAACAATAAAAATGTCATTTTTACGAAAAAAAGTTGTTGACATTTCTTGTTGGAAATCGGTCGAAAAATAATAAAAAAAATTGCTTGACTGAAATTTTTACTTATAAAAAATTGATTTAAATATTATCACACCAGGTTACCGCCCGCGGTAAAATGAGTTTTCATAATCAGTACGGTCTCCTGCACTAAAATCAGCAAAAAATTTAATTCGAAACGGCAGCGCTGATTCCATTTAGTCTAGTAGAAATTATAAAAAAAATACATTTGATAGTAGATAATTACAAAGTAAATCTCCATTTAAAAAAAAATATTTGCTCCGACAATGATTTAAGCTATTGAATAAGAGCTTTTTCATCGCCGTAAATGTTAAACATCCTTTTTTTATAGATGTGTTTTATATTTTATTTATCGATTGGAAAATCTATCGGCTTTAAAAAAATATTGCGGCTGTTAAACACGACGGATAGCGCGTCGAAGGTAAAATATTATGAAACCGAATTACATATATCTGTATTCACTTGTTCGCTGTGTTTTCAATTTCAACTTTACACATAGGTAAATTCGCATTAAACTTCACTTAGTTGAGATGAGGGGAGGATCACTTAAAAGAATACCACAAAAGTGTATAAAAATTGCCTAGCACTGGCAATGACAAAATCACACAATTTATACAAATGCCCGCCGAACTGAAAAACAGTAGGATATTTTCATTGTTTCAAAGTTGATTTAAAATTTCTCATTCCTTCCAAATCAAATTCAAATAAGTACATTGAAGTTATTTAGAAGATTTCACGCTGCTTATAAAAATGTAAATTTTTAATTAACAATTAAAGTAAAAGTTATAAATCATTGATTAAAAAAATTATTAATTTCTTTTTTAATTAATAAATTTTAATTGGACTGTAAATATTGCATTTGGGAAAGTCATAGGTATCTTACAATGTTATCCATGAATTGGGGATATTCGCTACGAAAACAATATTCATAAATGCCTTTTTATTAATTAAAAGAAATACCTGGATTAAGGATGAGATTTTATTTTAATAGGAAAGGACTCCGCACAAACCTTATGGGACTTGGTTCTCGGTTAAATTGACCGACAATGTCTATAGTTTAAAGGTCACTAAGAAAAAGTGTCCATGGGCGTATAACCTAAAAACCAATAGATTTTTAGGTACAGATATGTTTAGCGAGATTTTAGATATAGGGATATCCATTGAATTCACAATCTTAAAAAATCCTAAGCTCCAGAAATATGTTTTCTAGTGCGCTGAATTCGAATATGACTATTATTTTATAATAATAATAATAAGTTTATTAATGCTAAGACTTAAATAAGTATGCACAAGTCAAATACATAAAGTATATACAGGTGACACCTTCCAGCATTAGCTAGTTTTCGATTATTTTTCTATTTATAAACAAAAAGCACAAAAGTTGAACATGGAACATGTTTGTGAATTCAATAGATATCTCTATATCTAAAATCTCGCTAAATATATCTGTGGCTAAAAATCTATTGGTTTTTAGGCTAAGTGCCCATGGAGACTTTTTCTTAGTGACCTTTAAACTATAAAATAAAACCATTTTCGATCAATTTAACCGAGAACCAAATCCCATAAGGTTTGTGCGGGGTCCTTTATGTAACGCTTCCTTGAGACAAGCCATTTAGGAGATTTCTAAAATAATCTTGATGACACTAATCTTAAAAATATATGTTAACCACAAAATTCTTAGAATTTCTAAGCACAACTAATACATTTTTATCCCTTTTTACCCTTAAATTTCAGGACTCAGTATTCCGTTTTCATGACGAAAAGCAATAAACACCCCATACAGCAAAATTATTCCTATGTTTTTACAACAGCGGTATAAACCCTAGTCCGTGTATTTAAGGTGGATATATATAGTTAAATATACTTATAACAATTATCCCCAATTTATTTCATGTTTGTATTATTGAAAATTGTATAACTGAATAATTTTCATTATAAATCATGTTTTCATCCTTTCAAGCTTTTCACTATTATCACCCTTCATCTCAAATCTTTTCCCCTCGCCTAAAAACGGTTCGCGCTCTCCCGACGCTATTTTTAAAGCTAGAGGGTTCTGGTAAACGCCAAATGAAAGACAAAGAATCAGACTACAGATCCTTCAGGCGAATTTTTTGAAAAACAGTTTCGCCTACGTGTGAAATATTACGTAACTTATTATTTTTTTCAAAAGGTTGTAAGTTTTTTCAGGAATTTTTTTTCAAAAAATTCGCCTAAGGATCTGTAGTCTGATTCTTTGTCTTTCATTTGGCGTTTACCAGAACCCTCTAGCTTTAAAAATAGCGTCGGGAGACCGCGAACCGTTTTTAGGCGAGGGGAAAAGATTTGAGATGAAGGGTGCAGGGGGTATTTACAGGGACGAATACTCTTAAATAATATTCTTATTAATTTTATATTTTCCTATTGTGTTATTCCACAATACTCCTCCCTTGAGCGCCCAATTTATGAATTGCATCTTATATGGAACGATTTTCTGTAACGCATTAATGATTTACGCATAGCTACCGTATCAACAAAAGTCATGTGTATGAAATTCATTGCATTTGATTATAGCCCCACCTTAACTAGTTTATCTTTTGTAAGCATGTGATATTGGTGAGTGCCATGCGTGTTTCTTAATATTTATGATAAAACTTTAGCCGCTGTCTCATATTGTGTCGTAGCGTTATTTCAAAGAGATAACAGGTATTCTATAAAAGACACTAATGCGATAGGCTCTCTTATCTTACTACATACTGTTTTTGGATAAAGCCCAGCATGTTTCAACACCTTCTCAAGTCGAATATACAACTGCGCGGAAATACAGGGCCACGAACTTCAGCTTTGCATGACAAATTAATCGGTCAATTTATAATAATAATAAACGTCCGTTTCTTGATTTTTATGTTATAACAGACGCCAATCGCACCATTACTATTTTCCATCTACCACACTTTTCGTTATTTTCTATATTTTTTTCAACTTCAACTTAATTAATCGCGCAGTGGGCGAATGAAAGAATTTTAGGACATTAGGATAAGGTAGGCAAATTTTGAGCATAGGAGTTTGACAGACAATCGGCCACGGCCTTGTATAAGGAACCATCTCGATATTCTCCATTTTAAGATACGTTTAAAATATAATAATATTAGTATGTTAAAATATTTAAAAAATTCACATTTATTTTAATCTGATTTTTTAAAATCTGACAGTAGCAATAATTCAGTGTTTCTATAGTTTCATGTCTGTAATACTAGATTTGAACAAATCAGATTCGGTGAAATATTTTGAGGGAGCTACGAATTTTGACACGTTCCATCCGATCAGACGGCAGTTGTCCCGGGTACGAAATGCCAGACTTTTTTGTGCTCAAGGGTACCTAAACTTATCGCTCAGGAAATTTCATACATGATTAAATACGACATCTTTGACCGGGTCCATCAACGTATTGTCTCCCTGCCAGACTGTGGTTTTTACGTTCAAGGCAGTGCCCTTAATGAATGCGCAAAAACTCAGGTTTGAGGAAATACTATAAATAAAATCGTCACTAGCTCCCTACCTATAAACATAATAGCAACGACAGATTACTATATTTTCGGCTAACTATAATATTAATTGACTTTAGAAGTTGGCAGTTTTAATCAAGCAGAATGCTGTTCGGTTATATCAAACTTTCGAAAGTTCATTTAGTAGAGATTAATGAAATAGTAAGAACTTCACACTTTGACTATCACGGCGAAGATTTGTAATAATTTTTATAATTATATTTGAAATATGTGGCCTAATTTCATCCACATGATTTGGAACTAAATTATGAATGTATTGTAAAGTTGCATAAATACTTACAGAGAACAAAAAAATGTTTATTTATCGAATTTCACGATCGAATCAGACATAAACCGCAATCGTAAAAAATCGTATCTATTTGTGAATTTTTCAATGCTTTGGCTCAGAATCCAGAGTTACAAAATAAAAATCCGATATGAGATTTTATTTAGCTCTGAAGACTTTATTTGCCTGAACGCAAAAGACTCCCGAAAACTATTCAGCCGATATTTCATCCACATGATTTGGAACAAAATTTATGAATATATATTGTAAAGTAGCATAAATACTTACAGAGAACAAAAAAATGTTCTATTATTTATCGAATTCACGATAAAATCAGACATAAGCCACGAAACGTAAAAAATCGTATCTATTTGTGAATTTTTCAATGATTTGGCTCAGAATCCAGAGTTACAAAATAAAAAGCCGATATGAGATTTTATTTAGCTCTGAAGACTTTATTTGCCTGAACGCAAAAGACTCTCTAGAAAACTATTCAGCCGATTTTCAGACGGCTTCCACGAATATACAGAGGCAATGTTTGAGGGGGTTTTAGCTTTATCTCATCATGCTATTACTTATTATTATTTGCGACGTTTATCACTGTGAATACAGCTTTATCAATTTATTATAATTTCATAATTGAATGATATGCTTAATTTGTAATTTGAAATTATGTAATATGCCCGTCACTGAAATAATTTTTGCCGATAAATTATTATGAAAATTTTAGTCAGAATCTCGCACTCTCTGGAGTAACATTACTTTGTTGTTTCTTTTCTCTCTTGTAGGTATATGTAATATACTAAGTATTCCTATAATTATATCAAATTCTATTGTATTGGGCTCTTATATTATTGTTTGTAAATTGTTCGGCCCTGTGTCATTTTTAATTAAATGTATTATTTGTAATTTCGTAAAAAAGACGTTTATTCTTTTTTTATTCGTTTGAATCTACGGCTGGATAGTTATGAAGGAAAACTACAAGAATGGGCCCAAATTCGCTTCCAAATTATTTTCAACATTATAGTTTTTTTTATATCTAAAATTCTGAAACAAGCATATCTTAACTATCCACCTAGCCAGTAATTTATTAACGCTACACATTGATTTTAAAAACATTGATTTAAGTACAAACATGAAAATATAACGAAGTAAAATAAAATGTACTTCTGACAGTGGCATCGGAGCCGTGTGAGCTGGGTAGGCTAGAGCCCTACCATCAAAATTTATATATATTAACTTTTATGATTTCTATATCAACTTTCATATTTGAAAGAGAGATAAGTGCGGCAGCATATGAGTGCAACCTAATAATTAATTGATGCGTGAGTTCGTTTCAAAAAAAGAAGACAGAAAACGAGTTTTCGGTAAAGTGTTAACTTGTAAATGACAATGTATGATAGAAAATAAACATCATAGTCATTTCGTGTTACTATGTCTAAACTTGTTTTTTTGTGAGCCCACCCATGAAAAAATTCGTTCCGACGCGACTGACTTCTGACAAAGAAAAACTTTTAACAAATGATTACAAATTACAACAATAATCACTATTCTTTATTTACGTCACAGCTATTTATTTCATAATCATTTACAATACAGTTAGCTGAGCTATGGCTTAGGGCCGTTGCACACGAGGCTGACTTTGCCGCTGGAATGATTGCTGGCTTAAAAATGGAAATGACTGCGTACTCGCGTTCGTGGTCACAAGATGGATTTCAAAATTAAAACCGGAGATTTTTTTCATGCTTGTTCGTCTGTTTGTTTTTGTTGTACATTATGATTCACACTGTAGATAATAATTGAATTAATATTATATAAGAATTGTATTAAGTTATGTATCACTAAATGTCAAATTTCGTTTTGTATAAATTCAATTATTTTCATTTTTTTTTCAATTTTTTCAATTTTCAATTCATTTTATGATTATTCAATAAAATTACTTTCATGAGTAAATTATCTATTTATTTAAAAACTCTGCGACAGTTTTGAGCAAAAACCAATCAGGAAAGAATATCTTGTCACGTGGGCGAGATAAGTAAACGTCCACAAACAAACATGGCGTGACAGTGTGTGTTCTGTTCAGAGTCAATAAGCGTTCACTTTTGCTAGCATCTGAACTGTCATTGCGCTTCAAAACAAGCGTCGTGTGAAGCGAAAACATAAAAGTCATCACGGAACCCAGCGCTTGTAATCTAGCAAGGGTTCTAGCGATAAAATCAGCCTTGTATGCAGCGGTCTTTATTTATTTCAAACAGTACCGAACTCGCGGTGCAATGCTCCTCATCTGCTTGTAATCTTGTATACCTCTGATGACGGTTTGCTTTAGAAGCGCCGATAAGAATCTAGAGAAAATTCGAAGTTTCCAGAACAACAAAGACAAGCGTAACGTGGTTGTCTGTATTTCATATGTATTCGCGTATGAATAGAATATTTTTGTAAATTGCAGGTTTCCTGAGCACACTTTCGTGTGAGTCGAGTGTGCTGATACTTTCCCTGGTAACCTGGGACCGATTGGTGAGCGTGACTCAACCACTGGCGCGTCATCAACCATCGACGAAGGGTGCCATTCTTCATTTGGTGGCTCTGTGGCTTATTGCGGCCATTGTAGCTCTTGCACCGCTGTCTGGACTTGCAGAACATTATTTTGGTGATGAGTTTTATGGCAGCAATGGCGTCTGCCTGTCTTTACATATCCACGATCCATTTGCCAAGGTTAGTCTCGATTCATATTATTTATTTCATAGTTTTTTCCTCTTTTTTTATCAAAGGAGTATACATAACATAAATTTAAAACAAAATATGTATGTTAACACTTTGACGGACTAACCGGCTTAGACCGTCATAAACAAAACTTCAAAAGTTTGACACGGTGGCTGAAGCCGTCGTATACTACGGAACGTTTTATAGCCAGACGGGTGTAGCAGTCTATTTTCCAGGTGTAGAATACATACCCTGTGTGCTTTGTGTTACCGTACAAATATCTACTAAGGCAATATTGTCATAACATAACAACTTATAAAAGTAATTCAATTTCAAACATATGAAAAGAACTATAGTGTCAAAATTGGAACAAAACTGAATTTTTAAGTGTCCGTCAAAGTGTTAAAAAACAAGGGTCCGAAAATTTTCGTGTACATTGGTAAGTAAACCTTTTCCTTAGCGACCTCATTTCTGATTAACCCAGCCATTCTTACTAATATAAGCACCTGAAATGAAAAATATTTCCAAACAAAATTCTTTATTTCCTGGACAACTTCCGAATTGTTCTATTTTTATCAATCGGAAGGCAGTTTAGCTCGTAAACGCGCGTGAAAATTTTTATAAGATAAAGAAAAAGTTTGTGTGGAAACACAAACAACGATAAGAACCTGTCGTAACAACATAGTGGGTCATGATTTTATGAACAACGCTCCAGCCTTCAGTTGTTCTTGATATTATATAGATTGAATTTTATCAATTACAATTTACAAAAACTCAGGACGCAGTGCCAAATCCTGCCGAGAATATAGTGTATTTGCTAATACAGACATTTTGGTCTTATGTGAAATTAAGTTTGTTTTTGAACAAAATAAAAAAAATCACCCCTTAAAACATTTTTTTTTATTTCAATAATATTATCAATTCTACATCTGTACTAAATTATATACTACACCCTTTAGAAAGTAAATCCATATCCGTAAACGTGTTTTCATAAAATTTGTAAGTCCGGTCCTCTCAGGTTGAGTTTATTAAAAATTTGACAGCATATTTTAATTCCTACTAAAAGGTTATATTTTAATTTTTAAACGATTCTGAGATTTTGTCAATATTTGTGGGTCCAAAAACTTTTTGCAAACTATATTATATTATACATATATATATTATGGTGTATTAGCCGTTACCCGTGGCTTCTCACGCGATTGAGACGAAACGCGGATCAATTTCCATTATTTGGCATAGTTACTCCTTTCTCTACGTAGACCCCCCTAATAAATTTTAAAATTGATGACATTCACGTGATCAAAGTCCCGACAAACCTTGAAAATGACACCCATGTTGATTTTTAGACTATTTACCTCTTTTCACCCTCTGAAGGTGTTGTTTTTGAAAAAGCACGAAACACGTGTTTATTTATTTGTGGACAGGAGTAATCCTGAGCATTTTCGAATTGATACAACTATCTTATATGATTAATGCAAATTTTGAACCCCTGTAACATCTTTTTAGGGGTTGAATTTTCTTTCAAAAATCTTTTCTTGGCGGATGCCTACGTCGTAATAACTATCTGTGTGCCAAATTTCAGCCCAATCCGTCCAGTGGTTGATAGATCAGTCAGTCAATCAATCAGTCAGTTAGTCAGTCAGTCAGTATTTAGATGTGCCCCCTATGGCAAATACACTAAAAAAGCCTCATCACAATTTCGTCACCACTCAGCTATAAAAATACGGGACAGCCTTATTTCTTGAAACTTCCATTAAGCTATTAGAGTCTAACTTCTCAGCGAAGTTGGCAATACCATTACAAACAACGTTACTACCTTCAGTTGTTAATTAATTCATTTATTTCAATCACAAATTACTGAAAAGCTTCAACTCCGTCTTCATTCTGTATATTTTAAATTATATTAATTATCAATTTATAATATTTTCCAAGTATAGGCAGGAAACGATCAAACAAAAGCATCCTATATAGACAAAGATGGCCGACACAATTAAACAAAGTGCTCTCATCACGATTTGTGCAAGTCAATTGTAACATTTTAATTTTCGGTATCTAAACGATTACAATTATTATGGAGCTGTTGAACAATTTGTTTGATGTCATATAATTAGAGAACTTCGTTCGCACACGCACTTCCGTCATTACAAATTCCCTTTCTTCTTCTCCTGCTTATCTTAATGCTCCAGTTTGGAATGGCAAATGTCTTAATTGCCGAAACACGCACACACAAACATACGGACCTAACTAAAACATTGCACATCAAGGTATAAATGGATGATGGCGGCGTAATCATGAAGGTACAAGATGCAAGGAGAGGGAACTTTCTCCACTCGTTACGTTCAAGGTCAAGTGCAATACTCAAATAACTTGCAATTGGAACGGATAACAATAACAGTAATTACCGATGAAAAAAGGTTCAAAAAATATATAATCGGTTGCATCGTTCTTTTTTTAAGGCCATCAACAGCTAATGTTACTCGGGGCTAGCACCCATTCATATTTTCAATGCATCTATACAGGCTGTCCGTTAATTGCTCGTATTCCACTCAGGAGAAGAAACTATGACTAATTTGGAATGATTTAACCTCTGTCACTTGGTGGTCGGGAAAATCGAGAAAATCTACTTTAGTTTTCTTTTTACAAAAATCCGAATTTTGAGAGTTAAAAATTAAAAAATTATATTGTAACAAAACTGTTCTAATTCGTGATAGAAAATATTTATTTACAGTAGTTAAACGTTAACAAAACAGTTTAACTGTTTTGTTAAACAAAAAGTACTTCTCTAACGTAACAGAAACAAAATGACAATTCTAACTAATAAAATAAAAGAATAAGTAACAAAGTTACTATTTATGTACACAAAATATTTACAACACATAAACACACCAAAGTTTATGTAGCACACTTATCTATTAACTATAAACAAGAAATTATTTATGTTAAACCAGATTTATATAATTGGAATCAATGGGCTATTATACCGCACTAGTTATTTATTTCTTAGTTATTTATTTCGTACTCGTATTTGACTATGAACTCAGTTTTTAAAATCTGACTGTCTGACTGACTTATCGAGTTCGCCTGGTCGTATTTATATGCACTGGGTATGCTATCCAGCGATTTCTGGAATATTCCAATCCTTTCTTATACCTACATTTATTGTTGTTACAAGTTTGGAATTTTGTTTCTTGCTACACAAAAACTCTTATACCTGAGTGCGTTATTGTTGTTGTCTTCGAGAGCATTCGACAGAAAGCAGTGTCGCCTCAGCTGGAGGGGAAACGTGTAACAATGTATTCTCACTTTTTTGCCTTAATTTTGCCATGATCTGATAGCTTACTAATTGGTCAATCTTCCTAAAGCTAAAAACCACGAAATTTACTGTTAGATTTTATGTTGTGTGTGAAAACTTACAATAAATAAAAAAAATTCTTCCCAGGAGTGTCATTATCAAAAAAAAATTACGCTTTTCCGACCCTGAGCGATAGAGGTTAATCATTAAAATTAGTTATATAGTTTCTTCTCCGGAGAGGAATACGAGCAATTACCGGTCACCTATATATAAATACGGGAAGGAAAAAAAGAGTATGGTACCAAATTGAGTGTGTTAATTCGCACACATTTTGATGAAACATACATTGTTCTCTTCGTTTCAATGTGAAGAACTGCACAATATATGTTTCATCATGATATTATGTACCTATTAACCCATGTAAAATAAACTCAGGAGAAATCCATATAATGACAAAAGAATGTCAATAACGTTTAAACTTTAAAATATAATGTAGGTATTATGGTCGAATTTTGACCACTGAGCGATCACCAGTCATAATAATTTGAAAATCCAATTGACACGCTTATTAGCTTTCGGGTTAGCAAGTCTGGAAACTGGGGGTTTGCATTAAATTAGAGGTAGAAGAGAGGGGAATATAAGTCCTTCACGTATATAAAAAATTGTTCTGCTATCAACAAAATAACGAGCAAGATACATGTTTTTGCTTGGTTGCGTGTCCCTTTCTTGAACACCTCCATGAAATCAAAATAATTATAATATTAAATAATGTCTCTGCGACTGTTGACACGGTGTCGATTAGCATATAGATTCAATTGTTGCGCGAATTCTGTGAGTTATATTGTACACATAAGTTCGTGTTTATTATGTTGTAAAGGCGTCGCCACGCTCTCTGCCTTACATACTGTAACAAACCTCGCAAAACTGTTGTTAGTTGGTGGTTAAAATATTTATTTAAAAAAGAAACGTTAATAAAACAAACTAAAAGTACTTCTCTAATAATAATGAAAAATAAACGAACTCTAAAACAGCAATAATAACACTAATCTACTGTGTACACAGAATATTTATTTACAGTTACACATTTATGTCTATTTATCTTATAATGGTTATTTATGTCACTATATTTATGTCTCGCAGTGTTCACTGTCACTGACCGATTCTCAACTAAACTGCCCTTGCCTTCTTCGCCAGCGCTGTTTATATAAGTTCTTCAAACACGTTCTGGAACATTCCATGACGTCCTACAAGCTTTTTTGCGCTTCCGATCAAAAATTAGGTGTAACAATACACGCATTGTTGTCTGTACAGTTCCGACAACAATGCACAAGTATTATTGTCAATACAACGCACTGCCGCCGCCTCTAGTAAGTGTATCGTACAATACGATATGGGAGAACAAGTTCATCTCCGTTTACTTATTTTTAACATTCGGCTTCCGTGAAACCTTCTGCCTGATTTTGACAGAAATAGAGGGCTTAATTCTTGCCCAAAGATGATTGAAATCGAAGTTTCGATCGACCGATGATAAATTCAGTGCTTACAATATAATGTCTGTGACTTTATTGATAACTAAAATTATTGTATAACCCTATTTCAAAATTGCAGAAAGAAAAGTTTTAAAACTCTTTAGTAATTTTGTAAAACGAGAAATTAGTGTGTCAGAGGCCATAAAATTCTGTAGTCAACCCACATCCTTAAGAAACAAAACTTTTGAGAACAATAGCAAAACTTATTTAAAACAAACTTCTACACTATCAAATATTTCGAAATGTTTGAAGCCAATTATATTAATGTGTGACGTTCAAGTAAAATAATAAATGTTTTACTGTAGAAACTTGGCAGTGTAGGATTAACTAAAACGTTTATATTTAGAAAAAAAGTCATTTTCTTTTTTTGAACCGAACGATAATTTATTCTATGATGAAATTAACGGGATACAAGGCTAACTATAAAAACAATTTTTATTCACTAGAACTTCATTTAATAGTCAACGTTTCGGCAGAAATTATTGTCTTCTTCAGGACCTTAAAAATGTCTAATTTTATTTTATGATAATTTATTCTTCTATTGAGGTTAGGGATTGTACATTATCATTTTTGACATTTTTATTCGCATCCGCACCGGCAACAATAGTTGCGGAACATCTGCATCGGCAACAATCGTTGAGGAACATCCACATTTGCAACAATCGTTGCGGAACTTAAGCGGATGCGGATATAATGCAAGGCATGACAGAATTATCGTGAGGAAAGGCTGCACTTGGCTAATTGGGATTATTATATTATTGAACTTTTGCGGGCTACTATTATTCATGAAATATAGCTTACCAATTCTGAAATTGCATTTTTAAGTAATGAAAATAATACCTTTCTTAAAAAAACTTTTAAAATAACAAAATAGTGAGGTCGGTATCTATCTAATTACAGTCACGTTATATGTACCTATAGGTATATTAAATTGGTACCGTCCTCAAAACTTTATTATTTTCCGCTTTTTAGTGAACTTTTTTGGAAGGTTTTTGAGGTTCAATTATTTTGTTTTAAGATTTAAATTTTTTAATTTTTGGTAGCTTTACGATATGTAGTTTCACGTTATTAGTCGCCTTCTTTCATAATATTTTATTACTAAACTAAAAAAAATTGCCGAATCGATTTAAGTAAAATTTATGAAACCAACCTGAAAGTATGCCTGCCCTATTAAATTTCATCAAAATCGATTCACAAATACTCGAGATATAAGCTGACATATATAAAAAATCTCCTTTTTTAAAACTCAATTAAAAACTACTGAACAGACTTTTATAAATATTTTATGATACCAATCCGGAAATATTTTGAAAAAAAAAATTGGTTGTCTGTAAAGTCGGTTTACGGACGATAGTTTTACGTGATAACGTCATAAAGAAACATTGATGAACTCTCTGACGCCACGCGAGAAGTGAGAGAAATGCGTACAAGCCGACGCTTGGTCCGATCGTGCCTCTCTATCGCTTATACCGCGCTCTCGCTTGCACGCTCAGGCTCAGGCGGAACGTGACACTTTTTCGTGCGTGCAGCCGGTGTTTCATCAATTTATAAGACGCTATCACGTCAAAAAAGACGTTGAAATTTTTCAAACTCCTCGAAAAGTTATGACTGAATATACATAAATAAAAATATACGCGTCGAACATAAAACCTCATTCTTATTGAAGTTGGTTTATAAGAATTACAATATCTTTTCCTTAATTTCACGACAAAGTAATATTTACCATCTGAAGTCTCATTTATTAATAAAAAAAATATTTTTTCTTATTATTATTTTCATATCCGCATCTGCAGATCTGTAACATCCCTGATTGAGACGCTTAGTTCGAAATCCGACGACGCTATCACAAAAATATAATTTCATTTTTCCTTGGCTCAGTTCACTCTACCGCGCGCGAGAAAGACTCATTTAAAAAGTACTTAACCGTACGTTTAAAATATTTTTATGTTTGGAGATGGCAAAAAAATGAAAATACATTGTAAAGCATAATGAAAGTGTTAATTTGATTTATTCTTGTAACACAAAAAAAGGGTGACGTGATTTAATTATATTGCGTGATAATTTTTGAAAACAGCTGACAGCCGAGATAATTGTTCAGACGGGTTTTCAATGTATGAAACTTTTAAAACACATTCAAAACCAAATAAAATAAATTTATATTCAAGTGAAATATTTTGTACCGTTAAAAAATATTTTCATTGGTTATAATATTTGCTCTACTGTAAGCATAATAGTGGTATAAATTCGATTTTGAAAAAAGCTTTAAAAATGATGAAATTTTATTTGATATAGACTGTGTGCACGAAGCCTACTAGCGCTGCTAGTGGGTAATAAGGAATTATTGAACACGCTTTTTATGGAAATCGCGACATGTTTCTATGGTGATAAGTCAAAAATTTTAGTTGACCATGATGTGTCAAAAAAAATGTAATAAGGAAAACTGATGTTAATTTTTCATACCATAAAATTCAGATTGTAAACCATTATATAAATAGCATAACATAAAAAGTACGTGAGAATTATTTTTTTATTAACTATGACGTACAAACACAACAAGCATATCCAGATTGCTTAGTTTTGTCCATGTTTTAAAATGTAATTAAAAAACTTCATAAAATTATAACTATTTTCACTTTTAATAAACACTGCTCACTGACATAAGGATTTGAGCTTGAAGTTTCCCCTAGTGCTCACCACAAACGCTCGCGTCGAAAAATTTATAACTCCGCCTCCTTGCACGTAGCCCATAGGTATAGATTTTATTTGCATTGTGAACCCAGAGGATACAAAATTTCAGTACAAAAGGCAAGAGGATAAATTGGCCTGAATCAGACGAAAAGTGAAATGCTTCCCCTTCTCCGACTTCAACCGGCAGTTGAGAGGAAAGAGAGGAAGAATCGTTTCTACTCTCTTTCTCTCTCTCTCTGTCAAAGCGTCATACGCACTCTACAGCTTGCGCAGTGTGTAGTGTGTGTATAAAGTATATGTAGCATTTTCTCTAGCCACGGTAACAAATTCCACATAACATTTCCTAATCTTGAAATAATTAAATCGCCAATAAACGAAGTACTTTCAGTTCTAACGTGCAAAAAAGTGTCACGCATTTTTTGAATGCAAGCTAGAACCCTTTTTTTAATTTACAGGAATTATCGTTTCTCGGCATGTGGCAGTAGGGAAAGGTTTAGCCACATCTTCCCCACCGGTAATCGAAGTCAGTACCGTCCGACTGCAAGCCTAGTGTTCTTACCACTATACTGCATCGCTCGACCAACAAAAAAAAAACTTACCTTCGCTTTACATACATAGACATACAATAAAAGAAAGATCTAACATCCCATGCATTCAAATCACGATTTGTTTATTATAATCATACATAGTTTCATAGTTTTTAATAAGTTGGAAAGAGATGGCTTTAAAAATGGCAATGTTGTAACGAGCCGTCTACACCATCATCTTAACCAGGGGCGTATGTTTTTTTCGGGATTATAAAAACAAGTATTTTTAAATACCACAACAGCTTTATTAGCGGATGTACATTTCGGGAGCTATGCTCTTATCTTCAGCAATCACTAAACTAATATTTTTATTAAGTATTTTTAACTTAAATTTTTATTGTATCATAATTTATGCATTATAACGTATTTAAATAGATATTTTGTGTTAATGGAATATTCCTATAATATTAGAACCTACCAAACAATTGTAAAGCCATATTTTACAATATTTATTTAATAAAACGAGCAAAATTGACTTGGATATAAGTTAGAAGTAATTAATACTGGAGAGGTTCTAGACGTAATAGAAATTAATTTTACATTTTTTAAAGTATTTACTCTAGAGTCTAGAAGATAAACTTTAGTATGTAATTCGGATTATAAATATTTTAACGTAGTTTATTTTATCGCAATTTAGTGGCTAATGCATTTTAATTTCCAAACGTCACTGCGTAATAAAGTGGCATCAGTCCAGTTGTTTGAGTGATTATAATATCGTTCTGGTCAAAATGATCTGAACAAATTTGAGCATACTTTATGACATGCTGGTTTCTAAAAAATAAATCCGTCTTTGCGCTCAAGGTTTTCAGTATAAAGCTACAAAGTATAAGTAAACATTTAAGTGAATTAAAATGTGCTGGAGAAGGTAAATGCAATGTTAACTTGTAAAAAATCCAGGTTTACTGAATTTAAATAAGTCCATCAAAATTACCTATTCAGCTTAAAAATGAGAAATCCAGCTTAGAATTTAACAATCATTTTTTTAATCCTCCATCAAAATATATTTTAAAGAAGTCCACATGTAAAATTGTTTTTGCAATTTAATAAAAATAATTTTCAACTACACCACTGCTTAAGCTAAAATATAACAAAATCCTACTTACCGCCGAAATATCGATCCGGGGTTAAAACAGTCCATCTTTTGCAAACTACGCACTGCCAAACCATTGGTAGATTGTCAATACTAATAAAAATAGATCTATTTAAAAAAAAAAACAAATGAAAAATACTTAATTATCGCAAAATGTCACAATAGCAGCACAGCAACACTGTAACCTCCATTTTGGACATACAAGGAATGAATCGAGTGAACAGTGCGTCTTACGTTCATGCAGCTTTGCCACAGGTATTTTCCTGATATTTATTGTAGGAAATAATAAGTCATTTTAAAGTAGAAATTACCTACACATATTATAATTTAGTATAATATTTTTACTTCCGCACTCAAAAAGATGCATTTAATATGTTATATACCCTCGTCTTCAATCACCGCACAAATTTGTCAACATTGAATTGTGATCAAAACGATGTATGATCGGATATACAATTGTATATCCTTATATTAAATATCTCTGTTTACATACTTCAGTGTTTCTAGTTAAGATTAGTTATTCGGGTTACAGTTGGCAACACTGAGGAAACGGGAAGGGAAACGTCGACATGTTTACCAACTAATAAACTAGAACAGAGGAACTAATACCTCCTATGTATAACTCTAGCAGACACTGGATGACAAAATTATTCGCATATCAGAATTAAGATCTATTTAAGGGCTCTTTTAATGACCCTAACTTAAATTTAAGGCTTCTTCAAAATCTTTGTCTTCTTTACGGTGGAAGTACGGGTTACATAGGTGGAGGTACGGGTCAATAAATATTATGACGAAAAAATAGAAACAAAACAAAACTAATTTGAAATTAGATTTTTATTTTAATTTGAATGTGTAACTTAAAAAAATATATATATTTTAATTTGAAGATACAAAAGTAACTTGAAATTAAAAAATTACAAGAGTAAATCTAAAAAAAAATGTCCGAGAAAACTTGCTTATTTTTTAAATATCTTTTCAACAATACCACTTTCGACCTACCGCGCCATTTAAAATTCGGGAGTTCTGAACATTCTGGAGCGAACTAATAGAGAAGCCAACATTTCCAGGGGAAAAGAATATCACCATTCGATTCTTCATTAGGGCTTTTATAATACAATTTTTCGACACAACTCTCTACGACTACCCGTTTTCGAAAAAAACGAGCGATACGCGTGGTCTGACTCACCCTGTATAAATTTAGAAGCCAATGTTTTCCTCTTTATAAATTTACACCACGTTTCAGACAACATTTTCTAGGTGTATTTTTCAACACAAGTTTCGAACAGACGAAATAATTAAAAAATTCGTAAAAGAAAAGAACAAGAATAAGACTGCATAGAAAAAATGTGAATTTAATTCTTTTACAAACAGTGAAAGTACTAAACGAGAGAGTTTTCCCTTCTTTCGGTGTCAATGAAAAAACAACAATGCTGTAAAAACGACATTAGGAAGAACTTTTTAGTAGTTTTTCTCTTGTACTTCAAGCCAAGTTACTTCTTATATTTCCTCGACTTTTCACGCATTTTTTTTTCTTCTACCAGGAGCAAGAGTAGGTAGCGCGGTCGGTTTGTAACAAAACAGAGACTGACAAAGACATCAACTGTGTTACCTGGGTCTAATACTAGGTCATAGTAGTTAGTAATACAACAGTGCTAGTGTACAGACGTGTTTGTGAAAGGATCTCCATATTTTTGCTAATTCATCAAAAATTGAAATTAGATATTTCTTTTTAACATATCATTCAACAAATAATTGAGATCTTCATACGATACATTAGGAAAATAAGATCTTGAAGCAATAAAAGAAGAGTGGTTAGACTTAAAAGTTAATTTGCAATTTGTGATTGTAAAATCAATAATCTACTATAAAATTAACGTATACGATTCATATACACAGTGACACTAAAAATGTCCGATACATGCAATATATGTAACACAAAAACTGTTGGTACTCGGCAATTTCCTAAAATTGAGTGTGTTAAATGTAACAAAAGTTTCCATGCAAAATGTGTCAACATGAGTGCTTCTGATATAGAATTCATATCCGCTAACAATTGTGGCTGGAAATGTAAGGAATGCACGACGAACGAAAAAGAATCAAAAAGGCGCGATTCAATTAGTAGCAATGATTCGGTGCTTCAGGAAATACTTAAACAACTGAAGGAAATCAATACCAATCAAAAAGACATGGCTGAATCCTTGAATTTATGTCATGAAAAAATTAATGAATTCAATAATGTGATAGTTGAACAGGAAAAGAAAATCAACACATGCCTAAATAGAATAGATAACTTTGATTCAATAAATAAGCAACTAAAAAAAGAAAACGAAGAGCTACAAGTGATTATAAATTCACAAGAACAGTATGCGCGTATTAACTGCCTTGAAATACGTGGAGTACCAGAAGTTCGCAATGAAAACATTATGGACACTTTAAATTCTGTTTCCCGAGCAATTGATTTCGAATTTCACTCATCAAAGATCGACATCGCCCACCGACTTAGCATCAATCCAAACCGTCCGCAAGAACCGCGTGGCATAATCGTCAAGTTCATAAGAAGAATTGATAAAGAAGAATTCCTAGCTAAGAAAAGGGATGTAGGTAGACTAGCGACAAACAATTTAGATGCGGAATTAGCTAACCTGTGTGATCAACCAAGACCCATCTATATAAATGAGTCATTAACCAGAATAAATCGAATATTATTTGCGAAGGCAAGAGACTTCAAAAAAACAGCCAACTACAAATACGCGTGGACCAGGAATGGTAAAATCTTTTTGCGTCAAACAGAACAGACTAAAATCATAATTGTTAGTTCAGAAAATGTTCTTAAAAATTTATAGATTTAAAACTAAAATGTACCACTGTTTTGGAGTTTCTGTTTGAATATAGTTGGCGTAGGTAAACAAATAGTAACTTGCTAGTTAACATGTGAAAAGTTGCTGCATAAATAAAATAACGTTTGTTTGTATCATCCAAACAGAATCTAAAATTGAATATAAATAAATTCACTAACTTATCTTGTGTTTTAAAAAAAAATGTACTTTTTCTTTTCTTTTTTCTTCCTTTGTGTAGAACCACATGGGTATTGCAAATGCAAATTGATTTTGGGTACTAACCATGCCAAGACGAAAAACGTTTTTCTGTGTTTTTTTTTTTAAATACTTTTTGTTTTTTTTTTTAGTTCACATACAATTTTTTTTTCTTTTATTTTCTTAAATATTCTTTCAAATACAAATAAACACACACTGAAAATATTGGATGGTTTCTTTTTTCGATGAAATAGATACAATAGAATCAATCGAAAATGTGATAACGGACGATGTTAGTATCGTAAATAATATAATATGTACAGAATTTGAAAATTTAAAAATCATAAACCTAAACATACGCAGCATAAATAAAAACTTTGACGAGCTGATTTTGCTATTATCATCTTTTAACCATGCTTTTGATTTAATAGTTCTTACAGAATGCTGGTTGAACGATATTTATATACCGAAGCAAATAACGGGATACAATAGTTTTAAAACTAGTCAACACCAACATCAAAACGATGGAGTAGTGATCTACATCAAAGCCTCACTATCAACAACAGTTACTGAAATATCAATAGTTGGTTCAAATGCATTACAGGTAATTATCAATGGGAATTTGGTTGTATTGTCCATCTATCGTTCTCCATCCGAACGCAATATCCTACCATTCCTTGACGATCTACGACTAAATTTAGACAAAATACATAAATACGAGACAATAATAATAACTGGCGACTTCAATATCAACATATTATCAGCGTCTAATAGACATCCACAAGCAGACATGTATTTAGATCTACTTACAGAATACAATATTCGACCAGCAATTACCAAACCGACTCGAATTTTTAATGAAACCGAAAGTTGCATTGATCACTTTATGATCAAAACGCGACTCGCAATAAATGCTGTAATATTTGAATCGACAATTACTGACCACTATTCTACGATACTAACCATTAACTACAACCTAAGACATAATGTGCCACAACCAAAAGCTATCAAATCCGTAACGAACTACGAAAATCTCTTAGAGTTTTTAAACCGGGAACCTTGGACTGAAACAATGACGACAAATGACGTTAATGTAGCAGCCGAAAAATTCATACACACATTTCAAACACACATTAAAAACACCACAGAAACCCACACATTAAAACACAAACATCATTCACTAAAACCATGGATATCTGTTAATATACTAAAGTCTATACACAAAAGAAATAAACTGCACCAGAAGGTAAAAAAATTCCCCTTAAATATACAATTAAAAACATATTATCTACGATATAGAAATATATGCAACAGTATAATAAAAACAGCCAAAAATACATTTTATAAAACACGCATAGAACAACAAGCTCACAATACACAAAAAATATGGCAAACTATAAAAGAAATAACAAATACAAATAAAAATAAAACACAAAATACACATATCGTACATACAGACAACTCCATTATAAATACAGACACAGACCCAATGGCTGCTGCTAACGTATTTAACGACCATTTCTCCACCGTAGGAAATAGACTAGCAACACAACTAATAGAAAAACTACAGACGACCGAAGAAGACTTAGCTGATATGACAATACCTTCCCGTAATTTACCTCATTCTCTATTTCTTACTCCTGTCACCAATAGGGAAATTGTCGAAATTATTAACGACTTAAAGACGAATAGTGCACCTGGACCAGACACGTTGCAACCTGACCTTTTTAAAAAAACCAAAAATTATATTGCCCAACCATTAGCTCACATAATAAATTTAAGTTTTGAAACTGGCGTAGTACCTGAACATTTTAAGGAATCCATAATATGTCCCATATTTAAATCTGGAGACAAGACCGACGTGACGAACTACAGACCAATCTCTCTTTTAAACACTACGTCTAAAATTTTAGAAAAAGCCATTAAAAAAAGACTTACACAATACTTAGACAAACATAATATATTATCATGTAATCAATTTGGATTCAGACATGGAAAAGGGACTAACGACGCTATCGTAAGACTAACAACTGACATAGTAAGAGACGTTGACAAAAACTTGAAATCTTTGGCAATTTTCCTAGATCTGGCAAAGGCCTTCGATACGGTATCACACAAAATATTAATACAAAAACTGAATAACATAGGTATTCGAGGTGTGACTCTGGATTGGTTTAAGAGCTATCTCTCGGGGAGAAGACAGGTCACATCTGTGAATAAAACAATAAGTAACTCACAAATCATTAAGTATGGAATCCCGCAGGGTACAGTACTCGGACCCATCATGTTTCTGATTTATGTGAATGATTTATGCAATCTTAACATTGATGGTTCCATAACGTCCTTTGCAGATGATACTGCACTATATTTCACAGGTGTGACTTGGAATGAGACATACAACAAAGCTGAGAGTGGATTGGCAAAGGTGGCTAAATACTTAGATGACAATCTACTGACATTAAATACAACCAAAACAAAATACTTAACTTTCAGCCCGACAATCACCGGACAGCCGACTGACTTAACACTTCAATTACATCAATGCAAACAAAAAAAAACTAACTGTGACTGCACTATACTGACCAGAGCCGACAATATCAAGTACTTAGGACTCACAATAGACAATAGATTAAAATGGGACACGCATATACATGATCTGACGAAAAAAATACGCAAACTAACTTATATATTTATACCGTTACGACACATATTGACAGCGACATTAATTAAAAATGTGTATTATGCTCTTTGCCAATCCTTACTCACATACGGTATTTCAGCATGGGGTGGTGCTTATGGAAGTACCCTAGTACCGATAAAAAACGCTCAAAAACTGATCCTAAGAGTCATAACCAGGAAAAACCCTAGGTTTTCGACAACACAATTGTTCAAAGAATTTAGAGTTCTAGACATCTCACAGCTATACATAAAATCCATATTAAACCTATATCATCGAACTCCATCTTTACAAAATCCATTATCCCATCCTCATGATACTAGATCTCAGATTCAAAACTATGAACAACTACCGAAAATGTCGAAGACCTTTGGCCAGAGACATATGATCTACCTAGCCCCAAAAATATACAACCACATTCCCAGCGAAATTAGGTCTGTGAAGCATAACATAAAAAGGTTCAATAGGTGTTTGACCAAATGGCTAGTAACCGATGAAGCAAGGAGAGCCTACCATATTCTAATCTAAGAATATGATAGGCTCTCGTTGCTTCTCGCTTGACGCTCCTTGATTCTCACTACTCACTTATTATATGCTTCTTCATTATCTCAATCGTCACTATTCTTTCATTCTTTCTTTGTTTTTGTTTTCTTCTTATTTATACATATCTATAACTACATTCATCGAAATAGTTACCATACAGACAATCACACACAAATTCACAAACATTCCCCCCCACAAATACATGCACACCGTATAACACTAAACACATGCACCAATAAACCCAGCCACACACACCAACACACGAAAGACAACACCCTACACAATTATTATTAGTAGTACTATCAGTATTAACCTATCCTAGCACTGGCTCTGCCAAGTTGGATAGGTTAATTCCACAATTTAATTGTATAAATACATTGTGTAATATCTTTTTTGGGAATAAATGTATTATTATTATTATTATTATTATTATTATTTTTTATTTATTATTTACTTTATTATATAGACGAATTTTGGTTTGTTCCAAGCAGCCAGAGAACGGTAACAGAACCATCACTGTCTTGCTCAGTAGCTACAACCAAACTATTTATATCGATATTTGAGCTACTGCTTAAGAAAGTCTTGCGCAGTAGCAAGACTGTGACGGTTCTGTTACCGTTCTCTGGCTGCTTGAAACAAATCAAATATGAAAATGTCTATCTATCTATTTTCACGTTTTCAATACTTTTTCCGTTATGTATTTAAATCATATTTAATTTTTGGTAATTTGTGTAATTGCACTTTTTTAATACTTGTTAATGTTATCATGACTCGTTCTATACCGTTTACCAATTTTTTAATAAAGTATGACTATATGACTAAGCCAAATCGAATGCTACACATTTTTTGTCTGTCTGCCTGTACGAATGGATCATTTAACTCAAAAACTACTAAAGCTATTGACATGAAATTTACACAAGTTATAGCCCTCACACCATTAGGATCACGGAACGAAACCTTGATCAAGTAGCGCTAAATAATGTTTATATATCTCAAACGTAGATATTTGTTATAATAATAGTAATAATAGCTTAGCGTTCTTACTGCTGAGAAAAGGCTTCCTTTAGCTTCTTTCATCGATCTCTATTAATTATATCAAACTGAAACTGGTCCACAGGGGCTCCTCGAATTTTGTGAAATCATCGAGCAACCTTTGTCTACCTGGTTTGCGTTTTAGCTATGACTGGAGGCATATTATAGGCTATTACACCGATTTTTGAAAAGTGTTTTAAATGAATCCTAAAGTGATACAATTTTTATAATAATATTTTAAAACCAAATAGTGCCATAAAAACGACTAATAATAATTTATCAGTATGAATTTTTGCGCGAAAACGACTCGTGACGTCACTATGATTGTAAATAATAACGATAGTCAAATATTTCATTAACATCTGATGAGAACTCTTCCATAAATAAAATTATCGACCAATTTTTCAGACAATATATTAACAACAAAATATATAATTAATACATTAACGTTTCGGTCCGGTTTTGGATCTTCTTCAGAACTGATCTAATATAGTAACACTGTACAATAAATTAAAAATATTTAAGATTGCTATGATTATTACATTATCAGTGTAAGTTTACAAGTTAGTAAAACTTAATGTATTTCATTAAACGTATTTATCCTTGGTAGATTAGTAGTACCTACTCTGTGTTTTTAAGAAACCGTCTTTCATGATGCGAAATCAATAAAATACGGGACAGAGGTCTATAAACGTGGTAATATCTTAAAAGAACTTCAAAATAACACACAGCACCACTAAAACATAGCTAGTTTACAAACGAAGTGACGTTATGACCGAATCCAACATGGCGAACAGTGTTTTTGACTTTTGAAGAACAAATTAAAAAATGCAATTCTTAAAATTGAATTATAAAATCTATAGTGCATTATTATGAATAGAAATCAACATTTCTCGTTTTCTTTGTACGAAATCTATCAAGAATACGTATTATTAGATTTTTTTACATGGTGCAAATTACTCTATTGTCCAAACACACGTAATTTCTTGAGCTTTAGTTTTACAACAATTGTAAATAAATAAAAAATATCTACTAAACTTCTCAAAAAAAACGCCAATTCATAGGAAAATAGAAAAATATTTCTAGTACATCTGTTATTTTCTTTATTTATCTTAAAGCGTGTATTCATATTTTTCCATACCTATTTGATATTTTTTGACGGATGTAATTGAATTATTCATTCGTTTTGAGAAATCTATTTGATTCGCTTCTATTTCTTTCATGCTACGTTTTTGATAAAGATTTTTATTTTTAACATGTTACAAAGTGCTTCGATATTACGCTAAACTGATTTCAGATACAGAAAAATGATACTGAAAGTAGGTTAAACCAATTTTCTTGCGCTATCATTTTTGTTGTTCGTCAATGTTCCGATAAACTTGTTCACCAGTGAATCGTTTTGAAAATAGTTTTATAAAAATGTACTTTGAAATTATACGTTGCTTGTACTATGTTATATCTATGTTGCAAATAAATAAAATCCACGTAATAATACGTGCAAAATTCTATTCCAATTGTCAAAATGACAGATGTTTTAACATACAGAATGTCCCAAACATTACTCGCCAGGCCTGTGTCTCGATTATTTTTGCAGGTGTACAAATATTCCTGTATATTCATAAAGGAGATAAAAAAATAGCTGATTTTTACTTCATAATAAATATATATTTAACGGTTCAGATTCGGCCATATTGGAATCTATTTTAATTGTTTACGAAGGGTATCTACGCATACTTTGCTGCCTTTGTTGTTCATATTGTTTAAAATGGTAACTGACAGTCAAATTACTATTGGATTGGAAAAATCGTATTTCTGTCGTTCTATTTTACGCACTAGGGTGAAATGAGTGTTTTTACTATTGCTATACGAACATGAAAAGCAACTATTTAATAGGGATCGTGCTAAAATATATTTATTATGATGTGAAAGTAAGATATGTATTTTACAGGAGGCACGTGCAAAAAATGCAGTGTTTCTCGACTCGTATGACTGTTGAAACTCGCTGACTCTTATTATAAGCTAATATCATAAATACATAAACTATACTGTTATTTTAGATTCAAAAGTTCTCTTTTCAAACAAATTGTATTAAACTGAAATGGGAAAGCGGCAATTGTTTTAAAATAATGCAATCATCAAATACAGCATCCCATACAAAAAATAATAAAAATGTCACTAAAACTGGCGGAGAAAATATACGGTTATGAAAACATCTTACATTATTTAAAATAAAAGTTACTGTGACACCGACGATCGTAATACCTACTCTCCTCCTTGTCTTTCTATGCATATAATATTGTGATCAAAAGGCTAATGCGCTTATGTCAAATATATAAGGTAAAATACGATCCCATTTTCTTAAAAAAATCGTAGCCAAGTCTCGCGTTGATATTCCACTAAAAACATAAATGTCAAAAAGGGTCCTTACTAAGTACAAAAAAAATTCCAAATAAGAAATAAACAATTAAAATGGTTATAAATTTAGATAACTTTTTTTGTTATTTTTAGGCTTTCAATTTTTGTGTTACTAAAAAAGATTTGATTCTAATAAGAATACATTTAAAAAGCACGTTGTGAATTTGTGTTTCAATAAGCTTTCAAAATTAAAAAATTTTAAAAATAATTTTATTCTAGCAATTGATTGCGCATATTTTTTTTTCTCTTTCAGCTTTCAAATTAAAAAAATAGGTATATTAAATACATAACAGAATAAATTTCAAAAAAATACCTTCTTTGCACTATAGAAAACCGTCCCAATTAAAATACATACGAACCTTCCTTGAGGGCCCTGTCGATATTGCGTTTTATGTGGAACGATTTTCTATAACGCATTGATGACTTCCGTAGGCACCATGTCAACCGTTAATGAACTGCTCATTGAGAATCTACAAAGATAGTTGAAAATATCAGTCTAAAAATATTTTATAAGAAGTTTTGAAGTGCAGTTAAATTTATGTAGAAATAAAAAGTTTTTACGCAACGTTTAATATAATGAAGTCAAGCTATAGAAAGAAAAAATTACAAAATATTTGACATAAGCCATTTTGTCTTTTGGCGACAGATATCTTTTCACGAGGATGCCTTCCTCCATATTCTGACAAATTGTGATAGTTTAAAGTTTGACTTTCTTTTAAAGTGTGAATAATTTCGAAGGGAATATGAAAGACATCGGATATTACGGAAACAATATTTTCTCCATGTAAAAAATACAGAAGAAAGCAAGCTGATCAGTGGCATACCTAATATTTTTTTAATCAATATTTTTGAATTATAGACGCTCCACAACTAAAGTCAAAAATGTCGATTTCATATTTTCTTAATACGTAAAAGACAAAATGCGTGCCGAAATAATTGCCTTTCTGCCTTAATTTCTGTTATATACTAATACAAATTAATAAATGTTTCTTAACCAATTAAACAAACTATGGAAGATTCGCTTATTATAGGTCGTGACTCATACACTTATGCTTCACAATACAATATAAGCGGCACATATTTATGCATGATACGTGTTATTTCATTGCTTCTTCTATCCACTAAGCGAACGGTATTGAAATAATGAATCACACTCTACTATTTCAGAACCTTAGTATAATAGTATCTATTGTAAAAAATAATTTTTGTTAGTTAGTGCACGCGACGTTTCGACCATTATAATGGCCAAAAATAATAAATGAATTTTATGAATGGTGGAAGGACGAATAAATATGGTGTAGGAACGGGTCGTTATTTAGTGTTGGCTGCTTTTCCAACACATTTGACTTCAAAGCTACCGTGGCGACATCCAAAAGAAAACAACGTCTAAGCAAAAGCTTAAAAGATGCTTGACTTAGTATCTGTGATGCAAGTTATATTTGAAAGAGTATGTAAACACGTCGTACGAGCGTAATGTCGTGGTGAGGTTGTAGTATATGAAAAATAACCACAGCGCTCCTTATGAAGTCTGACGTCTACGGGAGCCCTTTGTGAAATCAGCTGCTAAAATAGCTTTTCGACAAATTGAATAGATTCCCGCTATTAAAAATTTTCAAAAAAATGGAAAGCTATTGGTTTCGATTCGTTTTTTTTAAATCGAGTTTTCATCAGATCTCGACGTTTTGGGATTCTATAAAGCTATTCTGACTATTTTTGTATGAACGTCCATCCGCATGTGTGTGTGTGTGTGTGTGTAAATGAATTTTTGGTGTACGATATCTTTAGAGCAGGGGTGTCAGACTGATTTTTCTAAAAAGCCATTTAAAAGATTTAGGGCGTTAGCGGGCCAGACCCTAAATTAAAAACTGAAACACATACTAAATTAAAATCTTTATTTATTTAATCAATTTTCATATAAAGGTAATAAAAATGGTAAATTATCTTGAGCTTGAGGATCCAGACACCTAAGGTCTCTTGTTTTTCATAAGCTCATATAGGTGTCTAAAATCCTCAATGGATAGATTCTGGTTGCGGGCCGTATTGAGATAACTTAAGGGCCGAAAGCGGCTCGCGGGCCGTATCTTTGACCTCACTGCTTTAGAGTGAATCAACATAACCAGATCGGGTTGATAGCATTCGAAAGGGTTTGATAGATCTGATTAATTTTTTTCACGTTTTAGTCGCATAAGTCCTAGTGTACCAAACTGATTTGTTTTTAAATTTAATCAGCTAGAAGTCTTGAATAACTCTCAATCGCCGAAAAATATCCTGAAATCGGTTGATAAGCTTAAAGAAAACAATAAAAAAACTTTTTTATAATAGAAATTTTCAAAACTATTTTTATTGACAATTTTCTGTTATTTCGTTTCGTATTCAGAACATTTACGTACTTGAACAAACACATAAAATCGTAAACAAGAGAATTCCATGACTTTGGTGGTATTCGAATAATTTGTTTCAATAATTAGTTTAGTTTAAAATTAAGATATTTTATTACACTAGCAGATGTGAACTAAAATAACGGTGCAGTTAATTAGAACAATTTTAATTTAATGTGGTTATTTAAAATCAAAGATGCGCAAGAAACCACACAGAATTAGTTTGAAAACAAATGGAAAAGAGAGAGAGAGAGGAAACTTACCGTGTATTCTCATTAAAGAGGCTAGTGTTTTAACTCATAGCCTGTAGCAGACGTGAGCAACCTTCGAATGACTCCGGCCCACGCAATCTTTGTATTTACACCGCGGAGTTTTTTGTTCAGTTCACCCAGTCTTTTTATCTAGCCTGTGGAATTTTTCATCTGGCGTGTAGAGTCTTTTCTTCCGGCCCTCCGCGGAGTCATTCCATCTGGCCTATAGAGTTGTTTCATCCAATCATTGAACTCATATCATCCGGCTCGCGAACTCCTCTCATCTAAATGCCGCTGTACCCGAGGCTAGAAACACTGCAGGGACTTCTGCTGGCCGGCAGGCTGGCTACGAGGATGGAAATGCCGTCACTGTGGGCTCGTCTACTAGCTCACAAGATAGAGTTTAAAATTAGAACAAGGGCTATTTTTCTTGCTTGGTCCTCTGCTTTCTCTGAGCAAAAACCAATCAGGAAACAGTATCTTGTCACGGGGACGACATGAACAAACACCCACAAACAAACACTGTACCATAGTGAGTGTTCTATTCAGAGACAATAAACGTCCACTTTTGTTATCGTTCTATCACTGCGCGCGCACCGAACCTACCTACAAAACAAGCTTGAAAGGACGTCTCGTGTGAAGCGAGCACATACAAGCTATCAAGAAAACCAGCGCTAGAAAACTAGTTGTCAAATCTAGCAAGGAATATAGCGGCAAATCCAGTCCCGTGTGCAGCGGCATTAACTCACGGAATCTGTACATCGAACCCGGCTCGCGATATCTATTTTGACAGGCAATGTTTTTTTCATCCGATCCTCCGAGTCCCATTGTCTGCTTCGTAGTCACCAGGCAAGTTCTGTAAAATGTTTCATTTGCTATTTTTTTTTTATCATTGCATTTCAATTTTTTAAGAAAAATAACTATTTTTTTTTTGAAGCTATAATTCTTTTGACGCGTTACGAAAAAAAAATGAGAGTGAATTTTTACGATGCGCGCGCACACTGTAACACTAAATTTAACAGCATGGAGCTGCTCACAGAAAAAGGCTGCCGACAGAATAGAGGTAGCCACCATGTTCGAATGCGATGCGTGTAGCGTCTAATAGCGGTATAGTTATGCTAATCTCATTCGAGTCCATTTACTTATTATTTTATTTCAATAAATTATTTGCATGTAAATTAAAAGTTAGTTTTTAATCTCGCCTTGTCGCGCGTACCTAAGTACAAGCATTCATTTTTTTAAATTTGTTTTTTATGTAAAAAGGTAAACTTTTCATTGACGAAATATTTACCGCAGTTAGCAGTGTAATTCATAAATCGAAAAAGTTTACCCACGCCTAGACTCCACAAAATGTTCTTTCTATACAGAAGTACTAAATATGTAAACAAAACTAAAATGTCATTAAATTTTATCTGAAGTCTTCTCGTAATGCTTAACAGACATAAACTCTCAATATCTCAAAATACGTTTAGTTAATAAATTAAAAAAGACATTTTGTGTCACGGCCATAGAGATATAAGTAACTAGAGTCCGCGAGTGAGCCTTGAAAGTGTCTGCGATTGAGAGAGAGAAGGTTGCTTACAATTCCGTATTACTATGGTAACTAAAGATATAAACAGCACATGACTAGTTACATAAGAGTGTCGTTTTTCCCCGCCCTCCCCTCTTCAGTTAACAATCTGTCAACGAGCGCTCATGAGAGAAAGAGAGAGAGAATGATACGGAACGATTGCAGCGTTCTCTCTCTGAACTGCAGACACTTTCACATATGGCAAGCATACCCGCTAGCGTAGTCTAGTACTTATATCTCTATGGTCACGGCATAATATGTCCGAAACGAAACTTCTTATGTGTGATAAATTTAAAAACTTATTTTTGAATGCCTTTGTTTATGTTACGTTTCTATGGCTTCGTCGACACGCATTTATAATAATAATAATAATGCGTTTAACGTCCGTTTAATTTTTAGCAGTGGACGAATGAAGGAATTTTAGGATATTATGATAAGGAGGGCAAATTTTGAGCATAGGAGTTTGACAGGTAATTGGCCATGGCCTTGAATAAGGAACCATATCGATATTTATCTGGAATTATTGAAGGAAACCATGGAAAACCTCAACAAGATGGCCGGTACAGGAATTACCGTTTATCGGCGAGAGACAGCAGGATAAAGTCCCAGGCACATCTGCCACCGCCGAGATTCGAACCCGGTACCTCCAGAATGCGAGTCTAGTGCTCTCACCACTACGCTACACCGTAGTAGTTAGTAGTAATAGTAATATAAATAATTAGAATTAGAATAATATAAATAGCAAAAATTATATTAAATAATTTTTATTCGTACCAGATTAAAGTACTAAAAGGCGAAACTCAGTCAATGGCTGTTTTTCAACCAAACTTCTTTTGTCAATGTTTTTAGTTTTATTCATTTTATTCCTCAAATCGGCGCGGTTGCATTTCAAAAATAAATGGTAACTATTTCGACCGCGATTTTTAATTTACCTATCTGTAAAAAATAGTCCGGCAGGTACCATAAAGATGTGTTACAAAAAAACGACCCTAGAACTTAGATTATGCATAAGTTTAGACAACAGCGTTGCGTTATGAGCCAAGGTTTAATAAACCTCTTCCCATAACAACGTACATTTAAGCGCAAATACTTAGGTCGGCGGGCCAAGGTTAAAATTATCATTGTAATTTAAGTGAATTATATTGCTGAAACCAGCACGTCCAGAAGTGAGAATGAACTTTATACTACGCCAGTAGGTAATGTCGAGACACAGAAAATGATTTCAGAAGCAACACTCACCGTTAAATATTGCATAATACATATATGTATAGTCTAGATCACATATCCCTTTTTGATGAATTCCAGTTCTCCAGTAAAAATTATGATCGTGGTGTCATTCGATTCAGAATGACATCTAGAAACTTTTTGAAAAAATTGAAGTGGGGGACGAAAAAATTACAAAAGTTATAAACATTTTAGTAAAAAAATAGGGATTTGGTTTTTTGCGAATATCTCAAAAACTATTGCAAATATCTGAAATCACAAAAAAGATTCTGAAAGAGCAATAAATTTTCACCTCCCGGAACTTTACCACCAATATTTCTAAATTTAATTTAGAGGTGAAAATAAGGCCAAAAATGTTTTTTTCTATTTTTTAGACGACTAACTAAAAGACATGAAAATATTGAAAATTATATGAAAAATAGAAACAAATTATTTTTGACGTGATAACGTCTTATAAATTGATGAATCACCAATCTTATAAATTGATAAAACACCGGCTGCATGCACGAAAAAGTGTAACGTTCCTAACGGTCGTAACGTTCCTAACGTTCGTAACGGTCGTAACGTTCGTAACGTTCCGCCTGAAACTGTGCGTGCTTTTCTCGAAAACGGCCCTAACGATTTGGATGAAATTTACTGAAAAGGGATTTTGGGGTGCAAAAAATCGTTTTAGCTAGGTCTCATCTCTCGAAAAAATCGTTTTCTTACAAATTTTATCATTATAAAAATCAATTTTTTGACGTATGAAAATACTTAAATATTGTAAGTAGGTTTTGGAATTTTATATAAACAGTGGAACAATTGTTTTCAAAATATTATGACAGCTAATCTTTGAGACTTAAAATAAATACGAAAGAAAGAAAGTTAAAGAAAAACAATTATATTATATGGTGAGTAATTTAAATAAATAAAATTAACCTAAATTTGAAGCGAAAGATGCAATATCATAGATTCGAATTATTATAATTATTATATAAATTTAGGTTATGTATTACGGAATACGTTATCACGTAAAACTATCGTCCGTAAACCGACATTACAGACAACCAATTTTTTTAGCCCTATTTTCACCTCTAAATTAAAATTAGAAATAGGTATTGCTGGCAGAGTTTCGGGAGATGAGATATTTTTGTAGGAAATGTCCTGCTCTTCCAGAATCTGTTTTGTGATTTCAGGTATCTGAAATAGTTTTTGAGACATTCTCAAAAACCAGGCCCTTCTTCATTTGCTCTGTTAATGAAAACACAGAATTTTTTATTTTCAAACAGCAGTGTTTACATTACTTAGCACCAAACAATAATGACTGTCTTACGAAGAATTTAACATGTCATGAAGCATGAATTATTGTGGAATTAAGTGGAAATAATTGATAGGATACGTTATGTAAAGGTTATTAGTTGAAAAAAATCATTAAATAGAAGTAAATTGCACTTGCTATTTATATTCTGCAATGATTGAAAATTCGTTATAAAGAGGTTTTTAACAAGAAGTATTCGTAATATAAAGGTATATTTTGCATTAACTCTTACAGGTAGTTCTAGGGTATATTTCGAAGAATTTGTTAAATCAAGGAAATCGTTATATTGAGGTGCGTTATATTAAGGTTACACTGTATTACCTATATCTATCTAATATTTATTAACTGTATATTTAACATACCGCCTCTATAGACGCTGTGCTCACCACAGCCGAGTTTAGCTCTTACAAATAGTTATAACATCTAGGTTAAGTTCACAAGAGATTGATTCACATCGTAACTTCTTGAAAAAGGGGCATTCTGTAGTATAACATTTGAATCGCAATTATGAATTGATTGAAGTTCATATTGTATTTGAAAATCGCTAACAACAGCTGTTGTCGGTTGGCCTGTACGTACGTACGTCCGAGCTCTACAGATCACAATTCCTTACGAATCGCGGTTTGGTCAATTGCACATCTGTATATTCTCTTCTGTGGTTGAAGTGGTCTTGTTTAAGGATAATATAATAGGCGCCTTGTAAATTAATCTAATACTTAACAAAGTGATAAATAACAAAACTTCTGCAATTTATGTGGGAACGTTTTAAACGCTCCATTGTTAATGTGATTGTTTAAACTTTTCAACAGATTTACATATTTAGTGTGGATTTGCGGACAATGAATTGGTAAATATTACAGCTACTAAACGAAACTGAATATTTAGTAGATTGTAGATTATAGACGTTCAACAGCTAGGATCATTAGCGTTATATACATTTTCGATTAACGATGTCAAATGAAAGTCAATAGTCATACGACCAAGGTTAGTAGATACAACGGTTACCTCGTTTCCGTTGGATAGTAGTGGGGGGATAAAGTCATCCAGCGAACTTGTCAATTAATATTGCGTGGTTGATAAAAATATAAACGGTCTGCCAGCTGACGTCATTCATGGAACGAGTTAACCTGTGCATCTACTAACCTTGACACACTAGTGACTTCGGACGATATTATTTTTTTGGGAAATCGTGGTTCTCGCCTCCGCTACATTTATAGAGATATAACACCCTCGTAAAAAATACGTTAAGGAAAGATCAGCTGAATTCCCACAAGTTGTTAATGTTGGTATCTAGAATACTAATTGATTTTTTATGTAAATATTTTATAATATTTTTTTTATTCCCTTTGAGAAATTGTATATTTTGAAAATCTATACATATTACACCATTATTTTTTTATATTGTTAATATTACTAGCGGCCCGGCCCGGTTTCACCCGGGTGCGATAGATATAATTCTGCAAAATGTATTTCGCTTGCGGCCCGACGTCTGAACTAATAGCTTTGAACAAATTCTATCAAATGCATTACTTGGTACTAAAACAGTTTTTTTTGTTTTCTTCTGAACTAACAGCTTTGAGCAAATCAGATGTTGCTACATATGTTACTAAAACGGTTTCGACAAAATATTATTAAAAAAATTAAAAACTAAAAACTAAGCAAGACACATTTACAAAATTTCATCGAAATCGGTTCAGTAGTTTCGGAGATTAGTACGAACGAACATCGTGACACAAGATTTTTTTATTATATATATGATATAGCGCAACGAAACGCAATAAAATTGAGCACAGTAACGCCATCTCTCGGTGTAGAAATTAAAAGGCAAAGTGTACTTGTATTTATTTAGTAGATGATCGCCTTGATACATATTAATTAATGTACATAGATAGATAGGTGTTGTTGTGCAACCTAAAACTAAGCTATAATAAGCCTGGTTCACACGTGACACTGAATGCCTGATCGTGCGAAATTGCCAGGGCTTTAATGTCAAATGTATACATCCAGCGTTCAACACGGTGTACAGTCCCACATATCCCACACTATCGCTTAGTAGATATACGTGTCCTTGTCAAATACGTGTATAAATATGTACCAAGTTCAGGGGTGGATTTATGAACAAGACAAAACTTAAGTCTCTACAATAATTGTTTCGCTACAATAATAGTTCAAGCCAAGACAAAAGAAACTGACGACGCAGCAACCATTCGGACGGTTTCAAACGATCAAATATATCTAAGGCAGGGGTCGGCAACCTACGGCTCGCGAGCTGTATACCTATGCGGTTCTTTTGACGTAAAGTTGCAGCTCTCCAGTTCCATACGCAAAAATAATTATTTTATTATATAAACCCTTAAAAATCGTCCAATCAATCATTGATTGAGTACCTACCATGTCTATCTCTCAGCCACTTCCACTCACGTCTCATCCGCACCGCCCCCGTCGAAACGTGTCGTCCTCTGATATATTATATTATACCTATATATATATTATACCTATGTAAGCAAATACTAAAATACTGAAACAAAAATGTTTAGTGGCTCTTTAAAAACTGAGAAATTTTGTAAATTGTAACTTTTGGCTCTTCCGTCTCAAAAGGTTGTCGACCCCTGATCTAGGGTATCAAAACGTGGAGAACTATCGAAACGTCGCGTCGAAAAATTCGGAGAGAAGTCAATACTTTTTTATAGAAGTAGAGGTTGGGAGTTAAAAAATATTACACAAAATGCTATTTTTGGATTCTTTGTAACACATTCACAGTCCATCAATGAATTTCATTGTAGAGTCACTTCACAACTCCGTATGTTGCTGATCTCGTACGCCCGCGGCCGACGTATTTATTACTATTATCTTATGCGTATGGCTCGCAGACTGACCGAGACACGACCGACCGGTCGAAATTCTAACCGACATCGAACGACGCGCGAATTAGTACAGCTCATACATACAGTAGAACGCATGTATTTTCAACATGTCGGGACTAATCACCTGTATTTTCAACTTCTCCTTCATCGTACACTTCGTGGCAATCATAGATCGATCAAAAACATTTTTTATTAATTTTAGATCAAGTGTTGCCAAATTATTTTAATACAAACATTTCGATACACAATAAGAACACCAGACGAGCTGGCAACCTGCGTACTCCACTGCCAAAATCCTCTATGTATCGAAATAATGTAAATTTTAATTTAGTTGACATTTTTAATAAAGTTCCGAGTAAAATTAAAATAAATAGAAAATATTTAATAGAAAAATGTCTTTATTGTATTGACGAGTTCTAATTTTATCTGTATTTTAATTATTATTTATGCAATGTATATTGACATATTTCACAGCTTTTATGCTATTCTCGAAAAAATCTATCTATTTATCTATCTATTTTTCCATTGACTAAACAGCGTAGGAGGAGGCATTTTGTGGTGTAAAATCAGTTGAATATACATGAATCCAACAATACATCGTTCAGATCAAGGTGTCTGGCGTGCGCAAGTAATTGAGTCATGACGATTGATGCTGAGCGTTAGGTCTATATTCTCGTCGACTGCATTTGCCGAATTGCAAGGATAGATGAAATATTGACACGACCTGTAAGACGCAGAGCTGTCAAAAAGCCAGAAGTCCATCCACCCCTGTCCCAATCGAACATAACAATTATGATGGCTAAATGATATATACGAAGATCAACTACGATATTCGGTCCGTCACAAGTACTATTAAAACACGACTCATCGGATTATCATTGTTATTAACGCTGATTGGACATTTGCATACGTGCATTCTCCTGTCAATTAATGAAACTAGAGTCGGGGAATAAATAACTTCACGATGAAAAATCACTGTGATCAGCCGTCTAAAACGATCACTGTGATCTGACAAGAGGTAACTACGTTCCATGTTGTTCCGTGTCACCGCAATCAGGACGGTCGCTCCAACCGAGTAGCCGACCAACGTCGACGTTACGTCCGACCGAGTGTTTCCTCGGTCGGGATCGACGTGACAAAGTCACGAAGATTTTTCATAGTGATTTTTGTGTAACCGGAATAACAGTCACTCTGATCACATAATTACGACTTTTCCCATGTCTTATTGACACCCCATCACCTATAAAAAATTATACATCCAGATTCCAAGGCCTCTCTTGTTAACGGCAACGGATAACGGCCCGATTTTTATGACGGGCGACGGGCCGACGCGCAGTGTTCAATAGGTGTTTGTTAACGCGACGAGTATGTAACCGTTGCAACAAAACTCAACGGATACCCGCACGTCGCCCCTTGGAGCGACAGCGGTTGGTCCGATGCATTTCATAGAAGTCTGTTGGCGACGACAGATGTGCGCGCACGTTTTTACCTATACCTACCTATCTTGTGCTGCTCATTGTGAATTTGATGTTGATATGGTCTTTCTTTAAATCCTCCATTAGAGTATGGAATACGCCATAAGATTCTCTTTCTAATAAAATAGGATTTGTATAAATAGTAGGTAGGCTAGAATAAGCTTTTTCTTTGCACTGGACATAACGTACTTGCACTTTTTCGCCCGTCGAGTATAGAACTGATATTGATAACAACGGACGCGCTCACGTTATATTAGCGGATCGTGTACAAAGGTAACCGTTTCGCGTCGGCTCGTTACCCGTTGACTAAAACGGTCGTTAACAAGAGCCTTTATTGTTTTGGTTTGCGTTGGGTTTGCGCAAAACAGTTTCAAAGAAGAAACGAACGTGGAGCGTTTCTTTTGAGAGACGAACGTGTTTTCAAGAAACAAGTCCTTGAACATGCTGCAGGTACTTGTGAGTATTATGAAATCGAACTATAATAATATGAAGTATCTAAGGACGTGTTAAGTCACGTTCTTTGGAAACTAGTTCCATGTTCATTTCATCTTTGGAACTGTTTTAGCAGGCCATGAATATAATATGGTCGAAGTTTGTTCATAATGCAATTATTGATTCCGTTTGTAGATGCATTTGTTCGAAATAGGTCAAATATAAATAAATGCGGAGACAAAATATTCCTTAAATGTCATAAAGAACAATTGAATCAAAATGTCAACTGTTGCATAATTTATGCTTCTAATAAAACACGACAGCCGTATAAGACAATACTATTATCATTCCGAAATTAATTTTCATACGTATTCCAGTACATTTATATTTACTTACGACCTGATTAGGCTTATCCCACATTTTTTTTTATCTGCGTTAAAATTAGATAATAAAACAATTTTTGGAGAATTTTCTACAAGAAAAAAAAAACATTAAAGTATGTATTTTTAAATGTAGGTATATTTAAATAATCCCGCTATGGAGACACGTCATCGCTCGACATCTTCAGCAGATTGGCTGCCTGTAGTTGACTGTTGAATCACGGCCACTGGTTCTTTAGACTGCGATAGACAACTGGGATATACCTATCTTTCCATAGAAACACCTCTCTTTATCAATGTGCGAAGTCCATCTTTGACGTCATCATAATATGGCGCCTAAAATCAGCCGTTTAAAATAGATACATTTTTTTAACTCTTGTTTGCAATTAAAAGGAGGGATACAAATACAAAATATTAGGTTTATATTTTTTGTTTATGTACAAGAAGTAGTGTACACTGTTCTAAATTATTAAATTTTGATAGGTGAGACGAATCTATTGCAAGCAGTTTATTGTTACCAAAACATAAAACACTACTCACTTGTTAGTTGTTACTTATAACTCTATCACCTAGCGTAAATATTAAAATGATCAAATAAAAGATCAAAAACCGATGCTTTTGTCTCTATTTTGTCAGAATAACGGGTTGATGTTATTTTATATTTCTTCCAAGAAACTATTCCAAACATCGAGGCGTTGATATTTAAATAAACTCGCAACGAAAACAAGCAATGTTATGAATTTATAATATAATTTCAGGGCTGGGAATACTCCGCTGCAATGTTCGTACTGGTAAACACGATTGCGCTGTCGTTTATTTGCTACGCTTACACCCGAATGCTACGAGAAATACGCTACAGCGGTGTGGCGTTGCGCAGTACTCAGGACTCTCAAGAACGCGCTGTCGCAAAACGTTTCGGTGTCATCGTTTTCACTGACTGTCTATGCTGGGTGCCGATTATCGTTGTCAAGTTGGCTGCACTTTCCGGTAAGTGAAATTTTTTTTAATATTAACTTAAGGTAGTTTGGTATCCAAATGGCTTAAACTTGACCCTACATTTTTTTTATATTTATTAAAAAAATTATAATTAAAGACACCTACAGAAAAAGAACCAGATTTTTTTACCACACTGTTTAAGAGATATAATTAATTAAAGTTATGCAAAAATACACGAGCCGTTATGAGTGTCCTTGTTCAATAACTCCGGAAATTGAGGGTTTGTAAAAAATTGACAAACTTGACCCCACAAAAAAACTTTTTAATGGATAGAACGATGTCTGAAATACACACTGCAAAAATTTCAGAATAATTTACCACGTACTTTTGATTTTATTAATTTTTTAATACTGACATGTGGCCTCTATCTCTGTTGTTTATCTCTGTTGTTGTAGTGACAGTGACTAGTGACAGCTGAGTACTAATCAATTAATATTTTATTAATTACATTACTATAATTATTTAATTATAATTCGCATTAAATTAAATCAAATAAATTTTTATGTGAATTTCTATTAATTATTATAGCATGATTTGGGTAATTATTTAAGGAAAAAGAAGAAAAAAAGTCATTTATTTGACTTGGGATTGCGTCTCCCAAACTACCTTAATTATTAGCGGTTCGTCCCGGTTTCACCCGGGTGCGATAGAAAATATATTTCTGCCAGATTTGCTTCTGAACCAATAGCTTTGAGCGAATTCTATCAGTTGTCGCTACTTGATACTAAAACAGTTTTTTTTTGTTTGCTTCTGATATGAACGAATAGCTTTAAACAAATTCTATATCAGATGTAGCTGCATGTTACTAAAACAGTTTTTTTTTTTGAGAAAACACCGTAATTTTGTACAAAATATTTACTAAAAACTATCCTATAGCGTAAGTTGGACCAAGCAAGATACAATTACAAAAATTCGGAGATTAGCGCGGACGAACATCGTTACACATCCCACTTTTTTCTTACACTCCTCCATCATAATTGTTTTTTATTTAACGCGCCTAAAAAATTGTTTAAATTGAGTTAAAGAAAAGTTACAGATAGAATAATTATTTGGTTCAACTCGAAGGTTTTGCAACTGAACGAATTTAATGCTGTAGGTAAATTCATAGATAAAATTGTTCGACAGAAATTAGGCACTTAGTTGGACGCACTCTATATTGCTGTGTTAGTTGTTACATATTCTACGTAGCGTAAAAACATTAATCAATTTTATGAGTAAATTCCCGGTGACACTTTCCTTTTTCAACTTAGTGCCCATAAATCTACTAGACTGTAATAAATTAGCCAATAAATTATTATTATTTATGTTAAATTAATCAGATGCATTGAAATGTGTTGTGCAAATGAAATGAATTAATGTTTTATTTGAGTACCCCTTGAATTGCATATTGATATGATTAAACGGCCGCCAAAATGGTGGATCAATATAAGACCTTCATGGAAGTTTTGCGTTACGAACAGGATCGAAAGTAAAACGATCCATACGAGACGCATATACGTGTACAGCTTTTCTACCATTCCAACCCACAAGTGGGGAATGGTGCTAGTTTAGGTCAAAAATCACTTTCCAAAAATTTTACAATATCTTTCCGTTTTGAGGTCTCCCGAATCTAAAAAACATATTTTTGGAAAAAATCTGTGCGTCTGTTAGTCTGTGAACACGATACAGGTCAAACGGATGAGCGGATTGAAACCAAGTTTTGGGAATATGAAGAGCCCTATTGTTTTTGGGGAAAATCGGCGTATGCGTAGAAGAGATATATGCTATAATGGTGTTTTTTATATAATAATGGTACACTTTTCATAACGGCTTATTATTCTATTTATTTTTTCAAGACAGTTTCGATAAAACATTTTTTTGTAAACTTTATAGTTTCGGAAATATTTAGAAAATAAAAAGAAATCAGCTGCTCTTTTGTTTTATGGATCTGTCAGAAATAAACTAGTTAGGCATGCTTTGATTAATTTTTACATGACGTGAACATATTATGTAGGTAACCATGACAACGAATAGCAAATATCATATTGAATACTAGCCATTACCCGCGTCACCTCACGCGATATCAGAAATTTTATTTTCTTTATTATAATCAAATGTCAATATTTTTGAAGTTGGAATTGTCCCGTCGCCCAATTGGCTGGAATTTTTGATATCGCATAAACATTAAATAATGTTAGTCTTCTACTACAAAATTTGTAGATTTGCGATCCTTAATCGAAATAATTGGATGGAGAAATAGCGGCTATGGATCAATGAATGCTGTACTTTGTATTATTCCTTTAACATATTATCTTACGTTTCGGCACATTGTTTATTGCCATCTTCAAAGATTCAAAATTGCTAGTAATAAACTTGAAGAAACCCCAGGGCTGCCAGATTTCTCTCCTCAGAAATCCGTCGGTAAGGCGAAAAGTGGTGGGGGAAGTGGTCTGAAAAATCCGTTTCCATCCGTTCGCCCGGTTCACCCATTAATGCAATGAGTGTGAGAGAGATAGAGAGTAAAGTGAAGTATGCGGTACCATAAACGACACATCGACGTGTTTCCACCTTCATTATGGCTTTATTATTAACATTATTAAATGAATTTCGTATAAGACGTTGAATTTACTTTTACTTACAAACAGACTTTAAATTGAATAGAAATGATTCATTTTTTCACATCCAATGAATCGATTATTTCGTAGATTTTTCACATTTTTATGAAATAAAAATATTATATTGACTGTTAGAATGTTGCGATAGTAACAAACGCGGCAGTACAATCAGTTAAATCCTCAATGTGTTCCGTAAATCCGTGTAACTCGAAACACTTGACTCCAGTTGTGTGAAAAAAACGCATCAGACAAAGATAGCGAGTCGATATTCATCGATATAGGTGTGTGTTTCGCGAACACATTGTTTCATACACTCTCTTATCTTTTTCTACACAAATAGAGAGAGGAGTAGGACAGAGATAGTGAAAGAAACGTGCTCAGATATGCTCGAATGTGCTAAAAATACCCGAATGTCCCCAAATTATCGATTATCGAGTGAAGTTTGAATTTATATGTAGTAAAAAAGGTAAAAAATTCGGAAAAGTTAGAAAATCCGTTAAATCCGTTCAGATCATGAAATCCGTTCCATTATCCGTTCAAATTTATTTCTACTCGAAAAATCCGTTTGGAACGGAAAAATCCGTTCATCTGGCAGCCCTGAGAAACCCATGATTGTGTCTGATGTCGTCAAGAAGCCAGAATTTGAAATATTAGTCTTCTACTACAAAATTTGTAGATTTGCGATCCTTAATCGAAATAATTGGATGGAGAAATAGCGGCTATGGATCAATGAATGCTGTACTTTGTATTATTCATTTAATATATTATCTTACGTTTCGGCACATTTTTTATTGCCATCTTCAGAGATTCAAAATTGCTAGTAATAAACTTTTGTAGTAGAAGACTAATATTTAAAATTCTGGCTTCTTGACGACATCAGACAAAATCATGGGTTTCTTCAAGTTTATTACTAGCAATTTTGAATCTCTGAAGATGGCAATAAACAACGTGCCGAAACGTAAGATAATATATTAAGTGAATAATACAAAGTACAGCATTCATTGATCCATAGCCGCTATTTCTCCATCCAATTATTAAATAATGTGTTTCAGTTGCGCGTCATATCTGCTTTAAGTTTTCTAATCATTCAATTAGAATTAATTGTAGAAAATGAGGTACAGTATCTAGTATGAGCAGCTCTCTAATCACTTGGCGAAATGTCGGGTGATAATTGCGTCAAATCCTACTGATACTATTATTATAGTATCAAATGTGATTCAGTTTAATGAAGCCTATTTACCTGCGGTTTGTCAGTGTACGTACAGCGGAAGGACTACGTAACCGACAGAAAACAAGCCAGTGTTGATAAAGCGACGTAAAATAGTGTATCTGTGACTATGTGTGTCCAAACCGAAAAAATGTTTCTGTCGAATATCTCGTTTCAATCAAAATTCACTTTCTCAAAAAAAAAAAACGTTTTGAAGTCCCTCGAGCATAGAAAACATATTTTTGGAAAAAGTCTGTTTGTCTGAGAGCACGATATAGGTCAAACAGCTCAGTGAATCGAAACCTAATTTGTTTGACATGTAAATATAAAGAGCGCTATGGTTTATGGTGAAAATTGGCGCATGCGTGCTATAACATTGTTTGTTTTTATTATAATGGTATACTTTTCATAACGATTTATTATTCTTTTTATTTTCGTCGACGAAACAAAAAAGAGAGGGGGGATAAACAAATATTTTGTTATTATAACAATTTGGATGTCAAAAAAAAGCTAGTAAATAATCAATTCCAACACTTTTATTCTATCATTTTGATACAAAAATCTCGAATGTGTAAAAATCAACTAAAAGAAAAAAAATTATAATTTAAAAAGCATTACACCCGTCTGCACAAAAATGAGACTAGTAACTGAAAAGATGAAAACAAGTCAGAAAGCCTCAACATGCAGCAGGTGTCTCTTTATTTTGTTTTTGAATGGATTCCACCTGCATGTTGAGGTTTTCCGACTTGTTTTCTTTTTTTTAGTTATTAGTATCATTTTTGTGTAGACGGATTTTTTAAAATAATTTCTGTGAGTACTTTAATTCCTGCGCAGTAGATGCAGTTGGTGGTGGGCTTTCTTCCCATCAATATGTCATCAACCATGAAGAAGCTATAGACAGGAAACTGTGATTTTTAATTTTCTATTTTATATTTATGTAGCTAGCCGTTGCGGCTTCTCCCATGTAGATTTTTTATTATCTCGAAAATCCCTTTAAATAAGTTCTTCAATTACCAAAATTCACTCACGTCATTCTTTCTTTAGAATTTATATTTAATTAATATGTTACGCAAAAACTACCGAACGGATTTTCATACGGCGTTCACCAATGTGCGGAGTGATTCAAGAGAAAGGTTTATGGTTATAACTCATTAATGTTTTGTGTAAATTGGTTGAAATATGACTAATATTGTTGAAGATGTCGGAAAAAACCGGGCCAACTGGGAGCTTTCATCGAAAACGCTGCCTAATTCCTTCGAGATATAGCAAAACAATATATGGTGGAATTGTTCCTCTTTTATAGGTCTACAGAAAAGTCCGCGATGGCATATGTCTATCTTTTAAGGATAGCTAACTATACCCATTTTAATGTTACGCACTTTTTGTGGATATCAATTTTGCAATGTAAGTCGACGATAAATGGTGGCAATCTCCAAATTCGAGCGAAACCCGACCAGCTCGCTAATGGTATATAAATAAAATATTTTCAAACAATATCTTACTCTATTGTGAAAACGGAGTAAATGTTAGCTCACCCGCCGCGATAGTGGAAGATTTGGGTTAAAGTCCCAACGGTGACACTATGTGAAAATATTTTTTTCTTATGTAGGATTGAACAATGGGTGTGTCTTAACAATAATAATAGCAAACTTTAGCTAGATCTTATTGATAATATTATTACTGCATCTCAAAACTTATACACCCAAAGTTCAAAGCTGACTATGCGGTTCTCTAGTAATTCTGTTAAGTCGGTTAAGTGGCTTCATTCGATTCCGCTCGTATGATATTCACAAATTGATCAACTCTCGGTGTTTCAAATCGTATATCTAGTTTCCGGTATCTCAATGGATATATTGAGATTGTTCTATGCTATGCTATGTTCAATTTAATTTGAAAATAATTCCTGGATTATTCAGAGTTGAAATTGCGAACGTGGATTCATAAAGCACCAATCGGGTTAATGAGTACTTGAAATATTTCGCACGTGTGATCTGCGTTCACCAGTGCCGTAGTTAGGAAGTAGTAAAAATGGCATTTGCCAACGGCGGATTCTAGAGGTGAAAATTTAAATGTTGAAAAAAAAAACTGCTTTCGGTATCGAAGAACACTGAAATTGCTTCGGACCTTTTTTTAGAAAGATTGCAACCCGGTAAATTTAAATTTACGAAATAAATGCGCAAAACTAGTTTTGACCAACAAATATTGCCCAACTCGAAAACTTACATTTAAACGGGTATTGAGTGTTATAAAATGAGCAAAACTAGTATTGCGCATTTTCAGTTGGACAAAACTACTTCTGTCCATTTCTGAACGGACAGTACTAGTTCTGCTTGTTTCATTCAATCAACGTCCGAACCCGAACAAAAGTAGGGTTATGTTCTTGTTTATATACCTATTTATTGAATTGTTCTCCTGAATATTATAATTAATATAATAGTGGGATATTCACTGTAGATAATAATTAAGTAAAAATGCAAGATGAATTCGAGTCTCAACTAGTTCGCCTATTGGAGGCTTCAGAAACATAATTTTATGACGAAACATAATTACCTTACTACACTAAGTGAGGTTAATTTATTGAAAGCTGAATTAAAACCTCTGTCTGCTAAACAACACTGAAGAATAAATCGTTTTATTATAATAAGTATCATTGATGTGGAAAAGTTAATTAAAAAACGCAAAGAAGATTCCGATGCCATACTAGTACTGTTCGTTTAAAAATGGACAGAACTAGTTTTCCAATTGAAAATGCGCAAAACTAGTTTTGCTCATTTTATAACAGTCAATGCCAGTTTAAATGTTTAAAGTTTTGCAAAAGTGTCAGTATTTGCATATGTTTAATTTTACATTCTAACGTCCAAAATATTTAGTCACACAGCATATAAATCACAGGAAAATACAAAATTAATTTGCAATATTTACGCATAAACATTATTCGCTTTTATACTAATAACAAATCCGCATTATGCTGTAAATAATTCGAATTTGTATTCATATTCAAAATTTTCGAAAATTTTAACCATAGGTTTAAATTATATAGGTAATCTATTTTGTTGTATGTCCGATCATAAAATGTTTGAGCTCCCACCCTAGCACTGGCTTGCCAAGTTGTGTTGGAAAATTCTTAACTTTTATTTATTAATTACCATATTGCATGGTGTTATAAAAGAAAAAAACAAATAATTAAAAATAATAATAATGATCATAAGTAGGCATTCAAAACTGCTACTGTATGTCAACTCATCCTAAAAATGGGCCTTCTAAGTGATTTTATTGTCGAATAATGAACTCGAGAACGAATTGATCAATATAATTATTGAAATAGTTACCAAAAAATAAGAAAGCTATAGTTAATTAAAATGCGATCACCTATCGAACAAGTTGTGACGTCATTTGTCTGCAGTCTACATACAAGCAAAATGAAGGCTATGTAGATACCTAGATACATGGCACGTACCCAGAATAAGTAGATTACAGATGTTACGTACTTCCATTGGATAGTAGTGGGGGAGGGGTAGCCAGCGCGTCAACCAGCGGAAATCCCAGCAGCGATTCTAGCGGCAAATTCAGCCTCGCGTACCGCGGCCTTAAGAGACGCCCAATTACACGCAATCAACAGATTAAATGAAAGCACATTTTTAAGTACTTTTTTACATATATTATCTTCTTTAATTCTTGACAGTATTCATGAAATATTCAAATCTTTGATTAACGTCTGATTAGAACTCTTCAACAAATAATATTATCGGCCAATTTAGGTCAGTTCTGAAGAAAGTCCAAATCCGTACCGAAACGTTAATGTATTGAATTTATATATTTTTTGTTAATATATTTGTCTGAAAAATTGGTCGAAAATTTTATTTATTTATGAAATATGATAGTATCGGGTTTCGTAACCACGCTATATAAAAATTATTTTCGTTCTAAGTGACCTTTCATGTAGATAATTTAACCCTGGTCACTTTTATTTCTAACCAGGAGATCGTGAAATTGCATATGTATGATTTTACATGTAAAATGCTTATTTACACATGGCCAGTTCAGCAGCCTGTATATGCATTATACACTATACAGTTGATTGAACAAAAATTGGACCAAAAATATGTGTTATTTAGTCAAATCTTTGATTAACGTCTGATTAGAACTCTTCAATAAATAAAATTATCGACCAATTTTTCAGACAATATATTAACAAAAAAATATATAATTAATTCATTAACGTTTCAATCCGGATTGAAACGTTAATGTATTAATTATATATTGTTTTGTTAATATATTGTCTGAAAAATTGGTCGATAATTTTATTTATTGGTGTGTTATTTAGTGTTCATGCAACAATTATACATCGTTTCGTCGAGATTTTCTGCACATAACGACGTAAGTTGTCTTATGTCGAACTGTTTATTCAATAACAGTCCATGAGTAACAGTTATCTCGTCCCAACTAGTGATGTGGGGAGGAAAAATGTTCACTATATTTTTTCGGAAAGGCAATTTTTAAGTAATTTTTTTTATCTATCCATCATTGTGTCCCAGTCTTGAATGTAAAGTTTTAGGGACATAGGTTAAACCCTGAAGCCATAGGTTGCGGTTTAAAAAAAAAAGTAATTTTTTTATAAGACATATTTTTACTTTCTATATTTTCTTTTAATAGTTAATTTATGTATCATTTAAACAAAAACTACAGGTTGTAATTCTAACTTTGTAATCCACATGACTAAAGTAAAGTTTGATTCTGTTTTACTTAAGATTTGTCATATTGTTTTATTTGAAACTCATAGATTCGTCTTATTTCAATATAAAAGAGCATTCAAAAAATGAATCACTCATTTCTCTTGCTATGTATTTCATAAACAAAGTAATGAGGTAGTGGCAGAGGACAGAAGATGGCACCACTGTACTGACTGTTGCAGTTATAAAGGTATAATTATAAGGAATAATTATTGTTTTTTGTTGGAAGGGGAAAACTCAAGAGGGCATCACATCCAGAGTTGATGAAGATACTCCAGTTTTGTTAACTTGTAGTCTGTAGTTAATTTTACAGTACCTTTTTAATTTAGTAGCTTACCTAAAAAATTTGCCGAAAAATTATCCCAAAAAAAATTGTTTCAAAATTTTCCGGAAAAAAAAACTACTTTGGTCCCAACACCGGACTGTGACTGTCCCACAATTTGGTGCAAATGATGACTTTCATTTCAGGCGGGAAAAAAGCTTTGTTTTCGTTGCCATGAAAACGATCAACCGCTCAAATAAGATGTCCGCACTGTTTTGTGAACCCGAACTTGCGTCAAGAAATTCCAGTCAAGTTTATGATAAACAGTTTGGTTCGGATAATTTAACTTCAATGTCCGTTTTGCACATTAGGCGTTGTGTGCCGCTTGGTATATATTTATTTATATGCACGGTACTGTACAAAGGAAAGGCGAAAAAGAAAATAATAATCGTTCCACGACGAAAAAGTTTAAGCTCTATGATGTAGGTACATGCAATCAGTCGATGGGAAAGAATTTGAGCTGAAAAGTCTACGCGATATTAAAATAGAAAAATGTGTATGATTTTACTTCCCTGTTTCGTAAGGAAAGAAAAATATGATGACGTTCAGAAATACACGATAAACTAAAATAGTTGGCAAAACCAAAAGTGCACATCCCGCAAGTTTTCCACTGTACATATTATAATGAAAAAAAATTGAGAAAATAGATTAAAAAAAAAAAAATTAAAAAAATAGAAAAAAAATAAAAATAAAATGGAATAGAAAAAAAAATTGTACTTGGTGTCAGCGGGAATCGAACTCGGCACCTTGCTATTACTGGACTACGCGTTTAACCACTCGGCTATTCTGATAGCCCAACTTGCGTTGTTATTGTGGTATAGAAGTGGATCAGTTATTCTACGTAATACACTACATTACAATAACTGTAATAGGTATTTTTTTGTTTTTTATTAGGTTTTTTATTTTAACTATTAGCTGTCAAAAATAATAAAATAAAACTGTTTATAAAAATTAAACTACTGAACACATTTATGTGAATTTAAATAGGGTTCTGGTCTGATACTAAACAAAGTGAATAAAATATAACCCAAGGCAATCCGACCAAAATTGCGATCTGTAGAGTCGTGACGTACATACGTACATCCGTACATGCGTACATACGTACAGACTAACCGACAACTGCTGTTTGTAACTTTCAATTACAATTTTAAAAGTATTTATGAACTCAAATTGATTTAAAAATGGTTCTGTTTTATAGATCAGAATCTCCTCTTTTCAAAAAGCTTCAATTTGAATGGATTTCGTGTGAAATTAACTTAGATATAACTTCTTATATGAACGAAAGTCAGCTCTGACGCTCAAAGCGATAATAAAGCACATACCGCTAATTTAGCGGTATGTGCAATACAAAACTGCGCAGATCAAGTGCGTGATACGAATGGACAAAAAAGTGTGTGATTACAGGAGGAAAAATAAATTATTTATTTTATACAAAACTAGTTAAAAGTAAGCCTAACCTTGTCAACGACTGTGCTATACTTGAAGTGAAATATTATGCAATTGTCATTTAGTTTAAAAGTATTACGTAATTATTTTTTTGTAAAATAAAATCTGTTCTGTTTGAAACATTAGGCCGGCCACACATCAAGGAAACATGAAACACGTTTCATGAAATAAGTACGCATTGCCGTAAATGAGAATACGCACATCAACGAAATGTGTTTCATGTGACGTCATAGCAAAGCAAATCCTATAGAAACGTGTTTACATGAAATAGGTTCTGTTCTATATTTTTGTTTCTTGTTGCTCGTTATTTTGCGTCGCAGGCAATATTTGATCAATTTCAAAAATGAACGACGACGAAGAATTTAATGTAGTGTTTGTGCCAGTTATTGACATTCTATAAAAAGACTGAAATTTGTCCGGATGCTCACTTAATTCTTTTGACACTATATAAGAACCATGTTAAAGATTTATGTGGTTATACGGATGTACCCAGTAACGTCGTTTCTTTCGTTTTGATTTATTTTTGTGTTTTAATAATTATAATGTGCTTACAACCCCAACTACTGCGTCGTCCAGACTCCAAACTATCATCGATGTCCATTGCTAACTGAAACAAAATAATTTAATTTTCTCTGGTTTGTGCATCGATGAAGCACAAACTATCTGTTTCGTATTTCATGTTTAAGATTTCATATTTCACGTTTCTAGTTTCCTTGATGTGTGGCCTGACTTAAAAGCATTCACTTATAATAATTTGAAATTAAAAGTTATGCAATATAATAACGATACATTTTTGTAAACCAAAATTTCATAATTATCATTTCAGTTGTAGTAAATTAATTGTGAACAGTAGTTGGTGTAGTGATTAATTTTGGGTGCTCTTTATACACACTGATGAAACATTGTCTCTATCATGATTTACGCATTTTTTATTTGACTACGAAAAAAGGGAGTGTTCTGATTTTTTTCCCCTTTAAACTTGGTAAGAGAAAACAAAATTTATTTATATGCCGATGCACATTTTTTTTTCATTTTTTGAATAAATACAGTGGAACTTTATTAATTCGAAAACGAAGGAATCTAATTTACGAGATTTCGAATATCGAAGTTTTGAAGTTGATTTTCCTTTCTTTATTGTCAAGCCACCCTACGATGGCTTTGAATTGATCTCTTCAAAAACTTTTAGCAAATTCCTCAGGTTTACTTTTAATAATGTCACCGTGACTAATACGAATTCCCAAATCACGAGTCTGTTTAAACCATTTTACTGCACACTCGTCGAATCAAAAAAGTCGAGACTTCGGGCACGTTTCCTTTTCAAATTATTCTCACGCAAACTCTTATTTTTATTCTTTAAATAAATCGACAGAACGCTCGCTGGTATGCCGAACTGCTTTGCCACTTCTGATTTGTTTTTTCTCCCTTTCTCCATTTCTCCAATAGCCTCCACCTTCTTGATTATCGTTAATCTATACTAATAGATAAAGCTGAAGAGTTTGTTTGTTTGGTTGAACGCGCTAATCTCAGAAACTACTGGTTCGAATTAAAAAAAATTTTTTTGTTGGATAGACGAATTAACGAGGAAGGTTATAGGCTATATAATATCACGCTACGATCAATAGGAGCGGAGCATCAATGAAAAATGTTGCAAAATGAAACTCAAAATGTGTCCTTCCGAAAAAAAACTTTTGAACGGTAGCTCCGATCATCATGAAATTTGGACACAACGTTCATCTTGGTAAACAAGATGAATGTGCGTCCTCATGTCCCTCACCCCTATTAGTTCTTATACACCCGGGTGAAACCGGGCGGGAACGCTAGTGTTTTATAAGACATTTTACTTGCACACTCGGATATTTTTGATTTCTAAAACAGTCACAGTTAATTTTGGTCAATGATCCTTACCTACTGGTCGTGTTTGTGACGTCATTTATAACAGAAAGAACCAACAATTCCAGACTTTTCTAGAAAAAGTTGTTCTTTGTTTTAAATACGATTTTAATAATAATAATAATAATAATAATAAAAAGCCTTTATTAAGTGTATTATTACTACATTGAGTACCAATACAAAAACTGCGTCTAGTATGTTAATTTTAGAAATATTCTTTTAAGCTGTAATAATTTTTTGCAAGCAAAAAATTTTTAACTTGCTTTTTGAAAATTCTTTCATCTTTTATTTCTCGTATCTTGATTGGTAGATTTTTGTGCACTCGAATCATGGCAAATGGAGTCGCGTAAAACTTATCGGAGTTGATTTTAGAATAATCGATGAAAATATTACATTGTCTTGTATGGGGAATACAAAGAACCAGCCAATAGATTCAAATTATCGGAGTTCGAACTAACGAAGTTCTACTGTATTACTTTATACGGTTTCAATTTACAAAATGAATGTACCTTTTAAATGGAAGTATCGTTTTTTTCATACTTCGGCGCCTCAATTAGAGGCGAGATTTATGCGCGTAACTCTGAGAAATATCACCCATAAAATCGTTTTTATGATTTCCAGGAAAATAATAAAATGACAGGCTTTAAAATCGCTCACTGATTTTATTTCATCAAATATTGTTATGACAAATTGCTTCACAATTTCAGAATTTTTCAAAATGTAAGCGTAACTCAAAAGCCATATAGATCGAGTTCTTGCAATTACTTTAAGAATTTGAGAGTTTCCCATATTTTTTTTTACTTTTTAATCTAAAACTTATAGCGAGATAATGTTTTTAATATCTTTAAAAACAACAAAGTTACGCTACTCCAAAATTTAAATTCGACAATAGGTCATATGCATGAGACTCCAAATTAGTTTAAATTTTTATTTTGAAATATATTTTAGTTGCTGATCATATCGTAATGGTTATTTTATTAATCTACTCGCTGAAAAAAATACAAATAATAAAATAGAAACGTAGAAAATACGCGCTATTTTCGAATTTTCAAAACGCAGCGTGACGTCAGAGTATATATCAATAACAGTTTCCATGGCGACTGGGTCGTCTCACCGTAAGATTACGTCAGTATTTAGAGAAAACAACAAATAAACTTCATTTAGAACATTGACAATTTGACATCAAAGTTGACATGCATCATATATCGTGACGTCACACAAGCCCGCCAACATGGCCGATTGTTTAAACTGTCTATTTTTGAATGTGAAATTTAATATTTTTTTTTCTTATGATATAATATTACATTTTTAAATGATTATCAATTTTTTTTCGTATTATGGTTGACTAAATAATTTATTAAAAATATAAAAAAAATACATGCATATGACTTATTCTCCGCGCTCTCGTTTTCAGTGCGGATGACGACACGCGGCACAAGTGTCACATTTATATAAAATATAGCAATAGGTAGGGGAGAGGGGCATAATGGGATAGCGGGGCATAGCGAGGAATAGCAAATAATATCAATATTACGTCTTTTGATTTCTTTAACATATTTTGTTAAATACTGCACCATTAAGTTTATAAACATCAGCCGTTGCCACGCAATCAATTGACATATCCACCGGATGACGTCATCTCTCCTACGGAACGAGGCAATCTCTGTAATCTCCAATCCACCTTGATTGCAGCGTATTTAAGTTTAAGGTCGCTCTGGGCAACTCGAAATTGACCGTTTTGCAGTTTGCGGCCAGTTATATATTATTGTTTTCAATCAATAATATTGTAAAAATATTTGGCGACCCTGAGCTGTAATTCAGTCAGCACCTACTATAAATTAGTGATGTGCCGGATCGTTAAAAAATGTATATCCGCGGATACGGATCTGAATACGGATATTTGGTTTTTAAGTTCCGCGGATACGGATACGGATCTTAACTTTCTTAGAATACGCGGCGGTAAATATTGCACATCGAACTTTGGAAAAAGACTATCTGTTTTGGGAAAAAGTTATTGACCTCTTTAAGAGTTAACTCTCATAACATATTGTCTCTTTCCAAAGATCGATGTGCAATATCTCATTATAAAAATTGTTTTTTAGTACCTTTGAGTTATGTACTATTGCTATGGTACTCACTACGATAAATGTTTTCAATATAAAGGTGCCAAATACGATTTTAAAAAATAAAAAATAATCTTAATGGAATTTAACAGTTTTTCATTATTACCTAATCACCTATATATATGAAATTTCATCTATGAATTGAAAATTAATAAGGTAAAAAATCCGTAAAAGATCCTCCAAAAACTAACGGATACGGATACGGATCTTTCTTCTCCCTCGGATATCCACGGATACGGATACGGATATCCGGCACATCACCACTTTAAATATACGTCTGATTCAACGGTATCATTTTCTTTGCACAGTAGTGTACACAGAGTGATATAACCGTTTATATACAGTTGACTGGTCGTTGTTATCCTGTATCCAGTCTCCAAAAGACGTCCCCAAACCGCACTATAATAGCCAATAAAGCGCTCGTATATCAATTCTTAATGCGATATCTGAACGTGTGGGACACACCTTTGTACAGCTCGTTAAAGGTTAATGTCAAGGTTGAAAATGTAGCGATCTTCTTTTGAACAGAAGTTTTTTTTGTATACTATTGGTAAATGAACTGCAGACGGTGTCGCCGCAGTGTATAAATTAGGAACTAATGCAGTCGGGTCAGCTATCACATTAATTATAAAGAAAAATATAAAAACTTTGGACACCGGGATTTTCAGTCTCAAGTTGTATTGTAAACTTTTTTCAGTATCAAATGACTGATTCATTGCCCCCAGTTAGAAAGATATTTATTTTAAAGAAGATAGTAGGTACTTGGAGTTTTTTTGTTAATAAACTGAAGGCACTAGCGTTGTGTAAAAGCAGTATTTTGTTTATAGGGTTAACCGTGAAGTCTGAGCTAAAAGATATTTTAGAAATTTGTCTCCCCTATTAAATTAAATAAATAAAATTGTCGACCAATTTTTCTCAGACCATACGATATATTGACAAAAATGATAAAAATACAAATCAATATAACACAAGATGACGTTTCGATCCGGATTTGGATCTTCTTCAGAAAAATCTAAAAATATAAAAATTAATTAGTATTAAATTATTAATTATTATTTATTTACACGAATGATGAAGTTTGAAAGAATCAAACAAATTAATGAAAAATTAATAACAAACAATTTTTTAATACCTAGTTATGGATATCAAATTTTCACTACACGTCTATGACGCGGAGAAACATCGTAGTTCCTTTATCTAACTGCATTCTGAAGAATCGTCGTACAACCTAATGAAATACCGCTTTGACCTTATAATCGATTTCCAATTTATTTTTATTTTATTTGTTTTATTTTTATAACTAATATATTTTTTCCGCTTTATTACACACATAGGTGACGAGCTACTTATAACTTATATTCCAAAATGTCAAGGAGAGACAATTTTATTTACAGAAATATTATATTTATACTGTCGAATTTTAGCGTTAAACTATAAATAAACTCTTCAATAAATAATTATTGAAGAGTTCTAATCAGTCGTTAATCAAAGATTTGAATATTAATAAACTCCCCTGATATCTGTGGTCAGTGCCGGATTAAGACATTAAGGCATTTCTTTCCTATGGATCCCCATCTCTAATAGCAGTCTAAAAAAAATTAATATTGCACATACCGCTAAACTAGCGGTATGTGCTTTATTATCGCTTTGTGCATCAGAGCTGACTTTCGTTCAGATAAGAAGTTATATCTAAGTTAATTTCACACGAAATCCATTCAAAATGAAACTTTTTGAAAAGAGGAGATTCTGATCTATAAAACAGAACCATTTTTAAATCAATTCGAGTTCATAAATACTATTAAAATTGTAATTGAAAATCACAAACAGCAGTTGTCGGTTGGTCTGTACGTATGTACGTACGTACGTACGTACGTACGTACGTATGAACGTACGTCACGACTCTACAGATCGCAATTTTGGTCGGATCCCCTTGGGTTATATTTTATTCACTTTGTTTACTATCAGACCAGAACCCTATTTAAATTCACTAAAATGTGTTCAGTAGTTTAATTTTTATAAACAGTTTTTTTTTATTATTTTTGACAGCTAATTAAAATAAAAAAACAAAAAACATAATAAATATACTCAATTAATGTAGTATGATACGTAAAATAACTGCTACACTTCTATACCATAATAACAAAGGCGTTGTACGGCATCGGTGTGGCCGAACGGTTAAAGCGTAAGTCATGTAATCCCAAGGTGCCGGGTTCGATTCCCGCTGACATAAGAATTTTTTTTTTTTTTATATTCCATTTTATTCCACTTAATTCCACTTAATATTTATATATTATATATAATATATTTCTCATATATTTTTTTTATTTTTTATTATTTTTGACAGCTAATTAATAGTTTAAAAACAATATAATAATTGCTGGCTAAACATAGTGTAATCCATAAAACAAGTGCTACACTTGTATACCGTGATAACACCACTATACGTATTAGGCAGCCGTGGCGTAATGGTTATGCCGTCGGATCGCCAAGGGCAAGGTCCTGGGTTCGATTCCTTACGATATCATTGATTTTTTTCTTTTTTTTTCTTTTTATTTTGTTTTATTTTATTCCACTTGATATTAATTATATATTATATTATGTATAGTACTTAATTTTTTTTATTTTTGCAAACTTAAAAAAAAATATTTTTTCAATTTTTAATTATTTATTTCTTTAAATTTTTAAATCTTTTTAAATTTATTAAAAATATTTTTTAATTGTTATTTTTTTATCATACAGTGGAAAACTTGCGGGATGTGCACTTTTGGTTTTGCCAACTATTATCTGTATATTGATAGAAAAAAGTTAGAAAGCTTTAGGAGAAAAATTGAATTTTACAATCAATGCTCTCACTGAAAATTTGACTGTCTATAAAATCGGATCTTAGGAATTTTGATACAGTTAATAGAACAAAGTTACACAACTTTAAAGTCAAAAAAATTGAAGCCTTAAGAAATTTTTTTTTTGTTTTCATTTTCAAAAACACATTATTATTTATTTTTAACTTCTAAGGATAGTTTTATATCAGTAGATGAAATTTTTGTAAACATGACAAAAAGAAAAAAACTTGACTCGGTTAAAGGTACTTTTCTTTTGTAGGCTGTGATTTTTGGTGCCCCTTAAGACGTGATGCACTGATGCCCCAAATACTTTGCGTACTTTGCTTATAGGATCTTTAATATTAAAATATTTTATATTAAAATATTTACTTCGCATAAGAGGTGTTCCCTTCAAAAAACAGAAATAAAAATGATTAACGCAATTGAACGTCTGTCTGTTTCCAGGAATTCACATATCGCAAGGGCTTTACGCATGGCTGGCGGTACTCGTTCTGCCAATAAACTCTGCATTAAACCCAGTGCTCTATACGCTCACAACAAAAATGTTCAAGCAACAGGTGAGTCATACAAATATTTTGTTTATTTATTTGTTTTTCAGACTACCAACAGATAGGTTCGTTTAGGCCTACTACCAAGGCAGATTACCAGATTTTTATTTTTAGGGTTCCGTGAATCTGATGAAAAAACGGAACCCTTATATAGGATAACTCTCGTGTCTGTCTGTCTATCCGTCTGTCTCAGCTTATTTTCTCCGAATCTACTCAACCAAAAAAGTACATATAAAACCTTTACAGCTAATTTTATACGGACGTGAGTATCAACAATTTTTGCCGCGAAACAATTTTTGTGAACGCAACCGGCTTCGAATGCTTATTTTTGCGGATTATTTTCACTGTTAAGCTGGGGTACACGATTTTTTTTTATTAATTTTTCTAGGTTCTCTGGTCCCTATAAGTAATCAAAAATAAAAAAAATTTCGCCGGTTGTGAAGGGATATAGAGGTAAATGATTGTGTAGCGTAAATAAATGAATTCCGATTTTTGGAAGTGAATTTTGGAGGTTAAATTAGATAATTAAAAAAAAAATGTTTTTCAGTTGAACCAAATGAAAATGCTCGTTATAAAAAATACAAATATTTTTTTTATAATTTTAAAATCAATAGATTGAAAGATATTACAGAAAATTTACGAAAATCAAGCATCTCCTAAACTACTGAGTTTAAAATTTAAAAAAATAGAGAATATACGGTTTCAATCCCAGTTTACAGGAAAACCTAAACGAAAAACATAAGTCGTAAATTTTTCGCAGAAAACGGAACGATACGGAGTTCGGCTTGCACTTGAGCGGTTTTTTTTTAATAATAAAGTCAAATTGATAATTTTGCCAGGTCTCAGAATAGAACCTGGGAGCTTGTAATAGCGGTACATAAACAAATAATCTAAACCAACTTTTTTGTTCTTAAATTCTTTCTCTTTATTGGTTACAAAAATTAAAAAAAATAAATGTAGGTAATTATATTTTGACGCATAAATAAATAAAATCCATTATAGAGAGGGGGTTAAAAGATGTACAAAAATTACATTCCTTTTGGCTCGCACAGATCACTGGATGTGACACAGTAGATCTTGTCAGCCAATCGCAGACTGATAATTATCTACGTCATTTCGGTAGCGGCACAATGCCATGTTTAAAATTCCATTGAAAATACACTTTTGGGATTTTTTTTAATATAGAAAGAGTTTTAGAAAAATTCTCAATAAAATTGGTTCGTCTATTTGTAATGCAGATTCCAACAAAAAAAAAAGCAATTTCAAGTAATTTTCTGTAAAGAGCGTCACTTTTGACTTACTTTATAGGGTAAAGTGACCTCAGCAGTTTCCAACCACTTACATATTCAATTGACAGATAATTAATTAGTGTTATTTTGATGTAGCTTTATTATATAAACATTATAAACGCAAGTAACTTAGGTAAAATTTTAGATTATATACGCTGGACACGTCTGGAATTAAAACTGACACAATAAGTGATTACATAAAATACGTTACCTCACAAAGGAAATTACTTACAGTACACTCAGTCATAGAAAAAGAAATTAGAAAATGTTGATTTGTTAACTACCGTGATCGCTTAGTTTTCTATATCTTCTTCACACAGCTAGATAGAGTATATTGCCAGTAAAAGTAGATATTTTAATAATAGTATAAGTATAATACTGCCCTAAAGAGGCAAAGGGCAGTAAGTGACTTTTGTTGACAAAATGAGTTCATACTGAAGCCAACGACAGCAGTAAGTGCTGCAGCAATAATTTTATTGTCTTTAAAAAATATTTCCCCCATGTTTTGGTTTCCATAATCTAAAATTCTGGACGGTCAAGACATTTTTAGTAAATCTTGATTTACTCAAATTCATAAGTTGGTCACTTACTGCCTTTTGCCTTTTTACGGCAGAATATTATTCATTAGGTAATAATCTTCTTCTACCAATAAATATTAAAGTAATCGGCCACAGATGAGTACCTAGTCAAAAACCGGCGACTTTACCTTACAATAAAAAAAAAAATTAAATTCACTGCCTATGAATAAATGTCACAAAATAAAAACACAGCACCCCCTCCAATTTGAACGTAATTTAATTCACATGTAAAGGAAATAATATTAATTGGCAATTTAAGTGGAAAATATCACACAGGGAAGGTAATTAAACGTGAAAAATGGCGTTTGATGTAAAAATGAATTCACAGTTATATAATTATTTTCTGAATTGATTCAAATTTAGCAAATTTTTTTTATGAAATTTTTCAAAACTACACAAACCTAAGTACTCAATTTATATATTATATTTAAACAAAGCCCTGCAATGATTAAAATTTAAAAAAAAAATAATATAGACTGTTTTCTACTAGAAAACATCAAACTCAGTTTTAAAAATTTTAATAATCGATATTTACGTTATTAAAATCAAATCGCGTTCGCTGTCAATATTATATACTCTAAATCAGAGTCCCCAAACTGTTCTGTCTCGTATACCACTTGCCCTGTTTTTCGGTTTGGGTAGACCCCCTGCTTACCTGATATTGATTTTTGCAAATTCATTAACTTCAAATGTATTTTCGACAGCCGGTATAGTGCTACTCATTTTGGAAGATTTAAGTTTATAACGGACAACGGTAGTGAAGTATAGTGTGAAAAACACATGTTAAGTTTTATACATTTATTAACTAAATTCAATTTAAAACGAATCAAATCAAAATTTACTTTCTGTTACATAAAATGACTAAGGAAAAAATACATGCTTTTAGTGTGAGGGATAAGCCTGAGGCTTTAATAATAAATTTTCAACATTTGGCATCAATTTAGTTAGGTTTAACCTTAAATCTCGTCGGTTAACGATGTCCAGTTTATTTCTTTTTTTGTTAGGAAATCCACTATCGTTGCACCATTTTAATTTCATAGACCCCCAATTTTTTTTCGTCAACATGGACCCCTTACTAGCTGTCGTCGACCCCTGGGGGTCGATATAGACCACTTTGGGAATCACTGCTCTAAATAATCAGGTCGCCTCTATTCTGTACAGTGATTTCGCACGACTAGAATGAAATAAATAATGTTTTAAAATATGGGCTGTAGTTAGTGCGCTGTGATGTTTGGGGCAAATGACGGGAGACGTAAAAGGAAAAATATTTTTTTAACCAAGTTCAAAAATTTGTTGTGTAGCCGTTTTCAATGTCAGACAAAAAAATCAATTGTTTAAGTTACACCAAACTCGAATTTAATAGGTTTATTCAAAAAACGAAATCAATCAATGTCAATACTTAATAAGATCTGTAATCTGATTTTCTTAGGGATAATTACAAAATTAAGATGTATACCTAATACATATAAAACGGTTAAATCAATAACTTACCGTAGCACCATCTGTTTTCAGATTCGTAAAATGATCAGCACGTGTTTATACAAACGTCGCGTCGATGGCCAGAACTCCGGATTCGACTCAGCGCTCAGTTTAAGCTTAGGTACTTTTCCACCAGGCGGCAGCAGGCGTAGATTGTTGACAGCACGGGTAAGTACCATAACTCGGACACAAACTACTTCCGGTCATTTCTCGTCTGTAAAACACTAGATGGCACATGCTATCTTAGCAAGCGTTTTTCACCCTCTAATTACTCAATAACATTAATTTAATGATACGTTAATTACTCAATCTATTTTAAGAGCAGGATGTTTAATGTTACAACTGAAACCGAAAATGTTTTTTAAATAATAAATTGTTAGGACATAACGAAAATTAAAAATGGAAATATGATTGACATTGAAGAACGAAATATTTTTTTCGAATAAATGTTACAAAATAATGTTTTTAAATATTTCAAATTTTGCAATTTAAATTTTTGGAAAAATATGGGTGATTTCTTGAATCAACCCAACTTTTTTTAAACATTTCTGCACGTCAGTATATTACCTACTGACGTGTAGAAATGTTAAAAAAAATTGAACTGATTCAAGAAATAATTTTTCCAAAATTATTTTAATCAGAATTTAAATTAAACAAAAATAGTAGTTTATGTATCAAGATTGCACATTATTTTATGTGCCAGTGTGATATTAAGTTAAAACTAGCTACAGATATGTTTAGCGACATTTTAGATAAAGGAATATCCATTGAATTCACAAACATGGTCCATGTTCAACTTTTGTACTTTTTTTCTTAAATAGAAAAACAGACGAAAACTAGGTAATGCTGCAGGAAATAATAATATCATATTCGGATTCAGCGCACTCGAAAACATATTTCTAGAAAATAGGATTTTTTAAGATTGTGAATTCAACGGATATCTCTACAGCTAAAACATATCTGTAGCTAAAAATATATTGCTTTTTAGGTTATGGACAATTGTTCTTAGTGACATAAACGATAAAATAGGTAAAACCATTTTCGATCAATTTAACCGAGAACCAAATCCCATAAGGTTTGTGCGGGGTTCTTTAATTCAATCAAATTTATTAATAATATTTTATTCTTAGTCTTATTTTTTCGCTAATCGATCAATAAAAGTAGATTTTACGAACCTAAAATATAACCTTGCTAATTAACAACTATGGAGACTTCGATGATCAATAAGAACATGAAACTTTTCGAGAGTGTATGAAATTAATATGCGACAACTAAAATAATTAAAATATTACATTTAAATAAAACTAATCAAAAAATATGTATACAATGCCGAGTAATTAGAGGGTTGATTATGAATTATCAACTGATACTAAATTGATAAACAGATTAGGCTGTTTTATTTTTGTATTGTGGATGTTTAATCAATAAGTATAGTGTTTGATTTCATGCATTTAATTTTAATGTTTGAAAAATAAAATATTTGTATACTTCAGTAAGAAAGCAGATTACTTTTTCTTACTTATTATACTTCTCCTTTCCTCACATCTATAAATTTTCATCACTCGTTGCTCATAAAATTACGTGTTAGTCATATACTTTTATTCTATACTGAGCATAGGAATAAAATCGCAACCGAACTATTAGGGTGCAAACATACACTTCTGTCTTTTTTTACGTCGTAAGCACTAGCGTATCCAGGAGGGCAAAACAAGCAAGAGGGACCCGGCTTAAAAAAATGTCTAATTTGCCCTCTCCTGGGCCAAAAGCTGGGTACCCCCATGTTAACGTCATAGAAAAAGACAAAGTTTTTGAAACAGAGATACTTTATTCAGATTGAATGCAAGTATACATCAACCAATCCTATCATCGGAGAAATCAGGGAATTACATCGATACGCTTTGTTGCATTCACTCACCGCACATAGAGTAGATAGGCAATGATTTATATAGTTAATTAATAGATGTATGGTGTTAGTTTACACTTTACAGAATAGTAGATTGTGTATCTAGGGCGTAAAATCATATTTTTTACGAAATGTGACATTATGTCAAACAATTTTTGGTTAGAGTACCTACAATAACTCGATATGCAAAATATTCACTGGAAATGCACAATTATTATTAATTATTAATTAATTATTATTATCATTTTTTTTTGCGCAATGAAAAGGGGAAGGCGTTTTGGGGGAGTTCTATAAAAAAAACAATTGCGGGGTCGTGTATACAATGTGAGATAATAATATAGTAATTTTACGCCAGTTGCTATGACGCGTATATGTGATTTCTGATTGGCTAGATTAAAAAAATTACAGTGAAAGACGAAAAGTAGTTCCATTTTTTTTACGTATTTTTGCGGAAATTTGTGAATAATCCACAAAGTTTTTTTTCTAAATTTAGCGTTTTCTATGACTCAAAAAAAGTTAAAATTTGGGCACATCGAGTTATCGTACTGAACCCACAATTTTTTTTCTTGCCGAAAGTGAATCTTAATTTTTAACCGATTTAAAAAAAAAAACGATAATCAATTCGACACATACTTATATTTAAAATAATTTTTTTTAAATTAAAGTTTGTTCAGCTATAACTTCTCGAGGGGCTGAACGATTTGAAAAATTTCCACGCCATTTTTTCCACTCTGTATAAATGTGACGAATGACGTTCAATTGTAGCTTTAAAACTTAAAACACATTTACTAGTAAAAGTGAATTAAACGGAACGCTATCTTGAACTGTGATCAAATTAAAATGTGTTACATATTTATCACAAACTAATTTATGTATATTATGTACTATATTTCTGTGTGAAAATTTACTACAAAATGAAACAACATTATTCACAAAGGAAGTCATTTTATTAATCTTTTTTTCTTTTTTAATTACAAATGTCACGATTTAATAACATATAAAATATGTAAAAATAGAGAACACATGCGTGATTTAATTCCCTATGGAATGTGTGCTTTTATTCAGAATAATGCTTCGATACATATTTGTAGTTTTAAGGGCGAAGAGACTTATGTTATTCATTCAAGTTTTGCACATACCGCTAAATTAGCGGTATGTGCTTTATTATCGCTTTGAGCGTCAGAGCTGACTTTCGTTCATATAAGAAGTTATATCTAAGTTAATTTCATACGAAATCCATTCAAATTGAAGCTTTTTGAAAAGAGGAGATTCTGATCTATAAAACAGAACCATTTTTAAATCAATTCGAGTTCATAAATACTATTAAAATTGTAATTGAAAGTTACAAACAGCAGTTGTCGGTTGGTCTGTACGTATGTACGTATGTACGGATGTACGTATGTACGTATGTACGTCACGACTCTACAGATCGCAATTTTGGTCGGATTGCCTTGGGTTATATTTTATTCACTTTGTTTAGTATCAGACCAGAACCCTATTTAAATTCACATAAATGTGTTCAGTAGTTTAATTTTTATAAACAGTTTTATTTTATTATTTTTGACAGCTAATAGTTAAAATAGTTGGCAAAACCAAAAGTGCACATCCCGCAAGTTTTCCACTGTAGGTATGATAAAAAAAAACAAAATTGAAAAGATATTTTTAAAAAATTTAAAGAAATAAATAATTCAAAATTAAAAAAATATTTTTTTAAATTTGAAAAAAAAAATAAGAACTATGTAGGTATACATAATATAATATATAATTAATATCAAGTGGAATAAAATGGAATAGAAAAAAAAAATAAAATCCAATTATTTCGGAAGGAATCGAACCCAGGACCTTGCTGTTGTGGGTCTGATGACATACCCATTACGTTACGAAACTTGCTAAGCATTCTACTGTTATTACGGTATACAAGTGTAGCACTTGTTTTATGGACATTTACACAGTAATTATTATATTGTTTTTTCAAACTATTGACTGTCAAAAAATAATAAAATAAAACTGTTTATAAAAATTAAACTACTGAACACATTTTAGTGAATTTAAATAGGGTTCTGGTCTGATAGTAAATAAAGTGAATAAAATATAACCCAAGGCAATCTGACCAAAATTGCGATCTGTAGAGTCGTGACGTACATACGTACGTACATACGTACGTACATACGTACGTACATACGTACAGACCAACCGACGACTGCTGTTCGTGATTTTCAATTACAATTTTAGTAGTATTTATGAACTCGAATGGATTTAAAAATGGTTCTGTTTTATAGATCAGAATCTCCTCTTTTCAAAAAGCTTCAATTTGAATGGATTTCTAGCGAAATTAACTTAAATACAACTTCTTATGTGAACGAAAGTCAGCTCTGACGCGCAAAGCGATAATAAAGCACATACCGCTAGTTTAGCGGTATGTGCAATAAAAAACAAAAAAATACCTATTACTGTTATTGTAATGTAGTGTATTACGTAGAATAACTGCTCCACTTCTATACCACAATAACAACGCAACCTGGGATATCAGAATGGCCGAGTGGTTAAACGCGTAGTCCAGTAATAGCAAGGTGCCGAGTTCGATTCCCGCTGACACCAAGTAATATTTTTTTTTCTATTCCATTTTTTTTCTCTATTTTTTTAATTGTTTTTCTTTTTAAATCTATTTTCTCAATTTTTTTTCATTATAATATGTACAGTGGAAAACTTGCGGGATGTGCACTTTTGGTTTTGCCAACTATTTTAGATTTTGGAATAGTCGAGCGCGTAGCAATAAACACGGTCAGAGACAATGTAGAGGTTGCCTCGTTTCATCTGACCAATCAACGTAAGCACGGGAATGACGTCAACTGACGGACCCCGTTCAAATGAAGTTCTAAGATAGATATAAGAATAGACGCTCAAATTAATAGTAAAAAAAACATTTTTAAAAACAAATTGTTATTTAAATGCGCTAAAAAAAAGAAAATAAACTTTAAATCAAACCCAACCATTCATTACATTAATACAATTTATGATATAAAAGCTTGTCGCGAGATTTTCCTGTGTAAATAAACAAAAATACAATATGCAACTTGATCTTCACACAGGTAATTCTAAAAAAATGTTTGTATGTATTTCATAAAATAAATTTACCTACACAAAAAAATCTCGCGGCAAGATTTTATATCACATAAATTGTATTATTTAATGAATGGTTGGGTTTTATTTAATTTAAAGTTTATTTTCTTTTTGTTAGTGCATTTAAATAAAAGCTTGTTTAAAAAAAAAATATTATTAATTTTTTAAATTATGATCAATATAATTTAACACTGTACCAAATCAGCTTTTACCAAACATTAGTTTTTTTTACATTTTTAAAGCACCCCGAAGCTAGGTGTGCGGGTCGCTGACTTTCTGAATACTAGTTAATTTTAAGACATTAGCCGTTAGAAAATAGTCGCGACTTTTTGGAATATTTCATTAGCTTATAAAACATAATATATATGGCTAAATTTCCCAAAATTTCGACATAGGTGATTTTGCCTTGTGAACAGAAATTAATAGCATATGGTCGACCGTACAAAGTGGACAATTTCCAGCATTTGATCTAGAATTAAATTTTGAATATGCATTAAAAACATTTATCATAAACGTATTTTTCAGCACGTTAAATTTATAAAATAAAAATACAATTACGCTACGATAATAGAAATATTTTTACTGGCCCTGTGTTTTATAATTTTCAGGAGCAATTTAAAAAAAATCATTATTAGTCAGATTTTAATCGAGACAATTAATGCGCGTAAAATATTTTCAGCACGCTACAGTTATAAAATACAATTACTCTACGATAATAATTTTTACAGACACTGTGTTTTATAATTTTCAAAGTAAATTGAAAAATAATTAATTAATACTCAGATTTTAATCGAGAAAATTATTTGGCATAAAAATTTGTCAACAGGTTAAATTTATAAAATACAATTACTCTACGATATTATAAATATTTTTACAGACACTGAAAATTGAAAAAATAATTATTGCTCAGATTTTAATCACGAAAATTATTACGCGTAGAAAATGTTTAGGGTGTTGAAAGATAAACACCAAACACTTCAAATAATATATCCAAGTATGTAGGTTATCACGACCGGTGTTGTTCCAATTCTTCTTGGTTCCCGGGCTTGTAGGTGGCGATTCATTAGTTTTTCTACCTGACGTTTCATCTACAACTGCGGTAGACGTTAGCAAAGGCGATATAGCGGGAGAAGTGTCCTTCTAGGCTGCTCACTTACCTGTGAACCACTGAACAGCCTAGCTACCACATCGCCTTTGATAATGTCTATCGCAGTTGTAGACGAAACGTCAGGTAGAAATACCAATGGATCGCCGCCTACAAGCCCGGAAATCAAAAAGAACTGGAACAACACCGGTCGTAAAAACCTACATACTTGGATATATTATTTGAAGTGTTTGGTGTTTATCTTTCAACACCCTGAACATTGTTTAAAATCACATCCTAGAAGCCCAGAAATCAATCAAGAAGATTTGGAACTTCTCATATAGTATGCCAAATTTAATTTAAATCGTTTTTCGAGAGTAATTGCGCATGCTCACATGCGATATTTGTTGTTCTTGATTCTTTCACTATAACCTATAAGCAAAATCTGTACAGGCAAAGTCGCATCGGAAAACTACCAATATTTTTAGTTTTAAAGACGAATTGAGTTGCATGAGTTTTGTTAGAATAGATCCTCCAATAGTAAAAGTGAACATTTGCAGCTATCGTCACCAGGGCCGGATTAACTTTGTCCGGGCCCCTAGGCAATGCAATCGGGTCTTTTCAAGTTGATGAAGGGATGTGAGTAACTTCCAGATGAACGGCTTCAGGCATCCTGTTACTTCAATGTCTTATGTGATCTTGTAACAACATGATTACTTTGACTAGATGCTGCAGCATCGCCTTACCTGACTCTTTATTGAAATGGTCTTAATGAATAGGTTATAGATAATAATTGATTATCCAGCTTTTTGATGGGTCAGGAAAGAAAAATGAGACGTGACGTAGTTATTACAATTATTATTACAATAAACAACGAAATAAAATAATATTCTTGTTGGGAAAATTTCTTACAAATCAAATAAAAGTTTTGTTCAAAGAAAAGTTTTTTTTCTTGGTGCGTGCACGGGCCCCTAGTCGATGCGTGGCCCCTGGGCAGTTACTTACTCTGCCTAATGATTAATCCGGCACTGATCGTCACCGCTATCTTAATCACGAAATATCATCAACTATTAATTTTATGATAATTATATTCAACCAAACGTCTCGGTCGCGTCGTTATAAAAGATCTCTTTTCGTCGTTAAACAAGAATCTTTATTAGAAAGTATATCAGTTACTTTAATCTCAAAAATGTGACTGTATCATTAAATTGGTATTAAAATATTCAAGTTTCAACGCTCATTAAAATTACTCTAAAGTACAGTATGAAAAGTACTTTATATTTTATTCAATTGCTGTGAGTTCATTTACATAATGACATTTTTATGTGACTATTTGCTGTACACGAAAGTCTAGCTTCTAAAATGGAATGTTTTAATTATAGCAATAATTTTGACAGCTGGAACGTTGTAAATAGTGCTTGTCGACAGTAAATTGCACAAATCTGGGTATTTGATAGGGTCCAAGTTGGGGGAACGGAAAGATTTAGGGGACTAATATTTTGTTACATGATCACGTATTTTCGTTGCTATATAATCATTATTCATGGGCTAGAGTACTTTCATATAGCGACTGTTTCAAAAGTCCCGGAACAGCTGAATATCTCAGACACATTAAGTTTTTTTGAAAAATGTTGGGAATGAAAGAATGAAAGTAGACGCCTGGCGGGGATAACTGATCGATTGATAAATGACAATTGATAAGTTATCTGCCACATTATAACAATCGCACTTTCTGTTTTCACTGGGTTAAATACATAAAAATTTACCGTTATATTGCCATCTTGCAACCCTATTGCGTATCTGTGGATGAAAGTAAAAATATTAATATCGCTATTAAAAAATAGGGGTTGGTGGTAGAACGGTGAAAATTGAGGGTTAAAAGTATTTTTAATGGCAAATCATAAAAAAATAAAAAATTTGGCCAATAAATTTTTAAAAAAATCTGGTGATGGCCACCATTGTCACCTAGGGGTATAAAAAATAACCTACGACCTTTTCTCAGACCTACCAAGAATCATAAAAATCGGTCAAGCCGTTTCGGAGGAGTTCGATAACAAACACTGTGACACGAGATTTTTATATACAGTGTGTCCCAAAACGTTTTATACAAATGGAGAAAAAGTTTATCTTATACATTTCACAAAAAAAATATTCTAGATTAAAATCTCTGCATAACTTGTAGATCGATAATTAAGAACAATTTTTTTAAAACATTGGTGATCGGGAGTTACATGGAGATTCTTTGGCCTCCAAGGTCAAACATTACCCCTCTAGACTCTTTTTTGTGGGGCTACTTAAAAGAAAAGGTACCTATACCATAAGATGCCATTTCACGATATTGGTCAACTTGAAAGAATCATTAGCGAAACATGTGAAGCTATAACTCCAGATGTGATTAGAAATGTCATAAACGAATTCTATCAACAAACAATCACCTGTTTAGAAAGGGACGATAAATACGATGATGTTCCGTAGTATTTAAGCAACTTTACATGTTCCGAATAAAATTTATTAGTTGCGAATTCGTTGTTGATAAATTGATATGGAGGTTATCAATTGTTTATTATGTCTTATTCCTTTATTCAATAAATAATTTAATTAATAATATAAACCATGATTTTGATTTTCTCTGTATTCTAGCCAATGTACTTAATTATGGATCTATAAGCAGTGGCGGATTTACAGATTTGTCGCCTGTAGGCTTTTCAATAAAATTCCAACTTTATGATTTGTTCTCCATCATCCTCCTTACATCAACTTTTCCCGTATGGTTAGTATCATTGAGAACAAGGTACCGTGTCAGATCCTTGTTTATTTTAGTCAGTATTTTTTACGCATAAAGAAATAATTTTCTGAAATTGAATTTGACAATTTTGCTGCAGAAATCATGATTAGACCATCGATATTATATCAAGATTGAGTTGTGTAAGCAGATCTCATAATAATTAGGTAGGTACATGGAGAAAAAAGTATAGTAAATATCAGTGAAGAAAATATGTAAAAATAACTAAATTTCGATAATAATATCGAATCGCCATTGCAATATTCTAAAAATTCATGATGATCATTAAAGTATATTTTAAAAAGCGTTTGGCAATTGTTCTTGTAGAGATGTTGAAATATTTAGTATTTAGCACTGTATATAGGACTATATTTCGATTTTTGTTAAATATTTTAATTTCTCTTCAATTTTCAAAATTCGTATTTTGTGTGTAGGTATAATAATTTTTTTTTAATTTTGTAAATCGAAATAAAAAATGTATAAACTAAATCTGCCGCCCCTTAAAATTTGCTGCCCTAGGCTTCAGCCTACTCAGCCTGCTGGTAAATCCACCACTGTCTATAAGTCATGCAGAGATTTTTGTCAAGAATATTTTTTTTGTGAAATGATAGATAAACTTTTTCTCCATTTGTATAAAACGTTTTGGGACACACTGTATATAGATTATTAGATATATGATCTTAACAGTAAGAATCCGAGTTATGGCGATACTGATTAGTGCGACCTTACTGTATTTAAAACTGATACGTATTTTGTTGTTTCAAAAAATTGATTGGTTTGTTGACAAAACTCGCATTGCAAAACTGTTATTTTATACACGTAAAAAATTATTCATTTGTGTAATTTAAATGAAAACACAGCCCAATGCTGCGTGATTAACCTTAGGCTTATAAATCAACTTGAACTTGGACATTAACCTAATATAGGACATGTGTAGGATTACATGAACGACTTTTTTTCATGTTGCAATATCTTTGCAATGGTCACAAACAAATGTCAATTATCTTAAAATGGCGACCTGGTAGAAAACGAGTTTGGTTTTTAACTGGCAGTTTTTTTTATACCATTATTATCGTTTATCTACGTCATTTGTTTATATCAACGCGCACGGAGTGCGCCGATCAAGTCTTCGCAAAGCACTGAGTCATATTTGCAGGAAACATTTCGAGCACTTTTCTATCCTTATTTATCTCTGAGATAACTGATTTTTTTCAATGGGTTTGAGGTTACCAAAAAGAACCACTGTTCCTAATTTCATACGTCTACTGGCCATATTTACCAAACGTAAGTAGTTATTTTTTCGGTTCATTTGTTCTTCAGTTAGCTATTCCTCTGAATAAATAGCGATAATTCAATTCACCAAGCATAATTATGTTTACTGCAGGTAAAAATCTATTCTGTCTTATTTCGAGGGTATAAATATATAAGGATAAAACATTTTTATTTTGTGAGTGTTTTTCTTTAACATTTACACTTACGCCATCGGTCGGATTTTTGGGTGAACGTCAAAATATTCAACAAAAAGAGCTTGACGTATAGTGCAGTATTTATTTATTCTACAAGAATTTATTCTAACAGATATATATTGCTTGGTGAATTTAAAATTAATTTTATTCGAAGGAAGAAATTTGTTCCAAGGTTAGTAACTTCTATCTTTAATAGTGTTCAATGAATATGGACATAGGTGAAATAGTTTCCAAGATACTCATGTTCAAAAATAACGATTTTGGACATTCACTGACTGACCTCTCTCCTGATTGACTGATAGATCATCATAAATCTAGGATACTTCCAATCGAGCTATAGCTTTGACATTTGGACTATAGATAGTATTTAACGTACTAATTGCGACAAAAGTCAAAAATCAATAAGGGCGGATGTTAACACGAAATAGCGACGTCGGCTTTGGAAAGTACGGAGTACAGGCAGTTGATGTATATACAGTAGAACCTCGATAAGTTAAAGTTCAGGGGAAACGTTGAAAAATTTAAGTTATCGAGTTTTTTACTTATCGAGAGTTGAAGTTAGAGAGGTTTTTGAAGTTCAATTTTTAATTTAACGAGTCAAAATTTAATTGTGTCAAAAAATCGAAGGAAGAAATGGTGCTTTGCTCCATATCAGTGATTACTTTCTTCACAACTTCTTTGTGATAAAAAGTTTCAAAATTTTTTACTAGCCCTCTATCCAGTGGTTGAAGTTGGGGATGTTGTATTTGGTGGTAAAATTTGAATTTTAATTGCTTTTAATGGGGGCATATCACCGTGGGCTGTGCAATTTTACGAAAGATTGAAGTGAAAATTAATAATTCTTGGCAAAACCTTTTGCTTGTATATATATTCACAATGACTCACTAATAATACTTCAAGTTATGGAGGTCACCAAAATATTATTTTAAGTTATCGAAAGCCAACGTTCAAAATATTTGTTTAAATTATCAAGGTTTTGTGCTTTAAGTAATGGAGGTGTTAGACTTTGAGGGGAAGGGAATTCAAAAAATGTTTAAGTTACAGAGATTTTTAACTTATCGAGGTTTAACTTATTGAGGTTCTACTGTATTTAAATAAATACTAACTAGTGAGTTCGTATTATTTACTGAACAAAATATAATGAAATCCTATCAAAATCAAAAAAGGGGCTAATTTCGATACTTACAAAAAAGAACTGAGATCATGTTTAATATTATAAATAAATGACTCGTGTTAGAAAACTTGGAACCCTTTTAAATCTATTTTTTTTTTGCAAGTATCGAATTTGAACCCTTTTTTCACATTTAAGTATTTGGTGGGTCTACTTACCTTAGTCACTAGCTCGGTCGGCGTTATTAAATCAACCTAATCAATTTTATTTTCCATTTATCGTATTTTTGTGTTCTAAAAATATTCCTATCTGATATTATAATGATAATAAAAATACGTTTAGAAAACATTTGAGCTACGTACGATGTAACAAGCTTTTTAGAGATAAAATATACTTAATGAAAAACTCCACGAAGCACTAAGCTGTCACCAGCTGTATTGACACAAACTAATATTTTCCTGTCAAATTTCAAAAGTATAATAATCGTTTTTTACAGCAGGGAAATAGGAAAATGAAAAAAATTAATAGAATTTTTAATCTGAAATTATATTGAGAATATGTTGGATTGCTTACAATATTAAGAATTGATCACTGTAATGTAAATGCCTTAGGGCTTAGATCTAAACTAGTTTTTAATAAAACAAAAATAATAACAAATTTTACTACTATATTTAATTTTCGTCGACAAATCAGAAAAGACATATCTGATTTTACAAAGAAAACATGTTTCAAAATATGACTTCTATATCAGATTATTAATTATAAACTTGATTTTAATCTTTTTTATAAATTAATATCGTTTTTGTTTATAATAATTTTTTTAACGTTCTGATACAAAAAGGCATATTATGCAGAGAATACGACATTAAATTCGAATTTGTTGTTTCGTTGTATTTTATAAAAACGTGTTTTTTTTTATTTGATAATTTGTAATATAACAGCAAATTTTAAATCAATTTTAATGCGCAAATATTTAATTTTTGGTTTAATGTTTATTTATTTTAACGTAAATATTGACGCATTAATATTTTGTCGTATTCGCACAGAGTATTTAATAGTATACATTTTATTTTGCTACAAGTCTTGGAATATTCTTAAAAATAAAATTATATTCTTTATCAACTAAAATCATTAAAATACAAAAATATAGGAATCACCAACCTATTTCTCTGCAAATATTTACCAAAAAGACAATCAAAAATATACTAATTTCGTGACAAATCGACAATACTGTTCCTGATCAATATTATAACAATTTATTTATTTTTTATTTTTTCATATCATTTTCGTATAACAATAACTTAAAAACTATCTTATTTTCTTTTAATAGGAATAATATTAATAATATTGTTCAGTCAAAATAATAATATTAAAAACAATAAAGAAAACAAAAAAATCCAAAGAATTTTTCTCAATTTTAATCTTTTTGAGAATAAAATATAATTTGACAGTTTTCTTAATTTTATCAACATATTTTATTCCGGATACAATATCATATTATTATGTACAAAACACCATATCGCCTAAATCACACAAAATGTAAAATCTCACCTGTACATTCATTGTGTTGATTAATAGCCGGTATAAAATGTGTTGACTTTAAAAAGAAGGAAACAATGATACACCAAAATACCGGAAACTGATTCTTCCATGGTGGAAACTGATGAAAGGTTATCATTTGTAATTATAAATGTTAGATAAAGAAAGCTACACATTATGTATATTATTATTTACGAAACAATCGGACTATTATATCACATCAAAGTGTGAGAAATAAAACAATTTGATGAAGCATCCGAAACGCGTAATTATTAAACAGAATGGTATGATATATTATGCCATCGGATAGGAGATGATGCATTTCCCTTCTCTTTTTTTTGTTATGTCCAAGCCGCCTAGCGTACATGAGATTTTAATGTGAAGCAGAGCATTCATAAAATGTTTGCAGAGCATACAATTTTTAGTCAAAGCATAATAGAGATTTTTAGTGTGAATCTGAGCAATAATGCTTCTTGAGGTCAAATAAAAAAATGCTAACCTCAAAAAAGCTGACACGCAAATATGCTCCTTTCATTTTCAATTCATATAATAGTAAATATCTTCTACAAAAAAATATGTTGAAAATTATAAATAAATGCGATTTTATATTATTTGCAGAGAGCTATGAGACTATTGGGATTTTACCTCGACCATGCGCTATCTGCTCAGAATTTCACTGAACTATACTATGCGAAGCGTATCATATAGTAAAGCGTATTTTTGTAAATATCTATTGTTTATAGTCATTTAATTAAAAAATCCTAGAAGAAGAAGAGTGATATGTGTGGTATAGTACTGAATTGTCTTAATAGAGCAAATGTAAATATCAAATTATTTAATTGAAAAGTAACAACTGTCAGCTAATTATACACCGTTGGTTTCATGCAATCCGTCCTCTTCCAAAATTGGAAATTGACGATTACATTGCAGAAGGCAACAAAGTTAACCTTATCACTCTAGATTGCGTCGGTGATTCTGTCACATTTTATCGTGGGACCATGGTACTCGCGATTTTTTTCCTTCAATATAAATACGATTTGAAAGATTAGAATGACCGCAGAGATAAATTTCTTCCTGGTTAATATACATTTAAAATAAAACCGCATATACTGTCAATGCAAACGCTTCGCATAAGGCGGTCTTATTATATATTTTGAAAAGGGGTCCGCTTCCAGATAGCATCTCAATAGCCTCTCCTAGAAACCGAAGCTAGTTACGCCAATGGGTGAATTCAATTTCCGGTTCTGTACAGTGTTTTTCTTTCTTGGTTGTCAAATAAATCGATATTTTTAATAACAAATATAGCTACACACATTCAGAACATGAAGTACTAATGTTAGGGTTTTTATGAAAATCAAAAAAGGTAATTTTTTTTTCTTCGAGATTCGCACGTGATATTAATTTATTGATTAATAAATTCTTTAAAAACATTAACAACTGTTTTAATTTACAATTAAATCACCTCAATAAATCAAAGTACGAAAACTGTTTGAAATTAAAACGTCTTTTTAAACATCTGAAGTCGCTATTTAAAACAAAAAGAAAATTTTTGATTTTTAAATTATGGACAAACCGATCTATAAATTTATTTAATATTCATTAGTTTTATAAGCTGGAGAAACAAATCGGTATTCATGAAAGAAATGACTGATTCGTTCAAACCATTTAAATATCAACTTCCGTTACATTCTATATAACAATATAATTAAACAATGTAAACAATAATTATTTATAAAAAGAATTTCAATAACTCACTTCTGAGTGAATTAGAGTTATTTTTATAATAGTTATTATACAACTTTCTTCCACATATTACGTAACATAAATAAAATAATGCAACGTTACACTGTTTTTTATTTAATTTCCGGCATTAACTAAGTAAGTTTGAGGCAAGGACGTTTGTATAAGAAAACTAGTTTTAAGAAAAAAAAGGAGAATTAAACAATTTTCGATCAGTCTTTTAATAACTTAAGGCTGATATTCTTTTTGGAAAAATTATAAATAAGTTTTTTTTGAAAATGAACAGATTAATTTCTGCTAATTTCATAACAATAAAGCTAAAAATATATACAAAAAGGCACATATTGTTTTTTAACTACACAAAAATTAGTCATATAGAAAGATGGTCATAAATATATATTTTCTTAATAAATGCACCATTTTGATATGTCGATTATTGGATGAGCTTATTACAATAACAATTAATACTAGAACATATTATACAAGTGATTTTTTTTAAACCCAAAATAGAATTTCTTCTTTTTTTCGTCAACGAAAATAACTTTTAAATTAGTTATTTGCAAACATTTTTTTTGTTAATAATATATTGATGTAAGACAGCTTTAAACATCAAAACAAGACACATCTGTGTTTTCGAGCGTTTGTAATTTACAGCGTGTATCCAATATCAAATTCTTGAAATTCTCTTGGACAGAACGACTCCTTGTAGGCAAAAAAAAATCAGCTGTATACAAAATTCAAAAAACTTTTGAAGTGTGTCATATTATTCTGTTAAATATATGTATAATATCGTGTAACAGTAATATAAATATTATTTTAGCCTCGCTACAGTAATGTTTTATCTGTTACATTTCCTTACTTAATTTTATGTTCGCATTTACAAAGTTTATGAATCTATTTCCATAACTTTTCACTTTAAACTCGATAGATACAAAATTGGATAATGCATGATGCAACATTGTAATATATGCATTGCTGTGATACTGTCAAACCGGTGTATGCCATTCTAGAATACCGCGCAACGCCCCTCTACGAGTATAATACCGCGTTGACTGCTCGAAGTTTCAAAATTGTGATTTTAAACAGACCTCATTGAGGCATATCCGACCAGGACCAACCAAGCAAAGCCAACGAAAAGTATGTGAATAGGCTTCTTTATTTATTAAACAAACGATTTGTAGCTAATATATTGTGTTAAGAGTATTCGTCCCTGCAAACACCCCCTGCACCCTTCATCTTAAATATTTTCCCCTCGCCTAAAAATGGTTCGCGCTCTCCCGACGCTATTTTTAAAGCTAGAGGGTTCTGGTAAACGCCAAATGAAAGACAAAGAATCAGACTACAGATCCTTCAGGCGAATTTTTTGAAAAACAGTTTCGCCTACGTGTGAAATATTACGTAACTTATTATTTTTTTCAAAAGGTTGTAAGCTTTTTCAGAAATTTTTTTTTCAAAAAATTCGCCTGAAGGATCTGTAGTCTGATTCTTTGTCTTTCATTTGGCGTTTACCAGAACCCTCTAGCTTTAAAAATAGCGGCGGGAGAGCGCAAACCGTTTTTAGGCGAGGGGAAAAGATTTGAAGGATGCAGGGGGTATTTGCAGGGACGAATACTCTTAAATACACAAAACGCTCCTGTCACATTGTGACGTTTCAATTACCCAGGCATATTTGAATGATAACCGGGAGCGTTTCTTTTGCTAGTTGTGTCAATAAAGAATATTGATTCATTGATCCATCTTTAAGGGAAGTGCCGATCGTATGAGTATTTGCAAAAACTTATAGGTAACCAGATTTGTGTGATTTTATTTAAAAATGGATTGTAATTGTTAGCAAATATCCAACAATATTAATAAAGTATTATTAACAAGAGTTTTTCCTTTTGAACATGCGTTGTTTGGTTTGGCGCATAGTTGTAACGCTTTTTAAATTAGCCAATCAGAGGAGATTGAAATCGTACATTTCCAAGCATCAACAATTTGTCAGCGCTGTATAAAATAACGACCGAAAAGTGCATTTTGTTTTCGTTTTCGGACCCCCAGATGTAGAAGAAATGATTAGTTATGATACGGCAATAATCGCAGAAAAATATTATTGCTTTCAGAAATATAGAAGGATACCTCTCATTCAGCAAGTATGATTTAATTTTTTTAAATCTTTGATTAACGTCTGATTAATATAACTCTTCAATAAATAAAATTTTATTTATTGAAGATTTAATTTTTTATTGCACCAGCCAAAAAAATCTGCACCAATTATTATATAAAATTATATTATTGTGTACGTTCGCTTACAGTAAGCTTAAAAATTAATTAACAATCCAAAAAAAAAAACCGTTACATGCTATCAGACACGTTGGTTCAGCATGGACATTATTGCAGTAAAAATCTAGAAGTCATACTTGCTAAAACTAAGCATATACTAAAAAAAGAAACACAGTATTTATACAATGATTACTGTCTCATCATTTGACATATTATGATTCGTTTCTAAATTCGAGGACCTAAAAACGGACATTTCTTAGATCGTTCTTTAGTTTCCAATACTTAAGGTACGAGGTATTGCAGAAATGTTCAGCAATATCACTGATGCCAGACAATCATTTTATCGTATAAACCCTTCAGTGAGAAATGATGGAACCCAACTGACAACTTTATCTTGCAAAATAGATTGATTACAAACATTTAGTTTGGGGATTAATTCATTAATTTAAACTGCGGTGTAACTTTAATCTGATTAAAATAATTACTACAATACAGGCTTAATCTCTTTAAGAATAATACTTTAAATAGTGAACTGTCTCCTTTGAGAGCGTTCTCATAACAAATGCAGATGGGCGGTACATGAGAAACCTAAGGTATATAATCACCCAAGGTATGATTGGTTTTTCTAGAAAATCGTGCAAATTGACATTTTTTCCCTTCTGAAGTTCCCTGAAGTTCCGGAACTATGGAAATACAAAATCTCTTATTTTGAAAATTAATAAATACAGCACATTGGCTTTATCAATGATTTTGTTATTTTAAGTAAGCTTACTCTGCACGTACTACACAGACCGATGTGATTATATAGCTGGCGCCCCTAGTGATTGAGTTTGGCAATTCCATCCTCATTAGGCAGGTATTCAGTGAACTGAAATCTTAAAATTTTGTCGTGTTTGAGCCATTGGTTGCACTTAAGACTTAAAGATACTACCCTCAAAACTTTCTGTAGGTGCCTGCCCTACAGAAAGTTTTGAGGAGAATATCGGTCCTATGAAGTTTCTGAAAGAACGTTCCCTGTATTAGATTTTGTAATTAGTCAAATGAGAATATTTTTACAAAGTTAACCACCGCACAAACATTTAGTTGAATTGTTAAACGACTTTTTGTGAATAAAATACCTATGCATGTTTTAGGTTTCCGTAGCTCAAAATGAAAAAAAAAAACGGAACCTAAATAGAAATACTTTGTCCGTCAAGATCCTGTTTCTCAGGAAAAGCTGGAGGTACCAAGTTGAAATTAATACTAAGTGCTGTTAAAAATTCAAGCTTCTAATATAGTGCAATAAAAAGATTTTAAAAACGTATTTTTTTTTATAGTGACTCACCAAAACCTTCCAATAGGTTTTGATGATGAAAGCTTTGAATAAGTATGCACCTTATAGAATTTTAAAAGTGAAACAGAACCAAACAAAATATGGCGAGAAGTGCATCGTGGGACTAAAAGACGGTAGCGTATTCCTTCCTGATCGATTCAACATCTCGGATGAAAACAAAAATTTTCTTCACGGAATAAAAAATATAGCTGTGATATACAAAGGTATGGAGAAGCAAGGAAAATACAACATGGCGAAAAAAGCCGAAGCCATTCGATTTTGAAAATTATAAAAATCAATTGGATGCCAATAATAAAAAGAATATAATAAGAACAAGAAAAGCAAACCCGAAGATGATTTTAGTGAAACTTAGTTTGAATCTCTGGTTTTGGAAGAAAACAACAGCAGTGAAGACGAGAATGACACTGATGATGACAACATTATAATCGAAGAGAACTAATCTGTGTAAAAAATGATAAACAAGTGTGTGTGTGTGAACGTATTTAAAAACTTTTCAAATGCGATATTTTCTCGTACTTAAACATATGTAAATGAAATGGTTGAAATAATAAATAGCACCACTAGTTGCTGGTTTGCTGGTGGTGCACAGTACTTTTTTGAAAAGTTTCTTGTTATTTATACTGTTGAGACAGTGATTAAAAGATGTCGGAAGAACAAAACAAACAGAAAAAGACGCCGCAAGAAGCATCTGAACCTCCTGAGACTCCTCTCCCCGTCTCCTGTCAATGGTCCTGAAGCATTCAGTACTAATGCATCAGGTGTGTTTAATGCGAATCCGATTCGCTTCAAGTTATATTTTGATGATAAGACTGTGCTAAATGTACCCGTTGCTCGGTGTAGGGACGCTTTAGAAGTAGCGTCCCGCATTTATCCCGACCTAACGCTCCGTTATTTACACGTTTGTGATTGTTCTTAGATACTTTTCCAAAAAAGAAAAGAAAACAACAACAACTCTCTCCTTATCGCTGTTTTTATAATCCAGTGACTGCCAAGTAGACGACTGCCATGGATAACAATATTTATTACGACAAAGCTAACAAAACGTGGCATTTTAAACAAACCCGTGCGGGAAAAAATAGTTCAAAAAAGTATGAGGAGATTCCAGACAACTAGTTATAACCATATTGTGCCACGAAAGATAATTTTAAAAAAACTTGTTGTTTACAGTTATATACTGACACTAAAAATAACACTGATTAAGATGTGTCGATAATTATAAATTTCGCTGGCGGCTATTTTGAAATGAAGTCAACAGAACGCTAATACCAAAGTATTTGCAATTCCAATCAGACAGCAAAAATAGCAACAAGTCTATCTTTTATTTATTTTTTTTAATGTGTTTGAGTCAAAAATGATTTGCGCATTGCAGAATACACATTCTAAATTAAAAGAGATAAATAAGTTTTCTTTCTCTTATTGAAATTAAGCTGTCTTTTTCTATAAACTTGAAAAAAAATCGACACAATATGGGTCATGCTTTTTTTGGTAACCCTTTCAAGAAATGTCATTTCAAACTGCAGGCTGCATATAGAATAATGATTCACATGAGCGCTAGTTCGCTTCTATGTATTTAGAAGTTTAGACTGCAGATTATAGATGCTCGACAACTGAGATCATTAGAGTTTATTTTTAGAAGCGTTTGAGATTTTTAAAGGTTTTTAGAGCTTTTGAGGTTTTAGTATCTCTTAGTTGAGAATCTATAGAAAAGTCTGGATTTACCGAACAGGCAACGTAGGCAATTAATTTTGGATGGAACTTTCATAATTTGTTTTACTCGCGGGGGGAACTTGACAGTACTCAGTAGTATTAATATTGGAACACACGATCTGAGGATTTTCTGCCCATTTTGTTGGTTCATGTACCAACGTAATAAAATAAAATATTTGCTCACAGGAATGTGCATTGTGTTGATTGAAATTCTATTGTATCTAACTTATTTCTACACTGAAGGACAATTTTTTAAACTTCCTAGGGACGTCACATTCCTAAATCCGGGCCTGGCTAGAGATATTGTTAAGCTCAATAATTATTAAGAGTATTTTCACTTCTTATAATTAAATTAGTTTGGCATAGTTCCTTAGCGGAATTTATTAGTTACTGTAGCTTTTTAATTAGGTCAAATCTTTAGTCCTGATGACTACTATAAATAGCCTTATTGCTTTTGTGTAAATATCATACTAAATTCTGTCATCCTGTGATCAAAGAACGGTATGCAAACTTTCTGTACGTTACTTCTAAACGGATTTTCCAATTAAAACGGTAAAAAATCCAAGCAATTTAATCAAACTGGAAAAATATCTGATATTCAATCAAACAAAAAAAACTGTACTACGTGGATAAAATGGACAAACGTATTTATGTGTAACAATGTACATACATAGATATACAGGAAGTTTCAACAAGAAAAAAATAACTTTAGGATGTAACAGAGTTTATCAATTTTAAGCAAAAAAGTTTCTATAGAAACAAACAGGAAAACTATCAGTTTTTATCTAAAATTTTAAATCAACAAGGGCTTCTAGAAGGCCTACATTAGAAAATTATATATTACTAGCGGTCCCGCCCGGTTTCACCCGGGTGCAAAAGAACGAATGGGGAAGGAAGAAAAAAAATTTAGGGGTGGACTACCCCTAACATTTAGGGGGATGAAAAATAGATGTTGGCCGATTCTCATAGATACCGGATAAGCACAAAAAATTTCATCAAAATCGGTCAAGCCGTTTCGGAGGAGTATGGCAACGAAAACTGTGACACGAGAATTTTATATATATAAAGATGAAAATTATAGACGCTCAACAACTGATGTCATTAGCGCTTAATTAAATCAAATTACACGAAAATTAAATTATACGGCATCACATAACATTCATGAGCGGATGCGGGATTCGAACCCGCGTCTCATGAGAATTTTACAATTCTCGTTTCGATATTTCGCGAGAGTGTCTTTCTTGTCTCGATCCCGATTTGAAATCCGACACTAGAAAAATTTTTAATCTCGAGTCGAAACGTTTCGTATCGTTTAAGCGATAACACTAATTGTCCAAGTGCGGACACTATATTGGACAGCACTTCTAAAATTTTATTACTGAATTTAACAAATAATATGATAAAAAACAACAAATCGGTGGCAGGCTATTTCAATTTTTTAAGTTATAAGTACCTACTTCTCTTGGTTTGTTATGAAAAAATGATGAGAGTGATTTTTAAACGCTTATATTTAGCTTGGCTTCGTATATTTCTTTATTACGTTGTACTCGTAAGATCTAAATTAACAGTATGAAGTTGCCGACTGTAACATAAAAACCAACAGAATGAAGTTGCCGGTTAAACCTTGGACATTTGTTAAATGTGTTGTATTTCAATACGAGTAAAAATGATATATAAGTGCTTAGGTATAAATGATTGATAGTAAGCCAAAGAAGTATAACTTCTACTGCGTGTAATTAAGTGACGCACCCATGGTTTTATCATTTTCTGTTATCAATATCTAGAATATGGTTCAACACTATTTGATGATACCGATTATGGAGAGGTATCGATTACAATTTGTAAATACTTTTTGCATACCTGGCAAATCTTTCTCCGAAAGGATACGAAGTCTGCCAGGTATGCAAAAAAATACAAGGCGGACGACGATAATTGTAAATAAATGAGACTTCTTTATAATCTGTATAAAGAGCAAGTAGTTTTGAGCCTTATTAGACATACTGACAACAAAAAATTAGTAAAAAAAAATGATCAAATCTTTGATTAACGTCTGATTAGAACTCTTCAATAAATAAAATTATCGACCAATTTTTCAGACAATATATTGTCGATAATTTTATTTATTGAAAAAAAAAAATGAAATTAGTCTTCCCCCGATTTGTTATTTTCCATCATATTGTCCGTAAATTTCAATAATAAAGATTTATTAGTGTTGTCCGGTACACTTTTGTATGATCAGAGCTTGGACAATAAATAAATACTTTGGCAAGCCCTGCCCCACGTACAAACACAACGACTTTACGGTTAAAAGGTGCATAGGAGTCTATGTCTATCGCCTCCACAGTACACAACAATAGACAGCATAGTGATTCAACAGTTAGGTTCACTTTAAGCCATAATGCAAATTTACTGGAAATACTCATTTAACGGAAGAATGATCATATAAAATTAACACACACTCACAGTCAGTCACACATTATTTATTATGCATTATGCTGTTGGCAGCACTGTGAAAAAAGTGAATGCGAAGGTACGCCGTTGCGCAGATCACGGTCGTATAGACACCAGGCGTTTATAATATGCTTATCATCGTAGATTATAAACGGTCGACAACTAAAGTCATTAGTGTTTGAAGAATAAAAATAAATCAAAATAAAATTTGACTCCGTACGGACTCACAGTTCTTTTGAATTGTAAAATTTCTTTAGGCGCACCGCTTGCACACTTTCCTGCAATGATAGTAAGTCTGTTATGTCAGGTTCCGAGGTGAAACGCGCATTCGGGTAAACTCGGTGGACACGTTTTTTTTAACACGTTTTTTTAACACGCTTATATTAGTTAGACTTGTATGTATGTATGTTTGTATGTATGTAAAGGAATTTTTCAGCGTAATTTGCACCAACTTCAAGAAGTCTCATTAACTTGAAAATTTGCACACGTGTCAATGGCCGATGACAAGACAATTATTTCATAAAAATAAATTTGTATTTAACAATTTTGAAAATAAAATTTTAATTTAAAAATTTTGAAAAAATTACTTTGGATGTCGTTTCGAGACTAAAAATTAAGAAAATAAATTATAGTTTAAAAAAAACTAAAAAAACACACTTTAATAGCAAACCGAACTAAAAAGTTGAAAATAATTTTTTACAAAATAATTAAATTATAGTAAAAAGGCGTGGGGTGCAAATTAGTATATTTTCATTACAAATAGCTATAGGAACCAATGAAATAATTGCTTTTTTACAATAATTGAATTATTTTGTTAAGGATTATTTTCTACTTTTTAGTTCGGTTTGACATTCTCTTTTGTATGTTAGTACTTTTTGTAAAAGATTTGTCGGGTTTAATTTGTTAAGATCATACTAGGAAGTTGGTCGTGTGGACCTCAAAGGTCGCACTTGTAGAATTTTAATATACGACACACTTCACTGATATTACTATTTAAATTTTAATATCAATTTTGCGTTAAAAATTACCTATACGATCTTATACTTTGGTATATTTATAAAAGCTCATAAATAAATAAAACCTTGTATTCTTAAATTTTCAACTGAAACGTTATTTTGACGATATTTCAAATCTGTTTACTTATACGCACGGATATCGAGACTGCGATAAAATATTTCACAAAAAGTCGTTTTAATCCACCCGTAAATGCAATTTTTGTTATTTTTAGGCACGACCCAAGCTTTAGCTGGAAGCGCCTATATGCAATCGGTTTGTTTTATTTTAAAGTCGATTAAAGAAACAAATTGTGTCAACTTGTATTTTTAACTCATGAATATTTGCGGGTAAAATAAAATCATTGAGAAAAGAAATACAATTAAATTTAAACACACATAATTATAATAAAATATACACTAAAATTACGATAATTATCGAAATGGACTATCGGGCACCAATTTAATTAAGTGTAACTTTTATCTAAAGTTATATTTACAGAATATTTTATAATTTAGTTAAAGATAACTTTGAGCAAAACTTGTGGCATAATTCACTGTTGCATAATATCAAAATATTATCTTGTAAATTACACAATGTTTTTAATATATATATAATATATCACAATACACTTTTAGTTATTTACATAAACAAAAAATAATATTTATATATATAATATATACACTTGCACAACTGGGAAATATTTAATTATTTTGAAGTTAACAAAAGAAAAACGACGAGCACAAGAAATGAATTATAATGGGGTCATCACACAGGTTTTTTTTTTACAAATAGATTGTGAAACAATTTTTTTGAGATTTTTTCGAAAGCTTATTCTATAACAAAAACATTCCAAAAGTATGTATTAGCAGTGGAACTTTAAACATAGAATCGTGCCGCTACCAAATTATCAGCCTGTGATTGGCTGACTATATCTACTGTGCCACGCACACTGATCCATCGAATTTAGAGTCAACCACAAAGCAGACATATCGACATCTCTTTCTACACATCTACGTCATCGTATGGCAGTTTATGCTCAGCGTTTAAAATATATAAAATATTCCCTAATTCTTGAACGAAAAAGTCGGTTTAAATTGTTTATTTGTGTACCTACGTCGAATAATGTGCACTGTTCAAAATCAGCATATTCTGATACGCTGGACGACCCTATTCACATATTTAATTCCTAATACTTATATTGTTATCACAATTCAATTTCAAAATACTTCCCGAAAAATTCATCTCATTTCCAAAACCTATGGCGTCGTCACCGAGTCGTCGAATCGACGTTTATATTATTATTGCTATTATTTGTAGGAAAGAATCCTAAAGTTTTAAGCGTGTTAGACGTCCTCGCAATTAGTGAATCTTTGAATCGCCAAATCGCCGTATCCATTACACTATTTTCTCTAAATTGTTCGCACGTTTTCTTCAAAGTTTTCACACAATCAGCTCTATAATGTTGCAGTTGGGCGTCGGTCGTTTCAATTGGATACGACGTACAACCTGACCCCAAACAAGCTAACGGGAAATGATTATGCAGTGTCAAAACTCTTTCAGGGTCATGGAAGCATTTAACATATTGATTTGGTTTAGTAAAATTCTTACTTCTATAAACATGCTGTAACATGTGCATATATTTTGGCGATTCTTTCAACCAGCCATGCGAATGAATAAGATCGTCCAAAAAGTACACGTTTCGAACGTTGTAAGATGCCTTCGTCTCGTTCTTTGAACCCATCGCTTTAGGCAATACGGTATCCATCAGTTCTCGCCATGACATTGCCTGAAGCGGCATTATCACTTCGTCTATGTCCAACAAAGCAATATATTCGTATGAATACATATTCTTATAAAGACAATCGTTGTAAGGTATTATTTCATTCTGCCTTTTATGATTGGTTTTCTTAGTCAAATACAAATGCTGAAAAGCGGGAACATTTGGCTGACCGCCCGGCAATGTTAAAGGAGTCACGTGAACTTTATCTTTTGTCTCGTAATGTTTTAAAACTTTGGTTATATTTGGATGCACTTGTAATTCGTAAAAGAAGATTTTATCCGCACCCAATATTCCCAACAGCTCAATCCATTCAATTAACCTGACTGATAGATCGTCGTGTAAGAAATCTAATCCTTTGACACAAACGGCAAAGCCTTTCTTCTGAGACGGTTTTTCAAATATAACTCTTAAATTATTGGTAGCATTATCGCACGGTTTTTCGACCATTGATACAGATGCCGGTACCATGTTATAATACTTCTGGGGTAATTTACAAGCAATCAAGTACGGTTGATATATGCCTTGTTTATAATTGCCCCACTTTTTGTGCCAAATATATTTATATTCCCAAGCCTTTACAATGGCCGGTTCTTTCAAACCTTCGAACCAAAACTGACAGTACGTTACAACTGTCGGTTCAATACGGTTAATCATTCCCAGAATTCGAACTGTGGGACCTATCTTACTATTTTTTCGCACGTCGTAATAGGCCCCATACAAATAAAACGTACCATTCGTGGTGTGCAAACTCTGCCAATAAATATTGTTAAACTCCAACTCGTAAATACTTGGAAATCTTGCACACGTCTTATTCATTCTCATCGGTTTGTTTTTGTTTTTGTTCCAATAAACAATTGGTAAACTCGGTAATCTTCGCTCGACTTCTTCGAGTAATCTATCCTCCGATAAGTTCGGAGATTTGTCAACAATTGGAGCGAGTTCCAAGATGTTTTCGGTGGTCGATGTCAACGGTTCCAAACGTTTCTGTAGCAGTAATCGACTGTTGACGACGGATAAAGGAGCTACGTCGACTTCCAGCGGATAGCTTCTCAACTGAAACGCGGCGATCATCAACAAGCCCCACAGAACCAAGACACAAGTGGCACGCCAAGCGAATCTTCCTGATATAAACCAAGCCATTGTTGATATCCGTTGGGAAGTTAACCTGTAACAGGAAAACACCAATTAGTTCCATAAAAAAAATAAGTAAACGTAGGTACAAATATTACAATTCGTGTTTTTTGAAAAATTACACAATAAAAAAATTTCAATTCTTTTTATTTTCTTAAGGTTGGCAATTTTGTCAAGTTATTGAATTAATAATAACCATGAAATAGAACTATCTTAATGTACGATCAATTACAAAATAATCCTATTATATTTTTCTTTTCCTTTTTAAATAAATTTAGAACAAATGTTTAACTTGTAGAAAGTACCACTCAAACTTCCTTAATGTCCATTTCAACCGGTCACTTCTTTGATAGTGTACTCAAGTTTTGTTTAAAAAAGACGGATAAGTGCGAGTTGAATTCGCGTCCTGAGGGTTCCGTACAAATTATCTGTAAGTGTTAAATTAGTACCAGATTTGTAAGAATGTTTTTTGATGTACCTAACTACAAAGTTGCGGTTTTCGGATTTTACCTTTTGCTTGCCAAATTTCATGAGTCAACGGAAAGTACCCTATAGGTTTTGATTCCCCTGCGAACGTCAAAATATTTTTATTTCGTTGACTTAGAAGTTTGATTTTTTCACACCTCAAAGTGATTGCAGATCTGAGTATTTGATGTGAATTTCAACTTGATACCTTCACGCGTTCCTGAGAAAAAGGGTTTTGACAGACAGACAGACGGACAACGAAGTGCTCCTATAAGAGTTCCTTTTTTCCTTTTGAGGTACGGAACCTTAAAAATGGTCTAGTCGTTTTCGAGTTGTGCTGATATAAAAATAAAATCCAAAATATCTATCTGATGACAGGTGATGGTGAGCGTCTATCTATCACAATATCTATCGACACAGCTGTAATTTCTTGCCGTGCGGAACAAAAACAACTTTGCAACTTTTTGAAAAGATTAACACAAAAAAAAAACGAAAAAATAATCCAGCGATCATGTATTTTACACTATAGAACGTGACAAAATATTTATAATCTAACAATCACTTCAGTACGGATTTTTCGATTGATTGAAAATACAAGCAAAGGGTCAAATTGTCACATTTATCACGGTAAAGAACGTGATCTCAACAATTTTCGAAAAAAAGGAAAAAAAAGTAAAATTGCGTCACGTAGCGGAAGATGTAGCCAAGCATAGAATGACTATGCGCGACTAATAAAAAAGCGATAAGAAAAAAAAACTGTTAATAGTCGCAATTAACAAAGAAGCATCAAGCGCCGCTCGCCTGTTTACGGAGGATGTCTGATGACCTTGCTAGTTCGGTCTATTATAATATTATAGTATTTCTTAAGAGAAACTTTTGTATTCTGTCATTACATGCATTTAAATTCATGGCAGTTTGAATCAAACAATTAGTGTTGCTATCAAATAATTTATTTACATGTTGTCGCAAAAAACGAAAATAGATAGATTGTAAATTACAGACGTTCGAGTTGTGGAAATACAAGCAATCAACGAGTTTTAACAGTTGCACGAATCACAATAGCATTTCGTTCGAGATACATAGATACTTTATTTTTTGCGCGTAGGTACTCCCCTATAAAATAGCTTATTTTCACAGCATAAAAAGTACAATGTCAACTCTATATAGCGAACTTCTATTTAATGAAAAACTCTTTATAACGCAATAAAAAAAACCCGGTTTCTTTAATTTATAGGTATCTGTATTTTTGTTAGCTGTATAGCCATTTGCAAACTATTTGCTTTGCCTATTTCTGTTCCTCTTATTTAATGGTACAGGACGCATTTGAAAATTACTGTTGGATTAGCATTCATTTGTTTCAGTTCACAACACTAATGTTAAACGGATTTCATGGCCGCTAAGAAGCACATGTATTTTATTAACCGACTTCAACAAAAAGGAGGAGTTCTGTGTTCGTCTGTATATTTTTTTTTTTATGTATGTTCACCGATTTCTCCGTCAATTATGGACCGATTTTCAATTTTTTTTTTTTTATTCGAAAGAGTGCACTTCTGAGGTGGTCCCATCGGAACCAAGTCAGGATCTGATGGTGGATCCCGGAGAAATCGAGGGAAACTCTCAAATTTTAAAGGCATGCATAATGTTTTTTTATGATGTTCACCGATTTTTAGTGTTAGATTAACACTAAAGAGAGAAAAATAAAATATTTTTAACAAAAAAATTGAACCGACTTCAAAAAAGGCACTAAAAAGTAAAAAATAATTGCGTATTGAAATGTTTTGGAGTCGGTGTCAGCCAAAATGAAATCTATTCCGAGCACTACACCGACTCCAAAACATTTCAATACACAATTATTTTTTACTTTTTAGTGCCTTTTTTGAAGTCGGTTCAATTTTTTTGTTAAAAATATTTTTATAGACACAGATATGGAGTGAAGCTGATATTTGAACTTTGAATGTCTGTATATCAGAAAGAAAAAATAATTTTGGAATATGAATCCATAGAGTTAAATTATCATAAGTGGCCTTCTGTAATCTATAGATTTCGATACACCTTTGAGAACCAGCCTGTATATTGATCATTATGCAAATATGTACGGCGTACGCAGCTATATACAGTAAGTGTTACTAATAATTAATTTCGCAAAGGTCTTGTGTGCGTTCAGACGGGCCATAAAATACAGATTTGGTTGATCCCTTGAACTAGATTTAACCGCGTGCGTTAATACCTAAGACTGTAAGGTTATTACTTAATACGTTATCATCGAACAGTAATTAATACGTACACATTACGAAGTAATCGCTGTAAATATTATTTTTTTATTCATTACCCATATCGCTTTTATGACTTATTATACTAAAATTGAGTAATCTAACAATATTGATTTACGGCCGTGTTTTACAGATTATTTACATTGATAAAATTCGTACAGTAAACAGTGGCGTAATATTTAGATAAAAAATTGTTGATTCTAAAAAACAATAAAGGCCAGAAATTGAAATTTCAAAAAAAAGTAGTAAAATATGTGTCTAGATTCTAATACATTATTTTATGTACGAGCTGTGACATTGTGTTAAAACAGGCGGGTAGCGAGATTTAACAGTTTCACGAGAATGCTTTACAATTGAGATACATACTACATTTTTTGCACGTATCTCCTACAAAATAGCTGATTTTCACTTCATAATAAGAATATATTTAAATATCTGACAGTTCAGGTTCGGCCATATTAGAATATATTTGTACAATAAAAAGTGTCAGAAGACTTCAAACACCGCGTTACATCAATTTTAGGTATTTCTGTTTATGAAATAATTATGTTCATTCTTCGGTAAGCGTAATATAGTCCAAGAACGATCTTCGTGAAATACCTAAAATCTCAAACGACTAAAAATTTCAGTGATCGTCTTGGGGTTACAAGAAACTATTCTGACTATGAAAAAGTGTGCTCCGATTTGCAGTTAGGGTAGAAACCGCCCCTTTAAATTTTGTTTTCTAATTATCTCACAAACTATGAGATATATGAAAAAAGGTTTCAACAAAAAGTTGTAGATTTTTATATTTGCTACGAAAAAGTGCTCCTTCCTCTTACCCCTATCTGCAATAGTTTACCCATAAATCGCCCCTAAAAATAAAAATATTGAAAATTTGTATTTTTCTCGGCTGAATCGGGTTTTTTGTGGCGAAATATTAATCTAAGTGTAAAATATAATTTTTGCACGATCCCGTATAAAATAGCTTTTTTTCATGCCTGTACAGCGGCAATAAAATGAACAATTTCACACTTGTGTATAAATTAAAACAACATAAATGCAATTTTAAGAACCCCATTAATTTCTCTGTCAGTTAGAATTTAAATCCATACAATCAATAGAAACACCAAAGTAGGCGTTGTCTTCGTCAACAATTCAACTAGATTCCAATATTACTAAACCTGAACGCTCAGATATATCCTTTTTTAAATCTATTTTAAAGGAGGTTCGTGCTAAAATGTAGTAGGTATGTATCGATGGTCGCTCGTTTTAACATAATGTCACTCTCGTACATAAAATAATGCATTACAATCTAGATACGTAAACTATCCTGTGTCCACACTTTAATATTATCATGGTCATCATCACCATCAATAGAAGTTCGAAAGAGAAGTGGATTGTTATAGACTGCCGATTATAGACGCTGGACATCTTAGGTCATTAGAGTGAGCCTACTGTATTACCAGTTGTGTGAGATATTTAATGAAGATTAATGAAATTATTCGTAGCACGCCGAAGGGAAAGTATCGAAATACAGATTGATATAATAATATGGTAATTACATTTAACATTTTTGAGATCATTTCATCATTTTTTTAGTGGACGCCTTTGGATATTATTAACTTGTAATTGAAGCGCTGTGATATCTGTTCGACTATCGAAGACTTGCAGTAAATCTTTTTTTTTTATTTGGCGTGGCTTGATTTTAAAAGATAGTGTGCAATATTTTATTATTTCCTCATGCGATACCGCAATAATTCGCGCTGAACTGGATTTGATGTAAATGCGATTCAGATCTAATAATTGCTAACGAGCGAGATGCTAGTATAGTTGAATAGTTTTCATTAGGTAGCCAGTAAAGTTTTGCAATATTATTGGCCAGAAGATTACCATTAACCTAAGATAAATCGTAATGCCCTTAATCCCTAATGTGGAATTCTCTTGCTTTTATAATACTGTTACAATAATAATATCTGATCGTACAAGCCTTCTGAACAACACTAGTAAAATTTTATTATTAAATTTAACAGATAATATAACGCAAAACATCAAATCTGTGCAATATCTTGATTATGGCTATACTCGATGAAATTTATCAATTATTTACAATTAGCATTTTTTTTGCACACACAAGTGCGAAATTATTCATTTTATTACCGCTATACAGGCCTGAAAAGCATCCATTTTGAAGGGGCAGTGCAAAAACAATATACTTACAGTAGAACCTCGATAAGTTAAAGTTCAAGGGAAACGTTGAAAAATTTAAGTTATCGAGAGTTAAAGTTAGAGAGGTTTTGGAAGTTCAATTTTTAACTTCACGAGGTTAAACTGTTCCAATAGTGAAAATTGATAAAAGTTTTTGGCATAACCTTTTGTTTGTATACTTACATGTCACCAAAATATTATTTTAAGCTATTGGGTGGAACATATTACAATATGTAGGTAACAATGGGAACGAATAACAAATATCATAATATTTAATACTAAATAAATACAATAAAATTAACAACTTTAATTTTTTATTAGAAATAGCTGTGCCAAGAAATTGAATGGCAACCAAATCAGTTTTTCTTTATTAATACAATATAATATCAAAATTCAAATTTCATTAGAAAACTCGATGGATGTAGATCGAGCCAAATCGGGATCTTATAAACTATTTATTGTATACTAATAAAGTTTTATATTTTATTTTGATAACTAGCATTAACTCGATTAATCAAAATGTCCAAAAAAATTAATTCTTTTAAAAAAAGTAATCTGCAAGAAAACCTTCCTCTACAGTTTTGTAATTACTATTGAAAATATAGATTTGTTTAAAATTATAATAGAAATACAAATTTCAAAATATGAAAATAACGAAAATGAAAATAACGACCTCCACTTAAAAAATATGCGAACATTTGCAATCAATGAGCATGTAATTAAAAAAAAATCAGAAATAAATAAAAATTGCGACTTGAGTTTCGCAAAATACATTACTAAAGAAACCGATTTGCATTTTTAAGAACGCAATTATAAAACACCACATAAACAAAATCGCGTAATTAATTAGTTGTTTTAACATATTTTAGTATTCGTTGAAAATGTGTTCTGTGCTGTTGATTAGCAATACTATTTTTAGCAATCGATAAAATCTGTTTAATCAACGTAAATCGTGAGGTGATATCATTACAAACAGCACATCTTAACCTCTTACCTTGAATAAAATCCGCTGCTAGTTTTTTTTAATGGATGTTTCATCAACAATATCACTAATAGGGTAAAGGCACCAATTATTACTTCACACTTGTGATCGATCCCTTTTTATATTTACGAATTAGATTTCGCAATTAGAAAATTTCCCTTTGACGAAAATTATAATAACGGTAATGTCACATCATAATAATAAGAATAACCTTAAAAATTCTGAAAGAATCATTTCCATATCTTTAAATTCAACGAATATTTATTAAATTTTTTTGCGCCTAAGCTGCAATCTAGACTGACCGTCAACTAGTTGGCCATTATTTTGTTATTTTAAAGAGTATGATTAAGAGTAAACGACTTCGTATTTCCAAAAAGTCATTCAACATTTTTAAACATATTATCAATTCCGGATCTAAAGAAATTAATATCGGAATTGAAAAACAGATAGAAAATGAACCTTTTACTTAATTGGCCGATTAGAAAGTGAACATCAGTACCATAGTTTTTATTTACCAATGATTGATAATTTGGTTATTTCAAAGCCGGACCGAAAACTATTTATGTAATAAATAAAATTATGATGTTATTATTTTAAACTGATACGAAGTAATATTTAAAAAAATGTTTCAATTTGCACGTAACAACTCTTCGCTTGATATCATGTGTAATATTTTTTTTGCTTTTCGTGCCTGTATAACGGTTGTAAAATGCCCCATTTCAAATTAGTACGTAAAGTAAAATAAAAGAAATGCGAAACGGAAACCATAGTAAATGTATGAAAATCCTACGCAGGCAGCCTACAATTGGAAGTGAACTTGCTCAAAATTGAACTGTAAAAATGTTTTTAAATTATGTGAAAATTGCGAACAAAAAATAGTATATGTGCGTGATAATAATATAATTGCTAATGTGACTTTTAAAACTCGCTTTCGTTCACTGTTAACATAATGTCACATTCGCCCAAAATCTATGTCATCACGCACTTGAATAACATAATATTTCGATAGAGAATATTTTATTGCTATAAGTGATAAAAGAATAATATTACATAACATGGTTTTATCAAATATTGTATGTAATAATTAATTTTGTCAATTATTAAAATAAAACGGGTCGAGCAGGAGTATATGGTCGGAAATAGGCGCCTTTACCTCCTTTATATGGCAATATATTACAAAAGGATGATTGAATTTTAACGGATTTACATGAATCAATCATTTTTTTTAATTGTCGTTGATTGAAGGTCGATAGTTTTATAAAATTATAAATATCAGAAAAGTAATTGACATTGTAAAATATCCGCAATTTAGAAAATTTAAAATATCATCACATCCGTAAATCCACAAACTTCCACCCTAAATAAGACCTTCTCGATATTATAAATAAACAACACCAGTGTTCATTTAAAAATCGTTGATCATATTCGGTCAAATTGAAATTTCCTTAAGCAATTACGTTAAAATTTGGTACATTATTACCAATCGGTATCGAAATTTAGTAACGTTTAAAGTAGAATTCCAATCAAAACTGACACAAGCGAATTTTTTCTTGCCAGTTTTTAAAGGTTTTTGGGTATTGTGTAAGGGAAGGATACGTTCCCAGAATAATTACTAAATATTTCAAAATAATGTTGATCAATATCATAAATTAACGTAAGCGAAAAGTTTTGCTTTCGGGTATTGTGTAAGACTGAGAAACCAGAATGTCCACCAAATATTTTAAAATTAGTTCTTCCACACGATTCCATGTCTTTATCCCCGACGACATTATCCCCGCGACATTATCCCCGCGTCATTACCCTCGAACGACAATACCCCGACGACAATATCCCCGACGACAATATCTCCCACGACAATATCCTCGACTTGAAAGAAATAACCCTATAGTAAAAAACGTTTGATTTTAGTTTTTATTTTTTTTTTCACTTTGAGACTGATTTTCTAAAAAAGATATATTTAATTGACTGTCAATTAAATATACATTTTTTTAGAAAACGCAGTTCTATTAAAACAATTAACTATCTAATTCGCATACCCCCCGTTATCGTTCACCCCGGAATTGTTTTTTGACGTGATAACGTCTTATAAATTGATGAATCACCAATCTTATAAATTGATAAAACACCGGCTGCATGTACGAAAAAGTGTAACGTTCCTAACGGTCGTAACGTCCCTAACGTAACGTTCCTAACGCGTAACGTTCCTAACGCGCAACGTTCCTAACGCGTAACGTTCCGCCTGACCCTGTGCGTGCTTTTTGCTAATTTCTCGCTCAATTTAAATCAGATCGGTTTGAAACCAGTCTTAAACGAAAGAGGAGAACATTTTACATAGATTTCGTATAACAGAATTTGCCTAAACAGTTTTTTTTATACAAATTTATATAGAAAAATATTTTATACAGATTTATATAGAAAAATAGCTGTATAAATGCAATGTTGTGTAATGCATGGCGCGACGCGGTCGGTCGTCTTTGTTTGCCGTACATGGAAATTAGAAAATAACGTATGTCTTGTCTTAACATGAAAACGGCTGCATTTCTAATGTTTATTTTTTGACATTAGTATTTTGTGAAATGCAACGCCTTCTAAGTTAAGTATTGGAATAACTAATTATTATTAGAACATAATACTTTGTAAGTTGCAAACGTCACTTTTGACATTTCTTATCATTCCGACACCAAGGATAAGCGGATTGAAACCAAATTTTGGGAGGTTTAGGTTATGTATTACGGAATACGTTATCACGTAAAACTATCGTCCGTAAACCGACTTTACAGACAACCAATTTTTTTTTTTTAAACTCAACATTTGCCCCTTCCCGTTTCACTGCGGGACAATTCGCATACCCCTTTATCGTTCACCCCGGAATTACAATTCGCATACCCGTTTATCGTTCACCCCGGAATTGTTTTTTTTAAAACTCCACATTTGCCTCTTCCCGTTTCACTGCGAGACAATTCGCATACCCTTTTGTCAAAAAAAGCGGTGGTTTTCAATCTTCATGAAAATGTGAGTTTTAAGTTGTAGTCTCAAAGTGAAAAAAAAATAAAAAGTAAAAACAAAACTCATTCCGGTACCGGGAATCGAATCCGGGTTTCTTGGGTGAGAGCCAGGCATGCTACCAATTACACCCTAATTGAGTATGTCAAGATAGCTTTGTAATTATATATTATTCATACTGTAGTCGTACGAATAATTATAAAATCGGGGATATTGTCGTCGGGGATAATGTCGTTCGGGGATTAAAATCGGGGATATTGTCGTCGGGGATAATGGTTCGGGGATAGTGTCATGCCACCCTTCCACACAATTCCTTTCAAAGTCACATTAACGCTAGCGAAATTTTGTTCCCAGCGATTTTTAGAAGTTTTCGGAATCATGTAACAGGGAATAGGTTTCTGTCCGATATTTCGAAATTGCTCATTTAATGATCAATCAAAATTCAGCACCTCTGAAATCACTAACATATAAATGACAACCGGGGGGTGTTGAACAAATTAATAATCTGACAGGGATGTCAACGTATAATAAATAGTTTATGGGTAGCATTTAATAACGCACACACATATCTGCTGGCACGTATTTGTTAATTAATTTACTAGACTAACGTATAATATGCATAGCAGTGCTGTAATTGGACCGAAACGCGCCGTAACACAATTACATAAAAAATACATTAAAAGCGCGTAAAAAAGCTATCAAACAGAAATTAATCAATTTATTGATGTTTATCACCAGTACAGCTATGCCACTGCTTGAAATTAGATTTTTATAGATTTTAAAAGTTTTTTTGATTCATTTTACCATTCCAACCCACAAGTGGTAGGTACTAGTTTAAGTCAAAAATCAATTTTGCAATATCTTTTCGTTTTGAGGTCCCCCGAATCCAAAAAACATTTTTTGAAAAAACTCTGTGCGTGTCTGTATGCACGATACAGGTCGAACAGCTGAGCGGATTGAAACCAAATTTTGGGAGAATGTTTGGTAAGCAAATATGAAGAGACCTATTGTTTTTAGGAAAAATCGGTACATGCGCAGAAGATATATGCTATAACGGTGTTTTTTGTATAATAATGGTATACTTTTCATAACGGCTTATTATTCTATTTACTTTTTCAAGCAAGTTTTGTTAAAAAAATGTTTTTCTAAACTTTATAGTTTCGGAAATATTTTGAAAATAAAAAAATCATCTGATGTTCTTTCGTTTTGTAGATCTGTCAGAGATAAACTAGTTAAGCATGCTTTGATTAGTTTTTACATGATGTGGAACATATTATGTAGGTACCCGGCTGTCTGATTCCTTGCAGTATGCAGATTTTAATCACAGAGCTCCTTTAATAAACTATTCCAACTACACCACTGCATATACTTAATATTATCCACTATATTATTATATAGTCACAACTTGTAAGTAAATAATATTATTTAGTTTGATTCTGAACTTTAAGCGACAAACTTTAGTTAGAAAGATAAATTATAAAGAACAATGATAATAAAAGTTTGTACCTACTATCATTATTATTCAATAGTTACGCAGCATTTTGAATTAAGAAAAATAGAAGAACCATTGCATTTATTTAATATTTTATTTTACTTTGTAGTTTGAAGATTCTAAACTAATTTGAATTACCAGTTTATTCCCAAAAGTAATACAAGAAAACTATTAATTGGTATAAAATTGAAAAAAAAATTGCTTTAAAACCTCGCGGATTCTATAGTGACACTTCGGTGAAGAATTTTCATTTTATTTTTTTTATTTAGTGTAAATTTTAACCATAGAGATATAAGTGACTAGAGTTCGCTAGTTCGTATGCTTGCCATAAGTGAAAATTTCCTCAGTTGAGAGAGAGAACGCTGCAGAAAACCCAGAAAACCAGATATTTGTTTACTCATAATATCAGCATTATTTTGTATCATTAGTTACCACGGAGATAAGGAACTGAATTGCAGACACTTTCACGGCTCACTCGCGAACTCTAGTCTAATATCTCTATGGTTTTAACACACAACATAAATCTAACAGTAAATTTCTAGGTTTTAGGGAGGTTGACCAATTAGCATGCTATCTGCAGATCATGGAAAAAATCAGGTCAAAAAGTAAGAATTTTTTTTAATTTTTAACTCCCATAATTCGGATTTTTGTAAAAAGAAAACCGAAGTAGATTTTCTCGAAAATGACGCATTCCCGATCCTCAAGTGAGGTTAAATCATTCCAAATTAGTTATAGTTTTTTTCTCCCGAGAGGAATACGAGCAATTACCGGTCACTAGTGCAGATTTGTAATTCGATGCTTGAGGCAGTTAGTTTCGACAACTTGAAGTTGTCCGTGTACGACCGACCTTAAATGTAGATTTAAAATGCCATTTATTTTCAACTAAATGTAGATCTCCCTTTTTTAGGAAACCAAAAAAATAATGTTCTTAAACTTCTTAATTTAAAGCTGACAATCGTATCAGAAACTGAGCACAATTGTATCAGATTTTGTGTAGTTCGTCACTAAACCAAAATGCACAATGCTCTACTTAAATACTGCGCGGAGACATCAGAGCAACCCTTGACACTTTGAACACAACACAATACGATGCTTGGATGTCAGAACATTTGACATCCTCCACGCATGTGTATTACATAAAATATATTCATCTATCAACGGCTGTATGTTTGTGGGTATGGGGTAAGTTACCGAGGATCACGAGAATCATTCCTTGTTTGTATAACCCTTCACGATGATTAATGTTCAAGGCAAACAAATGTCCTCTATACGGATGATGGGGATTTTAAAAAATCGACCGCACCAACTGGAAATGACACTACATTTCTCTGAGACCGCGACATGTTTTTTTTTTCTAACAGAAACATTCTGTATAGTGATGTGTCGCTCCTGCGCGAGTCGTTCATAATGAACGACTCCTTTCTCGGAGCGGAGCGAGTCGCTTTTTTTTGTGAATGATTCACTCCGAGCGCCATTGCTCTGTGCTGAGCTGTTCTGTACTGTTGCATTCGCACATTTATACAGAGCGCACACAGCACAGGCCACAGAGGCACGAGTGAATTTTGCACGTAAGTTATCTTTGCTGAGTCATTTAATGTTGAATGACACACTGTAAGTGTAATAGTACTAAGCTTACAGTGACTTAAACCATTCACATTGACGTCGTTGACAAAGATATAATATTGTTACAATAAACATTACTATTGTTAAGCTTTTATTATACTTTATAGTTTATCAGAAATGCGAATAACATAAGATCAGAATCATATTAAAATGAGTTCAGAGTGTGTATTGTGCTGTGACTCCTGAGCATGCATGAGGACAGTTCACACCTCTGCAGTCTGCACTCTTGTGTAGTGCGTACTGTCTAGTGTCGCTCCTTTGAACGACTCGCTCTGATCAACTCTTTTTAGTGAGCGGAGCGCACGGAGCCAGCTCCCAATAAAGAGTCATGTGGACACATCACTAATTGTGTAGTCGTCGCCGTTTATACCGAGTTCTTTCGTCAGTGGATTATACACTCCCAAACACACAAAAAGTTGGACAGTGTCTATTTAGAGAAAAACAAATAAAAATTTACACTGCCCTCTCATATTTTCCGTCACAATTCGATTTTAATTTATTTCATTAAAAAATAGATCATGGGTTGCAGAAAGCATTGTCAGAAAATCTGATTTGACAATGACCTTAGATTGTGACGACACGATATTCTCCATTTATAGAATTTTAACTCGATCCTACTCGAAAAATAATTGATCGATTGAAACGGCATTTGTTTTAAACCGTCAGTGCATGTATTTAGGATAGTTTTTTTATTGTATAATTTTTACATAGAAACAATATTTTTCTACACACGTTTATCAAGATTTAGACTACTTCTGCATGCATAAAAACTGTTATTACGTGACCACAATCTAAGGTCACTGTCAAATCATTTTTTTGACAACGCTTTATGCAACCCAGCGTAATAATGTTAGTACTGAATTACCATGTTAATTCATTGCTAAAAGTACCTTTGACGTGCTAAAAGTCTTTAATCATAGTCAAAATACTTTTAACACTGAATTATGATGCTAAAAGTAATTTTATCTTAAATGTACTTTTAAAGTCGTACCGCAAATCAAGCATGGAAGTTCCCATTAGTTCGTCGCGAGCAAACAAATAATCAATATCTTGAAATCTTTTTTTATCCATCGATTCTACAACAAAAACAATTATTACTAAAAATAAAGCAAAATAAATTGTCTACCAAACAAGTTCCATACTTTTTCTTCGAACTTATAACTACACGTTCGTGCGGGTATCAGCGATTTACATTTCATAATATTCAGGGTGTAAATTAATAACAACTTGAGATAAAGGATTTACTCCCAGGGTTATTATTTCGGTTAACTTTTGAGCCAAAAATAATTTCTGACAATCTTTAAAACATTTCAAAATGTACCAGGATATGTAATTCTGGACACGTAAATTCTGAATCACGTGATGTCTTAAGTGTTTATGGCATACGTGTATACACAAAGTGACGTCATAAACACATGATGAACATGCCAGTGTCATCATTAGTATCATCAGATCATCATCATCATCATTTGTTTCATGAGATGAGAATTGATAAAGGGTGATGGCGTAATGTCTGCCGGAATTTGGTTACTCGCTTGACTCGTCACGTCCCTGTAAATGTGTGTATAGCTTTAAAACGTCATGCAGGCAACCTTCTTCAAGGTTGTCAAAATATTGGTTGTACAAAACAGTATAGTATAGTCGATGTAATAAAAAACTAATTGAACTTCATACGTGATTTCTTTGTTTCAAATACAATAAAATGATTAATATTTTTAACGTTGGTTCAACAAACCAAATAATTATTTATTAATTGATTAATTATTGCCCATCGTGAGATGATGATAAAATAATAAAACGTTTAAAATATCTTTAACACTTGAATTGATTAAAATTGGAGAGAGAGAGAGAGAGAGAGAGAGAGAGAGCGCAACTGAAGTCATTAGCGTCAGTATAATTTAATATTATTATAAGCGAATAGGACTTTACGACCTTACGCCGAATAATGGAAGAGTTTGGATAAAACGATCTTTTTAAGGATTTAAATAGACTATATATAGGTATTTCTGCGATAAATCAAAATATTTATGCGAATCGTAGAGAAACAATCAGGTAACCCGGGCTCATCTGCGCGAAGGTTTGTTTAATACGGGAAGATTCGGGTAATATTCTAAGTAGAAATGAATGCACTAATAAAACTATGTCCATAAATGCAAATTACTAACGGTTAAAATTAAAAAAATGAATAAATATAAAAACGACATCAACTAAAAATGTATTAATCGGATGTGCTAAGTGAAATGGGAACAAAAATAAATAAAAAATTAGATAGTACTTAAAGATAAATCTTTCCCTTCGCTTTCTGTTGTAGACATAATTACATAGTATAATATGTTTTATAATTATGTATATGCTAATTCATTATAATCGCAATGCTATGCATATTTTCATTGCTCTTATTGTTTTCCAAGTGACTTAATTACTTTCTTAGAAAATATATTGTCGTATTAAAAAATGAAAATAGATTTTTAGATGTTCTTAAAAATGTTCGAGGTGCATTATATCGATTCGCGACGCGATCGCGACGGAGGTAAAGATAGCGCAACTCGAACGAACACGCAACGCCAACTGAAGTTTTCAATTTTCATAGCGGGAAGTTAAAAATTTATTATGATTAAATCCTTATTGGTTTGGCATTTTTTACTAAAAATAGCATTATTGGAAATCGTCAACAACAGTTATAAATTAACAGATATGGGACGTAACGTATATTTTTCACTCTCATATTTCTGACGTATTAAATTGTAAATTGTTTATTCGGTTTAAATTCTCGCCGATACTCTAGTTAGTGCAAGTTCATAATATTACCTACGTAATGTATACTAGTGATATGTCCACATGACTCTTTATTGGGAGCTGGTTCCGTGCGCTCCGCTCACTAAAATGAGTCGCTCAGAGCGAGACGTTCAAAGGAGCGACACTAGACAGTACGCACTACACAAGAGTGCAGACTGCAGAGGTGTGAACTGTCATCATACATGCTCAGGAGTTACGTATCATTGCACAGCACAATACACACATTCAGCTCTGAGCTCATTTTAATATGATTCTATTCTTATGTTATTCGCATTTCTGATAAACTATAAAGTACAATAAAAGCTTAACAATAATAATGTTTATTGTTACAATATTATATCTTTGGCAACGACGTCAATGTGAATGGTACTATTGCACTTACAGTGTGTCATTCAACATTAAATGACTCAGCAAAGATAACTCCGTACGAGCAAAGTTCACTAGTATCTCTGTGGTCTGTGCTGTGTGCGCTCTGTAAATATGCGAATACAACAGTACAGAATAGCTTCACAAAAAAAAGAGCGACTCGCTCCGATCCGTGGAAGGAGTCGTCCATGAACGACTCGCTCAGGAGCGACACATCACTAGTGTATACAAACTACCATTATCCCAGTCTCGGGCTCCGGGCTTGTGAGGAACCATCCGGGCCCTTCCGGCCCAGCCCAACCCTGCATCTCTGTTACGTGCAACAATAACATTATTCTTGGTCAGAACTGCTCATTTACGTCATTAATAATTTACTAAAAAACTAGAAAAAAGTAAAACAACTTACAATAATTAGGTATATAAAATAGAAACGCGCGGTGCGAAATAACAACGGAATTTTGTTAAATAAAGAGCGCAGATACAGTTTTGTGTATTGTTATCCGTTTCTTCTTTTCTAAGAGTTGTCGAGACATGTGAAGCGAGTATGTGTACTTCTTGTATGTTGATTGTAAGTAGACTATGTCAAGTGATGGTTCTTTTAGCTCTGTTAAGTCGGCGGACACGTGCTATTATAAATAACGTAACAATTCCAATAACAATTTGAGCGTTAACATAATATTAAAATATTTTTTTCTCATAACGATGAAGCACCCCGTTTTGTGCGGAATTATTTAGATTTAAAATGTACGTCGGTGAATGAATTATGTTCGACTCATGCTCGAGATACTCGAGTAGTAGAAAGGTACCTCGAAATCACAGTAGTTTTAGTATCTCCTTGAGCCCTAAACTATCAACATTTGGTATGTCCTTTTAATTTTAATTTTGCTAGTTTTTTCCGTTACTCTGTTGAACGAAATTAATCTCATTGCGACTATAAAGCAGTAAAACTTCAAAAAAAATTCAGGGTTTTGTCCTGCTTAGTTACTGGATACTGAAATCCATTTTAACCGACTTAAAAAAAGAAGTTATCAATTCGTTATGTATAAAAATCTATTTTTTATTGTTCAGCTATAATTTTTCAAGGAGTTAGGTAACCGATTTGAAAAATTTCGAATGTATACGAATTGGTACCATATAATTTTTTTAAATCGGTTCACTGACTGCAAAAAAGAAGGATTTTGCCCATATCTTCAGCATTTATGAACCGATTTTGAAGATTCTTTTTCTGTTTAATAGAGCACACCTTTAGGGTAGTCTCACATAAATTTTACTAAAATCGATTCAGCCGTTTAGTAACAAAATATTAAGGAAGAAGGCGGTTAATAACGTTCAAAATACGTATTGCAAAGCTAGTAAAATGTAATAAAAATAAAACTTTTTGAAAAATGGATCCTCCTTCATTAAAGGCCACAAAAAAGCGTAAAATAATAAAGTTTGGAGGCCAATGCCAATTTAGTGAAGTACCTACATATAAGGTACATAAAAAGTTATAGTAATGAAATTGGCGCCGACCTCAAAACTTTATCATTTTACGCTTTTTAGAGGACTTTTTTAAAGAGGTTTAATTTTCGTTTTTTGTATTTATTATTATCTACACTGAATAGGTTAATAACAGTTGAACCGATGATTTTAAAAGATATAAAAAAGTGGTTTTACATTTTGGCCAGGAATAGGTACTTATATTCGATTTAAAACGAAATATGTAACAGAGATGCACGGAGAAACAGACAATAATTTTCCGCACACAAAACCGGTCTTATGTGAACGGCGACGCGACAAACATTCCGACATGCCATCCGAGTGAATCGACTGTGATTCCGGGAATAACATTTATAATTAATTATTATTATTATATGACTAACCATTGTTTTAGCAAATGTTTAACTTAAAATTAGATAAAATAATGATTTTTGATAAACTTTATTTATGTTATTATATTGCTGACATACATTAATTATCATCCACGATAAATGCATGAATTCCATGTTGAATTTATGCCATGTCGTTCGTGATTTTAAAAAAATCTAAAAAATTCGCTTATCAAAACACTATACATTAACAAATATATTTCATTTTTGTTCTATTAGTAGCGTGGGGCACCTATATTTCTTCTAATTAATCGAGTTCCTCACGCTTCTAAGTGTTATAGAAGTAAAAGACATTTATTTTTTACTTTTTAGTGCGTTGATATAAGCGTTTTTTTTAAATTTTTTTGAAACTATTTTTTTTTTTTCAATTTTAAACATTTTATATTATCACATAATTTAAACGGATAGCGGCACGTCTCCCCACCGTCAGCGCCGTCACTTCTATCATACGTTTTTTTATTTTTCAACTTTTCATGAAGAAATTAAAAAACGAGTCGCAGTTTTTTTACATATATACAAGTTTGCAGAAATGTATAGTCCAGTAAAATGAAGATGATTTGACTATAAACATTTCCACAAAATCGCGAGAGAACATTTATATAAGTATGATACACAATCTGTCAAAATTACACCTTCGTGCGATGACTGGAACTTGTTAAAATTAAAAAGATGTGGAAGCTGAGTTCGTCATTTTACTGGCCTATGTAAACGCACCTTAAAAGAGTATTTTCTATTTTTACAATGGAAACGTCTCTCATTGATTCAAAATATATTTCATAATAACTTAAATTCTTTCCTTCTCTTCAATGTTTTGCCTTTTAATTGTCAGTAACGTAGGTAGGTACTATAAACAGTAGTCTGAAAGAAAAAAAAATTGAAAAGAATTTTGACCCTGCAAGCCATACCTGAAACTTATCGCTATTTTTGAGTTCAAAACGCTCAAAAATATATAAAATATAGCAAGAAGTTTATTTTTTAGCTCTTCGAGCCCAAACAAAATAAATATTCAAAGCAATGGCACGTCAATCCGGTGTCCGAGAGGCAACCGGATGGCGAGTGGTAATCTGGGCCTATGAGTGGTACAGAACCCCCTGGTAGCGGCCAAAGTGACCCCAAATGGACGGGGGCGGCGATATGGGGGTGGGGCAAAATCGAAAAATGTTTGAAAAGGCAACCGGATAAAAATGCGGTTGCATTGAAGGAAATACCCTAATTATATAATAAATTTTTTTTGCCATCCGAACCACGCGGGCCGTTTTTGCACTAGCGAATAAAAAAAAAATAAAAAAAAACTGAAAAGGCAACCGCTTCAAAATTAGTGAGCATACTTATTGACACCACCAAACGTTGGGAAAAAATTGCCATCCGATCCTGATGGGCAGTTTCGGAGAAACAACCCCTCAAAGTCGCCGAAAAACCCTTTTTTTTTTATTTTTTCAACAATAAGTAAAAAAAACACACTAAACATTGTTCAAATCGGATGGCATTCGAAATTTATACTGTCCTAAGTACAAATAATAGTGTGTATCAATGCCATCCGATTTTGATTATTTTTACCCCTATTAAGTCAACCCCCAAAACTCAATAACAACAAAAATAATGCCATAGGCTGCATAAAATTGTTATTTTCACGAGTTTTGGGGGTGGCTAAATAGGCGTAAATTTAATCGAAATCGGATGGCATTGATACACACTATTATTTGTACTTAGGACAGTATAAATTTCGAATGCCATCCGATTTGAACAATGTTTAGTGTGTTTTTTTTACTTATTGTTGAAAAAATCAAAAAAAAGGGTTTTTCGGCGACTTTGAGGGGTTGTTTCTCCGAAACTGCCCATCAGGATCGGATGGCAATTTTTTCCCAACGTTTGGTGGTGTCAATAAGTATGCTCACTAATTTTGAAGCGGTTGCCTTTTCAGTTTTTTTTTTATTTTTTTTTTATTCGCTAGTGCAAAAACGGCCCGCGTGGTTCGGATGGCAAAAAAAATTTATTATATAATTAGGGTATTTCCTTCAATGCAACCGCATTTTTATCCGGTTGCCTTTTCAAACATTTTTCGATTTTGCCCCACCCCCATATCGCCGCCCCCGTCCATTTGGGGTCACTTTGGCCGCTACCAGGGGGTTCTGTACCACTCATAGGCCCAGATTACCACTCGCCATCCGGTTGCCTCTCCGACACCGGATTGACGTGCCATTGCTTTGAATAAAACACTTTTACGAATGTTTCGTTCATGATATCTCCTGAACAAGTGAACCGATTTTAATGCGATTTGCGGAAATCGACGCAGTTTTTTTAATCTATAAAAAACGTAGATATACAAAAAAATATTTTCCTCAACTATTTCTTTATTCGGTGTGAGTATAAAATTTTTTGGAAAAAAAACGCGAAGGCATTTGTCAAAGCTCTAAAGTCAATAGTTTCGATATGCAAGGCGCACTCAATATTATGGCATTCCCTTCAATTAGGACGCCATTTTGGCAAGTTCCGACGAAGTAATTTTGATCCAGAGAATCCTGACTGAAACACTTTTGATAATTTTGCGAAATAATGAGTTCTGTCAAAAAACATGTTTGATTTGCAGGTTTATCAATTTATTTCTTGATTAATTTGTCTGAAAAATTGGTCGATAATTTTATTTATTGAAGTAATTTGTCCTTTATTGACAGCTACGCTTGCTCTCTCCTTTATGACAATTTTATTATAGCTTTATTAAAATTATACTTTCACTATTGACAATAGATATGACATTTTAAAAACAAGCGATTAACAATTGTTTAGGATGTCCTTAATTTGTGTATTCAATTATAAACCGACAATAGCTATAATAATATTATGTTATTTGATGTTAACAGTTGTATATTGTTATTTTATGATATGCTGTTAAAATACCGTCATTTAAGTACTACAGTAATATAATATAAACATTGCAAATTAGTAACTTACAATTACTTTTATAACATCGATTTTGCTACCGTACAGGAATTTGTAGTGATATTTAAGGCTAAAATAATTATTTGTTTATAATTTTGTTGGCATTTATAAAAATGTTGCTATGGCAATTATTTTATATTACATTTCACTTGACGTGTAATAATTAATATTTCAAACGAAATTTCTAAAAAAAATATCAATTATATTTGACCTAATTAATTTACGTAAAAATGTGAATAATCAATTAAGTGAATTTTAAAATTGAGGTTAATAAACTGTAAATTTTTTTATTAAACAAAACATCAAGACAATGAATAATAATTAGTGTATTTTTTAAGGTTAGTGAATAGCAGGGTTAACAGTTCATCTATATTCATAAAACCTGTCAATATTTTTAAGTTCGATTCAAAAAGATTAAATATACTATAATATGATGTTAATGGAAAAACAATAAAACTCTCAGTAAACAGTGATATTTCGCTCCAAAACCTATTTTTATATTGAAACGTTTCAAAAATTACACAACTGAGCATAAACATAATATAAAAGCTTAGAACATTTTAAATTGTCAGATTGACATCAATGCTTGTCAACCTTGATGCCAAATTGACAATGTAAAATGTTCTAAGCTTTACATTATATTTATGCTCAATTTTGTAATTTTTGAAACGTTTCAGTATAAAAATAGGTTTTGGAACGAAATATCACTGTTTACTATGAGTTTTGCCGTTTTTATCAATGAAATCATATTATAAAATAATTAATATTTTTTAATCTCGCGCGCTTTTTACGGCGTTTTCCATGTACAAAATGGCTTTAATAGACTCACATTTCACGACTGTGCTGATGTTGATCAAAATTTTCCGTTTTTCGCCATCATGGGCGCTAGTATACACATTCTTACATTGAATTAACATTTTTTTTTATAAAATATGTTACTGAAAATCATCAAAAATACACAAATACCTCGTTACAGCATTGATTTTTTCAATTTCAAAATATTATCTGCTGGGCCTATTTGAATGAAATAAAAAGTTGCGCTCTTAGTTCTTTTTTCCGACAAAGAAAGCATTTTTGAATTAATGATTTTCCGACACAACAGGAGTAGAAAATTTCACATCTAATATATTAGGAAATTTTAACTTTCCAATTAATATTTGCACAATAAAATAATTTCTATTATTAAACAGAAAACAAACACAATTTATATAATTGACATATACCTATTGTCCCATAATTTAATAATAAACGTCATTTGAATGTTTTTAATCAGCTGACCCTATTTCATATAATATAAATACTCGAATGTCCTTGGTTTTATTGAATCATTACAATAATTTATTATAAGATGCTTCAACGGTTAAAAGGCACAGGAAAAAATATCTGCCCGGAACTACAAATCATTTACTTATTAATCAATAATAATAATGATCAATAAGAATTATTAATTCAAATCTTTGATTAACGTCTGAATAGAACTCTTCAAGTAAATAAAATTGTCGACCAATTTTTCTCAGACCAAACGATATATTGACAAAAAATGATAAAATTACAAATCAATATAACACAAGATGACGTTTCGATCCGGATTTGGATCTTCATCAGAAATATCTAAAAAATATAAAAATTAATTAGTATTAATTAAGTAATAGATTTCACGCAGGATTGAAACTTTGAATGGTTCAAAAATAATGAAAAATTAATAACAAACAAAATTTATAAACCGTAGTCATGGATATCAAAGTACCCATGAAGAAAAAATTATTTGAAAAAACAAAATATTATTTCAAAATAATATCATAAATATTACTTAAATTTTCCGTATCAATTGAGCATTAAGAGAGTTTTTATTAGATTTTATATATAACATTTCCGAAATACTTCTTTTAAAATAATTACTTTCATTATCTAAAATTTTAACACTATCCCAATTAATTTTATGGTCGCAATCAATTTTATGCTTAGTTACGACATTATGTTTATCAGGGAGTAGTTTATAATTGTTTTGATGCTCTTTAACACGTGTTTTAAGTGCTCTTTTTGTTTGCCCAATATAATTCATATTACAATCTTCACAACTAATTTTGTAAACAACATTAAGTTTTTGTAATTTGTTTAGTTTATCCTTTTTATCATTTTTTGTCAATATATCGTTTGGTCTGAGAAAAATTGGTCGACAATTTTATTTACTTGAAGAATCATTAATTGTTCCCGAATGCGATACCGAAATTGCATGTATGCAAAACATCACACACTGTTTTAACCCTTTTCCGGTTAAAAGCCAGGAGATGCTAGAACCAACTGAATCACGCTCATGACCTCAACTGTTGAGCGTCTAAAATCAGCAATTTCTTTCTTATCAATTGAAATCGTGTGGGATTTGAGAGCAGCAGTGTGTACGGGAGATCTTCACTGCGCCCATTGGACCTTTCACTTTACGCAGTGCAATACCATACTCACTTCGATAGTTACCTAACTAAAATAACGTAATTAAATTTTTTTTTATTTTTTGGGAAAAAAAAACTCTATCAAGGTACACTTCATTTTAATTATGTATTACAATAATTTGTATGTCACTGGGCACACGTGTTTATCAATCACTCTCGTTACGCAACGGGGAAAGGGTTAAAGAACTGTTATAAACTGTTCATTTATTTCGTTTAAATAGTGGAAATTGATGCGCACAACTGTCTCACCTTGATTGAACAAATTAAAAAAATCACTTGCGTGTCCGTGCATTTATAATAGCACATTGATAAATAATGCGTGGTTTTGAATAATGTACTTATTATCTGTAGCGAGCTTTGTGTTTCTAATGCCCATATTCACCGAACACTATTAAATATAGAAGTTATACTAATCTTGGAGCAAATTTATTCCTTAGAATAAAATTTACGGTAATTATACACTTTCGCGGTCACCTGGTTTTTTGGCTCTAGAAAATCGAAAAATCATCCGATTTCGATGAATTTTTTTTTTAAATCTTCGTTTTTATGGCGGATTTATGGAAAAAAATACGAAAATTGAAAAAATCAATATTTCTCACAGTTTCATGACTTTAAATGCAAAAAAAAATTGACTTTCTACATATAATCCTTTATAACTGTTTCTGACGTCGTGGAATCAAGTTCGTATATTTTTTTTCGCAATCTACATAAAAAAAATGAATATTTTGAAAAAAAAAATTTTCAAAAAAGTCAATTTTTCGGTATTTTACAGCCTAAAATGTATTCTATTTCACATTCTAAATCACATTTACACGAATGTTCCAATTTATGCATTTTGATAAAAAAAATTTCAAAACAATTCCGGGGTGAACGATAAACGGGTATGCGAACTGTAATTCCGGGGTGAACGATAAAGGGGTATGCGAATTGTAATTCCGGGGTGAACGATAAAGGGGTATGCGAATTGTCTCGCAGTGAAACGGGAAGGGGCAAATGTGTAGTTTTTAAAAAAACAATTCCGGGGTGAATTAATTTTTTTCATAAATCCGCCCTAAAATGGAACTTTTTGAGACCGAGATCATTGAAATCCATCTATTTTTCGATTTTCTAGAGCCAAAAAACCAGGTGACCGTGAAAGTGTATTATTACCAAATTTACTTTCATTTTATCAAGAAAATTATCGGGTAGAAAAGTTAGTTAAAGAATAAAATTGTTCTTTTTGTTGAATATTTTGACGTTCATTCATCAAATACGACCGATGGCGTTAGTGTAAGCGTCAAAAAAAGTTTCACAAAATAATGTTTTATTCTGACCCACTGGCATACAAAACTTCCACTAACTTTATTCTATACACTTCGCAAATGGTTAATAAACAACACAAATAAATTCACAAACGCAAACTGTGGATATAATACTCCACGTTTATAGGTTAGGTATTAAGATCTATGTGCCTACCATTATTATTTTATCAGGCGAATAAATATTTATACCCTGGAAGTAAGACAGAATGGATTTTAGTAAACATAATCATGGTTGATGAATTGTACTATCGCTATTTATTCGGAGAAATATTCACCTGAAGAACAAATGAACCGAATAAATAACTATACTTACGTTCGGTGAATATGGCCATAAAAAGAAAAAAAAATGTATTCCCGCGGTTAAAAACAAATCACGAGTAGATAATCCTGCACTAATGACTTAATTTATTGTTCAACACTGCTGATATCAGCGGATCTATTAATATTTTTATACTTGTCAGATGTCAATAAACGGACAAATAGTTCATAGTAAATCGTATTTACCTTAAAACAGTAATTAACAATTTCATTATTCATTTGACTCATTAAGAACCTTGGACTTCAACTTGAGGTCAAAAGCCGAAACGATCTTCTTTCATTATGATATAATAACAAAATATTATACGATGTATGCGTAAGATTTGTCAAGGTCATGTAATAAATAGTTATTATAAAACAATTTCCCATCTTACCTGTTTCACCTAACGTATATTTAATATCTTCGTGATGTTCAAATTATATGTGAGAAAAATATTATTTTGATTTAGGAATGTACAACAAAAATAAGTTTAATATTCACGTACAAAAAACATAAAAACAATGTATAGGTGCCTCTATATTTTATTCAATGTCGATTTCCGCATTAAAATTGTTGGATGTTTATATTTTTATAGCAAAATTTTAGTAGTGCCCTTGATATCTTCAGAGCGAAGTTACCAATAACTCCGTACACAATTTAATATTATGTGACCTAGGGGCCGGATGGACCAACGAGGATTTGGGGAGTTTTCCCGGTAGACCGATCGTCCATATTACTTTTGTTTACTAGAATTATTTGATTTTTACACTGTAAGATGTAAGATATTGGTTAATAGATATAATTCTAAGGTAAAAAAATAATGCTTTTTTTGTCTTTGCTGTAATATTCCTCGAATTTTTGTGGTAATTTGTGTAATTTTTGTGGCGGCGAATGGAGTGTCGAAAATTCACTTTTGTACAGGGCGGCAAAAACTAGCGCTGGCCTGGCCCTCTGTATGAAAAAAATAGTAGATATTCATGACGACACAGGAATCTTACTTTCTTATGTCAACGGTGAACACTTATGTCCACGGTGGACACAATTGTGTCCATAGTGGACAGATATGTAAATACGCCCATAACGCACTCGTGCGGTAAACTAAAAAAAAATTATGTCGGCCGTTTTTTATAATCTTCTATTAGAAGTGATGTTTGTTCAAAAGTGAACGGTCAAAAATTTTGAAAACAAAGTGAAAAGCAGCTGTTTTATAGGTGGCGCGTGCAAAAAATACCATAATATATCTCGCGCGTAACTGCATTGCGGCTCGCGTGACTGTTAAAAATCTGCCCATAAAGTCGTTAAAATTCGGTTCTTTGAAAACCCATTAATAATAATAATAATATATTTCGTTACAATTGACAATAAGTTTGTAACATGTCATTTACAATTGTTTACACTATAAAATCATTAAATTTGTAAAATTCTTTGTTTACCAGTTCATTCCCTAGAACTTCCTTGAAACGAGGCAGGGACTCAATGTTCTTTATTTTAGTTGGAAGAGTGTTGTAAAATTTTAAACAGTTGCACCTCCCTCAAAGGAAGTTAAGGAATGAGCTGGTAACCGAAAATCATTTGCTCCCCTAGTATTTATTCTACAACGAATGTATATTAGCTAACATCAAAATCCTGAGAAGTGTTATTTTATATAGGAGTCGACGGTTTTCTATAGTATCAGTTCTAAAATAACTGTAACTATAATTTCATCCCACTCTACTTTTACATATTATGTTATATAATGTTTGTTACTGTGTTACACATGATGCTAAAGTTAGATGTAATTAACATGCATATTAACTACGTAATTCCCAGAGATAAATATTAGTGTCAAGTTATCCCTTAAGTGGAATATTGTGAAAGGTGTAATGATAATTAGTGTATTTGCCATAAGGCACTTACACTATTGGCGTCGGTGGGATGGCGGGACCTAGGGGTCGGACCAAATTTTCTCGACGTTTCATACCCTTCTAAACACTTTGGCACCATTTTTGGAAAAGTATGTTTATATATGTATATATATATAGATATTTATATATATATATATATATATATATATATATATATATATATATATATATATATATATATATATATATATATGTGTTAGCACGATAACTCTCGACAGACTTAATCGATTTAAACCAAATTTGGTCCACACGTTGGAATCCATCACCGCACGAAGTCTATTTAAAATGGGCCCAATCGGGCCATGTTAAGGGTGGTATTTAGGGGTTGAAAAAAGTTTTAGGGCCCAAAAATACCGAAAAAATTATCGGAATCATTTCAAATTTGAAATTTAACCCTTTCGTAATTATTAAAATGTACTGCTAAAATTTTAATAAAATCGGTCCGATAGGACCGGACTTACAAATTTTATGTAAACACATATAGATTTACATACTGAAGGGTATATATAATTTGGTACAGATGTTGAATTGATATGTAGTATTGAAATTAATTAAAAAATGTTGTTTTAAGGGGTGTATTAAGGGGTAATTTTTTTTTATTTTGTTCAAAATCAAAGTTAAGTTTATACAATAGGAGCCACACTGCCTATTAAAGCAAATACACTATATTGTCGGCAGGGTTTCGCACTGCGACCCGAGTTTTTTTTTTTATTTTGTGGCATCGCGTTTAATTTTGATCTAGTTTTAATGGAAATACATTCTCTCTTAATCACAGTACCTAGAAGCAACATTAATGTTATCAGAATCATCGCGTGCGGGATCGACCATCAGTGACGCGAATCAAATTGTCTAAGATCCGATATTAGAAATATATACCCTCATCTATTATTTGATGATAAGAGAGATTATATGTTAGATAATATATACATTGATAAATCGCACATGGGTTGCCTAGCTAAATCGCGTAACGATGCTGTTAAATTAAATCAATTCTAATTATTTTTTTTATCAACTTCCGCGATCTGTTAATCATAAAAATCGAGCCTAAGATGAGAGAATATGTTACAAGAAATTGGAAAAATACAGGTTGCCTATTTTTCCTGCAGCTCACGAACGCCACTGGAAGTATCGAGATACGAGGCTGGAGAGACATATAAGACAGCGCGAATAGTTGCAAGTCTTAATTAAATAATAATAATAATAGTACTTTATTTCCGTTGGTACCCAAATAGGTATGGAATGCGTCATACTACAAAGATAAAAAAACATGTCACATCATTATTAATAAATATTTTTATAATTTAAGCATAAAAAAGTCTAAAAGTGAGTAGTTATTTACATTTAATAGATGGCTTTTAACCTTAATTTTAAAAGCATTTAAAGAAAGTTTTTTAAAAGAATCGGGTAAGTGATTGTACATTTTTACCAAATGATTGCAAACATTTTTATTGTTGCGAGTAAGAGACAGTACGTAGTTATCCTTATTACGAGTGTTGTGCTCATGACTATTGACATTAGACAAAAAAATATGTGGATGCTTTTTCACGAAAAGAACTGATTCGTAAACATAAAGGTCGTAAATTGTTAAAATTTTGCATGTTTTAAATAATGGTTTGCATGACTGACGAGGACTTACATTATTAATAACTCTTACGAGCCTCTTCTGTATGCGAAACAAATCTTTTGTATGTGAAGAAGAACCCCAGAAAATGATACCATACCGAAGATTGGATTCAATATAAGAATAATATATATTCAAAAGTACTGAAACTGGAACAATATTGCTTAAGGATCTTAGCAGGAAGGTGAATTTATTAATTTTTTTTATGACGTGATCAATATGGCATTTCCAATTTAGATTTTTGTCTATAAAGACGCCTAAGAATTTAATTTTTTCCTCTAAGGCAACGTTTCCATGATTTGGTAGGGCCAAATTTGAAATGTTGCTGCTGTATTCGCCGAATTTAATAAACTGAGTTTTTTCGATGTTCAATCTCAGACTGTTTTCAGAAAACCAGTTTTCAATAGCTGACATAGAATCGTCTATGTGCAAATAAAGATTTTGAGCTTGTTTATCCTCATAAATTACTGCAGTATCGTCTGCGAACAAAATTAAGTTTTCGTTGATATCAACAGCTATATTATTTATGTATAATAAGAACAGCAGAGGGCCTAAAATAGATCCCTGCGGGACACCTCTTTTTATAATTTTTTGTTCGGAATATATGTTGTTGATCTTATTCTGATCGGATATTTGTAATTGAACAAGTTGGCGTCTATCTTTAAGATACGATTTTATTAATTCCAGAGCATTACCTCTAATACCATACTCAGAAAGTTTATTGCACAGTAACTCATGATGCACACTATCGAATGCTTTAGACAGGTCGAATAAAGCAGCAACACTCAAATTTCTCTTATTCCATGCATTGACTATTATGTCTAAAGCATTATAAATTGCTAAATTTGTCGACATACCTGATCGAAAACCATATTGTTGATCTACTAATATGTTACGGTTTTTTAAAAAGCTGTTCAGTCTGTTGAGAATTAATTTTTCAAATATTTTGGAAACGTTGCTGAGAAGAGAAATAACATTATACATTTTTTCAAAAATTTTCAGCTGTATGTTTTTAATATTTTTTTTTAGTAAAACAATACACGCGTACGTCATAATCATAAAAAACTAATATAAAATCCAATTTGATACAAAAATGTATATTCTATAAATAAGTAAAAAGATCATAAAAACTACTGTCGTTATTATTTTTCTTAACCCCCAGAAACAACTGATTTCTACCACAAACTGGATTAAGCATTCTGTAAGACGCTATCGTGGTTATATTTGAAAGCTGAACAGCGCCTCGAAATAGTGTAGATTGTAGGATGTACTAAATACACGCAGGGCCGTGCCTGGGTATATGGCCGCCTGCGTGCCAGTCTGTATGGCCGCCCCCAGGATAACATTAAAAAAAACTACTTTAATTTTTAATGTTTATTATTATACACAGGGCATCAAATTTACCTGACATTGAACTAGAAAACAGTTATATGTGGTTGAATTTTCCTCTCCGTTTTCATTTTCAAAATAAATCTTGACATATTTATGTTTAAAAATATGTTTTACTGTAAAACATATTTTTAAACATAAATATGTCAAGATTTATTTTGAAAATGAAAACGGAGAGGAAAATTCAACCACATATAACTGTTTTCTAGTTCAATGTCAGGTAAATTTCTTCCATTTAATAACAATAACATTCAAATGCTTGATTTTCCATCGGCGGGTTGTGAGCGATTTAAACAGAGAATCTCGTATGCAAACAAACAACTTTTAATTATTATATAAATGCATTCAAAATGAGAAAGATATTCATTTTTTAGTATAAATTAAGGAAGATTTTAAGTAATTTAATATTAAATTGCACTATTTTATTATTTATTTTAATTATTATTTAATTTTTTTTTTAATTTTTTTTAATATTATTAAATATTTTTTAATATTTATTTAAGAATTTCATATCAAAAGGCCTTTTCCCTCCAAAAAGACCCGCCAAAATTTCCCGGGCCCAAAAAGTGAAAGTCTACCCAAATTTTACATTTTTTGTGTATTACCTTTTTCAGTCTTTGTCGAGTAAATAAACTTTTTATTAAATTTCACCACACGAACACACAACTAAAAGTTTTCAGGAATTAAGCAATTTATTTTTATTCGTTAAATTAAAGACTTTAATAATATCGGATCACACACAGGACACAAATAACGATTTATCCTCGCCAGTCTATAGACTAATACGACTAATAAGACGAATAAGACCGCTTACGCGACGCCGGTCAATTGAAAAAACTATTTCGGCTCGTCGCTCGTGCAATGTTCGAAAAAATTCGGATTCGCTGCATGACTAGGTATATAAATACTACAACGACCTAATCAGTTTTTATACATTTCTTATTTCTGAGAAACTCTTTTTAGATAGATTAGATTAGAGAAACTGTTTTTACTTCGTATCTTAATGAAAACAATCCGATTGTATTTTTGCCCAGTAAACAACTTGTAACGATTTGGCCGCCTCTTAATTTCGGCCGCCTGCGTGCGGTGCACGCAATGAACGCCCGTCAGGCACGGCCCTGAATACACGTCTATGCGCTTGCGCTGCCTTAGTAACCCTTCACGCACAAATTCGTAAATTTAAAACTATATAAACCTAAATTGCGTAAATGTTAGTGTAATGTTAAGTTGTAACTTTTTAATTGTAATCTAAAGTGAACCTTCCTGGAAACATGTAAGACTTAAAATAATTTTCTGTCAGTTAGCCATCTTGGGTCGATTTCATTGCTATCTCAATCTTTAGCACATGAGTACAATGAATTGCGATACTTGGTAAATATTAAACACCTTTTACATAATTTCGCTGCATACTTTGTCCGTCAATCCAGTTAGTATAGAGATCAGTGCTTAAGACAAGAAATAAAAGCCACAGTTCTGTTAAAACTCCGGTCTATTTTTATTGGATCTAAATAATCTGGTCATATAAGAAAAATAACAATTCTTATTGCTGATTTCATATCGTCAATGCACGTGATTTTATCCGGTTCTATTATTGGCTATCCTCGATGCACGTGATTTTATCCGCTTCAATCACTGGCTAACATTTTACTGGCCGTTACAATACTTCCATGGATATTGGTCGCCATAAAAATAGATTACCGCCATAAACTAAATCATACCGTTGATAAATGATGCGCATTAAAGTTCAACAACAGGATTTTCCGATATGTGAACACAAATATAATGTACATTGTACAGTCCACGTGAAAAATACAAAGCCTGGAAGAGGAATGTTACATGTAAAAACTACTCTAAAAGCGAGCTGTCTATTGATTTTGTAAAAAAAAAGAAATTCAGTTATTACCTCTCCTCAGACTTTCATACTTTTTTTTAAATATTTGAGGTTTCTAATCTACAACTAATTGACAAATGCAATGTATTTAAAAAAAATCGGGGAGTTATTGTTTTGACCTCGATTTTTTGAAAATCGAATTTTCGTCAGATCTCGTCGTTTTGACGTCCTAGGAAGCTATTCTTACTATTTTGGCGATGCTGTCTGTAGGGTTGTGCGTGTGTGTATGCGTGTGTATGAATATATGTAAATTTCTTATTACTGTTAAACGGAGTGTCCGATTGAAACGCGGTTTGCGGCATCTGACGTGACCTTGCTGAAATTAGATTTCCTGAAAATTTGGAATGATTCGACGCAATAAATTTTCATAATAATTATCTGTGTGTCAAATTTCAGCCCAATTCGTCCAATGGTTTGAGCAGTGCGTTGATAAATCAGTCAGTCACGGTTTCTTTTTATATATTTAGATTAACTGATTAGCATGTTCAAAAACTCAAAAATACGGAGAAATTAAAACAAACAAAACTGATTAACCCAAAGTGTATATTTTGCTAATCACTTAGTAATCACCGTGATTATCTATACTAATATATAAACCTGAAGAGTTTGTTTGTTTGTTTGAACGCGCTAATCTTAGAAACTACTGGTTCGAATTGAAAAAAAAATTTTGTTGGATAGCCCATTTATCGAGAAAGGCTATAGGCTATATAATATTACGCTACGACTAATTGGAGCGGAACATAAATAAAAAATGTTGTAAGATGTGTCTCAAAATTAGTCCGTCCGACAAATATTATCAGGTGAAATGCCTTAACTAAATACTGTAATATTAGCGCGCCAAGAGTACAAGCCCGGATAGCTCAGTCGGTAGAGTGTAAGACTGTTAATGCCAGGGTCTAGGGTTCAAGCCCCAGGTCGGCGAATATATTTTTATTTTTATTTCTACATTGCTTTCCTCTAAGATTTACATTTCAATTTTTTTAAATTTTATTACGACTACCTAAAATTAAATACATTTTATTAATAGCTCATTTGAAAACTGTTACAACTATAGGCACCTATATATAAAAATAATTTTCCTACAGTGTTTTCAATTAAATATTTATTATAGTAAAAGAAATTTATTACTTAAAAAAAGTATAAATACTGCTTTTTAACGACAAAAACTTTTGAAAGGCAACGCCGATCATTATGAAGTTTGGACACAACATTCATCTCGGTAAACTAAGATGAATGTGCGTATTCGTGTCCCTTCATTCCCCATTCGTTCTTTTGTACCCGGGTGAAACCGGGCGGGACCGCTAGTTAATAAAATAGGCCTGATTTATTTATTTGTATAAACGTTCGTCTAGATATTTTTCAAGCAGCATTTGTAAAAACAACAAAATACCTTTCACACGAAACTGTTACAAATAACGAACGTCTAGTATTCTTATATTGTTTCATTTTTTCTTTTGACTGATGTTGAAGAAGATACGCCTTGCACAGTTTAGAGTGCGGATAGCGGTCAAGCATGCAGGAGCAGGGAGAATGGCTAGTCACTAGACGATCAGAGAGGTCGTTCTAGCAAGTGGTCGATCAAACAAACCCGTCGACCTTTTGAGAAGAGACGTCGGCCATCGTCAAATCTCCCTGTTTGATAAATGCCTACACAAAACGATGGGGTGGACAAAAAAAAATACAAAAAAGACCGTGTCGTAAGTCTATAGGGATAAAAGCCCGGACACTGATGCATACCCGTCACCTTCTGCCGGCTGAGAAATGCAAATAAACTTGGATAATCAAGTATAGAGTCTTATGGAAAATGCAAAAAAAACAGTTGTAATTACAAAACATTTAGGCTATCGTATGTTATAAATATGTGTTAAAATATCTGCTTGTATAAAATTGAAGAAAGAAAATTGTAAGTTAGAAAGTGATAATCTTTATTTTAACATTTGGAGGGGTGTATTAGTAAAGTTTTGAAATAACTATACTCCTTATAATGAAGTAACAAACCTTATCTTCCATATAATTTACAGATTTCAATAGATTTGCAATACAAACTGATGAAATACTTTCCAAGTTTATTTCCTTCATTCTCCACCTCGTGCGCTTCGATAGTTTGACTACTCCCTCCGAGCCGACGAACGGAGTAAATATACCGTATGGTGCATAGTGTATGCCATAAAAACCATATATTTAATAACTTCTATATTGCTAGTGACCGTAAGTGGAAGCGTGACCCATGAAGTGAGACAGCAAATGACTGTTTCTATCTCTTTCTTTTTGTGCGTAAGTGTCGCGTCTGTAGTGGGGCAATGAGTAAGTGGAATAGAGCAAGCTACCTCCCTTTCACAGCTTAGTTTCATGTACAAACTGATGCTGCAACTGACGCGCATCTATTCACGGACATCCCCATGAGACTCAGAGTATAATAAGTGAAACAGACGTATGTCTGCACCGTAGTGCTTAAGTCTTTTTCCCGATCTTTGCTAGCAATATAAAGGTAATTATATATATTATGATGAAAAAACAACAATAGACTACGGTATCTAAGTAGACAGAGCGTTGTCTCGCACATAATAGGTCGTTAGTTCGATTATTTAGTATCTAAGAGATGCTTAAAGGTATCTTAGATATACAAAATAACTTAGATAGTTTAAGTCAGGGCCCGATCCAGCTATTTCGCCGTTCCGGGCAAAATAATATTTGCCGCCTTTTACCCATGCGTTGTTCCATGGATGGTGTATTTTTTTTTTGTTTAACCATCTTACAAATTTTTGCCGCTGACGCCGTGCCGCTCTCAATTTTGCCGCCCCGGGCAATTGCCCGGTTTGCCCCCCCCCCCAGATCGGGCTCTGGTTTAAGTAACTGAAGCCATTTCGGCTTAAGTTCAAAGAATATTCGCGTCAAATATTGCTGAAAATCTAATTTAAAAGCAATGTATAAACAAGCAATGAGAAAACAAGCAAACATAACCTCATTCCAACAGACGCTCACTTACTCGGTCGATAATTATAAAAGTATACTTTCAGATAATTTTTTAGGACATTTCAGTTGTAAAATGAGCAGCTGAAAGACATTGAACGCAGCTGTATTAGCTATAGAAAACAAAAGTCACTCCAGAAATAACCATTTGGTATTTTACAGCATTTTTTTTATTGTGATTCCGTATGTTCGAGTCCCGTCTTTTTTATTCTCTTTTTATTATCGCGTATTGCTGACTCTAATTAGATCTCAAATGAAAGTATAAAATCTTAAATAAAAAATTTAAATTCTTGTCGGATTTAATTTTACTGGAAATAATTTTATTAAACTTCAGAATATGTAATGAATTCATAAAATTAAGTAATAACTTTTTTATTTCGATCATAAAATTAAAACACTCAATTTAGAATCGTGTTTTAAACTTTCGTGCATTACAAAGCAAACTATGATAATGGATTTTTAGTGTGTTAAATACACAGTATATTATAATCTTAAAAAAAAACTTCGGAGAAGTAAAAACTTCGTTCTGTGCTAAATTCAAAAACTTGAGGCGACTGAATCTTAAGATTATAACTTAAAAAAAAAAGAATTTCGAGGCAGACCAGAAATTGAAATCAAGCTCGAAATTCTGTGCGTAAGACGTCGAAAAAAAATGAATTTCGAGGCAGACAAGGAATTGAAATCCAACCTTGAAATTCTGTGCTTATAAAAGCTACAAGAGCAACAGCAAAAAAAATGCAAAGACGGTGTTCGCATAACTCCTTTAGTTACCTACTACTAAAAAAACGCCGTCTGTGCACTTTTTTTTGCTGTTGCTCTTGTAGCTTTTATAAGCACAGAATTTCAAGGTTGGATTTCAATTCCTTGTCTGCCTCGAAATTCATTTTTTTTCGACGTCTTACGCACAGAATTTCGAGCTTGATTTCAATTTCTGGTCTGCCTCGAAATTCTTTTTTTTTTAAGTTATAATCTTAAGATTCAGTCGCCTCAAGTTTTTGAATTTAGCACAGAACGAAGTTTTTACTTCTCCGAAGTTTTTTTTTAAGATTTCACGTCTTTTTCCAAAGTGTGAGACATTATTTTTATTTTTCCTCCAAAATAAGCATATGTGCATTTTTTATATTGTTGTATTTAAATGCAATAAAAGTGTTCATATTGTTGTATTTAAATGCAATGAATCTCCGAAATTAGAATATGTATTGTAAAAAACAACACGAGCCTTACTCCATGCAACTGTGGTTTCGAGCGCGTCTCTCATGTATTTGTGGGCGTGACATGTAAGTTATATCGTGGCAGCACTTGATTACGCGCCAAATATAAATGCACTTTTGTAGTTTGTTAAATAAGAAGTAACAATCAAAAGTCGGTTATAGAAATTGCAATACTTAATCGACTTTTGATTTTTACTTCTCATTTAACAAACAGTACTACAAAAGTGCATTTATATTTTGCCGCGTAGTTCAGTGCTGCCGCGGTGCAACACCTAGTGGTGCAATCGGCTCATCACACCTCCATGCGAATACCATGACATTCAATTTGTAAACAATCCATGTGATGTCTATTAAAAATAAAAATGAGCTATAACAAGTCTATGCTCTGTGATACATGATTCTTTTTTATATTCATTTGAAATATGGATATTCTTGAAGATTCCATGAAGGCACATTTTGAAGGCATGAAAAAAAAATCAATGAACAAAGCCCACCATTAAAAATACAAATTTTTTTTCATATCATTTGTAAAATACTTATTTTGCATTAAAAAAAGAAGTTTCACTTCGTAATCTTTTCACTTTTTAATTTTTGTTGCACTTTTTATGATAAATATGTTTTTTAATAAATTAATTTATTTAAATCTAACTTCAATCATATATTTTGTTATTTTTTAATAAAAGATTTGACGAAAGTGAATTTTTCAAAAAACAAGAAAATAATAAAAATTAAAAATTAAAAAAGAAATAAAAATATATGAGAAAAAATTGAGAAAATAAATTAAAACTAAAAAAACAATTAAAAACATAAAAACAAATTAAAAATTTAAAAACAAATTTTCCAATGATGCTGGCGGGAATCGAACTCAAGACCCTGTTATTAGTTATTACTAGCCTAACGTCGTTACCGCTAGTCCACGAGCACACACGCAGTCTAAGCTGTTATTGTGGTACAGAAGTATATATGGGTGATACGAAAAATCGGTCCTATGAAAGTCACGTGGTCACAGAACTATAAAACTTGGAAACTTGCTTCATATACACGGCGTTATATGGGACAAAGGCAAAATCAATGTATAAGAATACGCTAGAGATTCGTTGGCATTTAGCACAGAAAAGAATCTCTAGCGAGATTCTTCGATGGCATCACACTATTGGCGTCGGTCGAATGATGGAACGTGGAGGACCATAAAATCTCGATAGTTCACATCACTCTGACCAACTTGGTATATTTTTTTAAAATGAAAATATCTTTCAAAAGACGGAAATCTATACTAATATATAAAGCTGAAGAGTTTGTTTGTTTGAACGCGCTAATCTCAGAAACTACTGGTTCAAATTGAAAAAAAATTTTTTTTTGTTGGATAGCCCATTTATCGAGGAAGGCTATAGGCTATATAATATTACGCTACGACCATAAGGAGCAGAGCTTTAATGAAAAATGTTGCAAAATGTATCTCAAAAATAAGCTTCTATTCATGTGAAATGCGCTAACTAGATATACTCATATTAGCGTTGTGAGAACACAACCTCAAGTGGCTCAATCGGTAGAGCATGCGACTGTCAATATCAGGATCGTGGGTTCGCGCCCCACGTTGGGCGAATACATTTTTATTTTTTTATTTTCTACATTGCTTTCTTCTAAGGCTTACATTTAAATTTATTTTAATTTTATTTAATTAATTTAAAAAAAAAATATTAGAAAAAGTTTAAATACTGCTTTTTAAAACTTTTGAACGGTAACTCCGATCATCATGAAATTTGGACACAACATTCATCTCGGTAAACTAAGATGAATGTGTGTACTCATGTTCCTCCCTTTCCCATTCGTTCTTTTACACCCGGGTGAAACCGGACGGGACCGCTAGTTTGTTATACGCTTAAGAATACCACGACACAAAAATTATTTAACGTGGACGTCATCGAATCATTTAAAAATTAATAGTAATTTTGAATCTAAGAATACTGGAAAATTTTTCGGGATTGTTTTTAAATAGAAAAATTTAACTGTTTAGTAAAGATTAAAATCTACTCGTTATTAACAAAATCGAATAGATCCGTAATTACACATTTGATGAAAACTCTATAATTGGCGGATAAGTTTAGTAAATTACTTACAGGGTTTATATAATTAAGTTACAAATGTGAGACTAATAGTAACTTTTATTGTTTTGTCCAAAAACAAATTTAAATTCACTTGGGTATCAGTAGATTATGTATCAAGTGTGTGAATTATTATTTCATGACACAGCTTGTGACATTATAATCAAACGGGCGCCTAGTGAGTTTTAACAGTAACACAAGTCATATAAGTACGCACAAAATATATTTAGTATTTTTACCTCCTGTAAAATAGCTGATTTTCACATCATAAGTAAATATTCATATTTATTTGACAGTTTACGAAGATAACGCCTACTTTGCCGTCTCTGTTGCTCATATACATTTTCATAGCAACTGATAGAGTTATTACCATTAAATTGGTAAAAACACATTTCTTTTATTTCACTTTACGCACTAGTGCAAACTGTGTCATTTTACTACCGCTAAACAGGCACGAAAAGCAGCTATTTTATACGAGGTCGTACAAAATACATTTAAACCCTACAATGTCATGCATGTATTAGCAAATACAATATTTTTTCGACAGAGTTTTAAGTTACTATAGTTCAATTTGTGCTGAAGTATTAAAGACAAGACAAAAGAACTTTTAACAGTGTAGTATTTTGCAAGGAAAAGAAATGCAACTTGTACTATTCACTGAACTTTTAATTTTAGAAACAAGTACCGTATTATAAGGTCGGATCTTCCAAAGAACACGCTCTATGCAGGACTATAGTGATGAGTCGCTCCTGAGCGAGTCGTTCATAATGAACGACTACCTTCTCAGAGCGGAGCGAGTCGCTCTTTTTTTGTGAATGACTCACTCCGAGCGCCATTGCTCTGTGCTGAGCTGTTCTGTACTGTTGCATTCGCACATTTACAGAGCGCACACAGCACAGGCCACAGAGGCACTAGTGAATTTTGCACGTACGGAGTCATTTAATGTTAAATGACACACTGTAAGTCTACTAGTACTAAGCTTACAGTGACTTAAACCATTCACATTGACGTCGTTGACAAATATATAATATTGTAACAATAAACATTATTATTGTTAAGCTTTTATTATAGTTTATAGTTTATCCGAAATGCGAATAATATAAGATCAGAATCATATTAAAATGAGCTCAGAGCTGAGTGTGTATTGTGCTGTGCAATGCTTTGTGACTCCTGAGCATTCATGATGACAGTTCACACCTCTACAGTCTGCACTCCAGTGTAGTGCGTACTGTCTAGTGTCGCTCCTTTGAACGACTTCCTCTGAGCGACTCTTTTTAGTGAGCGGAGCGCACAGAGCCAGCTCCCAATAAAGAGTCATGTGGACACATCACTAACTAAATTTAGTTACTAGAATTTCGCTAAAATTTATTTTTCACATCTGCCAGGCGTCCCACGGCGGCTTGTATTTTTTTAAATAGTTGTCTTTTTTTCTAGCCCCACTTCTTTTCGGAATGACGTCAATTACTTTATTTATTGGACCCCCTGCCCCCGCGCCTCAGCAATACCTGTTGTGTACAACTAACCCTTTGATATTTTTTTGTTCAACTTTTTAAAATAAATTTTAATGAACAATTTTAAAATTAATTAGTTATCTTTTTATGACTTTTTTATGTATCTCTACCTACATGAAATTTTTGTTGAGTATTGTTTTAATATTCATATAAGCACTGTATTTATGAATGTATTATGTAAATATAAAATGAAATATTTTAATACTGTTTTAAAATTTGATCGTCATAAATTCAAACTGTATTCTAAAGACGATAAAAAATAGTAAAATGAAGCGGTTTAAATATTACACATCAAATCGCGTCAATCTTTAGATTTCTGAAATTTAACGCCACCAAAAGCTAAGGTTATTTAGGTCAAGTACCTATTCATATTTTCAATAAATTTCTTTTTTCATAATTTATTTAATATTCCATTAATACTTTTATCAGAGCTGAACCTGGAAACTGGGGGCTTGTAAACACACATTGTGTTAAATAAAGGTAAGATTGATAACCGTAGGGTTCAGAAACTGGTTATAAATAGTTCAACCCTGTACACTCAATTTGAGTTACACATTCTTTGACAACAACGAGCGTATTTTTATGTAGATGCGTTCTGTTAAGGCGGCTCCATATCATATGGCGTACTAGACAAACGTTGCCGAATAGTATGTACGTCGTATGGTACAATACAACGAAAAACTCCTTCCACCCATCAAGGGAATGTAGTTCGCAATCCCAACGTTTTTTTGGGAATTAACGCACCCATAGGAACCCGAGCTCGTTACCCGTCAGTTTGTGTAATCCGATTGGTCGATTCTCTAATACATACATATTCGCTGATGACCCCAACTGTTGAGCGTTTGTAATCTACAATCTATCTATCTCTCAAACTCCTTCCAACTCTGGCACACACCGACGTTCGAAAAGAAAACGATAAATTAACGAGATCCGCGTTAAGGAAACGTTGGACGTGTGCGATAACAAGCAGGTTTTTTTTTTATTTCTGGGCGCCAGGGCTCTGTCTCTGGCTACTTGGTTTTATTTATGACGTCATAAAAACGTGCAAACGATAGCACATTTTTACTTCTACCTGCCGGTGATAATGAAGGAAAAAATTCCTCAAATCCCGGCAGATATAGATAGAATGAAATAGAAATAAAAAAAGAAAAAAATTATCTCCAGTTCATCTCATTTGTGGGCACCCACGGCATCCATGCTCATGCCTATGAAGGAGTACACACCATATGACTATTGTTTAGTCAATGGTAGTCACATATTTTTACGTAAATTATTATTTAGTTTCATCGATCTGAAATTTTATTGAAATGGAATGGTCTAGCGGCCTTATTTTGAAATTTGTAAAAAAAAAATATTAAAATTTCGAAATTTAAAAGAGAATTGAAGACTGCTCTTCTAGAATGTCTGTATCAGGTAGATGATTTTGTTGTAAATATGTTGTAAACACGATTAGTTCAGTCAAATAAGCTAAAAAAGGAATGAAACGGAATAAGCTGAATATTTGTATAAACCTTTATTTTGGCATTCTAAAAGTCTCATAAGGTCACGTGTGAGCGTCCTTAAATATTCAAGGTCAAAGGTCGCCAAAATCAGTTTTTTGCCACTATCTCGCTTCTTTTGCCTCAAATCGTATTTGTATTTATTATAAAAGTTGTAGAGTATAAAATTCTCTAAAAATTTTGTCTTAAACAATTTGTTATATGTTTAACCGTTTTAAAATATTTTCTTAATTTCTTTCTTACTTTAAAATACAATTACCTATCCCTAATAAGAATATATTATTAAAATAAATCTTTATTTAAAAAAGGTCAGTAATATTAAATGACTATTTGATTTATAAGTAATATTTATAAATATAATGCATTAAATAGTTAATCAACTAATATTTAACGAATGTTAACAACCCGTACTATAGACTATTGACATTCGCTATAGCATGTATGGCCAAGCGCTCTATCTAAAAAATAGTTGAACGTACAAAAAATTGTTTAGGACAAAATTTGTAGATAATTTTATACTCTACAATCTTTATAGTAAGTACATATGCGATTTGAGGCAAAGGAAGCGAGATATTTACAAAAAAGTGATTTTCGCGAACTTTGACCTTGAATATCTAAGGACGCTCACGCGACTTTATGAGACTTTTGAGACAACATTTAGAATACCTAAATAAAGGTTTATACAAATATTCAGCTTATTCCGTTTCATTCCGAGGTGAAACCCTAAAGTGACTAGACTATAGATATATCTTTCTTTTTGACGAATCGTATACATAACTTTATGTCTTATTGGTCGCTCTCCGCCGTTTTTAACTCATCACTTTCAATACACCAACACATAGTTTGTACCAAACACTCGGCGTATGTTGACACACATTGAATAGCGGAGGCCAGTTTTGGCAAACTTCACACATCGTCAATGTCGGTTAGTTTGCCACATAACATGGAGCCGTCTTAACAACTATGTGTGGTTTGTATCCTTGTATTGTTACATGCGGGTGGTAAAACAATAAAACTTGACACATATGGGAATAAAGACTCCTCGAACCAATAATCGTATTGATTTATTGCCTGTACGAAAACATCTGCTATTTATATCAAATGCCTACATTTAACCGTTGTTCTGCTATCCAAAGTTTCTTTTTCAAATATTTTCGCCAACTTCAATTTCTCATGTTTGAAATCTAACAGCAAACGAAACCGACATACTTAGAAAATATTTTGAATCATAAGCGCGCGTTATAACGCGAGCGAATCCGGATAGAAAGTAGCTTAAACTTTGAGGAGTCCAACGTACGTATACCAAATTTCATTGAAATCGGACTAGGGCTTTAATATTTATAGCGATACAGACAAAAACAAATCTAAAACTAATCAATATTTATGATCTCTTGGTGAGTGAACTTTATAATTTTGAAGGAGTATCATGGGAAAGTTAGTTACGATACATAAAAAATCAGCTGTATTTGTTGCTAAAAGAGTTTATTGAAGTAAAACTTCTTTAGGTGCTACTTAAAAGTAACTCAGATCTTTTCTCGGACGGAAGTAACGTTCAGTAAAGTCTACAGTCTGTATACCCAGTTTCCGCTACTATTATAGTAATAAGTATATCACAGATGGCGCCATCTTGAACAAAAGGTGAAACATAGCTACGGACGCAAACAAATTTTGTAATCGGTCAAAGAGCTAGCGGAGTTCGCCGAAACACCATTATATTTATAACAATGATGATTTATAAAAATTAATATTATAAATATAATAAGTAAAAAGATTATTTATAAGTCAAAAATAATAAATAATAACAATTAAAATAAATATACAACAGAAAATATAATTATTAATATTAATTAATACTAAAGAAGTTTTACTTATAACCCGCGCGTAGAGGTTACACGCACTCATGTTTCTTTGATTTCTGCATTATTTCATAATACATATTTTTAAATTAAAAATTCAGGAAAAACTTTATCAGTGTTTCTGTCAGAACTGACAGTAGTACCTAATTTGAGATGCCAGGCTTTTTATCTGGTCAATAAGCCGTTGCTTACAAGGAAGTATACTGCGTGACCGAGGAAAGTAAGCCTGTCAAAAGAATGTGCATGGCCTATATTATTTTGCATAATTCTCTTTACATGCGGACTGATTACCTTTCCGCTCAGACATTTTGTCCTCGGACGCAATATACAAATGTTTATATTCTATTATACGTTTAAAATTGGCCATTTTCATATGGGAATTACGCTAACGGCTAAATCAAGGAGAACAAGGACAACGCCAGACATATTATTGTAAAATGATTGCTTCGACGCAAACTGTTTAATTTTATATCAAAATACACTTGATTTTACGCGCAGGTTCCTATCCTGGGGCTTTATCGTGTTTATTCATATTTTATCCTTTAAGTATATTCTGGATGGATAAAATTAATTAAATTTTAATTAAAATATACGTTTCAAATAACAAAACGGAAAATTCATCTGATGAGCACATACAACGGTTGACATTTATATGATTCTGGTTGAAAACATTGTATTTTTTTATATCACAAACAGTTAATTTTTTTAAATCTTTATTTAAAAAAAATACGACCTTGAGAACAGTCTGTTTAGCGATGCAGTTGTTTATATGGAGTTTCGATGAATCATTTGTTACAAGCTCTCAGTTCCAGTTCTAATCCGAGAATTGGTGAAAATATCAAATAATAATCAATTGAAACTGCTCGGAGAACTTCTAAGCAAACAACTGAGCATACAGGCATGTTATAAAAGAGCGTTAAATTTGTTTATTTATAATAACAGTGTATTCAGAATATCTTCGAAAAAAATAAAAATTCCAAGGTTCAGATTAAAAATTTTCCAGACCATTTTTTAACAGAAGGTCATTCAGGGTAAATGCAATAAGTGAAACTTTTTGTCGAAATTTGACGACTTTTAAAATCTCAAATTTCCAAAATTCCCCAACACATCCAGGTTTTTCAGATTTCCCTGAAGACAACATTAGTTAGAAGTAATTCTTTTATTGCCAAGAACCTTTTAACTTTGTAGAATTTCCAGGAGGTCAATCTATTATTTATTTAAAGTTTCTTACAACGGATTGTTTTCATGAATTTCAATAATTATAGCAGTTTTAAGTAATTAATTAAACAGAAAGTTAGCGAACGAAAAAATAATTATGACGGTTCTGTAGTTACAAATAGATAACAATAACTAGGTACAGCTAAATATAGAGGCATTAATATTCTCGCGGATATATAATTAGAACTAGCGTGTAATTAGTACAACAATTGATTATTATTTTAGTTCAACTGATGATACCAATTATGCAAGTTAATATTATAGTACCTGGGTGACCGAGCTTTGCTCGGAAAGTTAAATAAAATACTGATATGCTGATATCGGCAAAACTTTGAGAACCGTAGGTTCTCTGTCGCTTCCCTTTGTGGAGCCTACGTCTTACCTCGCGGGGCTGCACCCCGCTCGGTTGTAAACGACACTAGTCGAGCCTTCGGGTCTCCATATAAGAACCGTAGGTCCTCTGGGGAAGCTTCGCTTCCCTTTGTGGAGCCTACGTCTCCACCTTTGTTACAGTCTTAGGCTATACATTATCGCGGTTAAATAAAATCGCTTTTCGTGGAGAAAAATTTTGCAGCGTAAGTCGACAAAGAAACGATGGCAATCTACAAATTCGGGCGAAGCCGCACCGAGCCACTACTATAACTTGATAAAGTACTTGTAAATAAAAATGCTACTGGCTCTCATCTATAAGGATGTCGTTATGTAATTGCCATTTCTACCAAGCTAGGGAAATGTTGAAATTTTTTTTCGGGATTTGAACTTCTCGTTTTGATATACTAAGAGTCGTTAGAGACAATTTTCTGATCTCTCTCTCTCTTTCTCTCTATCTTTGTCTCTCTCTCTCTGTACCTATATGTGGTAAAATTTCTCTCCGTCGATATCACAATATAATATATTGTGATATCGACGGAGAGAAAAGCCGCATATTATGCGGCTTTTTATACGGACTATAATAGAAAATTATTTATGAAAAATTGAATTAGTTTGCTACCGATTGGATATATTATTCTATCATATTAGCTATCAAGTTCACTCATAAAATTTAGCAGCGTTGTCAAGACGTATACTTTTGTACGGCGGGTAGACTACTAGTATAGATATGCCATAGCAATAGTTTATATTCTAATAATGAAATTGTTGTAGTTAAGAAGTGATATTAAATTGTTGCTTCTTCTAATCTAAGTATACTAAAAAATGCAACATAAGTGATTTTGTGATGCTACCGCAGATACAACAACGTATATATTTAACCAATAATATAAATACTTCATGCATAAATTTATACATAATAATATCTTCACATAATGTTAATATATTAACAGTTGTTAGTTGTTTAAATATTAACACAGCTGTATGAAGTACACTATACAACGAATTATGCCGACCTATTAATTTTAATAATGTAGCTCTACATTAATATGTATTTGTTTTCGCAAATTCGTATGTGCAGATAGATCTGTGGGCAAAAGGTAAAACAATGTATTTCGATTAATTGGAAAAAAAAAATGTCTGAGCAGTACCGGAACTTTGTCGATTTAAAAATGTTAGCATATTTTGAGAATTTATGATTCTCCATTTTCTTTCGAATTCGTAAACCTATGCTTTTTCCAAGTTTCTTTAGAGGCGAGAAATTTAATGGCCTACTCCTAATAATTAAGTAAATCTTCCGCACGTTGCTTGTAGTAGGAACCTAAATGCACATAATCAAATGCTTAAGTGATTCAATCGTCAACAACTTTATTTTGTCATAAAAATGTACGTAAGTGATTTTGCTTTTAGGTTACAGATACTGATACGAATCTGAAAAATGTTAGATTTGGAGTTACGTCTGTTTGTCTTGTTAACGACGAATTATGTGCAGAGACTGTTATGAAAATTATATAAGTACACGTTTCATAATAATTATTATGAAAGATATTCCTTACACTGCAAGATTAACATCCCTAAATCCGCCTAATATCATTTTTCAACCTACGTTTAATTATAATTGGATTAGTAAGATCATTAGCACCAGATGTACCGTTTTATGTAGAATACAAATAAGGCAAAGCTGTGTCATGAGTTTTTTTACAAATGTTTGGAGCCCTTATAATCTCTCCCCCACCTGCTACGCCACTAAATCTTTGTATAACTATATTTTTAAAACACAAGGCGTCTTTTTGTTCAAGAACCTTCAGCGACTTTGACTTTTTGATTTTTTTATTAACAAAATGGCCTATACTCTGACAAATAATTGGCCAGGGCTAGTTTTTGTATTATACTGAATTTGAAGTCAAATTTGAATGTTAAGGAACATAAGTGACGCATGAAGAGTGGAACACACGGATATTGGAATGGGGGACATGCTCGGCGGGTATATAGGACAAACATGATGGTCAGTAAGGACAGCTGGGATGGGTTGGGTTAGACACAATAAGAGGCTACGACAACGAACTTTTATATTCTAGATAGTCCAATTATTTTTCGATGCTATGTATAATTGATATGTCACGTTTATGTTTCCATAAATAAGTAACATAATATTGAAAGGGCGTGTTTCTTTATTAAGTATGGCTTCCCATACACGGTCTCGTTTTTCTCGGTGCCTGTGGTAAGAAAGCAGGAGATCTTTTCACCCTAAGACAATCCTAGCAACATCTTTAAGACACTGAACGGATGTATATTTTCGTTCTACATAATAAAAGCGCAATGAAAAATCCCACCCCTAAAATCGACATTTTTTATATCACTAGTATTAAAAAAATTCTTTTCTAACAAAAATTTGAATTATGGGATAAAATCCCTCATATGGCGTCATTGGTCAGATATTTCATTACGCTTTTATTTATATGTATTGCTTTCATTTCCAATTCTCGACATGTTTTAAATGATTTATTTAAAATCAAATGTCATCACCATTCGCCCACTGGTTCAGCTGACACTGCTAGATAATAATACCTATATGTCATATCAAATAGTTCAGAAACATGAACCTACTTATTAACTATTATTAACTAAAAACAACGGTTGTACGCATGGCTGTAGTAGGTACGAAACATATTTAAACAATCACGTGTCTTTTAAAAAATTGCAATCGTGATATTCATACCTTTCTTATCTTTAATCTTCCTTTTAAACTATCTTTAAGTTTAAAACGCATGATTTAATAACACTGACGTTTGATAGAGATCATAAAGCTGGAATGAATAATGTTAGATTTGTTAAGAATATTCAAATAAAAAAACATTTTCATAAATATAAAACTGTTCAATTCAAATGGGTTTACTACATGTTGCTTAAAAATGATACCGACAAACTTCGGGAGGTGATTACTTAGTTCAATTTAAGAAAAAAAGTTCCTCTAAACGGGAGTTTGAATTTGCTTTTTCACGGAATTGCAAAATTTGAATTTTTCATACTAAAAATTCAAATGTTATATTTTTAGATACTTTATTTATCTAACAAATTCAAATTTACAGGTCCTCATCCAGAGCTATCCGTTTTCTACTTTCGGTTATAATTTGGTTAAGATAATCCTTCTGTCAAACGGGACATTAATTAAAATCCAATAGAGATTTAAAATTATCATTTAAACGAAGAAGAAAATTACACGCAAAACATTTTCTTTTGGTTAAATTTTCAATCAATCCTGATTAGCATATAATTTTTGCCTTTTAGCATTCTCACAGAACACGCATGCAATGAAATTACTAGTTAAGATGAAAGATATTGCATTTCCGCAAATAGAACACATGTTATTCTTCATAAAACACATTTATAAATAAACGCTCAATTCTTAGAAATCAACAGGAAGCTTTGAAGACATTCACACCAGCGACAATTTTTCAACGCAGTGTCATTTTGTTTTTTTCACGCGTCAAACATAATTGCCGCTTTTGTTTTGCTCAAAAAAGAGTCACTGTGTTTACACTATAAAATCAAAAGCTGTTTATGTTAATAACAATTTTCTGGTAACGATAGATGAACTCCATGGACATACACACGAGCGCCCGAGCAGTCATGTAGTCGAGCATTTGCAAAACGTGAGGACACGCGACACAGAACAGGGAAACGCTCGACCAGTTCACAGTGACGCGTGAGCGGTTCGCGTGTATGTTGTTTGAGCAGTTTAGATATGGGTAACTCAGCGAAATTCCTTGAGTTAACTCAGTAACTCAGACACAGTATATCTACTGCGCCGGCTCATTGCGTTAACTCAACATTGCGCCATGGCACAACAAAATGGAACGTGCCGAATAAGCAGCGAAACCCGCGCCATCTGCACGCCGCGCTCACAGGCTCTTAGCACAAACAGCGCGCGAACTGCCTTACTGTATACGGTATACGAGTGTTCAACAACACTCCTCTGCATTCTGCGCTCAACTCAACGCGTTAATATCTTTCCAATTTTCCGGTCCTGTGCTGTGCGTTAACACATTTTGAAGAAGTGAGTTAACACATCCGGCGCAGTAAACTGAGTTGGCGCAATTGCGCGGCGCAGCGCAGTGTTACACATGTCTAGAGCAGTCCCGTGTACAGCCGGCCGTAGATGGGCAGCATAGACAAATTGCATTGCATTTGAAATACGGCCCTGGCCAAGTGTCACACCCGCGAGAGATTTAAATCGGCCATACAATGTCGTCCCACCCAACCCATATAAGCAGCAATCACTGCCTTTATTAGGTGCGGAATGGTTTTTATTATTACTGCAGCAATGCAATGTCCATTATAACCACTCTCTATGGTCATTATATACGAAAGCACATAGCAACTACGGTTCATCATAACAGCAGGCTTTGAAATCTCTGCTCAGTTAACAGTCAATCTGTAACATTCTTCTGTTTAGCTAAAGCGTCTATTGTTAATGTATAAGTACACAGTATAAAGGCAAATGTACTATTTGCATTCCACAAATGGATAAGTAAACTAGATGAGTGTGGATTATAGACGTCCGACAACTAAGGTATTTTCCGTTTTTTTAAATTCAACTGGACATAATTTCTGGAAACTGTTCAGCGTTTTTAAAATGAACGAAAAGAGATTTATTTAGCTATTAAAAACAATTTGGGCGCAAAAAATCGAAAAATTCACTAATTGGTTTCAAAGGCGTAATGTAGATAAAAATTGTGTCGTTAAAATTTTAACAAAATTGGATTAGCAGGACCGGTTTTACAAAATTTATAAAACTTGAGTATAAGTACTTACGTGAAAATATATCTATAAAATAATGTCGAGGGTCAAAAAATTTTAGTCATTAATAAACGCAAATACCTATTACAATGTTTAAATAGGTACACTATTGCGTTTGTAGAGTTTGGTACTGCGACCAGTGTCTCTTATAAATATTCCTGATATCATATTTCACATCTCATTTAAGTGCCAGATGGTAGATTTTTACAAATATTATTTGAAACGGCGTTGGGGAAAGAGGGTGCATTGTATTTGATTGTAGTGCAACCAGATTATCAATTGTGTAGGATAAAAACGTTTGATTAAAATATACAATCGGTAATTCCCAGAGGGGAAGATAAGACTGAAGCTATTGTACAATGCACCCAAATTGCCTATAAGGGTCGTGCTACATCGAGCTACCGGCGGTAGAGCAGCTGGTTGAGCTGCCAAGATTTCACTAGGCTACCAACATAGCTACTAAGCAGTTTCAGCTGGCAGCCCGACCGACTGGATACTAAGTGAAGCACGCTTCACCTAATGTGCATGTGTATTTTGCTGGCATCTCAACGAGTTGAGCTGCCACTAGTACCTCGATGAGACAAAGATCTTAGATTGTAGACGCAAAACAAACTGCGAAAGTATTGGCAGTGGAAAAACGGTATTGTTAAATTTTATTATAATCTCAAAACAAAAATAGCGTCATGATGTAACCAGTCTCCAGATTATTACAAACATATTTTTCGGCAATTTAAAAAAAATTTATTGTTGACTTGATTTGAACTACGAACTGACAGGATAATTTAAATCTGGGAGAACAATTCATATTTTCAATGTTATATATATATATTTATTCAATTGAAATTTACAAGTATGTAATTAGCTATATGAGTTGTGATAGTAAAATTAGTATCTAATATGATATTATAAAAATCCTATTTTATTGGCATTTATCTGGCTTTTATCGAATTTCCCAGAAAAAAATGTGCTCTATATGATAAAAACCTATGTCAATAAAAATATATATTGAAATAAAAACGCTCATAAACCTATAATCTAGGTTTTTATAATAACAATAAAAGAATGGTTGCGATTTGCTGTCCCAAATATGGAAAATATGGAATGTAAAGAAAGGTAGAATACTTAAATATTTAATTTTAACATATTTCTAGTGTCATTTATTGCTTAATGTACCTCAGTTTAATTTAATGCTCCCACACGGTACACCAGTGATTATTAACCAGTTTAAAAATACAAATTAACATATTTATTACCTACTACTAAATTGGTCTAACGCAATTATTATTTAATTTTCTTAAAATATTTTGTTACTTCAGGAAACGACACACGAGATAAAACAATAACAGCATTCAGCACTAAATGTGTCTTCTTCACTTGTGATATGCTAGGAAAAATCTAAAATCCTCAAATTATGAACCTAAAGTGTATGAAGTGGGGATTAAAACATTGTGTTAGTATTGACTAATTTCGGGGTTTTTGGGTATTTTGTTTGACTCCGCGACGGGAAACATATTTCCAAAATTTTCGTCTGTCTGTTCATACATTTACTTGAAATTCGCTACAAAGACTCAAAAGAATTGGATACTTTTTATTTGGCTGTTTGGGTTAGGATTCTCGTAAAAAAACCAATGTTCACGTGAGTGAAGCCACAAATAAAAGCTAGTCCATATATTGCTAATCAATCTGTTCAAGTTAAAACGAATTAATCAAAATTAACGTATTTTAAAATTTCATTGCATTAGATCTAGTTTTAAGATATTTACGTAAACTTCTTCGAAATAATTTGTGACACATCGAGTTTCTATAATTATTACACCGTAAAATTTGCATTTAGTGTTTGCAAAATGATAATATTATTACTTAAGAATTTATTGAGAAATGTTATTTGAAATTTAATAAAAAAGACTACTTAAAGAGTCTGCCAAAATATTAATTTTAATATATTTCTACACCGACGCAACGCTATTAATAGTACTAACAGACGGTCGAACTTGGTTCGAAGCGGACAGCGGATCGGGTATGCTCCGTACCAAATCTGTTCGTCTGTACAGTAGTCTGCGTGTCCGCCCGGTTCGATGGGAACAGATTCGGTCGTCTGTTGCAAGATCCGCCGTACCATGTCCGTTGTCGGACCGGACCAAGTTCGACCGTGTGTTAGCACTATAACACGCGCAAGAATATGATACGTGGTGACTCTTGTTTAGAATACACTTCCTTGTATGGATTGCCTGTATTCGTAAAAACGCGTCGAACTTATTTTTAAACTAATATTTCGATGCTCTAGAAACCTGCATAATATAACAACCATTGTCTTTTATAGTGCAGCTGTATTAAAATGTCAATTGAATTTAGTTATCGCCTTGAGTATAAAAATGTTGAGAATATCAAATTACCACGCATGATTTTAAACGTCTGCCTCTGTTTATACTGTATGTTTACGTTCTATTGACGATTTATAATTTTATTTGTTATATTATCTTACTCATTTCACAGTTTTTAAGATATTCATGAAATAACGATCTATCAATCAACGCAACTACAGGTATATATAAGTTCTCGATCTCGGAATTCCAAAGGCACCAATCGAGTAGAAAAAATACTCGAAAAATTTTACGCCGTCTAATGGGATATACTAGCTACAAATTATATGAAACCCTCTGTGTTGAAATTGGGGCGCAAACCCGTGAGGGTGCAATTTGCAAAGCGATTATAATTGTTTTATTTTAATATATCAACCAACAAAATTTTGAGGGTGCGAAGTCAGAATCTTGCCAAGAGCGCTGATGAATCCAGCTACGGCACTGGATATTTGACCAATTTAAATACAATATACTAAATAAAAAACACAAATAAATACATTTCTGCAATTGAAATTATAAGGATATCCTGCCTAACTTGGAAAACCAGTGCTAAGGCATAGATGTGAATATTTATAAATTATACTTTTTGCTTAGCTATTTGCATGTATGAATACCATGATGGAAATAATTAACCCTGTCGTATTTCACACACATCTAAGTTTATACTATAAACAAAGACCATATTAGCGCACAACCTTGCATCTCAATACATAAAATTATAAAGTAATGAAACTTTTACCTACATTTAGCATAAAAACAAACAGAGTGGGTCTCAGATGAATTTTTATACCGTCGGCTTTCCAATGAAGTTGAGTGTTGTTTAACTATAAAATGCAGGGTGGAAAACTGGAGTCGAGCTGATTTTAATCAAAGAATTTTTACTTTGAAATTAACGAAATATAAAAATACAACTTACGCCTTTTACAGAAGTCGTATCATTTCAAAACTCACCTGCAAAAGAGAAAATATTATTAGTATACTAAATTAGATTAAATAACTTTTGAACTAATATTACGGTGCCTTAAAAATATAAAACAATAAGGCCGTTTCTATTATAACCCAAACTTTCTTCTTTGGCTAAGACACATTTTAATATGCATGTCGAGGATACGGAAGAAGAAAATCACATCTTTATGTGAGACTAAATTAAAATGTTATTATTTTTTCATTATTTTGATAATAATTTTGAAAGATTTTATAAAAAGCTAATTAGATTTTAAATATTAATTATTTTTATATTTTGTAGATCAGTTCTGAAGAAGATCTAAATCCGGATTGAAACGTTAATGTATTAATAAATTTATATTTTTTTTTGTTAATATATTGTCTGAAAAATTGGTCGATAATTTTATTTATTGAAGAGTTCTAATCAGACGTTAATCAAAGATTTGAATCAAAGATTAAAAATGTTACTTATTTCGATTGACAACTTTGAAAATGTGTTGTGACGTAATCAGGATTCGAGTAAGCCAGCCAATACCGCTAATACGACGTTATTACGGTAAAATATTAGCCAATGACAACGTTCAATTAGGCGTTCGTTTGTTTCGTGCTCGACAGTCGACAGATTACATCAAGGCAAGCAGAGCAGAGGTTACCGCGTTCCGTTGGATAGTAGTGGGGGGATGATGCCTCGCAATCATTTAACAGGTCTGCTGGCACGTTAAATTATTTCGAGACAACGGCTGTTGTTTATCCACTTTAATGGCAGAATTTGTTGATTTCTTTTCGATTTATTTGACATATGTTACATATACAGTTGCCATTAAAGTGTATAAAGAACAGCCGCTGCCTTGTTATAATTTGACAGATTCAAAGAATGTCACCGTCCCTCCAGTAGAACCCATCGGAACGAGGCAACATAACTCTACTCGCCTTGAGCATCGTGTTTAGCGCGCTATTATTACTGACAACTTTAAAATACGCTTTCTCACACAATGAGTGCGACGAAGATATAAAAAATGTCAAATCACAAAATTTAAAAATTTAATAGATAGAATTTAACTGTACAAAATTATATAATGTATATATAAGTAATTTATATTGTGAAAAAATAACTCTAATAATTTAGAGTGATGATGATCCTGTTTCAATGTTGGAAGATTAAAAAGGAAGAATCCTGGTGGCATAGGGTCGATGAAACAAAGCAAATACTGAAGGTTTTTATTGCATTGCAGACAATAAAATGCAATAAAAACCTTCAGTATTTGCTTTGTTTCATCGATCCTATGCCACCAGGATTCTTCCTTTTTAATCTTCCAATATAATTTATATATTACTTGATAGAAGGCCCAAATATAGGATCCAGACGTAATATATGTAATAAAGTTTTTTTAAAAATGAAAATATGTTAATTTTTACTCAATTTGATTTCAATAAATAAAATTATCGACCAATTATTTATTGGAGAGTACTGATCAGACGTTAATCAAAGATTTGAATAATTATATAGTGTTTTTATTGTAATACTTGAATAAACAAGAGGCGCTTTTTACAGTTCAAAAAATGATACTTAAAAAAAGAACAAAGTAGAATTAAGCCTTACGAAAATCTCTTTTTTTTTATTTTTGTTTACTTTAACACGGAAGGGTATTCTTTGAGCGATTTGCATTCATTTATGTGTGTTTATGATACATTTACACTTTAAAGCGAACTTGTGTGCAGACTTATTTTATACTTTATACATTATTCATTTACACCAGCCCTGTAAATATACAAATTAACAAATTAAAACATTTCGTGATGTTTGAATACAATTAGAAATATTGTAGTAGGTTCAAGTTGTGATGTAACGCAGCTGCGCTGTTTGTACCTACATATTTATTTATCACTAGCGGCCCTGTACGTGCTTCGCTACGTATAAAGTGAAATAATAAAACAATTTAATTGGAACATCTATCTATCTATTTTATTTATTTTAAAATATACATGGACGTATATGTGTGTATGTCGAGCACTCCGGCTGCGCCGTCGTGCCCGGTGCAAAAGAACGAATGGGGAAGGAAGAAAAAAAATTTAGGGGTGGACTACCCCTAACATTTAGGGGGATGAAAAATAGATGTTGGCCGATTCTCATAGATACCGGATAAGCACAAAAAATTTCATCAAAATCGGTCAAGCCGTTTCGGAGGAGTATGGCAACGAAAACTGTGACACGAGAATTTTATATATTATATAAGATGTTGCACATACCGGTATGTGCTTTATTATCGCTTTGCGCGTCAGAGCTGACTTTCGTTCATATAAGAAGTTATATCTAAGTTATATCCATTCAAATTGAAGCTTTTTGAAAAGAGGAGTTTCTGATCTATAAAACATTTTTAAATCCTGTCGAGCTCATAAATACTACTACGGTTGGTCTGTACGTCCTAGCTCTACAGATCGCAATTTTGGTCGGATTGTCTTGGGTTATATTTTATTCACTTTGTTTACTATCAGACCAGAACCCTATTTAAATGCAGTAAAATGTGTTCAGTCGTTTAATTTTTATAAACAGTTTTATTTTATTATTTTTGACAGCTAAATATACCTAGTTAAAAAAAAACAAAAGTTATTACCGTAAGTGTAGTACCTAGGGGAGGGAGGGGGAATGGCGCTCACTGGGTAATGGCGCTCACCTCTGTAACTCTGTCAAAAAGAAACGTAGCGACACGTCACGTCGCGTGAAGCGCGAGGGGAGGGGGCCTCTAATAAGCAGCGTTGCAAACGGACAGTCAGCTCGCGTCATGTGACCGTGAAGAGCGTTTCTTCGTTTGCGGCCGCACTGATCTAATTTTTAATTAGGTGTTTTTTGTCGGTAAGTCCAAAACTTTAATGCTTATTTAATTACTAATTTTACTTTTCTGCCAATAAACTATTCTATTTTGTGATATTGCAGTCAATTTTCAACAATCGTGTATGATTTTTTAAAAATTTCAAATCAATTACAAAACGACCGGTTGGGGTTATACCGCTCATCTGAGCGCCATTACCCCTTAGTGACTTATTTTTTTATTGTTTTAGATAGATATGCCAAGAAATCGTCAAAGGACCACCGCTAAAGCGGCTTGGACCGAAGAAGCCCGTTTTCCACCCAACAGCAAGAAACTGAAATTGCTGAACAAGTTAAGTTGCTGGGCTCGCTATATTATGGACTCAATGTTACAGATTTGCGTAAACATGTTTATAAATTTGCTGAGCGCAACAATATCAAAAACAATTTTGATCAAAGCAGCAAAACAGCCAGATTGGATTGGGTACACTTCTTTATGAGACCCTGAGCGGCATTACCCAAAGTCAGGGGCAATGCCGCTTAAACATGTTTTTTTAATAATGTTTTCCTACTACTAGTAGGTGAAAGATATATGCTTTTGTTGTTAAATTGTTGATTACTCGATAATTAAAGACTTTGTTACTCTTGTTAATTTTGATTCATAATAAATAATTTACAAAATACACCATGTTTTCCTTAAGTGAACGCCATTCCCCCGTCCTACCCTATATTACCGTAGAATAAGTACTAAGTAATAAGTAAATTTAAATTGAATCAACGACCATCATTAATTTGTACTGATCATCGAAATGCATAAATCACTTTTCTAGTTTTGATTTCATAAACGTTAACTGTACAAATCAGATAAATAAGAACCAGCCCACTAGTTTTAGGGTCCTATTCTGTATAGTCAATTTTAAAATTTACAGCGCTGTTAAATATCTATCTCCCTTTAACTTATAACTATAGGATTTTCATTTTTTTTTTAGAAAGTGACAAAAAATTAACAGCACTGTAAACTCTTATATTGATAATATAGAATAGCACCATTAGTCTCCTCATGACACAGCTGCAACTATTAAAGTTAATGAGCTCATTAAAGTTTTCTGTCGCACTCTAATTTCAAGTTTAATATAAAAGTGAGATAAAGTTAATCGTAGGGAAGTTATAAATTATAATTTATTATAAAGTGTAGACTGCATACAATTACAATGCATGTAGTTGTTTCTGACATAATGTAGTTAGAAACTAGATTACACTACATAAAAGAGTTGCCTTAGATGGAAACTAACAGCATTCGATGGAAAGTTTGTAAAGCTCAAGCGTTGCAGCTTTAGAACGAAGATTCAGTCGAAAAAAGCTTGCTAATTTGCAAGCATCTACTATTTCTATATCAGTACGTCAGAGTCAAATATTCCCAAAGGTCACAGCACACGAGGCTGGTTTTGTCGTTAGATTTGGTTGCTAAGTTTCAAGTGTGCTATGGCGCTGTAGCCTAATCAAGAACTGAGTTTCTTGAGAAAAATAGATCCATGTCTCAAAAATGCGCATTTTTACAATTTTTTGGTACCTTTAAAAAATTACAATAAACAATCTTCAAAAACTTTTATAACGTGATCTTGTTTATATATGTATAAAGGAGAACATGAATCAAAAAATTTATAGGCCAATTATTTAAATTTTTAACTTCCCGCTTAAAAAAAAAAAAAAAATTTTTTTTTTTGTCAAAAATCGCGAAGTTATTGGTTTCACCCCGATTTTCGAAAATCGAGTTTTCGCCAGATCTCGACGTTTTGAGGTCCTATGAAGCTATTGAAACTATTTTGGCGATGATGTGTGTGTATGTGTGTGTGGGGGGGGTGTGTGTGTGTGTGTGTGTGTGTATGTATGTAAACCTTTTATATCTTCTGAACGGAGTGTCCGACTGAAACGCGGTTTGCGGCATCTGGCGTGATCTTGGTGAACTTAGACTTCCTGAAAATTTGAAACGATTCGGCCCAAAAAATTTTGAGAAATCTTAAAAAAACAAGTTTCAAAAATTTTTAAAAATGTAAAATATTTTCTAAACTACTAACCCGATTAATTCCAAAATCTAATCAGCTCTTCTCCTTAACAAACTGCGTCGATTTCCGCAAACCGCATCAAAATCGGTTCATTTGTTCACGAGATACCGTGAACGAAAAAATCGTAAAAAAATGTTTTTTTAAAATGACTCTTAAAATTGCTATCAGATCGATTTTTTTGTAATAAATTACTTTCTTAGGCTAAAAAAACTGCGTCGATCGCCGCAAACCAGATTAAAATTGGTTCATTTGTTCATGAGATAACGTGAACGAAAAATTAGGAAAAAAGTAATTTTTTATAATTACTCGTAAAATTCTTATCAAACCGATTTTTTTGTAATTATTTACTTTCTTAGGTTAAAAAAACTGCGTCGATCGCCGCAAACTGCATCAAAATCGGCTTATTTGTTCACGAGATATCGTGAACGAAAAATTTGTAAAAGTGTTTTTTTTTAAATTGCTCGTAAAATTCCTATGAGATCAATTTTTCTGTAATAAATTACTTTTTTAGGTTAAGAAATTGCATCGACTGCCGCAAATCGCATCAAAATCGGTTCATTTGTTCATGAGATATCGTGAACGAAAATTTCGTAACAGTGTTTTTTTTTTTGAGCTCGAAGAGCTAAAAAATAAACTTCTTGCTATATTTTATATATTTTTGAGCGTTTTGAACTCGAAAATAGTTTTCAGTGGATATGGTTTTAAAATATTTAGTTAAAAATAAATTTAAACAATTTTTTCAACGGAACATTATTCTGTCAAGTGTTAAGATAACACCATAATTTACACAAATTTTTAAATTGTTATGTAATACTATAAAAAAAATATTTTATGTATTTTATTCTATAAACAGGGCGTTGCGCTCGAGCTATAACAGCGCGCGGAATCCTATATTTAACGTCAACTTAAAACTATAAATAATTAAAATAATGGAGAGATGGAGAGTGTGGGAGGGGGAGTTTTTAATTTAAAAATATCTTCTCTTTAAGAATCATTTTTTTAAATTTCCGCTATCGTCTATAGTTTTTGAGTAATTGCCAAAAATCTGAAAAAATCGAATAAGCTATTGCTCATATTTTTTGGAGACTGATCTATTTTTCTTAAGAATTTCAGTTCTTGACTAGACTACTGGGTTTCGTGATGATTTTTGTGTTCGCTTCACACGGTGTGTTTTTTTTGTCTCTCTGGCCATTCTGTCATAACTCTTAAAACATCTAGCCCGAGTTCGATTAAATTTGATCTACGTCTATAGAGCTCAAAGGTAGGGCAATTTTTATCAGGTTTTGCTCACGTTTAAGTATAGGGCTCCAATACAAACAAACGTATTTATTATACAAAACCATCAAACGACCTGACTCCCTAGACACTCCCAGTGAATTTTTGATTGTAGTTGTAATATTCATATAAGTCGAAATTTCATTAAAACTTTCTATTGCTGACAAAGTAAGCATTTTTTTAATATATACTAATTTTTAAACAATTTTTTGTTCACAACTGCGCGACTAAAATTAATTTATAAATTAAGCTCTTTTTTCAAAGTTAAATATATCCTACCTATATACCGAAAAATACCTTTAAGTATTTATATTTCACGCATCCTTCAATCTATTCAATATTTTCCAAAAGCAAAAGGCCTTTGAAAAGCGTTTTTTTTTTATTACAGCCAAAGGCAAAAAACATATATGAAATATAATATGGATGTATAAGGTGTCTTCTTTTTCATAGGACTCTATTTGGAACAAAGAAACTGAGCAGCAAAGTTCGCAATAAAATTTATAACCAATAATCTGGCATACTTTGTTTTTTTTTCGAGTATTTTAAACCAGCAAAATATGCAAAACTTCGACAAATCTCGTATTTCACTTAGTTTTACCAAACACAGGGAATAGGTACCCACTACTAAATTTTTTTCACCCTTAAATAATTTTTTAATACTTTTGACATGAAACTTCCTTAAATTCGGTACGTAGAAGTGATCTGATCAATACTGAAAAGAAAAATCCTGACAAATTAATAGTGATCGAGGTAAGAAGGAATGAATACAGCCGCGGTACTCTTATAAAATAAGTAGTTAACTCACTAACAGATGGCAGTAAAAGATAAATGAAAAGGCGTTTCAGCTCTGTTCCACTAAACTGTCTTAGACAGCGCTTTCTTAAAGGTTAGAATTGTCTTTAGTAGACGTGGACACGAAATTGCATTGGTGAGTGAAAAAGAGAAAGAGTTTAGGGAAAGATCCACGCACTCTATTTTTTAATACAGTAACGTTATTATTTTGAAATCCTTTTGAAAATAGGACAGTCTGTAGTCTGTACACGGTTCAGATTTCCTATTAATATGTGTAAAAGAATATTATTAAATTGAGGAAAATCAATCACATCAAAGGAAAATAATATCACGGATTTTCTACTGAACTAAATCAATCGATCGATAAATTCCAATACATTAAAGAGCTTTTTTCATCTTTTAAACAATGGAAATTTGATACGCATTCAAAACAAAATTGAATAAAAGCATATTCATTATTCATGTTATTTCTACATCACATAAAAATCTTATATAAATACGGGAAGGAAAAAAGAGTGCGGTACTGGTACCGGTTTGAGTGTGTTTTTTCGCACACATTATGATGAAGCATATTTCTCTTCGTTTTAATGAGTGGAAGTGCACAATATATGTTTCATCACGATGTGTGCGAATTAACACACTCAAATCGGTACCACATTCTTTTTTCTTCCCGTATTTATAATATATGATATAAATCAGGGATGTACAATTTCAGGAGCAATTCATATAAGAATTCCTCAATGACGCTCAAACTTAAAAAATAAATGAATTTCGGTCGAATTTCGACCACTAGTCTTATTACTATTATTATTAGGATCTGACTTGTGTAAGGAGTTACTTGTGACGTAATTAATATGGCGACATAAAAGGAGTAATAACAATTAAAAAAGTGAATTGACATTAAGATGATTCTTTTGAATATAGTTTTTTGAAGTAAAATTTCTTTTGACAAAGCAATGTGATTGAAAATGTAACGAACGTATCACAATGTACGTATACCATATACTCTAAAAATCGACTGTAGAACACGAAGCTAAGCTGCTCACGCGGTGAAACACTTGCCTCGTAACCTAAAGGCCGTAGGTTTCGATCTCAGTGGTCGGTCACATTATAATTTTTTTTTTCGTTTTGATTATTTTTTTTACAATTATACCAGTTTTACTTCTGTAGTGTATAATACACAGTCTCTTTTTTATTTTCATTATATCTTCTGGAAAAAACACACATCAAGATCGTATTTACACAACATTGTAGAAATATACTCCTTTGGAAAAGTTCATATTTTTGTCACCAGACGTCGTAGCGATAGATTCTAAATATAATATTTTTTGCCAGTTTGAATTTGGTGTAGTGTTAGGTGCAATTTAAATATTTTATAAAAAAGGCATTATTATTTATTTTCAGTATAGTCAGGCCAGGTGTATTGACTTGCTGCATTGTGTGCATACAACGTCCTTCAGGTGAGAATTATTATGCAGTTTGATTACGTTATGAAATCGGTTTGGTGTTTGACTAAGCACAACGCGCGTTGCCACCCAGCCGGTGTTCTCCACCTGGCTTTGTCGAACAGGTTAATTGGACTGTCCATGGTGTAAAGCCATTTATGCAAGAATAGTAACGCCATCTTGTTAATAGGTTTGTTCCTAATACATATACATCATAAGTTTTGAGACAATTATGCCGAACTGATTGTAAACTATTTTCAAACGTGTCTGCTGAAACAGCTGACGCGGTCCGCCAAAATTTATATTTCAGTATGAAATTTAAATATATAAAAGGAAACCGTCACTGATTGACTTACTGACTGACTGGCTGATTGATCTCTCAACGCACAGCTCAAACCACTGGACGGATTGGGCTGAAATTTGGCACACATATAGTTATTATGACTTAGGCATCCGCTAAGAACGGATTTTTTTTAAATTCAACCCCTAAAAGGGTGTAACGAGGATTCAAATTTTGCCTAGAGAAATCATATAAGAAAGATGTATAAATTCAAAAATTCGCGGATTACTCCTGTCAACAAATAAATAAACACGCGTTTCATGCTTTTTCAAAAACAACCTCTTCAGAGGGTGAAAAGAAGTAAATAGTCTAAAAATCCACATGGGTGTCACTTTCAACGTTTTTCAGGATGTTAATAACGTGAATGTCATCAATTTTGAAATTTATTAGGAGAGTCTACGTCTAGAATGTTAAGATGGTATTTAGGTGTTGAAAAAAATTTTCGGGCCCAAAAATACCGAAAAATTTCTCGGAATCGTTTCGAATTTGAAATTTAACCCTTTAGTAATTATTAAAATATGCTATTAAATTTTAATAAAATCGGCCCGACAGTACCGGACTTACAAATATGGATATACGAAGGGTGTATTTAATTGTGTGTAACTGTTGGACTGATATTGGTATTAAAATTAAGTAAAAAAATATTATTTTAAGGGATGTATTAAGGGATTACATTTTTTATTTTATCCAAAAAGAAAGTTTAAGTTCACATAATAAAGCCACACTGCCTGTATTAGAAAATACATATTAATTGTCGGCAGGGTTTCGAACTGCGACCCGAGTTTTTTATTATAATTATGCCAAATCTCAGCTTGTTACCATTTCCAGAGAAATTCGAGTGTGACGGACAAACAAATAAGGATTTCGTAAAAAACACTTAAAAACAAGTCTTCTTTGAAATTCACTTAAACCTCTAAAAGATCTAAAAATGCTTACACTGATGTGACTTTAACGGCGTAAGAAACATTACATTCTAAAACCTAGATGGAAAACCAGTAATGATATATCGATTGTATCTTTGTTACATTTCAATAAGTACGATAGCTGTTATTGTTGAAAAATTATAACGAATTATTTTATATGTACACTAATAAAAATTGCAGAACTAGATTCGTGGGTGTGGTCAGTTGCAAAACGACATTCATTGATGACGGATTTTAAACTGTACTAAAACCGACCGTACACGGACAAGCTGTCGAAGCATCGACTCCATGACGAAGTACTAATCTCCATAGAAAATATTTCAGTAACATATGTACCAAAACCGCCCGAGCAAACACGATCGCACCGAGCAGTTAGAAGCATGCAGTCGAGCAGTTGCAACACATATTATACTGACCGCTCGAACTGTTGATTGCTGGTGAGCATGGTTATCTAGACAACGCAACACAGAACAGGGAAATACTTATATACTTGTATCAGTATCCCAGGTCTCATATTTTGTTCATTGAACTCGGGATTTTATTCATTTTCTACGTCATCTGCGCCTGAGTAAAAGTAGCAACAGCAGTGTTTCATCCTTAAAATCCATTATGCAACAGAATTTGAACAAGCAGCTCGAGCGGTTAACAGTGACTACTCGAGCAGTTGACAATGATTGCTCGAGTGGTTGACAATGATTGCTCGAGTGGTTGACAGTGACTGCTCGAGCGGTTCATGTATATTGTTCGACGATTAACAGTTGAAGCTGTCCGTGTACGACTGGCCTAAGATCTATTAATATAGAGCACTCTCGTTACCTTCATTTGTTTTATTTAAAGTAGTAAGCCCGAAGGCAAGTCATTAGTAACTAAGTACAAACGTCAAAAATTTCCGGTGGTTTATGATTGCTGTGAGTACCTAAATGATGAATTGGCATTTTAATTATGACGAAAACTTATTTAACTAGAGCACGGGATGACGTCAGTGGTATAATAGTAGAATGTGTATCTGCAGGTACGTGAATTATTATTTTATAACGCAGTGTGACATTGTGGTAAAACGAGTGCCAACGAGTTTTGACAGTCACAGAAGTTATAAAATAACATAAGACACTATACATAGTATTTTTTGCACGTACCCACTATAAAGTAACTGATTTTCACACAATTTTCAAAACTTTTGACAGTTCAAACCTGTGCAAGATCACTTCTAATAATTGTAGGCTGCATTTAATTCTCATGCGGTTAGACTATATTTGGAAGTGGTATTACGACTACGTTTATTTTACTTAAAGCAACTTTAGAGCACTAGTGTTAAATGTGTCATTTTAAGACAGCTAAACCAAGCATAAAAAGCAGCTTTAAAATACAACACAGCCTACAATTATTATATAAATAAATAAATCGGCCAATCAAACTACCTCACAGTAATCGCATTGTTGTCTGAAAATGCTTGAAATATTTTTATATTTAATCTCTTTCGTTTCTGGTACACCGTTGATATATTTTATAAATTAACTCAACGCTGACGTTTTAAACAAAGTTGGAATTTCACGCGTTCAATTAACACGTTATAATAATACCTACTAGAATAATATAATATTGATAAGTTCTGTGATAAATAGAGCGTAGATATATTTTCGTGTTTTAATTTCAGTAACTAGTGTGATTTATTTAACCGAAACACATAACATTTATTCTATTCATTTTTTAATCTAAATTTTCTTTTATCAACATACTTATTAATAAGTTTATTTTAATAAATAAAATTACCGTCCAATTTTTCGGACAAATATATTAACAAATAATATAAAAATTAATACATTAACGGATTTGGATCTTCTTCAAAACTGATCTAAAAAATATAAAAAATAATTAATAATAAGTTTCTAATTGATTTTTGAAAAAAATTCGCTTGACATTTTTAATTATCAAATATTGAAAAAATAATAACAATAAGTAGTCTAAGTTTATTTTAATACGAAATATAATAAATAACTTACATAAACGGTACCAAGTTATCTAGAATTATGTGAAACCTCGAAATTTTTTAGTATCGCCATTAGACTAGCGCGAAGTCAATACAAAAAATAACTGCTGTTCATGCCAGTATAGCGATAGTGAAATGATACATTAAACACTAGTGATGTAAAGTTGCGTAAAGTAAAATAATCTTACTCGTACTACTTTTCCTATAGAATAGAATGCAACATACAGACATCTTTTCAAAAATTGTGTAGTGCTTTGAAACATAAAAGTTTGATAAACCAGATCAAAATTGGTTCATTTGTTCATGAGATAACGTGAACGAAAAATTAGGAGAAAAGTAATTTTTTATAATTACTCGTAAAATTCTTATCAAATCGATTTTTTTGTAATAATTTACTTTCTTAGGTTAAAAAAACTGCGTCGATCGACGCAAACCGCATCAAAATCGGCTCATTTGTTCACGAGATATCGTGAACGAAAAATTTGTAAAAAAGTGTTTTTTTAAAATTGCTCTTAAAATTCCTATGAGATCGATTTTTCTGTAATAAATTACTTTTTTAGGATAATGCAAATCGCATCAAAATCGGTTCATTTGTTCATGAGATATAGTGAACGAAAATTTCGTAACAAAGTGTTTTTTTTTTGAGCTCGAAGAGCTAAAAAATAAACTTCTTGCTATATTTTATATATTTTTGAGCGTTTTGAACTCGAAAATAGCGGGAAGTTACAGGGATGGCCTGCAGGTTCAAACTTATTTTTTATAGCGGGAAGTTAAAAATGATAAATGTCTGTCTACGATATACAATATATAATGCACAATTTTAACTTGTGAAGTTTTTTTCATCGCAATACATACCTACCGACGTTTTGTTTTCTTTCGTTACTTTAGGCTGTCCGTTTTTATATAACAGCGAATACCTTCACCTTTTATAATATCGTTTCGCAAATAAAACAAAAATCTCGAATGTTTTGCATCACGCCTCAGGCTAAACAGAATAAAACAAAGGTAAATAAATGAAAGCAAGGAATGAAAAATAAAATTGACTATAAAAAAAATTAAAATGTATGTCAATAAGTGGCGAGGTATTCCTCGCAAGAGCTTTTGGAAACATAAAAACAAGTTAACAACAATGGCTTTATCGCTCATCAGAAGAAATGCGACGGCAAACTGAATCAACGAAGCAGTTGTCAGTACAAAAGAACTGTACGGGCAAAAAACAAAGCAGAAAAAAGAGAGAGCAAATACACGGAAAGGGAGACATCTCTTCTAAAATCTGTCGCCCAGTGGGGAGTAAAACACAAACACACTGTGAACAATTTGAACATCTAACTGAACTGAGCGTCAAGGGTGTCCACTAAACATCAAAAAGTTCATTTCATCTTTATTCCAATGTAGAGGTATGCTATCCGTACGGGTTTCCTCGGATTTGTCCTCTTTTAAGGGCGTCCGGGCGGGATTTTGTTTACAGTCCGGAATTTAAAATTTTCTGTTCTATACTGTTATTCATCAGATCTCAGCGTTATAATTTACATTTTCGAATAAATAACACTTAAACCAAAACGTTAACGTGCAAATAGTAAAAAAACGCGAAAAATAAATGATTAAAATGCATCGTTTAATTTTATCATTAAAAATAGAACATTTTTTTGGAAATTGTGCCCAGGTTTTGAGCTCACAAATCCGGTTTTTTTATTGAGATTCTCATCCTAGTGTTTGCAGATAGCAACCATATGCCAATATAACCGCTGAAAGTGTTTTAAAAGCCTTGGAACAATCATACATTATCTACGTTTGGCTACTGATTTTTTTAATTTCTCAACACTGCGCAAGAACGAAACCATTTGCGGTTGGACTACGCATTCTTCAAACTTGAAACTCTGAACAAAGATGTTTTTATTCACCAAAAAAAAATTTGTTGTCTGTAAAGTCGGTTTACGGACGATAGTTTTACGTGATAACGTATTCCGTAATACATAACCTAAATTTATATAATAATTATAATAATTCGAATCTATGATATTGCATCTTTCGCTTCAAATTTAGGTAAATTTTATTAAGTAGAATAATAAAACACTATAAAAAGTATACTATTATTATATAAAAAACAACTATGGCATGTATCTCTTTTGCGCATGCGCCGATTTTCCCCAAAAAATTTACAAAAATTTCTAGTAAAAATAGATAGAGTAAAAACCGTTTTAAAAACTATATTATTATTATATAAAACATCATTATAAGAGATATATTCTTTTACGCATGCGCCGATGTTCCCCAAAAACAATAGGCCACTTCATATTTGCATATCAAACATCCTCCCAAAATTTGGTTTCAATCCGCTTATCCTTGGTGTCGGAATGATAAGAAATGTCAAAAGTGACGTTTGCAACTGTCAAAGTATTATGTTCTAATAATAATTAGTTATTCCAATACTTAACTTAGAAGGCGTTGCATTTCACAAAATACTAATGTCCAAAAATTGAATTAAACATTAGAAATGCAGCCGTTTTCATGTTAAGACAAGACATACGTTCTCTTCTAATTTCCATGTACGGCAAACAAAGACAACCGACCGCGTCGCGCCATGCATTAGACAACATTGCATTTATACAGCTATTTTTCTATATAAATTTGTATAAAATATTTTTCTATATAAATTTGTATAAAAAAACTGTTTAGGCAAATTCTGTTATACGAAATCTATGTAAAATGTTCTCCTCTTTCGTTTAAGACTGGTTTCAAACCGATGTGATTTAAATTGAGCGAGAAATTAGCAAAAAGCACGCACAGGGTCAGGCGGAACGTTACGCGTTACGAACGTTAGGAACGTTACGCGTTAGGAACGTTACACTTTTTCGTGCATGCAGCCGGTGTTTTATCAATTTATACGATTGGTGATTCATCAATTTATAAGACGTTATCACGTCAAAAACGAATAAGACTCACTTTGCAGATCGAGAAACAGAACGATACGTTTTTTTTCGATCACAGAGAGCATGACAGTTTTCGCATGCGTGTGAAATATAATACAAGCTTTCATCACATTCGTCAGCTTTGATGACTTCTGGTTCTTTGCACTACCAACACCATATATAATTACTGCACTGACTGTGTCGCATTTGGATAACCCCTGGGTCCTTCTTGACCTATACCTACTCTGCTTTTATTTTCGATATGCAGAATTGGAACATAACCCTTAACAGCTGGAACAACATTTCGTGACTACTTAACGCTATCCGTACTATTATCAATACTTATAAGAAGACGAAAAGTTTGTGTTTGTAACTTTAAACTTAGTTGTCTATTTAGGAATTACTGAACCGATTTCAAAAATATATTATTATGCTACGAGAAAAGGGGGGGTAAGTTAGCGAATTATGTAAATCATGCCGGAGATTCTGTATCGCGATTTATGAACTCTAGATATTCTAATCTTCCCGATAATTAGCCTATCCGGGCGAAACTGGGGCAGAAAGTTAGTATTTTATGTTTTGCTTCTACTCAAGAACTTCAAGTTTACATTATGTTGTTTTTTCTTTTTGGGACATCACTCATTTGCACATACCGCTAAACTAGCGGTATGTGCTTTATTATCGCTTTGTGCGTCAGAGCTGACTTTCGTTCATATAAGAAGTTATATCTAAGTTAATTTCACACGAAATCCATTCAAATTGAAGCTTTTTGAAAAGAGGAGATTCTAATCTATAAAATAGAACCATTTTTAAATCAATTCGAGTTAATAAATACTATTAAAATTGTAATTGAAAATCATAAACAGCAGTTGTCGGTTGGTCTGTACGTATGTACGTACGTACGTACGTCACGACTCTACAGATCGCAATTTTGGTCGGATTGCCTTGGGTTATATTTTATTCACTTTGTTTACTATCAGACCAGAACCCTATTTAAATTCACTAAAATGTATTCAGTAGTTTAATTTTTATAAACAGTTTTATTTTTTATTATTTTTGACAGCTAATAGTTTAAAAACAATATAATAATTGCTGTGTAAATATAGTGTAATCCATAAAACAAGTGCTACACTTCTATACCGTGATAACACCACTACAGGTATTAGGCCGCCGTGGCGTAATGGTTATGCCGTTGGATCCCCAAGGGCAAGGTCCTGGGTTCGATTCCTTACGAAGTCATTGATTTTTTTCTTTTTATTTTGTTTTATTTTATTCCACTTGGTATTAATTATATATTATATTATGTATAGTTCTTAATTTTTTTTATTTTTGCAAACTTAAAAAAAATATTTTTTCAATCTTTAATTATTTATTTCTTTAAATTTTTAAATCTTTTTAAATTTATTAAAAATATTTTTTAATTGTTATTTTTTTATCATACAGTGGAAAACTTGCGGGATGTGCACTTTTGGTTTTGCCAACTATTTTGTTTAATTGGCAGAATATATTATATTTGTATTCTTTTTAATATTTAATTGCCAGTTTTTTGGAAAATATAAAAAATATTCATGTATTTAGTACTATGATCATAAAGATATGTGAAAATGAGCACAGTAACGCCATCTCTCGATATAAAAATGAAAAGTCAAAACATACTTGTATTCCTGTAAATAAAGTTTTTTAGTAGATCATCTATTTCACTAACTCGGTGTTAATACCGCGATCGCCTTGATTCAAATCAGTATTTTCATTATTTCAATCGTACTAAAAATAAATTTAGCTATTAATAATTTATTGGGATCCCGCCTATGTCAAAAAGTCATAGCAATTCTTTATAAAATGTGATTTATATATTGGCAATAATCTAAAATTCTGACATTGACAAGTTACGAGTAATGTGAATGGCCTGTAGGCATTTATTTATCCAATAAAATATCAGACAGTTCTATGTAAACATGAATAATTTAAAGGTTTTTAACAGCAAAATAAAAAGTATTATTTCACTCTGACTTTATAATATCACAACTTGAAACTCTACAAATCAATTACGTTAAAATTATATGAAAATGAAAATTCCTCGAGTTCATATAATATATTATTCTTCTTATTTATTGTAACATTTTATTACAATTTTTGCCAGTCATCGTCTTCTAATGAATAATTCCTTGACTTAAATTGAATTAAAGTATGTACAAAGTACTGGAATACACTTTCAGTCATTCAATTATAATGTAAATTAGTAAGAGTACCCGAACAATATTGTTAATATCTTTGTTTCTGTTATAATGCAACGTACAGAAAACTACTAGGCATTGCTTCTTGCATTCTGCAAGAAACATCAATATCCCCAAAACACAACAATATTAGATGTGTTTATTGTCAAGTTCTGAATTGATTCTAAAGAGTCCGACCAAATCTTCCGCTTTGGTCATCTTCGACAAAACCTGCAACTTTGGCCAATCAAGGGTTTTTTTGCCCGATTACATGTCAAAACTTTTTAACCTAGACACGTGACATTTGGATATGTAGTCCCCACGATTACAACTAACTAACTTAATCAAATCCTTCCAGTAGTTTCTGAGACAGCCTCACAAAGACGTGAAATATAATATAACTAGCGTGACCTGTGCGAATTATTCGCACTAAGTAAGTATAATAATTATCACTTTACAAAATTATTTTTTAAATATGATTGCAGGTATTCAATTCGTTTCTAATTTTTCACACTGCTTATAACGTTCTTCTTTTTGTTGTATTACAATATGAAGCTCAGATGACAGATCGAAGAAATATTTTACTAAAATTGTCATATAGAGGCGCAAGTAGCAAAAGCGTTGAGCTAAGCCGTCAGATGGTATTATGCAGCATTGCTGTGACGTTGTTCAGCGTTGCCCGTCAGATGTCAGTATGCAGTATTTACAATATGAAGGTCAGATGACAGATCGAAGTGTTGACGTTGTTTCAAAATTATAGCCGTCAAATCGCAGACTTTGTTCAGCGTTGCTGTTAATTATTAATTTACAAAAACAAAAGCAATAATAAATTTTTTAGCTGTCGATGTCAGTAGAGCAAGCAATTATCTGTAAAATGATATATAATTTATGTGGAGAAATTGTGTGATTTTTTCTAAAAAGAAAGGCAAACATCTTAACCTTAACGTATTAATATAATATATGATATGATTTTTTTTTAGTCTTCTTCGCGACTACATTCGTTTACATTTTTATTGTGTATTTTTATTTTTAAAAGTCCGCAAATCCTACTAACGTTTATTATTTTCAATTTACTAATCTTGTTAAAAACAAAAGCCAATTACATACTTATATTTTCATCCATTCTCAGAATAAAACGTGGCAACTGACGGATTAATTATTATTGCATTCAATTTCTTTTACGAAAGTCCGTAAGTCACTGACAAATACTTTTCTATAATCAACATCTTTGTAACTTGTGAACCGGAGTGTTTTCAACTTTAGTTCAAGTTTTAATTATTTTTTGTATTATTCGTGTTTCGCAATAAACTAATTTAAAAATATCATTACAATTCAAAAAGAAACGCTTAACTTCTTCATTAAAAAATTATTATTATTATTTAACGCTGGCGCTGTTTCGTCACTGTTTTTTATATTACATTCCCATCCTGCGTTTTTTTTTTTTTTTTTTGTTAACACCAGCGGCTTTAGCTCCAATGGCATGACTCATCTGCGTCCATAATAATCAAACCTGTATAAGTACCTTTGAAATAGTATTTTTGAAGTAAAACTTCTTACTTACTCACGCTTGACTTGGGGAGTAAGCTGGCGAATGCGTGACGAGAGCGTTACGAAAAGTGTGATCGGGAGTTACGCGAACGGTGATTTGCGTGACGAGAGCGTTACGAAAAGTGTGATCGGGAGTTACGCGAACGGTGATTGACTTGGAATGCGTGACGAGAGCGTTACGAAAAGTGTGATCGGGCGAGGAGAACGCAAGTTGAGAGGGAGATATAAGTCAGTGAAGATAGAAAGAGAGAGAGTTACGTTTCGTATATTACTGTAGGGGCAAGAGAGAGAGAGGTCCACGCGCACATTTTCTCTCCCATACTAGTTGCTGGCGTCGTAGCGTCATATGCAGCGTTTCTTTTTCTTTGTCTATTTCCTCCCTCTACTAATACGCGGCATTCTACTCTCGACAAAGGTGAGTGCGTATCTCATACTAGTTGCTGGCGTCGTAAAACCGATAATAAATTTAAATATTTGCAGAAAATTAATTTATATTTATACATGTATATATTATCTTAAAAAAAAAACTTCGGAGAAGTAAAAACTTTGTTCTGTGCTAAATTCAAAAACTTGAGGCGACTGAATCTCAGAATTATAACTTAAAAAAAAAAGAATTTCGAGGCAGACAAGAAATTGAAATCAAGCTCGAAATTCTGTGCCTAAGACGTCGAAAAAAAAAAGAATTTTGAGGCAGACAAGGAATTGAAATCCAACTTCGAAATTCTGTGCTTATAAAAGCTACAAGAGCAACAGCAAAAAAATGCAAAGACGGTGTTCGCATAACTCTTTTAGTTACCACTAAAAAAACGCCGTCTGTGCACTTTTTTTTGCTGTTGCTCTTGTAGCTTTTATAAGCACAGAATTTCGAAGTTGGATTTCAATTCCTTGTCTGCCTCAAAATTCTTTTTTTTTTTCGACGTCTTAGGCACAGAATTTCGAGCTTGATTTCAATTTCTTGTCTGCCTCGAAATTCTTTTTTTTTTAAGTTATAATTCTGAGATTCAGTCGCCTCAAGTTTTTGAATTTAGCACAGAACGAAGTTTTTACTTCTCCGAAGTTTTTTTTTTAAGATTTCACGTCTTTTTCCAAAGTGTGAGACATTATTTTTATTTTTTCTCCAAAAAATAAACATATGTGCATTTTTAGAATTAAGAGGCCACAGATTCCATGAAGGCCAATTTTGAAGGCATGAAAAAAAATCAATGAACAAGACCAACCATTAAAAATACAACAATTTTTTCATATCATTTGTTAAATACTTATTTTGCATTAAAAAAGAAGTTTCACTTTGAAAACTTTCCTCTTTTTAATTTTTGTTGCACTTTTTATGATGAATCTGTTTTTTAATAAATTAAATTATTTAAATCTAACTTCAATCATATATTTTGTTATTTTTTAATAAAAAATTTGACGAAAGTGTATTTTTCAAAAAACAAGAAAAAAACAATTAAAAATTAAAAAAGAAATAAAAATATGTATATGAGAAAAAAATTGAAAAAATAAATTAAAAATAAAAAAAACAATTAAAAATATAAAAAAAATTTAAAATTAAAAAAAAAATAAAAATAAAAATAAAAAATATGATTATATATAATTATCAAGTGGAAATAAAATGGAAGTAGAAAAAAAAAATTTCCAATGATGCCGGCGGGAATCGAACCCGAGACCCTGTTATTAGTGTTATTACTAGTCTAACGTCGTAACCGTTAGTCCACGAGCACACACGCAGTCTAAGCTGTTATTGTGGTACAGAAGTATATATGGGTGATACGAAAAATCGGTCCTATGAAAGTCACGTGGTCACAGAACTATAAAACTTGGAAACTCGTCTCATAATCGAAGAATCTCGTTAGAGATTCTTTTCTGTGCTAAATGCCGACGTATCTCTAACGTATTCTTATACATTGATTTTGCCTAGCTCCCATATAACGCCGTGTATATGAGACGAGTTTCTAAGTTTTATAGTTCTGTGACCACGTGACTTTCATAGGACCGATTTTTCGTATCACCCATATATACTTCTGTACCACAATAACAGCTTATACTGCGAGGCTGCCTGTGGACGAGTGGTTACGACGTTAGACTAGTAATAACACTAATAACAGGGTCTCGGGTTCGATTCCCAGCAGCATCATTGGAAAAGTATTTTTTTTCTACTCCATTTTATTTCCACTTGATATTTATAAGTATATAATCATATATATATTTTTTTTAATTTTTAATTTTTTTTTAATTTTAAATTTTTTTTTAATTTTTAATTTTTTTTTAATTTTTAATTTTTTTTACATTTTTAATTGTTTTTTTTATTTTTAATTTATTTTCTTAATTTTTTTCTCATATACCTACATATTTTTATTTCTTTTTTAATTTTTAATTTTCTTGTTTTTTGAAAAATACACTTTCGTCAAATTTTTTATTAAAAAATAACAAAATATATGATTGAAGTTAGATTTAAATAATTTAATTTATTAAAAAACATATTTATCATATAAAGTGCAACAAAAATTAAAAAGTGGAAAGTTTTCAAAGTGAAACTTCTTTTTTTAATGCAAAATAAGTATTTTACAAATGATATGAAAAAAATTTTGTATTTTTAATGGTTGGCCTTGTTCATTGATTTTTTTTTTATGCCTTCAAAATTGGCCTTCATGGAATCTGTGGCCTCTTAATTCTAAAAATGCACATATGTTTATTTTTTGGAGAAAAAATAAAAATAATGTCTCACACTTTGGAAAAAGACGTGAAATCTTAAAAAAAAAACTTCGGAGAAGTAAAAACTTCGTTCTGTGCTAAATTCAAAAACTTGAGCCGACTGAATCTCAGAATTATAACTAAAAAAAAAAAGAATTTCGAGGCAGACAAGAAATTGAAATCAAGCTCGAAATTCTGTGCCTAAGACGTCGAAAAAAAAATGGATTTCGAGGCAGACAAGGAATTGAAATCCAACTTCGAAATTCTGTGCTTATAAAAGCTACAAGAGCAACAGCAAAAAAAAGTGCACAGACGGCGTTTTTTTAGTGGTAACTAAAGGAGTTATGCGAACACCGTCTTTGCATTTTTTTTGCTGTTGCTCTTGTAGCTTTTATAAGCACAGAATTTCGAAGTTGGATTTCAATTCCTTGTCTGCCTCGAAATCCATTTTTTTTTCGACGTCTTAGGCACAGAATTTCGAGCTTGATTTCAATTTCTTGTCTGCCTCGAAATTCTTTTTTTTTTTTAGTTATAATTCTGAGATTCAGTCGGCTCAAGTTTTTGAATTTAGCACAGAACGAAGTTTTTACTTCTCCGAAGTTTTTTTTTTAAGATACACATATACATACGAGTATAAACATATATTTGGATCTAAAGATGTTTTACTTCAGTCGTGTGGTCTAAAGCACACTCGTTTTTTTATTATTGATTAGTATAACTAGACAGGTTTTGAATAGATCGAATGTAAAAATGGATGATTTTTGATATATCTGAATATGATCCCACCTTAAGTTAAATTTAATTGTTTACAATTCATTAAGCTCTTCATTAAGATCTCTGCTGTCCAGCTCTCGCTTATAGCTCTCGGTCAAGCGTTGGAGCGAATCCAGCAAAACTCGATCCGTAATAGGTAACTGCTATAGCAACCCTGCATGTTCACCTTTTGACCCACGGTTCACGTTTACTTAGGACCGTGTTTGTAATCTTTGGCGTAGATAATCTGGAGTATATAATGTATGTACTATGTACTGGAGGTATATCCACAAACTCAGATAGGTTCGTAACCTCATTTCTACGTGGATTCTGTTGTTATTCTTCTTCTGGAATAGCAATTAAATAATCTTCAGCTCTGACTCGATAGGTAAATCAGGGATGCACGAAATATAACGAAAAAAGTTTAGAAAGACTGCTATTTCCATTTTTAGGGTTCTGTACCCGAAAGTGCCCAACTGAACCCTATTACTAAGCCTCCGCTGTCCGTCCGTCTGTATGCCAACGGGGGCTGTATTTCACGAATCGCAATATAGGTAAAGAGTTGAAATGTTCACAGAGTGTGTATTTCTTTTGCCACTATAACGACAAATAATGAAAAAACAAATTTTTTATACACAATATTTTCCATGCTGATGAAATTTGGAATTTGATGTATTAATGAAGAAAAATTTAGAAAAGCATGATAGAGACTAACCTAGCCTCCATCATGCTTTTCTAAATCAATGTTTACCTTACGCCTCCATAGTTTACCTCCCCGTTAGGACAGTACGGCGCGTTTCTCACCAGAGATCTCACCATTCCTTTGGGTTCCGAATTAAATATTATGATATTTGTTATTCGTTCCCATGGTTACCTACATATAATATGTACCACCTGTTTGCAATAAAATTATCTACAATGTAGAAAACCCTATAATTGCAAAATACTAATTCGAAGGTGTCTGTCTACCTGGTTTTAAGCAAAGGAATCAAAATGTCGACCAAACTCTGGCATTTTATATATTCAATTCGTAATAAATTTATTTGAAAACTCGATAACTACATTTCAGAAATAAAATTGACAACTTTTATTTTTTATTAGAAATAGCTGTGCCAAGAAATTAACAACCAAATCAAATTTTCTTTATTAATACATTATATTATCAAATCCCAAACTTCATTAGAAAACTCGATCTTGTACTATTAGCAGATATTAATTCACAAAAATGTATAACAAATTAATGCTCGGTTTCCACGTAATGTGCAATTAATGTCAGCAAAAAACTCCTCGCTCGATGCGTATGTGAAAAATGAAATTTTTAGTAAAATTAAGAATCTCTACGACTGCGTCAGTCTTTTCTGTTCGCATTGGGTTAATATTTTGCTCATCCTTTTATAACTTTAATCGTTCGACGTTTAATGAAAAACTGACCAGTGCAGATATTCTCGGAAACGGCCGCGAGGGTTGGTAAAAACGCAATAAGAACAAACTTAACAAAACTTTTATACTGACCTATGTAAGCATTTGTGCCGGTGTTTTCCGTTCGAGAATTCCGTGCGGCAGCCTGAAAAAAAAAGAAGTTAAATAAGTTTTTATAATGGAAACAGTGCAAACTTACTTTGTGCTTAAAAGAAACTCGTTTTTGAATAACAATAAAAAAAAACTTGGACAAAAAAAGGAAAAGAAAAATATTTACTAAAAATTGTTTACAAATTACTACGGTTAAAATTTGTTTTGCGCATTTATTAGTCCCGGCTTCGTTCGCGTTAATCGTTAATGTTGATTTCTTTACTTCTCTTAGACACCATACATAGTGCAGGCAAATTAGATTTAGAATGTGTAATAATTGTAGACAGAACTTTTATCATTGGAAACGGTAAAGGGGCTTATACTAAACGTAAAAAATAAAAATGCCCGGCCAGGGGTGATATAGGGTTAATTTGGGAAGGTTAAAAAGGGGGGCAAAAAATATTTTTGCGTTTTCCAGCGAAACTTAATGTTCTATCAAAAAATGTTCTACAGGACAGTTGTAGAACATAAAAAAAATCTACAACTTTTATAAGGGTCACGTTTTACTGTGATCTTAAAATGTCAGTGCAAAATACGAAATGTGCAAAAAACGATTTTTTTGTTTTTTATTTTTCATTTTTGCATAAATAATTCAATTTTGTGAAAGCATGCCTTTTTATGTCTTAAATAAGCACAAATTTTCTTATAAAAAAAATGAAGAAGCTTTTCAGAAATTCAGTTTTTTCAGTCAAGATTTTTTTTTTTTTCAAAAAAAAATTTTCAGTGAATAATCATCGAACAGAATTCTTCCTGTGCTTATTTTTTCTGAGACAAATTGTACATTTGTATTAATTTAGGTTAAGTAATTCATATTTTCAATATATTATTTCTAATAATATATGTATTGTGCTTTCCAAGTACAGCATTAAATTCCAACTTTCATTGATTTTATTTCTTTGTTATGCGAAATACATTTGTGTCGCCAATAATAATTAGTGTTTACCTGAGAAAGTTTATAAGTTCTTTTATCCAGTGAAATTTAATCACATGTTTTCGAAGTATTGCGAACTAAAAAACAAGTGCGTGTTACATAATAATTGCTTGTGATTAAAAACAAGAAGAAATTGCGTTTGAAGGATGTACGAGGTTACACACAGTCGTATAGACAAAACTATGTCAATTATCGCATATTATAAAATAGTAATAACGCCGTCAAATTGCCCCAAAACTTCTATTTCGGTTTAATTTGTTACACAGTAATACATACATATACAAATCTTTGATTAAGGCCTAGTTTATATGAGAGGCGTTCAACGCGCGTTGCCCCAACGCGCGTTTACAGTTTCTATACAATTGTATAGAACTGTTGAACGCTCTTCATGTGTGCTAGGCCTAACGCCTGAATAGAACTTTTCAAATAAATAAAATTATCGACCAAATTTTTCAGACTATATACCTATATATTGACAAAAATAATAAAATTTTATTCTTTTTGAAATAAAGAATTTAAAGTCAATACAAGGACATGATTTAATGTAGTGTTTGAACTTGCGATAGACTTACGTAATGTGACCTAATGTCAGAGTGTAGAATTTAAAGAATACCTATGTATTGTCAATTTTATATCAATTTTGTTCAGTACTCGTTTTATCACGAAACGACGGAGTGTATTAAATATTTAGTTTTTTGTTAATTACCACAAAACAAAGTGAACAGAAAATTAAATTCATTGTGCGTTCTAATAATTTTAATGTCTATAAAAATCTAATTAAAAATTAACTATTTTTTAAAACAATTCGCGCTTTACGTGTTATTTTAGTCATGGCTCAATAAAATCGAGGTCTTATAAATATTCAGAAGGCTCTGGAATTTTTTGGAAGTTCCGGGATTTTTCAGAATTCTATAGTATAATTTTTTTCGGGAAAAAATATAAATACTTAGTTCATTTTAAAATATATGGAAAAAATAGGTTATATTATCGTCTTTCACAGATTCTAGTGAGACCGTAAAGTAGGTACCTAACCTTCTTTTAAATTGTTAGTAGAAGTTTTGTTCCAAAATATGTATTGAAGGAGATTTATTTGGTTGAGGAACAATTGAAAATAAGCTTTACCAGTGTATCGCTTGTGGCCAACGTTTCGAAAAATATATTTTCATCATCAGGGCCTCAATGCAAGTTAAGATGGTAAATTGTAAAAATAATTCTAATATACATGATCATTTGTTATGAATCTCGACAATTTTTTAAATTTAAAATTATCATAAAACAGTTTTCTTATAAAATTGTTCTGTCAATTGTGCAAAATAATATTGTACAGTACAATATTATTTTGCACAATTGACAGAACAATTTTATAAGAAAACTGTTTTATGATAATTTTAAATTTAAAAAATTGTCGAGATTCATAACAAATGATCATGTATATTAGAATTATTTTTACATTTTACCATCTTAACTTGCATTGAGGCCCTGATGATGAAAATATATTTTTCGAAACGTTGGCCACAAGCGATACACTGGTAAAGCTTATTTTCAATTGTTCCTCAACCAAATAAATCTCCTTCAATACTTCTTTTAAATATTCCCTGAATTCAGTTATTAAAAATTTAATAACCAAACTTTAAACCAGTTCTTTAGTATAGTAATGTAGAGGAATCTTCAAGTGTATTGGTCATTAAGGCCTAGTTTATATGAGAAGCGTTCAACGCGCGTTGGCCCAACGCGCGTTGAACGCTCTTCATGTGTGCTAGGCCTAAGTCTTTGTCTTGAATTTGGAACTGATTTAAAAGTAGGCTAAATACGTACTCTATGGTACCACTGGAATCTGTCAAGAACTGCAAACCAAAATGATTTAGTACTCTACACAATTTCAGGATAGACTATAGTAAAGATTCATATTTTCACTTTAGAACCTGAGTTTTACGAATTTTTTAGATGCGAATAGCTATATTAATGTAGATGACTTCGAAGAAATTACAACGACCCCGAATTAATTAACTTATACCTACTAATTTAAAAAGTTCTAATTTTTACCGGCGACGAAACAACAAATAACGTTTCATGAAACGATAAAATGTCTAAATGTTGCTTGGAAGTCATAACAAAGTGTTTTGAGACTATATTAAGAAAAGTGACGTTTTGACTTTTTTTTGAGTGAAAGACTGAGGGGTCAAAACCTATCAAAAAAGCTGTGAATTTGGTTGGCGAAAAAATAATGTGAGTCAGTTTTTTACTTTTTATTTTTTCAGATATTTCTTAAACATCAAACAGTAATGTAGACAATTTTTTAAAGGTATATCCAATTGTATATTATATATCCTCATATATAGAGCATATGCACATATACAAGAGAATATATCACTTGGGGGGTGGCACTACCTCTTGGTATCTGGCCAGTATCATTAAACATCAAAGCTGGGTCTAAACGACAAACACAAAATATCCATGAGCAGAGGTGGGATTCGAACCCACGACAGTGCGATCCAAAGGCCAGCACGCTGACCATTACACCACGCTGTCCTCATGTAGGCAATTTTATACCAAATTATTGTTACAATAACTTGCGGTTACATGATTGGCCCTTTACCTCGAAATGAACTCGCCTTATTTTCGATAAATGTAACTCAGTTACAACGCTTATTTGAGGCTTAGTTACCTAAATGTCAGTTTAATTTGTGTATTAATTTTATATATACAATCAAACCTGAGTGAGTGAGAACTGGGTAAGCGAGAAATCTCTCTAAGTGAGAGTAATTGCCAGGTACCGTCTTTGAAACCCTCTAAAACCTCTATAAGTGAGAAACAGAAACCTCTATAAGAGAAAAACGTTTTTCACTTATGGACTTCTATAACTGACACTACTACTTGTCGCAAAGTGTTTTAAGCCCAGAAAAAAATAGTTGGCAAAACCAAAAGTGCACATCCCGCAAGTTTTCCACTGTATGATAAAAAAATAACAATTAAAAAATATTTTTAATAAATTTAAAAAGATTTAAAAATTTAAAGAAATAAATAATTAAAAATTGAAAAAATATTTTTTTTAAGTTTGCAAAAATAAAAAAAATTAAGAACTATACATAATAATATAATATATAATTAATATCAAGTGGAATAAAATAAAACAAAATAAAAAGAAAAAAAAAGAAAAATATCAATGATTTCGTAAGGAATCGAACCCAGGACCTTGCCCTTGGGGATCCAACGGCATAACCATTACGCCACGGCGGCCTACTACGTGTAGCGGTGTTATCACGGTATAGAAGTGTAGCACTTGTTTTATGGATTACACTATATTTACACAGCAATTATTATATTGTTTTTTTAAACTATTAGCTGTCAAAAATAATAAAATAAAACTGTTTATAAAAATTAAACTACTGAACACATTTTAGTGAATTTAAATAGGGTTCTGATCTGATAATAAACAAAGTGAATAAAATATAACCCAAGGCAATCCGACCAAAATTGCGATCTGTAGAGTCGTGACGTACGTACATACGTACAGACCAACCGACAACTGCTGTTTGTGATTTTCAATTACAATTTTAATAGTATTTATGAACTCGAATTGATTTAAAAATGGTTCTGTTTTATAGATTAGAATCTTCTCTTTTCAAAAAGCTTCAATTTGAATGGATTTCGTGTGAAATTAACTTAGATATAACTTCTTATATGAACGAAAGTCAGCTCTGACGCACAAAGCGATAATAAAGCACATACCGCTAGTTTAGCGGTATGTGCAATTAATAACGATTTAATCATCGTTGAATGATACACTCCTCTTTTTGTCGCTGCAACTGTTGACCATATACCTTACTACAACACAAAAGTCATAAACGCTACGCCGAATAAAAAAAATAATAAATAATTCACCGGTTTTGTGGGGTTTTCGATTTAAAAATGTCTGTTAATTAGTTCGTATATCGTTCGACTCGTTTCGAGTTTATTGAAAAGAATTCGATGTTCTCCCTTTTCTGCCAAAAATAGACTGTGGGCGACCCACATATCGAATTATTAGGTTAAGTCGTTCTGATATGCAATACAGATAAAAAATCAAATGGATTCAAATCAATGCATTTGGAGATTTCTTTTTTGATTGTTGCGAAAAATTCACACTGATAATCCGCGTCTGATAATAACGTCTGATTAGAATTCTTCAATAAATAAAATTATCGACCATATAATATAATTTTATCTTTTGAATTTCAAAATAGATAAAAAAATATGTTTGAAAATATAGAAAATATTACCAAAAATTCGACAGAAGGGCTTTTTGTGTTTTGACAACTGATATAATGGCACAATTTATTGAAAGCATTGTAAATCGTGTCCTTTCATTAATTATTAATGAAAATTAATATTTGATCCGGCCTTCAGTTTACAAAAGAGAAAAAAGTAAACAAGAGAACTACAATGATTCTGTTTGCCTTACAATTAACTGTATAACTTTTCGTTAAACACCAATGTTGGTTACAGTCTATTTATATACCTATATAGGATAAAATTGTCTGCCTTGTAAACATAACCATACGAAGGACTTTTATCGTTTTCAAAAATAATTGCTCCCATAAATAAATAATCTGTGTAAGTCAAATTAAAATGTCCAGCTTTTCTGCGTCTTTAAATTTTGTCTGGTCTGAACTCGTACAATAAGCAGCGTGGCTAAAACTTCGAGCACACGACAGACAGTCGATAGATAATATTTTGTCAGTAAGAATATTTATCATTGATTCTTATGGAGCACTGCACACGAGCGACTCAATTGTTGCATCGACAAAAAATATGGATCATGTTATTTTTTCATAGCCACCTCGCATACACGTTTCATACCCACACAAAAGCCTTGTTTGAACTTTTATAGTCGGGGTTTTATTGTTTATTAGTTTCTTTATGTTAAAATAATACTTCATAAGTCAAACTGGGTTAAAATAGATTTATAATAAATTAAAATAACTAAACTTATACATATTACCTTTTACATTTTTTATGTCTATAGTTATAAATATTTTGTTTCTTGATGTTCAAAACTTGAGGTGGTGTTCATAAAATATTATACTATATGTATTTTGGAAGCGTATATGAATATTTAACCATATTACATTGTACAAACTACATATTATACAGGGTGTATCACAGAAAACCGTACATAGGGAAAACTCCATTGTGATTTTGTCTTTAGGTTCATCCAGATTGTGCACCATCCCGAATAGATTTCATTATGTAAAGTGTAAACCATGGTAACGACCTCTGAACAGAGGGCAAAGCAATCTCCGATCTTAACTAATTTGTACTGTGTACTTTTCCCTATGTACGGTTTCCTGTGATACACCCTGTATATATGTATATATCTACGAAAGAACATATTATTATTTGAATTCAATGTTGCCAATATTTGGGCAAGGAATAAAAAAAAATCAGATTTAATCATTTTTAGTAACTTTTTAAAATGCATGTTTAAAAAATTCGGATCACAATTCACAGTGCAGAAATACTGCTGACAATTCCGCAATTAATTTTATTAATAAAAACTAGTTGATATGTGTAGCCTATTTTTTTTTTTAATTTATCTACAAAAGCCATGTTTTTGGTTCACCTGTGCAGATTAAATTTTATTATCTCAAGATTCTTTTTTAAAAACTGTATTCAAATTTTCTTAGCAGTTCTCGTATTTTTATCAGATACAGAAATAACTTTCTTTAATATGTTTTACAATTAAAAAAGAAACAACAAAAACTGATTAATACATATGTCACCTTTTCACGCTTGGTGATTTCGACTGACAATACCAAACTACTGTTTCCGTTATCAACTTTATGGTTTAAAAATTGTAAATGTAATTTTTCAACATGTGTTAAATAATGCCTTCTGAAATAACTGCTGGAAATTCGAAACAAAAGTTTAGGAAGGATTTAAAAAAATACTTATTAGCTAAGACTCAGTACAAATTGGACGAGTTTTTATAATTAATTATTTTGTGTTAAGCTAATTACGTACATTTGTATCAATAAAATAAAGATCTTTATCTATCTATGTTAGAAAATTCATCTATTTTCCTCTTAAAACATCGCCAAGTTTGGTAACGTACTGTTTAAAAAACCTACGTGAAAGAAAAGTTATCGTAGCTTATAAAAATATTTTCATTTCTACTTTCAAAACTCAACGATGATAGCTTTTTCCGTTTTATTAGCTGTAGTTGAATATTTTATACAACCCAGAGTTTGCTTTCAAAATATTTTTTTTTTCTTAAAAGCAACATACGATTTTTAATCAGATAAATAATTAATCATAAGTAGTTTTTTTACGTTGTCGTCGCATAATATGGTTTGATCAGTATTTTTTATTCCCAAAATATAAGCTTTCATTTTTAATTAATCTCGTTTTCGTTCTGGTTGCCAATCGAAATCATCAGGCCGAAGTCAAAAGCACAGTTTCTGAAATCTACGTAAGTCTAGTAGAACGGGTAATGAGTGTCTGGAGTGGTAAAAAGACAGAACCGGCCCTGATTACATTTACATATTACATGTAAAATATGTACTTACGCTAAATAAAATATTAAAGAACCGGAAAAATGTAATGAAATTACATGAAAACTGCTTGTGTCCCCAACGTCATTCACGTAATGTATACAACGTATAATTTGGCCACATTTATGGCTATCAATTTTATATGGAAATTTATTTTAATAAATGTTGTAAAATATTGAAAAAAAGTACATAATCCTCTATACATGCAATGTGTCCCCAGCCGTCGCCATGTTAAATATTCAAGGAGAAAATTCTAGTTATATACTTTGACCAATCATAATCTGCTGTGACATGCATGGTCAGAAGTAGATCATAAATATTTATTGTCTCTGTTTTGAAATACGGGAGTAAAATTTAAACGTGTATAGATTGCAGTCCGTGTCCAGAGTTGGCGCTACCAATTTTGTTGATGTATCAAAATTCAAAACGAAAATGTACCAAAATATTTTAAACAAGTAAATTCAGATGAATCATTACTGCCGTATATAGACAATGTAAGACACTTTCCAAGAACAGAAAAAGACCATATTCTGGAATTACTTAAACAAAAATTTTAAACATATCAATTTTCGGAACTTTTGTAGAAAAATATATCAATTTCTTCCTAGTTGATTAGTATAGCTTGAATAATCACATAGGTTTGTCGGTTAATCGGGGACATTAAATTTACTAAGCTTTGAGGAAACGTTTGGTTAAGGAACAATTTAAAAAAGATACTTTACTGACGTTTCAAAATGTATTTTCATCTCCAGGACCTCAGGCTATTTGATTAGCGATTAATATATTCTATTGGAACTGAGCTAAATACGGGCAACATAAAATTTGCTGACAAATATTTTATTCTATTTCTTTCCCGTTAGGAGTGTTTTATCCGACATAGCATTCAACTGCAGAATTTACGTAAAGTTTTTATATAGGTCAACAATTTAAAGTTTTTGATAGATGATAATATTGACATGACGGCAAATCAGCATTTCAACTTTTAAAATTCAAAATAAATATTATTTTATTTTCTTCTAAAAAAATTAGTTTTACTATGAAAGCAGTAGTTCTAAGTTTTATAATGAAACGTTAGATTTAAAACTAACACAAAACTGTTCAAACTATAATAAATAGCTTCTGATTACTGGAAAAAATCAACCGCACTGCAGAAAGTTTAAACTCAGTAAAAGTTTCATAGACTTCATCTATAAACTGTAATAGCTAGAGCTGTATCTTGTATGTACATATAAAACGTGGTTTGCTTTTTAACTTCCAATATACTTAATGCAAAGAAAACATTCTTCACAATCTTTTAGAAATATTCTGGATGCGATTAAAACCTGAGAACTGGAGCTCGTTAATAAAAAAGTGACCAAGCCACAAATTTTGCGAAAATGAACAAAAAAATTGCCAAGTGTTAATTATTTGGTACAATACACTTATTAGTACCCAAGTTATTATTATAAGCTTTTATCCAATTTCACATGCTTGTCATCAATTTGGATTAAATCTTGCATGTTGATTTTCAACCACTTGCACTTAATCTATTACTTTGAAATGCATAGTTACGACAATACAAAGATGACTATGACCGGATGCTGCAGACCGTATATAGTCAGTTCACTATGCAACTTTTTAACAGCCTATGGTAGACGTATCGTTTTTGGGCTAGTTTTGGTCGCCAGACGGTTCTGATGATAATACACCCATGGTTATAATATCCCTATAGATGACCAAAACGGAAATAATTAAATACCTATTATACGTAGTAAACCTTTTAAAGACAAGCTTTTTTAAAATGTACTAAAGCGAAGAAAATAACAAACAATCAAACAAATAAAATCATTTTATTTGTTGACCTGACCTAAGAGCTTGTCTCGAGATATATTCATAAGATATTCATAATTTAAACTTCTCGAGAAAGGCTTTTAGGTCAGGTCAATGATGATAAAATGACTTTATTTGTTTGACTGTTGGTTATTATCTTCGTTTTAGTACAATAAATTTTAGTAAAAGCTTAATTATTAAATACGCACATAAATTTGGAAAAATTTTAGATGAAAATGACAAAGTAATCCTTTCCAAAAATGTTATGGGCAGCCAGTCTTGAATTCCTTTTTAGTGATAGTTTTTAAGTTATGATAATTTTAATGATTTTTATAAAAAAAATTCTGAAGATGGACTTATAATTGTCCGAAAGCGCTTATATTAATTGGAAATAAACATTTTTGGAAAGGATTTCTTTGTCATTTTCATCTTAGTAAAAGCTTGTTTTGGTCGCCTTCTGGTTCATTTAATTTTGCGTCCTGAATATTTCTAAAAGATATTTTTCGCCGAAAATGGCTGTTTTCGATTTTGAGAACTAATTAAGGAGAGCTGATTGTGAAGCTTTGAAAATGGAAGATACACTTCCGTGACAAAAGCAGAAAATGGAAGGGGGGCAAAATATGTGTGCACATCAAAACATTCGAAAATATTTGAAGTTACTACCGTTGTTTAAAGTAGGATTCTCAAGACAATATCGAACATGAATATAAAATAACGGATTAATGCTGCGTATACAATCTAATTCAATTATTGTAATATGATTTTTGTGTTAAGATAAAGAAAACGATATACAATTATATTTTGAAATTAATTTACCTTCACAAAGAAAACGACATTATTATGTTATAGTAAAAATAGTCTTCTTTTTGTATAAAAAAGATATTTCGATTTCAATAGAATCGAATTGAGTTAGATTTTTGAGATAAAAATATCATTGAATCTCATATAAAAGCGAACATATCTACCTATCTACTGCATACATGGAATAGATACCAATAATAACGAAGGTTCAATACAGTGTGTCTCATTCAAGTTTCATTTATCTTCGTTCCCATTAATTCCGTTTGAATTCGCCATTTAGTGGAGTGTACTGGAAAAAAGCATTGAATTCGGTATGGATCGAATCGAAAAGTGTTTCCTACAAAAACTGTAGAGTCGAGCTCCTCCGACATTTTGGTATAGTTTGAAGCCGACTGGGAGGGGGATATGCCCTTGAAAGTTCTCGAAAACCCGTTTTTGCCCCTTAACTCAGCCATTATTATTATAGTTGTAGAGGAAAAGAATCCGCGTAAGCTCGTTCCAAACCGGATCGGATCGGACAATCAGTGCGCGAAAATTTGAAAAATTATTTGCTATTTTTTAAAAAACAATTGCAGCAAAGAGTTTATTTTTTTTTAATACAAAGGTACTAAAGACTCCTTTTTTGCACCTGCGTCTGGACACTGTGGATCAATTAGAACCAGCAGGAGAGGGAACACGATTTTTTTTAATCTCCCATAACTTCGTTTTCAATTGACTTATCAACCTAAACCCAACGCCACTTTTTTTCGTTTTTTATCTACTTTTATGTGACAGGTGAAAAAAAACTTTTCTCCCAAACGAAAGTTTGTGGATCAGGCGGTTGCAACTGTAGCAAGTATTGTTACATTAACTAAATCCATGTATGTATATCAAAAGCATTATTTTTTTGAGATACGCCCCTTTGTCTTTACAGTGATATTGCATCGATATGGTACCGTCTATAGATATCAATCTATAACTCTTGTTACACGATACATAGAAATCTTTGTATAGTGGTGGTAAGATATCAAAATTTATTTATTCAAATTTGGTTTGTATGGTAATATTATATCCCCGTGATCGGAATCTGTGGCAACCCCTTCCAACGCATACGTTACGACTGCTTTTAGTCCAAACTCTGACCGTACAAAAGTTTACCAAAGCTAACCGATATTATCAGCCAAATTTGATAACAAGATTTTTAGTTGTGTTGACTACTAAAATTTTACTTTTGTTATGAAAAACAGTAAATCAGTGGCAGGCCAATTCAACGAAGTTTAATTCATTTACAGTTATTATCGTCTATCTTGCAATTTTTTTGCATATCTGGCAGACCTCACGTTGTACATTTATCCAAACGGATGAGGTTTGTTGAGTACTCAAGACACTAACAACAAAAATAATAAAAAAATGAATTGATCCAGCAATGTGATGTTTTTAACAGGTTTCACCTGTATATATGTACGATTTATTCAAATCAGTTTTCAGCCACTTTCGGACGTCTGAATAATCTGAAATTTTGCAGAATTATTACGAATCGATGACAATACAATAATTTATATTAATATTTATATATGTATATTATAATTTTTATATAAATTGTAAGGCTAAAAAAATTAGAGTAAAAGAAACTAAAACAACACGCTTTTATTGCAATAGCTGAAAAATGGATAATAATTAGCTTTACATTTCAAAATAAGCTTTAACGTAAAAAAGCGTGGGGTTCTCTCTACTGAAATTTTCATTATAGCCCTAATTTTACAAATAGCTAGTAATGAAAAATTTATGACTACTGATATCAAGCACCTCACGCTTTTTTTACATTAAAGCTAATATGTGAAATTATTTTTCATTTAGTTCATATTGTAGGTACTTAAAGCGTGTTGTTATAGTTTTTTTCAAACTTTAATTTTTTAGCAAATTGTCTGTTAAATTCAAAAATACAATTTTTGCTTGTGTTGTCCGATAAACTTTTTTACGGTCAGAGCTGGGACTATTTATACAGTGCTATGTTGTTGGTTTCTTCTAGAGCTGATGGCTTTGATATATCAAATTTGTGACATGCGCAATACTTGTGGCGATACGGATTTGTACCTATACTTTAATCCAATGTGACCCATTTAACAGACTACCATACCCCTTTAATAATTACGTAGGTAGGTACTAAGTAAACAGGTCGCACGGATAATTAAAATCAAATATGTGCATGTATTTTTATTACAAGTATGTTTGCGAAACTGCAATGATATAAAAATAATTATAAAAAGCTCTACCGTACTTCATAAAAGGTAACATAATTTTTCTTTTCATTTTACACACATCTTGCCTACCTACATTCAATCAAAAGTCGACACAATAAAACACCGCGCACACTTGTCAACCATGAGCCTGAATAACCAGCACAGCTCGGAGTAAAAAAACTTGTTCGTGAAGGTACGCATGTTATTATTATTATTTTTTGGGGTGATTCGTCATTCTCTCAAAGGGTATTTATTATTCAGAAAAGAGCGATCCGAACAATATCAAAATCTGCTATGAGAACTTCTTGTAAACCTCTGTTCAAGCAGCTTAAGATTTTAACTGTGTCAAGTTTGTTCATTTATGAATTCCATTATATTTGTGGCACAACACAAGGAACTTTTCATAATGAACAGCGATGTTCATAATTGTAACACCAGATCAAAAATGCAGTTGAGACTACCATCTCATAGATTATCTCGGTATAGCAAAAATATGTATTGCAACTGTATTCGCTTGTATAATAAGTTGCCTTTAAATCTGAAGAAGGAAAACAATATTTCTAGATTGAAAAAACAATTAAAGTCATTTCTTATTGAAAACGCCTTTTATACTGTAAATGAATTTATGGCCTCTAATTAATTGTATTTGTAATTATTTTAATGTGTTTAATTTAATAGTACCTATAATTGACAAATCCTCCTGCTGTATGCATGGTCAAAAAAGGATAATAAATTTATTATTATTTATTATTATTATTATTTAACGGAGACCAGCAGCGACCGTCAGTCGGACGTCTGCAATTTGTGTCTAGTGCTGGACCGTTCTAGTGTGTTAGAGATGTATCGTATTTATTAGTGTATTTCCCATAAGGCACTTACACTATTGGCGTCGGTCGGAAGGTGGGACCTAGGGGTCGGACCAAAATTTCTCGACGTTTCATAGCCTCCTAAACACTTTGGCACAATTTTTGGAAATGCCGAGTTCTAACTGAGTGATTGTAAAACGAAATGAAAAAATACTTTATCTTTTTTGTAAGTAGGTTCAATTTTTTTATATAAAACATCTAATGGTTGGGAATAAAACCGTGCAATTAGCGCGACACTTTAATGGAAGGACGATTTATTAAAATTACGTTTGTGTGCGTTCGATTAAACATGTCTCTGGTTGAAGGCGACATCTAGATAACAGGGTGAAATTTAGTTACTAGTATTTCGTTAGATGAGAGCGTGTGACGCTTGCTTTGTGTATGCGTTGGATTATAACTTAAATTTTGTTAAAGGTGACAACTAGATAGCGGGGCAAAATTTAGTTACAGGGCGATATTTAGTTACTTGAATTTCGTTAATCGACAGGGCGAAATTTAATTACTATTAAAAACACCGATAGAAGAATATTTGGCGTTTTCTTGTAATTCAAAAATGTAAAATGCGTTACCAGACTATTGGTTTTATGTTTCAAGCTGTATGGTGAATATTTTCAGAAAAAATTTTCACATAAAAATATGTATGTAAATGATTTTTTCAGCAATGCGACATTCAGTTTTATACAGTGTACTGCAGCCGTAGGTAGAAGAATATACATATGTAGTTGGCTCGGTTGTCGATAGGTGGATTTGGTAGGATAAGGCCAGGCAAAATACAGGGTACTTTGTTGAAAGGATATACGCTCGTGAAAAAAATGATTACTTCGAAATAGGTTTTATATTATGTACTTGAACTTTTCGATTGAAATTTAATTGAAAAACAAAGTACTTACATGATTGATGTGAGTTACGAAAGTTTTCTTTTATAAAATATAAAATCCATTCCACCTCTAATTTAAAAACAAAATAAACATTTTTTTTTGTTTAAAAGTGTTGTTGTTTGAGCCATATTAAGCTGCATAAACATTTTTTAGAGTACTCAATTTTCTCAAAAGCTGTCGACGAAATACAGACGAAATATAGATTTATAAGTGTTATGTGATCAAAACAAACAAACCACAGTTTATATTTTTTTAATTTTATCTAATAACTAGCGGTCCCGCCCGGTTTCACCCGGGTGCAAAAGAACAAATGGGGGGGAGGTACATGAGTACGCACGTTCATCTTCGTTTACCTCGATGAATGTTGTGCCCTAATTTCATAATGATTGGAGTATAAAAAGGCTGCTGTTCATGTTTGTACAACGGTAGTGAAATGGCCCACTTCATACCAGTGCGTAAAGTATAATAAAAAAATGTAATCCCATCATTAAACAGTAATTTCCAAAAGCGACCTTGTCAGTTACCGTTTAATTCTTTAAGATGAACAGAGATAGCATGTTACAAAACGCAGGCGTAATTTTCGGAAACAACCCAAATGAAATTCAATATGGTCGCACATACAGAATATGACAGCTGTCAGATATATAATTATGAAGAGAAAATCAGCTATTTTATAGAAAGTACGGGCACAAAAATTAGTATGTAATAATTAATTAATAATTATTTAATTATTCCACCAACGTTTCGATCGGAAAAAGATCAAATATCGATCGAAACGTTGGTGGAATAAATAATTAACTGCACTAAGTAGTCCTAGATAACCCTTTAAAATTCAATTATATTATTTAACGAACATAGAACTCAACATAATAGTATGTAATATTTTGTATTGCTCGTGTGACTGTTAAAATCGCTGACGCTATAAATTTTCCATGTCACAACTCGCAAATAAAATTTCTTGGGGGCATCCCATCCATCATTAAGTGAGTGGCCAAAAACCAGGGACGTAAAAAAATGTTTATAAAACCTCGTACAACTTATATGAATCGCGTAAAATATCGAGACGAGATCAACAATGTTCTCGATATACCAAAATTTCTAGTTTTCGTCTATCGAGAATCTAACGAGACGTTAGTAGCATTTCTCGACTTAAAATTTAAAACGATCTTATATTTATTAAACCTAAAAAATAACCAAAATATTTTTATGGTGATTTGATTATTTATTCGCCACATCACACGCGTTAACGTAACTCATTTGAAAGTTTATAAACATTGCGAAATAAATCGGTCATCTGCCAACAATAATAGAGAATAAAACCTTCAACAATTAAATTAAGATTATGTTAGTATATACTAGTGGTCTTTATACATACGTATTGTCGACACGTAGGTTTTGTTACCGGCTACGTTATGTAACCTTTAAATCACTGAATGCATTAAAAATAGTATTAGTGTAGCACGGAAAAGAATAAAAAAAATAAATTGATTTTTTTTATTATAAAATAATTTGCAAAATTTAAATGGTATAATAACAGTAGTTATTGTGTTTTAAAGTTTGTAGCAATCAACGAAAAGAAATTAAATTTTAACTGCAGTATGTTGGTATGAAACAAGATCTAATAGACAATGAAAAATTAATGAAAAAATATACTTATATTTCGTAGTAAGCGCCTATGTTTTAAAACTTTCTTATATTATACTTCTAACAAATTGGCGTCGACTCAAAATTTAATTATTTTTCTCTTTTTCAGTGACTTCTTTTTTGATGGACGTTGAATTTTTTAAAAGTTTTTATTTTTAACTTTTATAATGGTTTTGAAATATGTAGTTTGCACGTCACTAACCGTCTTCTATCTTGATATTTGATAATTTAACTATAAAAAATACTACTGAACCGATTTAAGTAAAAATTATATAGAATAAAACATTAATTATAGATTATCGGATTATAGAACAGTGGCGGTCCCGCCCGGGTTCACCCGGGTGCAAAAGAACGAATGGGGAAGGAAGGAACATGAGTACGCACATTCATCTTAGTTTATCGAGATGAATGTTGTGTCCAAACTTCATAATGATCGACGTTACCGTTCAAAAGTTTTTGTCGTTAAAGCAGTATTTATACTTTTTTAAGTAATAAATTTCGTTTTAATATAATAAATATTTAATTGAAAACACTGTAGGAAAATTATTTTTATATAGGTGCCTATAGTTGTAACAGTTTTCAAATGAGCTATTAATTAAATTTATTTAATTTTAATTAGTCGTAATAAAATTTTTAAAAAATTGAAATGTAAGCCCTAGAAGAAAGCAATGTAAAAAATAAAAAAAAATAAAAGTATATTCGCCGACGTGGGGCTTGAACCCTAGACCCTGGCATTAAGAGTCTTACGCTCTACCGACTGAGCTATCTGGGCTTGTAAACTTTACGCGCTAATATTGCAATATTTAGTTAAGGCATTTCACCTGATACTATTAATTGATATACCGCTCCAATTGGTCGTAGCATAATATTATATAGCCTATAGCCTTCCTCGATAAATGGGCTATCCAACAAAAAAAAATTTTTTCAATTCGAACCAGTAGTTTCTAAGATTAGCGCGTTCAAACAAACAAACTCTTCAGCTTTATATATTAAGTATAGATTTACATCGTCTCCCTGAACAGAACTAGATCGAAATTATTCACATCGGTTAACTCTGAGCAAACATAAAAAAATATACAAATATTCGCTTCGAATCAATAACCCCCTTTTTTAAAGTCGTTTAAAAAGAGCATGCATCTAAAGAGCCGATAAATCGATTTGGGACAGAGGTCTACTACAATAAATTATAAGTTTTAAATTTCTTTTTACAATCCAAAATTATTTATTGCACATGCACATATATTATGTTGTTACTAGCCAAAACCACGATTACTAAAGTAAAAGGAATTGTTGCATCTGCAAATCTGTAGGTCGGTCTTTGCGCCTGCGCCCACATAATGAATGACATGCATAATTTTCTAAGTAAAAATGCTGTAATACATTGAACCAGATCCAATACTTACAAATCAAATTACACAAACATATCTACAAGCAAATGATGCTCTCACTTATTCACACATAATTATATTGTTTTATAACTACTTAGACGGTCTACTTTAGTCGTTATATCTAATATCAGTGCTGTATTTAGACATACGTTTTAAAAGTATTCGAAAAATGAAAAGAATGATTAACAAAAAGGATGACAATGAATTAAAGCTTGTAAAATAATAAAACTGGATCTAGTTGCCTAGTCATTTATAAGTCTATGACTGACCGAACATAGGCAGCTGTAAGCTGTCGAAATTTAACTGCTTCAAGAATCGACTGCATGACGACTGACGAACTACAAATCTCTGTAGGAAATATTCCACTGACATACTCACGACAGCCCGAGCGATCACGATTGCACCGAGCAGTCAGCTCGAGCGGTTAACAGTGGCTGCTCGAACGGTTGAAAGTGACTGCTCGAACGGTTGACTGTGACTGCTCGAACGGTTGATAGTGACAATTCGAACGGTTAATAGTGACTGTTCGAACGGTTGACAGAGACTGTTCGAACGGTTGATAGTGACTATTCGAACGGTTCATAGTGACTGTTCGAACGGTTGACAGTGATTGTTTGAACAGTTGACAGTGACTGTTTGAACGGTTGATAGTGACTGTTTGAACGGTTGATAGTGACTATTCGAACGGTTGATAGTGACTGTTCGAACGGTTGACAGTGACTGCTCGAGCAGTTTGCGTATGTTGCCGACGATTAACAACTCGAGCTGTCCGTGTAGAACCGGTCTATGGTATATACAAACGCAAGTGAGTACTTTTTATCGATGGCCGTGTTCAACTATATATGGTTTATGTATAAGTTAAATGCATTACAACGAGTGCTGAATTTAAAATTGAAATTGCAAAGTTCGTATTCAGATTACAGAACTGCTGTAAATTATTCATGGCTATATTGAAATATCTACCATTGTGGATATAATATTTAATTTGTCTGCATAATCTATTTGCACTTCTAAACTTTTTACAATTATTTAAAATTTGTAGTACTACCTACGTCAATTATCATTAAAAAAACACACAAGTTAAAAAGTTTTCAATTGTTTCATAATATTTACACTAACTGATAACCATCAACTCTTCAACGTCGATTAAAAAATATACTTATTTTCAATTAGCTAATATTCAGCCAATGAACGTTCATTGCAAGAAATACTGTGTTTATAGAAAATTCATCGTTGGGACAAAAGATCGTTTTACCGATTTCGTTAAATATTTAAGAGCAATAAATGGTTAAATTACAATTTTGAAACAATTCCAATAATTCGGCATGATGTTCGTGTGGAATAATAATTTAAATTATGAAACAATTCGCGAATTTTATTGTTCTAATTCCCGTAAATTAACTTTAAATTCCAATATTTTTTTCGACTCTTTTTTATAGCGTTAAATAAAATCCTCAGTGATTCTACTGTGCCGTGCGATGATTCAAATCGTGTACCATATTTTGTTTGAGTCATTCAAAAAGTTTTTTTGAAGTGAATACTTCTTTAAAATTGGGGGTAAACTCGTTTCTCTATAATATTTAACGAAATTGATTTCCCTATGTAATGGATTTTGTCATGAAATTGTACTACTAGTAACCCTATATAAACAATTAATCTTTGCGAGCATTGGTAGCTCAGTGGTAGAATGCTGGCATACCACGCGGCTGGCCAGAGTTTGATTACCGTCAGATGCGCGCAACAATTTGTTATTTTTATTTTTTTTTATTATTTTTAAATATGCCTATTATAAGTATGTAGAATTTTCGACTAATTTATCAGAATAATACTTGAGCTAAAAAAACAATATTTGCAGTAAACCTGCGAAAAAATTAAAAATGTGTTACGAGAACGCATTACAGAAGTGAAACTTCTACTTGCAAATCATACGATTGCATTTTAGTACGAGAGCCCACGACCAAAATTTTTGTCTCATAGCAATACGACGAAAACCGCATCAAATTGATAGATTCGATTATCCTGAACCCGAAAATCGCAATATCAGAAATTTTCCGTGTATCGTCAGACCTAACCAAATTTTCAAAAATGTCAATAAATTTTACCAAACTGTATCATAGCAATCCGTCTGATTTTCAGAATGTAGTTGAATGATAGCTCTAAGATATGGAAAACACGTTTTTCAGACGCCACTAGCGTAGCGTGTACCCGGGAGACCACTTAAAAAAATTAGAAATGAGACAAAAAAAAAGTATCATAGCAAAACGTCTGAAAATCCTTTTCACGAGTGAATTTGGGTCAGTTTATGCGAAAGAATCATTTTTCAGAAGAAAATGTGAGCACATTAAATTTTAAGACCGTTTTGAAAACGTTAAGAAATTTTACCGATCGGTAACATAGCAATTCGTCTGAAAATTGTTAGACGTGATAAAATAAGTTGTCCAGATATAGAAAAAATTTATATCAGACAAATTCAGTGTAGCACCTTACTAATCAGACAACTTTTCGATAAACCGAACATTTACATTACATTTACATTCTACATAGTAAATTTTCGGCAAAATTATGGGTTGTCCCTGGTTTTAATTGTATAACGGTAATTTTCCAGTTCTAATTTTTTCATCGACAATTCTTATATCCCCATTCATCACCTTCATTTCACATTTCCGGAACGTTCTTTTCGTTTTTGGGATTATAGGCGACATCGGAAATGTCTGAAAACAGTATTTTAGCAATCCCGGAAGCCATACAAAAAGTTTAAAAAAAAATTGAACCGGGTTGCTATAATACAGTTCGGCTAAATTTTTTGACATTTTCAAAAATGCGCTCAGGCCATATGCTACGCGCAAAATGTCTGAAAACAAACATTTTCGTCATAAAATGACAAAATCTATGTACATTTTCAATATCAGACGTAATACGATAATACTGTCTGCCTATTTTTTTTGACATAGCAGAAATGGCCTCCCACGCAGTTGCTACACTTCTGACCGTTACCCCTCACCTAGTAGGGTTCAGGATCATCTAATCTAACGACTTCATACGGTTTTGGCCGTAAAACGATGATACATGGTTTTGGTCGTGGGCTCTCGTCCTATTTGGACAAGTGGAAAAAATATGTTACGAGATAGTAGATTAACTTGTACAGACGAAATATCTGAACGTGAAACTATCTCGTTATACATTTTTTCCACTTGTCCACTCATATGATTTGCTACTAGAAGTTTCACTTCTGTAATGCGCTCTCATAACACCTTTAAAATTTTTATTATTATTATTAGGTACCTATATAACGTTCAATACCTACTGATCAAAATTATATAAATTATCGAAATGAAAGCAGTAAATCTCGAATTAAGTATAACCTTATGATAATTTTATATGAATTTATAAAGGAAAAAATGGAGGTTTCGAAAAAATAACAAAAAATACGTTGCCTTTGAAAAAAAAATGCATATACACATTAGGTTATGTTTGACGTATAAAAAAATATATCTTCAATAAATAAAATTATCGACCAATTTTTGTCTGAAAAATTGGTCGATAATTTTATTTATTAAAGAGTTCTAATCAGACGTTAATCAAAGATTTGAAAAAATATATCTACCTCAACATTTGCGATAGTAAATTTGAGTTGAATAAAAAACTATTCAAACTTTTATACCAAACAAATTTTATATATAACGTAAATCTAGTTTCTCTGTCCGAAAAAAAACACTTTCGTTTTCTAGATCGCGATTTCATCAAGTATTAAAAAAAATCACAATCGCTTGTCATTGAGAACGATGGTTTACTCAACTATGCTAATGTGTTCGCAGGATGTTTGCAAAGCGATTAAAAGAGTATATAAAGAGGAGTCACAGTTAGACGGAGGCTAAATGATTAAGTCAAAAACCGTGCAGGGCGTTCTAAAGATGTGTTATCTTCACAACATTTACATTAATACGCGGCTCACGGGGACGCACAAGGCTTCACTAAATAAACGCGTTCACAATCGCTTCTCTTTGCCGCTGTCTATATAAATGAAGTTCACTTCAGAACGGAGTAGATCCGCTATTGACATGCACACACATTGTATTTTTTGTATCGAAATCGCGCGATTAGGTTACTGCATCGCGATGTGACAATTACACAGCTACTGGAAATTTCTCGTGACGTGTATTTTAGTGTTGGGTAGCTGTCAAGAGGTTTAATTGCTATCGTGAGATATCAGCACATACTTCGTTTATACATTAGTTTACCGCAATCTTTGATTAACGTCTGATTAGAACTCTTCAATAAATAAAATTATCGACCAATTTTCAGACAAATATATTAACAAAAAAATATAATTAATACATTAAAAAATCTTTCACGAATTTCATTAAAATAAATAGAAACTAGATATTAATTACTTTTTATATTTTTAGATCAGTTCTGAAGAAGTCCAAATCCGGATCGAAACGTTAATGTATTAATTATATTTTTCGTAAATATATATTCTAAAAAATTGGTCGATAATTTTATTTATTGATTAGTTTATCTCAGTTGTTTCGATACAATCAGGGGCGGACGGTGTATAAAAAAATATGGCAAGATAAACCTTGGCGATACTCGAGGTAAAAAAGCAATAAAACTACGCAGTCGGCAACAATAAGTATTGGCCAAAAAATTATTCAGCCTACATTTATAATAAACTACCTGAAAGGCTAAAAAATAATACCGTTTTAAATTTCAAGAAAAATATTAAACATTTATTAGGCTTGACGAATTTTTAATTTTTTTCTCCTGCAAATTACAGCTTATTTAGGACATAGAAAGGTAAGTCTCCTGAAAATTTCATGAAAAAAAAATCATTTTTGCAGGAGAAAAAAATTAAAAACGAAAACACGGTTTTTTCAATATTTCTTTGAATCTTTAAGGTTATGTGAAAAAGTTATATTCATAAAAGTTGTAGATCCTTTTAATACCTTCAACATTTTTCGATTGGAGTTCAACTTTCGCCGGAAATAACGAAAAACCGCGTTTGACCCCTAAAACGCGCCCCCCACAGCCCTCCGGCCTTTTACGCATTTAAATTTTTGGTTTCTGTATTTCTGACGGCAGTTTCTTCCCTTCCTCATCATTCGTTTTCTGTTATCACTGGTCTATTAACTGATAAACAAATTAAAAAAACATTGTTTCGGCAGGATTTTCGCAGGCAACCTTAGCGATCTTTGTTAATTATGGTTAACTATCATCTCTAATTTTTTCGTTCGTCCACCTTATGACGACACATTTTCTGCAGCCGTCTCTTGGACTAAATAGATAAATGTCTCAACTAGCTAAATAAATATTATAATATTATCACCTATACTAATATCATAAAAAGACAGTGCGAATTTTATGATCTCCGAAACTACTAATCCGATTTCACCATTTTTTTCACCAATATTTAGAATGGACCTTTAGTGAACATAGGCTATAAACTAGAAATGCAGTTTTTTTTTATTTATGAAATCTTTAACAAGCCGTGGCTGAAAGAGATATGTATTGATAAACTAGTTGTAATAAACACAACATTGAAATGATAAAATTAAATAAATATGATATGAAAAAAATAATCAACACTCGCATCATTTTGTTTTCTTTTTAAATATCAATGACGTGTTTGTAAAAAAAAATCAAATAAATCGACGGTCCAACAAAAGTTCTCCATTCCTGACGGCGCGGCCCCTGAATATCTCTCGGCTAGCCCATCCGTCTCTGATACACAATCTATCTTGATTTTGACCGGTAGTTTGACGTCTCTAATTTTATGCTTAGACCTTGCATTAAATCAGCAGTGTTGTTAATTTAACATCATGAATGATTTAAAATGTACGCCACAAACATCACAATAAATTTTTACCTTGTGAAAACTGATGTATCGGAAAGAAAAGTCATTATTTATATAAGCTTACGTATAGAAGGTTAATCGAAAAATGGAAAGCTTCTGTTTCTTACGAAAAAAAAAACAAAAAGACATCGGGTGTATAAAGAAAAGCATTTAGATATTATATGTTGTATACGTTTTCCAATTTTCTATTTTTCATCTATTTTATTATATCGAAACAAAATAAATTTGGATTTGTAAAAATATTATTTCATGTGGAAAGTGAATGCTCATTGATATTTGTTATGTTCAAATGTACGGGGTGGATCAAATGCATCGTATTTAGTATAAGAGGGAAAAATGTTTGTAAATATATGAGCTGTTTTTCTTGAAAAATTCACTTGTAAAATTAGAAAATACGTTCAGGTTATATTTTCGTTTTATTTTACATCTTTGCGATGACTATAAAGTATTTTTTCAGTAGAATTTTTTTTTATATTTTTGGTACCTAATTTATTAAATGCAACCCAAACTCGCATTTTTTAGCTATGCTCAGTTGAAAATTTAAATGTGGCCGATTTTATTTTACACATAAATAAACACGTGTTTCGTGCTTTTTCAAAAACAACCCCTTCAGAGGGTGAAAAGAAGTAAATAGTCTAAAAATCAACATGTCATTTTCAAGGTTTATCGGGACATTGATCACGTGAATGTCATCAATTTTGAAATTTATTACACTTGAACGACTTAAAAAATTCTAAAAATTCATAATCTGTATATTAGGAAACCGTGACTGACTGACTGATCTATATCAACATCAAACTTGGCTCCAGCGAAGCCGCGGGCAAAAGCTAGTTAATATATATTTCGTCTAGTGTGCTATGAAAAAATGTGTGTAATAATAAATACGTGGTGTAATCAACTATGAATGAGGTTTATTGATGTTGTAAATTGAGAGATGAATTTCAAAAAAACAATATTCATATTTTGGATTTGAAATTCAAAATAAACATAAATATAACTGTATAATTAAATAAAATTGTCGACCAATTTTTTTCAGACCATAGAAAATACAAGTTTAACCAAAATATTAGAAAAATTAGTAGAAGCTTCTCAGAAAAAGGGAGAAGAAAAAAAATTTAAAACATATTGCAGATAAGTTTATTATAGAAAAATTTAATAGCAAAAGATCCAATGCCTATCAATGGATAATTACATATTATGTAATTATCCATTAAAAAATAGAGAATAGTTACTTCTTACCACAACAAGTTTATTAGTGGATGTACATTTCGAGAGCTATGCTCTCATCTTCAGCAATACACTAAACTTATAGCTCTCGAAATGTACATCCACTAATAAACTTGTTGTGGTAGGAAGTAACTATTCTCTATTTTTTATTAGATTCAAACCACAGTGCTCCTAATATTTTTGTTAATTATCCATTGATTTGGATCTTTTTCATATTATGAAAAAAATAATGTACAAGATTGCAGATAAATACAGAAGAACATAAGATTGAAATATTAAGATTTTTTTTGGATGACACAAGTCAAACCTGGTACACTGCCGTAAAAAGGTAAAAGACAGTAAGTGACCAACTTATGAATTTGAGTAAATCAAGATTTACTAAAAATATCTTGACCGTCCAGAATTTTAGATTATGGGAACCAAAACATGGGGGAAACATTTTTTAAAGACAATAAACTTATTGCTGCAGCACTTACTGCTGTCGTTGGTTTCAGTATGAACTCATTTTTCAACAAATGTCACTAACTGCCCTTTGCCTTTTTAGGGCAATATAGTTCAATGATGTTGAGAGAGAGAGAAAGTCAATGGGAATATTATTTATTTGAAGAGTTCTATTGAGACGTTAATCAAAGATTTGTATAAATGTATAATCTTTAAAAATATAGTTTTTTTTATTTTTTAAGGGTATGATGAAGCATTAAATTACAATTAAGATAGATACGTATAATCGTGTGAGTTAAACGCTGTACTACATAATTTAGGTAAATTTGTAAATGTTTCGTGGGTGCACAAATTACGTATACATTCTTCTGCCCGGTGTTCCTCTTCTCCGCCCCTCACCTGCTGTACGGTACGTGTAACTGGTCTTCGATGCAAATGCCACGAGGGTGCGGTAATTTGTATACCACTTGAACAATAATACTGCCTACCATAGACAAAATGAACACGACTCAGAATAAAGAAAAGAAATTTCTTATATTCCAACCGAGTAGTGATGTGTCGCTCCTGAGCTAGTCGTTCATAATGAACGACTCCTTTCTCAGGGCGGAGCAAGTCGCTCTTTTTTTTGTGAATGACTCACTCCGAGCGCCATTGCTATTCTGTACTGTTGCATTCGCACATTTGCAGAGCGCTCACAGCACAGGGCACAGAGACACTAGTGAACTTTGCACGTACGGAGTTATCTTTACTGAGTCGTTTAATGTTGAATGACACACTGTTTACAGTGACTTAAATCATTCACATTGACGTCGTTAACAAAGATATAATATTGTAACAATAAACATTGTTATTGTTGAGCTTTTATTATACTTTATAGTTTATCCGAAATGCGAATAATATAAGATCAGAATCATATTAAAATGAGCTCAGAGCTGAGTGTGTGTATTGTGCTGTGCACTGTGCAATGCTAAGTGACTCCTGAGCATGCATGATGACACCTCTGCAGTCTGCACTCTTGTGTCGTACTGTCTAGTGTCGCTCCTTTGAACGACTCTTTTAGTGAGCGGAGCGCACGGAGCCAGCTTTCAATTCATGTGGACACATCACTACAATTGAGGAGACTCAAATGATTTAAGTAGAGTTCGACAGAAACTTCAGCTTCTCTTCGGCCGCATTGATTTCAAGTAGCCAACGTTTATATAAAAGTGTAGAAGATAACGACCGTTTTATGATTGCTTTTGTGATTTTTGGAAAGCTTTAAACGCATGCAACTTCTATAATTTCTAAACCATAAACGATACAGACGTTTGCTTGTGCTCATTGAATTCAACGTGTCGTTTTATGTAAGTCTGGTAATATTGAAAAAAATCTGAGTCTCGATTTTCGTCGAAAAACTTGATTTTCAAAGGTACGTCTTAAATAATCTTATTTATATATACCGACAGTCAAACCTGAGTGAGAGAGAACTCTCTAAGTGAGAAACAGAAACTTAAAGAATGACGTTTTTCACTCATGGACCTCTATAACTGGGACTACTACTTGCGTGTTCCAAACATGAGTATAAAATCAAAGTTTAAAAATAGCATAAATGTACAAATAGTTAAAAACTTAAAACCAGTTCATTAGCATTAATAAATCATTTAAATTTAGTGTCAAAATAGGTGTGAAGATAGTAAAAGTACATTCATAAATGCACCTTGCTCTTTGTGATAAATACCGAATACTTTAACTGAATATAAATAATCTTCGCAACTGATGTTGCGCCACTTTTAACAAATGCATAACATTATAAGCTAAATAATTAAAATTACTACAAATAGAAATTCAATCAGTTCTTACGGACTTATCTTCTGGGGTGGTTCTGCACATTTATTGTCCATTTTTTAAATTCAAAAAAGAACCGTTCGAATAATGACCCATACTTGTCCTCGTCATACATGTAAACCTTTATTTAAAGCACTGAAAATCTTAACTCTACAATGTATGTTTATTTATGAATGCCTTAAATTTGTAAAAAAAAACGAAAATCTGTTTATCAAAAATGAACACGTACATAATCGAGAGACCAGACACAAATAATCAATATGTATTCCTTCACACAGGCATGTTATGTTTGAAAATAGTGCCTATTACAATTGCATAAAACTTTTTAATAAATTGCCGTCTAGCATAAGAACTGTCAAATCGACTGTCGGATTCACAAATATTGTTAAACGCATCCTGCTTGAAAATGCCTTCTATAGTACCTCGGAATATCTAGAACATAATTTCTAATTTTTTTTAATGATTGTACTTTACTGTTATGTTTTGACGAACCTTCTTACTATTGTAGCTCTTTTTAAGGTTAAATATATTATTATTATTATTATTATTATTATTATAGGTGAATCTAAATATAAATAATAAATAAACTTTAACGATATCAATCAATTAAAAGAATTACGAACACACGCACACCTAATTTTATTGTATAAAGATGTACTGGTATTATACGTTGAAATACGATATTTCGACCGAAACCGCGGCTAAATTATAAAACTGTCAACTTAATAGTAGCAACGCGTAGTTAATTTCGTTGTAACGCCTTCGCAGTGAAATACGTTATGATCATGACTGATTTCGTCACAAAACGTTCAGAAAATGCAAGCTAGTGGCGTTCTACAGTCGGTAACTTGACTATAACCGGTCAGTGGTTATGAATTACATCCAATATTTAACGGTCGCTATGCTACCAACTTTGTTTGCATGCCACTAGCAATTTCAGTAGCATTTATCAATCAACATTTTTACTTAATTATATGAAATTATTTTTCGCTGAGGTAATTTTTAAAACACTGGTGAGGTTTATATAATTTCTGTAATTTTTCATGTGCTTTAATTGCTGATGGCAATTAATAACAAATTCTACGTGCACGATTAGTGTATTTTGTAATTTAAATATAATTCTTACAATTTGACGAATTACGGATTTTTTGACTCGGTACTTATTAAATGAGTTGCATTAATGTGAAATCTATACTAATATTATAAAGAGAAAAGATTTGTATTTTTAACCGACGAAAAACAAAAACGGAGGAGGTTCTCAATTCGACGCGTATATTTTTTTTTTATTTATTTATTTTTTTTTTATTTATGTATGACCACGCATAACTTTTTACAGAGTAGTCCGATTTTGATAATTATTTTTTTGTTTGAAAGGGTATACCCCGAAGTTGGTCCCATATAAATTTGGTAGAAAAATTCCAACCCTAAGGGTAGGAAAACAGGGGATGATTGATTGTTCACTCACTGATTGTAATGTATGACCACACATAACTTTTTACAGAGTGGTCCAATTTTGATAATTATTTTTTTATTGGATAGGGTATACCTCGAGGTTCGTCTCATATAAATTTGGAAAAAAAATTCCTACCCTAAGGGTGGGAAAATAGGGGTGATTTATTGTTCACTCACAGATTTTCATGCTGAGTTGTGTATATTACAATTATAAATTATATAGCCACAAAAAATTATTAAATAAAAAATTTTTAACAAAAAAATTAAACCGCCGAAAAACTGAAAAGCAAAAAATAATAAATCTTTTTATTTAACTAAGTTCTATCTAAGTAGTTGAACGTATGTGACAGTCTAGTATATCTAAGTAATTTTGAGTCGGCGTCAAACCATCAATGAACAAAGATCACTAAAAGAAATAACCAAATCAAATTAACAATGATACGTGAAATCTCCAGCGATAAACATTAACATTCTAAACATGCGCTCTCCACACGACCACTCGCAAAGACGTGTGCCCTCAGTGTGCCCGTTCGGGTTGCTCTGTCGCTGACATTAACTTCGTGAACGCTCAGAGATTTCCGGCGAAGGATTGTTGACGCCGACTTAAAATTACTTAGATATACTAGACTGTCACATACGTTCAACTACTTAGATAGAACTTAGTTAAATAAAAAGATTTATTATTTTTTGCTTTTCAGTTTTTCGGCGGTTTAATTTTTTTGTTAAAAAGTTTTTTTGTTTGTAATGAATAAACTTAAAAAGTATTGGACCGATTTTAAAAATTGTTTTACTAATAGAATGCTACATTATCACTGAGTAACATAGGTTATATTGTTAATCGAGTTAAATTAGAGATCCCTACGAAAACTCCAATAATGTAACCCAAGGTGTAAATAATCTATACAGGTGAGTTTTAAGTTGATGCTTTTTTTACAGCGTGTAAAAATCAAATAGACGAGCAAATATTTCAAATAGTTTTTTTATCAAAACTCAAAATTAAGAGAGAAACAGCCTTTCGAAGTTTAAATAAATTTTATTAAATTTTCTTTAATTTTGAGGTCGGTCCTGGGGTTATATTATGTCTTAAAACTCACCCTGTATACCTACCTATATAAAACTCAAAAGTCCGTCCGACAAAAACTTTTTAACGGTAAGTGCGATCATCATGAAATTTAGACACAACATTCATCGCGGTAAACTAAGATGAGCGTGCGGACTCATGTCTCCCCCATTCGTTCTTTTGCACTAGTATTATATATGTAAGTAGCGGGATTCAGCTTTATATTTCAGTAGAGATATAGATGACAACAAGAGTCCCTAGCGAAAAGAGGTCTAAATACTAGGTGTATAAATGAAATTATGAATTCATACCATCATCAAATGACAATAAATCTTCAACTAATTAGTAATTCAAATCCACAAACGAACTACTGTTTAAAATTAAACAAAATATTGACACAGCAATCACCTGTTTAAATAGCGCGTAATTACAGTTTTAAGCATTGTCCATAAAAACCAAACATCAACACGAAACATGATTACGATTACATTTGCATATCCAATGCATACAATGCAATGACCATATACAAGTTTACCTGTTATTCCCCGTCTATGAAAACAACCCAGCAGCGCCAGATATCAGTATATTTTAATAATTCACTGTTCACATTTTCAATTTATCAGTGAATACCACATTTCTTCACAACTTAACAGTTGGTAGAAAATATAGAAAAATATGGCGTTGCAAACTGTCTGTACAGATATCTTTTGTCTATACCTATATACAGTAGAAACTCGATAAGTTAAAGTTCAAGGGAAGTTATCGAGTTTTTTACTTATCAAGAGTTGAAGTTAGAGAGGTTTTTGAAGTTCAATTTTTAACTTAACGAGGTTCAACTGTTCTAATAAATTGCTAATAAATTTTGTATCTATTTATTTATTCAATTAGGTTTAATTACTTAGTTATTAAATTTAAAAGAAACAGTCAGTAATTTTTTTCTGTTTCATGCACTTCTCATTTTGAAAGACTGAAGTAAAAATTAATAAAGTTCTTGGTTTTATAGGCTTTGAAGGGAAGGGAATTCAAAAAAATTTTAAGTTACAAAGGTTTTTAACTTATCGAGGTTCTACTCTATAAAAATATCGTGTCACAAATTTGGCCGCGCTTATTTCCGAAACCACAACCGATTTTAAATAAATTTTGTAAATGTGTCTGGCTTGGTTCAACTTACACAATGTAATTGAGCGTTAAAGGCTCAATCACATTGAGCGAGTTTACAAGCTGCTTGTTGGCGAGTTTAGAAGCGGGCGAGTTGGCTAGTGAGATACGGATGATGACACACAAACTTCTCACTCGCTCACTAGCCAACTAGCTAACGAACCACGTATTGTGAATTTGTTATTGTTTTTCTTTTATTTCCGTCGACATTTTGTAGACACTGAAACCAGAAACTACCAAGATGCATCTAGTTCAATAGCAACTATGATGACACACGGCTAGTTTACTAGCTAACAATCCCAAACGCCAGCGAGTAGCGAGTAAAGTTGACCGGCTTTCAACTTTACTCGCAGATAGTTTACAATCTGCTACTTGACTAGTAAACTGATTACACTGAGCGAGTTTACTAGCAACTAGCGAATTCGCCAACAAGCAGCTTGTAAACTCGCTCAATGTAATTATTGAGCCTTTAACTAACCGTTGCTAGTGAGATAGATGCGAGTATCTCATTTGCCTACAAAATGTTGACGGAATTACTTCGCGCGGGAGTCGTTATTTTAGCTCATATGCTATCAAAAGAAAAATGTGGGTATATTTCATAACACAAATGTACTGCTGATAGACGTTAAGGAATTCCACAATATGATTTACGTTCCACTTCAAAAAAACAACACGCTGTTTTAATTCCCTAGCTAGTTGGCTACTGAGCGAGTGGAAAGTTTTATGTCATCATCACTATCGCACACGCCGATTCGCCCGCTTCTAAGCTCTCTAGCTAGTAGATTGTAAACTCGCTCAATGTAATCGAGCCATACACCCGTATTTTTTCCATCAATTCAAATTTGTGTATCCATAATAATGAAGTTTTAAATATTTGATGAATGAGCGAAATGAATGAATGAGACAACGAAACGCATGATGAGTCGACGGATTTCATTCTGTTCTGACAGCTGATACAATGCTTCAACCCCTTCGTATTTTTTTTAAAATCATGGTTATTATTTTTTAGAAAATGGATTGTTACAATGAAACAGCGCGGTGCCATTGTCGATTTAAATGGATCAACTGAATTAGAAATTCAATCACATTACACGCTCTCATTGGAGTATAAACCCATAATACGATTGCCACGTTGGTTTATCATAATAGATCATTCATACAGTCCCTCGAATAATTAAAGCTTGTTATAGCATTTTATTCAGTTATTAGATAAATATTACAAAAGAACGTTGTCTGATTTTGCTTCATATGTTGCATCTTGCCAAAAATATAACATTTTTTTTATATTTATCCTAGAGAAACAGAACATCGCTTCATCGATATTGATATTAATAAAAAATATAGAATAGTTACTTCTTACCACAACAGTTTTATTAGCGGATGTATATTTCGGGAGCTATGCTTTCATCTTCAGCAAACACTAAAACAGTTCAGTGTTTGCTGAAGATGAGAGCATAGCTCCCGAAATGTACATCCGCTAATAGAAGTGTTGTGGTAAGAAATAACTATTCTATATTTTTTATTTTTGTTTCAACCACAATGCTCTTAATATTTGTATATTTGTAATATTGATATTAATAAGAAAAGGGAACTATTAACTTAATTAGCTCAACTTAGAAACTACTGTTGCAAAATAAAAATCAATCCCAGGGACGAATTTTTAAAGTACAATCATTTGTAGGCACCAAGCAACAGTAGAAACCAATGAACTATTAATACAGTTCATTGGTAGAAACACATTGACGTGTGGGCAACATTGTATAAAATCTCCTCGTACAACGAGAAGTGTCTTTTAGCGGGTCTTTATTATTATGCACACACCGCTACGCTGGTAGCGGCAGTGTGATGGGTGTACTGTATTATCGCTTTGCGCATCTGAGCTGTGTTTCGTTCATAGAAGAAGTTGTATCTACATTAATTTCGCACGAAAACCAATCAAATTGCAGTTTTTTTGAAAAGGGAAGATTCTGTTCTTTAAAATGTTTAGGTTGTTACGAATTGATAATAAATCCTGCAACTGAAAAGTGCAGTTCAGGAATTGGTCTTTACCTAATACGTTCGAGCGATACAGGTCAACAATTTTTTTTTATTTATGGAAAAAAAAGTGTGCTATGCTTACATAAAACACTTGATTTAAATAACTTTTTTGGAAGTGACAGAACATTCAATCATTTTATCGAAACACTGTACATCAATTTGCCATACCGTAGTAGGTGGATCGTGTTGTATAAGTATTATTATGCATATATAATTAATATACAGCCAGTATCACTCATAGAACAACAAGCAGAACACAACACATGGGTGGAAACATTATCACACTGAAATGTATCGGTTTACGGTTTATATGTAATCATGTTGATACAGATTATAATACATGCATACATACATACATAACCTACATGACGCGTGCTTTGTTCCACTAATAAATACAGGACACTTGGTGGAAGCAACGTTTGAAATATTCATGCATGGACCGACCGCCAAGCGTTCAGTGGTGTACTCTATTTAGGGTACTAGCGGTCCCGCCCGGTTTCACCCGGGTGCAAAAGAACGAATGGGGAAGGAAGGGACATGAGTACGCACATTCATCTTAGTTTACCGAGATGAATGTTATGTCCAAACTTCATAATGATCGGCGTTGCCGTTCAAAAGTTTTTGTCGTTAAAAAGCAGTATTTATACTTTTTAATTTTAATTGAAAACACTGTAGGAAAATTACTTTTATATATAGGTGCCTATAGGTAGTTGTAACAGTTTTCAAATGAGCTATTAATTAGATTTATTTAATTTTAATTAGTCGTAATAAAATTTTAAAAAATTGAAATGTAAACCTTAGAAGAAAGCAATGTAGAAAATAAAAAAAAAAAAACAAAAATATATTCGCCGACGTGGGGCTTGAACCCTAGACTCTGGCATTGAGTCTTACACTCTACCGACTCAGCTACCCGGGCTTGTACCTTGAACGCTAATATTGCAGTATTTACTTAGGGCATTTCACCTGATAATATTTGAGTGATTTTTTCATCGTGAAGTTATTTATTTAATATGTATCTATACGTTCACAATTTAAGATCGTTGTCAAATTAGATTTTTTGACAAGCCTTTCTGCAACAAATTGGTATGACACGTGCAGTTTCGTGTCATATAAGGAGGAAATGGTGGTGTAATTGGCATGAACTCTTATATTATTGAAACTGTTTCGAAAGATGATAATTGTTATCGGAGCTTATAATTTTAATTATAATAAGTCTTATGATAATAATTGTTGAGGTATTTAAATCCTTGACGGTATTAAAATAAACTAAAACGTTGTTTATTCTTCGTGAATATAAATTTCAACTAATTATATAAATTTAATGAGAAAATCTATTCATAATAATTATCAGCTCTGAAAATTTTTAAATTTGATATAAACTATTTCCTTACCAAGCAGCACAATTAATTAAATAAGACAACTCGCACCTGAAACAAAAAAAATAACGCTATTAATTAAATTCAAATGTCACATTTAGCAGTAAATATTTACAAAAAATTATGGCACGCCGTTTTACTATTTAATAGTAAAATATTTTCCCAAAAATTATAAAAATATTTAACAATTTTATTTCAGAAAAAAATTTTGAGTGATTTTTTTTATGTGGTGACATAATAAAAATACATTATTATTATGTCATGACATATAAAAATACATTATTTTTATGTCATGACATAAAATTAAATGCTTATACATAGGAAGAGATAGGAAAAACGACGAATTATAATTATGTCATGACAAAAATAATGTATTTTTATTATGTCATGACATAATAATAATGTATTTTTATGTTGGCATATAATTTTAATTCAAACATTTTTATTATGTACATAATTTTAATTCAAACATTTTTATTAAAAAATTTATTAAAAAATGTATTAAAAAATTTATTAAAAAATTATTTCTGTTTTAACAACAAAAATATTAAGAGCACTGTGGTTTGAATCTAATAAAAAATAGAGAATAGTTACTTCTTACCACAACAAGTTTATTAGTGGATGTACATTTCGAGAGCTATGCTCTCATCTTCAGCAATACACTAAACTTAGTGTATTGCTGAAGATGAGAGCATAGCTCTCGAAATGTACATCCACTAATAAACTTGTTGTGGTAAGAAGTAACTATTCTCTATTTTTTATTATTTCTGTTTTGACTTTTTAAATTTCAGATAATTTTTCTTCTACTATTAAATAGTAAAACGGCGTGCCATAGAATATAGTTTATTTTTGGTAATTTTTATTAGCCTATACCTTTCACATCACTCTCAGAATAAAAGGGTTTTATCTGTGATCAAAATAAAATAAAACTAACAAAAATTTTAAAAAACTATGATAAAAATGGGGCATCAGACAAACTGGATAAATAAAAATGAAAATATCTCAACATATAGAATATTTCTTTGTCGTTCCGAAAAAAAAATGTAAGTAGTTTGTGATAGATTGAAATTCATATTTTTTCCTTATATTTAAAGTATTTGGAAGCCCTTAATGGATATTTTGGCAGACTGCCACTGCTGCGACTGAATCATGTTTGCAGTGAAAAGTCCAAGGGCCCAGACGGAGTCAGTGTGTGGTATACATACATACAATAGTGTCAGGCATAACCACAGCGCGTGGTATCAAAATTTCCAACACCACATGATAAAAACAGTGATAATAATTCAAAAAGCAAATATATAGAAATTAAACTCCTAAAGAAATAACTGTTCATTGTGTGTAATTTTATTATTATTGACTTAAAGAAATAGCTATTCATTGTATTTATTATTATTAAGTAATAGATACAGTGCTTTCCAAACTGGTTTCTGCCATAAAATTTAGTCGAGTTTCCGCGAGAGAAGATAAATAAGTTAACTAGAAATTGAATAAAAAATGTTACGGACATATTAAAGAATAATTAAAATATTAAGTTTAAAAAAATTAGCATGATTGCTTTGAGATGGGAATTTCTTTACTGACCTTCCTTCTGCGCTGCCAGTGTCATTTACGCTATTATCTATATTTTATCCTCCTTGGTCAGTTTTAAAAATAATTGAGGTTATATAATTACGTACCTTGCAGCGCATTCGAATGTAATGCTTGATTTATAGCACGATTTTCAACACTAAACCATGGAAATCACGATATACAAAAGTGTAGTATAATAGTCAATTTTGATATCTAATGGGCTATATTAGGACGAGCTGTGGCTTTAAGTTTAAAACGAGCTATAGAGATTCTTAACAGTCACACGAATCAAAATACCAATACGCATGAGATATTTTTTTTCGTCAACAAAAGTTACTTTTAAATAGTAGCATAAAAGAACTGACAGATAAATGATCATTTACTATATAATTGGTACGTGACCAGCTTTGTTTACTTTACCCTATTAGTGCGTAATGGGTTACATTACATACCTGTAAAGCAGCTATTTTATAGAGGGTATAGTGCAAAAAAGTACTTTAAAAATTAAATTTATTTTGAAAATCGTATCAGAAATCGAGCATTTATGTTAAACATAATATAAAGGACTCACTATTTTTCTGACTCAACGACCTAGTACTTTTATTACTCGACTAGCAGTCCATCCCTGTTTCATCGGGTGCAAAAGAACGAATGGAGGGAGGGACATGAGTACGCACGTTCATCTTAGTTTACCGAGATCAATGTCTAAATTTTATGATGATCGGATTTACCGTTCAAAAGTTTTTATATATTTAAGTTGCATTATTGGAGTTTTCGTAGAGATCCCTAATTTAACTCGATAAACAATTTAGCCTATGTTACTTAGTGATAAATGATAATGTAGCATTTTATTAGTAAAAAAATTTTTAAAATCGGTCCAGTACTTTTTGAATTTATCCATTACAAACAAAAATACAAATCTTTTTTCATTATAATATTAGTATATAGATCGGTATTATTTTTCAAATACCCTAAAAAAGTTTTGTGAACAATTTTAAGATCGATTTCTGAGGGTGATTGAAGAATGTAGTTTCGAAAGACACAATATTCTTTAAAACTCCGATGACAAAACTTTTAACTACTACCGTTGAATTAGTAATTAACGTCGGTTATATACAAGAGCGGCTGTTTAAGTGAATTCAAATACGGTTTCAATTAATTAAATTGGCTATTCATTTCAAACAGACCTCTAATTAAAGGATTCGATGTAACCTTCTGACCTAAGAAGTTAATAACAATTCAATTAAGAAAATTGAATCTTGTGAGATTACACTTTTTAAGCACAATTATTAACTAATATAGAAACAGTTCAAGAAAGGTAAAAAAAAACATTTGATAATAATGACGTATTGCATTGTGTTACATGATAAAAATTCTAACCAATTGGACGACAGAACCATAACGTCAAACACATTGACATTTGAAATATAATAAATAAAATACAACCCCTGTTAACACGCGCGGTGACGCGGGTAACGACTAGTAATAAATACTATGATATTTGCTATTCGTTTGCATGATTACATAACATGGTTTCGAATGTAAAAAAAACCAAAGCATGCTTGTCGGCTAACTAATTTCTTTTTGGCAGATCTTCTGAACAAAAGAATAGCTGACTTTTTATATTTTCACAATACATATTTCCAAAACTATAAACTTTAGAATAACATTTTTTTTACGAAAAGATCTTGGAAAAATAAATAGAACAAAATTATTATGAAAAATATATCATTATTATATAAAGATCAACGATATTGCACATATCTCTTCTGCGCAAAGGCTGATTTTCTACAAAAACAATCGACTTCTTTAGATTTGCATATCAAAAATCCTCCTGAAATTCGGTTTTAGTCCGCTTATCCGTTTGACCTGTATCGTGTTGATAAATATGCACGGTCTGCCAACTGACGTCATTTATGGATCGAGGTAACCTACGACTAGGTGTTTGTTCGTTATATTACGTCACGTTTTATTACTCATTAGTCATTATTAACGACCTTAAATTGGGTGAAAATTTTCTACGAGCATAAACTATTCTATATTAAATATAAGCTCTGATAAAAATGCAAAACAACCCCATTGACGATTGGTATACCAGTAAATAGAAGTTTGCATCGATCTTTAACCTGGAAATAATTAACTGAGAAAAAGCCTCGCTGGTTAAAACACTTCATCCATCAGAGTCAACCCTGAAGATAATACGGTTAACGAATGACGACAAATATACGTAACGCGGATTGCTTGCACTATTTCATCTTCTCTCGGAAAACTTAGCAAGATTAAATGGAGACAAATCGGGGAACACCCCCACATCTTTCTTAATACATAAAAGCCCGCATTGTAATCAACGGAAAAACGTCTTAACAAATTACCAACCATTGCAAAGAATTAATGTTTTGGTTCAATTTCATCTGCTGGCAAACTATTCTAACAAGATAACTTGCCAGTGGAGGTTCGTCAAAATTGGCACCGCTTATACTGTCAATCAAGACGAGCAGTAGATCTACCGACGATCTACTAAAAATTCTCATTTACAGGAATACAAATACATTTTAGATTTTCATTTTTAAATCGATAGATGCGTAACAACGTGGGTAAAATTGGAAGCAAAGATCTGACGGCAATGATTTGTAAACAATAAAACATATTTTACGGTCAAATAGATTTGAACAGAATTTAAATCAAAGTTAAATGGCTGCTACTTCAATAAAACACGACGTCAAGTAAACGTTATATATGTACATAGGCACAGTATACCAACTGGGCATGCGTGTTTGGTGAGGATAAATAGGAAGTATCCCTGATGGATTTTAAAGATTCATCCGATAGCACTTTTCTACCCATCTGAAGCCATAAAATACCTACTCTACAGATGCTACAAGAAAACTTGTCACGATTAATACATTATTTTCATGTTTCGTCACATACCGACCAAAAAACTTGAGCTACTAATCGTTAAGCAACATAACACGAACCGCTCAAGCAATCTTTGTCAATCGTTCGAGCAATTAGGTCAATCGCTCGAGCAGGCGTTTTCAACCGCTCGAGCTGTTCCCTCAAATCCTGTTGCAATATCGATTTGAGACAAATGGTTCTCAATTCTGTGTCGCGTTGCCTAGATAACTATGCAGACGAACAGTCTGACACTGTCTGACTGATCAGTGCGGTCGTGACCGCTCGGGCGGTTGTCTGTATAGTAAGTCAGCGGAATAATATTTTCTATGGAGATTTGTAATTTGTCATGCATTCGCTTGCAGCAGTTAGTTTTGACAGCTTGAAGCTCAAATTTTTAAAAAAATGTCATTGAGTTGTAGAAGTTTTTTTTTAGAGAGGTTCCGATTTTCTACGTCTTTAATTGAGAATTTCATAGGTCCAGCGATTCCAAATCTGCGAACGCTATTCATCTGGTTCTCATACGATTTCCACAAAGAGGTAGAGAAAATATTTGCGATTTCAGGCTATATCTCATTACAGTATCTAAATCTGTTTGTGTGTTAATTTTTCAATCCCGCGTCAACGGCAACAGATTTAAATGAAGTTTTGCACGCAAATAATTTATGGCTAGGACTAGTGCATAGACTACTTTGCATCCCGATCGACTCAGTATTTCCCGAGGGATCGACGTATTTCGTGATTTTTTTCCATATTCGACTGTAGCTCAAAGAAATTAGCATCCCCTCAAAATTTATAAAACGCAATCACTTACAATGAAAAGCCACTTCGTGCTGAATGCACAATAAATTATTTTGGATGGTTCTGTAACCTTCAACATCGACACGAGCTATGGTACTGCAATGATATGACAATAGTTCACGTCAGAGTCGTTGTTGGAGGTTGCAGACCATCCAAAATAGCTCGGAAGTTAAATGCGAATGCGCTTGTACAGTCTGTTGAAAAACTACAAACTCAAAACTCAACAAAATTAAAACAGCAAGTTGACAATAGCGTACTCGACTGTACTTTAAAGCAGGAAAGCGACAAGTGACAAAGGCAACGAGCGATCACGGCCAATCACCGACGAGCGCACGTTCCGTGCAGGTAGCTGGGAGGTAGTGGGAGTCACAGCGGCTCTAAAATGTGCATTTGCGACTAACTTCCGGACCCTTTAGATCCGTGGCGCGTATTATACGGTCTTCGCGCAAAGAATTTTTCAAGGCTCCATGCGGTGAAGTTTTAAAAAATTTAGCTATCATAAAATTCTGAACGTTATCATTTGTTTATGAATGAAAAGGCGTTCAAAACAAACTGTACAACTGCATGCGCGAATAAAGCTACACATATGAGTTCTCTATCTTTAGCTGTATCTTCCAGCTATTTTATGCATTGTACATTCAGAACGAGCGAGTTTTGTAGAACCATTACGATTGTCATGCATGAATTCATTTACAAAAACAGACCTGCAACATTCCTGCATATGATAAATAATATTATATACTCAAACAGGAAACTAAACACACAAAAAATACGTTTATGAATATAACCAGTCCGAGTTTTTTTTCCTGTTAAATATATCTGCTCTGTAACTTTGTTTAATTAAGCGCTCTATAAGCTTAAGGCTCCTTTCACAGCTACGCGTGTCGTCCGTCGCGATAGTCCTTGCTTTCCGAGTTTCGCGTGGAAGATAAGACCAAGCGCCATGGTTGTACGTCTGTACCACACGCTCGTGTATTAAACGTCTTAAGGCCGCTGCACACGAGGCTGGAAACACTGCGTGGACTTCTGCTGACCGGCAGGCTGCGGGTACGAGGCTGAAAATGACATCACTGCACGCTCGCCTGCTAGCTCACAGGATAGATTTTGAAATTAGAACAGAAGCTGTTTTTCTTGCTAGGTCCCTGTTCTGAGCAAGAACCAATCAACAGTGGGCTACATGAACAAACGCCCACAACCCACATGGCGTCATTCTGCTCACATTTTGCTCTGTGTTTACTGTCACTGCGCGCGCACCAGATTTATCCACGAAACCAGCTTGAAAAGACGTCTCGTGTGAAACGAGCACATTCTGAACGCTGTGATTGGCGCGCGCGTCGATCGGTGCATGCAGAATGTCGATTGATGTTTCGACCGGTCGGAAGTGTTCTGTACGTCTGTGCCACACACATTATACGTCCTGCTCTGAACGATGCAGAAGCTGTAATTGGTCCGCGGGTCGATCGGTACGTGTAGATGAGATCTCGGACGTGTCACCCGCCGTGCGCGTAACTATGAAACACGTCGTACGATACCATTCAAATTTCATGGGTCGCGTGCAGAACGCGAAGCTGTAAATGGCTTTAATAACCAGGGAAATTCGGTCTGAAGTAGTGATGTGTCCACATGACTCTTTATTGGGAGCTGACTCCGTGCGCTCCGCTCACTAAAAAGAGTACACTAGACAGTAAGAACTGTCTCTGGTACGCACTACACAAGAGTGCAGACTCCAGAGGTGTTAACTGTCATCATGCATGCTCAGGAGTCACTTAGAATTGCACAGCACAATACACACACTCAGCTCTGAGGTCATTTTCATATGATTCTGATCTTATATTATTTGCATTTCGGATAAACTATAAAGTATAATAAAAGCTTAACAATAATAACGTTTATTGTTACAATATTACATCTTTGTCAACGAGGTCAATGTGAATGGTTTAAGTCACTGTAAACAGTGTGTCATTCAACATTAAACGACTCAGCAAAGATAACTCCGTACGTGCAAAGTTCACTAGTGTCTCTGTGGCCTGGGCTGTGTACGCTCTGCAAATGTGCGAATGCAACAGTACAGAATAGCTCAGCACAGAGCAATGGCGCTCGGAGTGAGTCATTCACAAAAAAAAGAGCGACTCGCTCCGTTCCGAATAAGGAGTCGTTAATTATGAACGACTCGCTCAGGAGTCTGAAGGTCCTGCGCACGGTTCAAGATTTTTAAGAATATTATTTCTGTTTCAAAAAAGAAAATATTGTCTCGATATAGTTTCATTAGCGACCATCTTGTCTAGTTCCGGATTAATCTTCGTCTAGGTTTCGTCTTGTTAAGATATAATTTTTTTTCATAAAAATGGCGCTATAATTTGTATCTAGATCATAAGATACTTAAAGTAGATATTTTCAGTGTCTCCGCAAGAAAGAAATGTTTTCATCTATGTTAAAATACTTTTATTCAAATGAATATTTTTTTTTAGATTTTGAGATAGACGTAGCTGAAGAATATACGTTATAACACAAACAGCGGTGTAAAAGAATATGACTCATCCAAATTATTCAGTAATGCGGCGAACGATTATTGGATATTTCATCGGAATATTCGATATTCACTATTTAGCTGTTCTGATCATCTCTATACTTTATTAGTACAAAAAATACATAGCTAACTAATGAAAAATAATAGTAGTTTATGTGTCTAGTGCGTGATTTATTATTTTATGACGCAGTGTGACACTATGGTAACGTCCAAAAAATTTTAGTAGTCACACAAGTCATAAAATAATGAAGTGAAAATCAGTTATTTTAGGAGGTACGTGAAATAGCTGATTTTCACTTCATAATACGTACCTATATATTTATATATCTGACGACAGACAGTTGAGATTTGAACCGTTTGTGACGGCGACGCCTACTACGCTATCTTTGTTGCTCATATGGCTTTAAATAGCAACTGGTACGGAAATTACTATTGGATTAGTAAAATCGCATTTCTTTTATGTTAATTTAATCACTTGTGCGAAATGGGTCACTTTGCTATCGTCATACAAGCATGAAAAGCAGATATTTTAGACGTGTTTTTAAATAGGTACACTAGACTTTCATAGTATCGTAAAGTAATATAATATTTATTTATACGGTTGCAGCAGTGCGAGTTTTCCCTGGGAGAGACTTGAGATAGATACAGGCAAAGGTATTTAGACTCACCTGTGTAATGTAATAATGTATAAAGTTTTATGAGTTATCGACGAGTCTGGATTAAATCCTGGTTATCCCATGTACCAGAGCATTGAAGTTTACTAACTGTGTTCAGACACAAAACACATCGCTATTCAAAAATACAGCGTGTACCTATCTTGTGTCTCAATTATACCTATACGTTTTTCAATAACGGATCAATGCGAATAGATAAAAATATTAGTAAAAAAATGCTTTTTGATTCACTCAGATTAAAAAATACTCGCGGCATATTTCAAACTGCAGTGGTAAAAGTTATTTTAATACTGTTTTTATTATAGAAGTGATGACGAATTGAGCTTCACGAAATTTGGATTGTTTCTTAAACATTTCAAAGAGAATATTTTTTGTTTGAAAAATTGTATCACTGGACGTGATATTTGTTAATCAGCAAGTCAACATTTTCTAGTTTTTTCTTTATAAATTGTATGTTAAAAATTCTGAAAATAGCTTGCTAAATTTTTTTCCTGTATATGTCATTTTTGGCAGGTTTTAAATAATCTATTTTAGTGTCCGACCGAAACTAGTTTTAGGGTCAAAACTGAAACCGAATTTCGGCTTCAGTCCCAGTTTTGGCCGAAACCGAAACTTCATGTTTTCGTGGGAAAAATAAAGTAAACATTATCAAAATCAGGCTTATTTTTTTTTTATTTTTAAATTAATCACATATTAATCATTCAGCTTCTGATATTTTAACTAATCATTAAATTATCATATCATATTATTACCCATCTTATTTCAAAAAGCACAAATAAATATACTTTTTTTTAATATTATGAAATAAAATAAAAGATGAAGGAAGGTTTTGGTTGAGGATCATAAAATAAGCTTTACCAGTGTTTCGCTAGTGGCCAACGTTTCGAAAAATTTATTTTCATCTTCAGGGCCTATGAACATGTATAAATGTATATATTTAGAACATATTGTATATACATTTATACATGTTCATAGGCCCTGAAGATGAAAATAAATTTTTCGAAACGTTGGCCACTAGCGAAACACTGGTAAAGCTTATTTTATGATCCTCAACCAAAACCTTCCTTCATCTTAATATTCTATTGGATCAACACTACTTCAACTGAATAAAATAAAAGCTACAAAAAAAATTACTTTTTAGTAAAAAGTATTTATCTAATAAATATGTTTAGGTAGGTACACACAACAAAAAAAAAAAAACATTCATCTTAAGAACAAAATTATTTCTTCTAAACTCATTTTGTATGATATACTCTTGTTAACGAACTACAATAAAATAAAAGTTAATAAGTTATAAGTACCTACCTACCAAATACAACTGAATAAATATTTTTAATGCAAATAATACTTCAATCGAAAGTATCAAAATAAAAAGAGTTTTCTCTAAAACTAAAAAAAAGGCGGAGCGCGAAGACAGTTGCACCGCATTTCAGCGCGAAACCTCCTGAATGTAGTTTCAGTTTCGGCCGGATGGGCAGCCGAAACATAAACTAAGCCGAAACCAGTTTTTTTGCCGAAACCGAAAATTCGATCGGACACTAATCTATTTAGATCAAATAATATATAAAAATCTGACTCAAACTAATAGTTTTGAGCAAATTCTACCAGATTTGTTTCTGAACTAATAGTTTTGAGCGAATTGTATCAGGTGTCGCTACTTGGTACTAAAACAGTTTGTTTGCTTTTGAACTAATAGCTTTAAACAAATTCTATCAGATGTCGCTGCATGTTACTAAAAAGTTTTTTTAGAAAATACCGTAATTTCGTACAAAATATTTAATAAAAACTATCCTATAGCGTAAGTTGGAGTAAGCAAGACACATTTAAAAAATGTCATTAAAATCGGTCAGTGGTTTTTTCGGAGATTAGTGCGGACGAACATCGCGAAACGAGATTTTTATATTATATATTATAAAGATTTTGTTTTTAATCCGGCACACAGTATAATAATTTATAACGTAATGTTAGCAGTTAGCCAGTACAATGAGTTAACATATTATATCCAGATACATTCATTATTACAGCAATACACCTACTACAGTATATTCGTGAGCATGTTTCATTGTGACATTTTCTATTACGCGATGTAACGCATATTTATGTTGTTTGTACACGATAGCGTCATGACATGTGTAAAATTTTGATCTAAATATCACAGATTACATTAAGGCTACATGTCAAAACTTCAAACATAAAACAGATGTGATCTGTTTTGTTTGTTTTTTTTTTGCAATTATTTAGCATCAGTATTATTCATACCGAGATTATTTTCTAATGGCTAGTATTTAACGCGGCGACAAATTAATCTGAATTAGGGATTAAAAAAAAATTAAAGTGGGTAGCAAAAACAGTAGGTTTGGCAGCTGCTGAACAGGATACTATTAATTAAAAAGTAGCAGCTTAATAATCAGTTGTTGGCATCGAGTTTTTGTTTTGGTAACTGAATTATTGTTAAGCGGAAACTTGACGGCGCATAAAAAATAGCAAATAGGCATTCCTAAATGCTGTCATATTTTTAAAGTTATATTCAAATAATTAACAAAGAAACAACATTTAGAATCGTAATTTAATGAGCTCCCCCAAACGCCCTCGCCTTTTCACTGCGCAAGAAAAAACACCATCGCATCGACACGACCCCGTAATTGTTTTTTAAATAACTCCCCCTAAAAGCCCTCCCCTTTTCACTAGTTGTTATAATACAATCTTTGTGACCCTATACTGTTAATATTAATCGCCATGTCATTATTTATCATACCTCGCCTATGATTTCAATTGACTTGTTTTAATACCTTGCGTTTGAAGCTCATCTAATATAATTATTGCCAAAATATTTAATCGCTCTCAAGTTTTTTTTTTGTTGCAAATAGTTAGTCGCCTGGAAAATTATTTCCCTTTTCTAATATTAGTCTATAGAAATGTTATCTGCAGCTTTAACATAGAGCTGTAAAACAAAAAATTGAACATGAAGTAACATTTCTATTGGCCGGATGTAGAGTACAGAGTGGGCATTGAATCATGCGACGGTTATAGAGTATGATTTCATGTGGTCGTCAAATTTCGTTTTCGTCGCGGTCCCTGCCATATCGTTCATTAAGAAGCTTCGGGGTTTAAAACAATAATAACATATTGCCCTCTACCGGCGCTTATAGCCTTGGTGCTTATTTTTCCAAATAATAATTTAACTCAATATGTTTTTTTCAGCGCACAACATAAACAGTCTCTTTAACTGGATATAAAAATTTCGATAATAAAGGTTTCATTTAATTATCATAGTTATTTGAAAATGCTCATTTGACACAATGTTATAAGAGCATGAAAAATTGCGTACGGTAGGCGGTGCTGCCGTCACACACCCATTGAATAGAAGATACATGTAAAGCAACGTCTATATGAATGCGATAAAATCAGAAACTATTTAACCGATTTATATGTGTTACGGTCTATACCCGAATTCGGTCAATGATCGAAATAAATGCGCAAAACTTTTTCACCAACGAATATTGCCCAAACCCGAAATCTTACATTTAAACGAGTATTGAGTGTTATAAAATGAGCAAAACTAGTCTTGCACATTTTCAATTGGTCAAAACTAGTTCTGTCCATTTTTATATTAGAAACGGCACTGTTTTTCTACGTGGGACGGATGTTTATTGCATTGTTTCATTGCTTCGCCGCTTCATTAATCGAGCTCTACTCTAATGACTCACTCTCTATTTCCGAACCGCAGTATAGTTAGTTATAAACACGGTTGCGAGTTTAAATATTCTTTAAAATTCACTAATTAAAAATACTTAATCACAGCCTTAAAGGACAACCCGAAACATTAGTGTGTGTTTTATAACTTAATAATTTTAAATGAACGTTATAAAAATCTAATGAATTTAGAGTGCCATTATACCGTGTGCCTCTGTAAGCCATTTCTAACAATGAGATTATTTATACACATTTCTTATATAGTATTATATTGGTGAATTATCTATCTATATACAGGATGGGGAGTTTATTTTGAGACAAACTAATATCTCGGTTGGACTCGATTATTTTGAAAAAAGTTTCATACAAAAGTTGTCTAGTTTGAAGAGGGGCATCGTTTAGAGACAAATACCACCCCCACCCTCAACTCCTTGCAGAAATGAGGATGACTTTGACTTTTTTAATAGGAACACTTATTTTGTATCAAAAATTATGATTTTTCGAGAAAAAATATGCAACATTCGTCTGAAACTTTTTTTTACCTGATGCCTGCCTCAACCCCTAAAATGCATGTCATAAATCGGTTTCCTGAAACTCTAGTACATTTTTATACCTAAACAACGACCTTCCACAGAAAATTACGAGAGGTAAATGTTTGATTTGGGAAGGGTCATCGATTAAACATAAACAAACCACTAACGGGTCTTTTTCCTACCGTTATATAAAAACAGCTATTTTTTAGAAGAGTGTGCAAAAAAAATTTAATTTGCTTAAATACTTTGACACATTAAATCGTAGACAAAAGCATTTAATATAATTATAAAATATGTGTAGCAGTTCTTTCCATTTCACTTTAATATATTCTAGCGTGCAAAAGTCTGAGAAAAATGTCCAAAACGAATCATTAAAATAATTTGTAACAATCGTTATCATGACGTAATTAAAGATATTCACATGTTTCAATAATATGGACGTAATTGTTTTGTTTCAAATTACGTATTATCAGACAACCAGCTGTTTATTTTCCCAGAACCGTTGGTTATTAAATACTGGAAGGTGAGACAGTCTAAACAAAAAACAATAATTTAGTTAAATACACGTTATGTAACAAAAATAATGAAAAATGTTAGTATTCCAGATCACTGTTAAACAAAAAAAATAAGAAAATAAAATTATCGACCATTTTTTGTTAATATATTGTCTGAAAAATTGGTCGATATAATTTTATATATTTGGAGATTATCAGATGTTAATCAAAGATTTGAAAAGAAATAAGTGTTCTTTATATTCTATACCAGGGGTCGGCAACCTTTTGAGACGGAAGAGCCAAAAGTTACAAAAGCGATGCGGGTGAGACGCGAGTGGAAATGGCTGATAGATAGACATGGTACTCAATCATGGATCCATTGGACGATTTTTAATAAAATAATTATTTTTTGCGTATAGAACTGGACAGCCGCAAATTTACATCAAAAGAGCCTCAGGTTGCCGACCCCTGTTCTACACTAATGTATAAAAGAGCAAGTTTGTACCCAGAGGCAGATTGGCCCACCGGGTTTTTGGGAGTTAGGCCGATCGTCTATATTAGTTTATATCATTTTTGCTTACTAGAATTATTTGACTACTTTGTAAGATGTAAAATTATTAATGCTTTCTTTGCCTTTGCAAGCTCTCACAACCTTAAGTTATAATTTTTTATTGCGGTGAATGGGGGGGGGGGGTCAAACACTCACCTTGACGAAGCGGTAAAAATTAGCGCCAGCCCTCTGTAAAAAATGCTATTCATGTTGACGAGGCCGGAATAGTTGAACCCATCCGCCCCTGTAATTGTTCCTATATTTGACTTCAAAACTCGATAACCACTAAACTGAATTGAGACATTATTTCACTGTTTACCTCAAAAAAAGAGAACCCTTCAAAGATTACTTATTTGTGTCTGTATGTCTGTCACGTCAAATTTCTCAACACAAAAGTTTTGTATTAGCTAATAAGAAATAGATTTTTTTTTTATTTTTTGATAAATATAAAAAAAATTGTCATTAGTAAAAAAAGAAAAACTATCAATTTCAATACTCGGATTGTCTGGAGTCGAACCAGTAAGGTAGGTTCACTAAACTGCTCGGCCACATAATCCGCTTCGTTTAGGTATGTTATTCAGAGTATTATACTCAATAATAAGTATATAATATTACAATATTCAACAACTACATCTGAAATGTGATAATATCAACGACGTACGTGCTCTTGTTTTTGACGTGATAACGTCTTATAAATTGATGAAACACCGGCTGCATGCACGAAAAAGTGTAACGTTCCGAAATGTGTCACGTTCCGCCTGACAGCTACTAAAATTTAGGTTATGTATTATTAAATATGATATTCGAGCGGAATACGTTATCACGTAAAACTATCGTCCGTAAACCGACTTTACAGACAACCAATTTTTTTTCCTTGTCTAAACTATGTGATAATCTGAACATAAATACGTATGTGCGACTTTGTATTCTTTTGTTAGTCTTACGGAACCCTCAGTGCGCGAGTCAGACTCGCACTTGACCAGTTTTATTTTAAAATATTTTTATATATCTCAATTCAACGTGACTTTACCTACTATAATATCTTGCTGTACAAAACATAATACCGTATAAATTCTCTTGAGTTAAATATGCACAGAACACAGCTATTCTACAGGGAATTATGCACTGATTAAAGTTAATCAGAAGTTTAATTAAAACAGATCTGATCACGGGAATAGGTTCTGAATATACCTACTATGATAATCAACAAAATTATTAATCAAAAAGTTATACTCAAACTTATTATGTAACTAGTTTTTGTCGTTCACATATTTTTTATGTGTGAAAATGACTGCAGGACTTTTTTTTCGTTCGTCCAGTAGAGTTTTAATTATTCGGCATTAATGGAACCATCGCGATCGGATAAACGAAATTGTCACATAGCATGGAAACAGAAGTTCACCCTAAACTATTTTGAAATATACTAGTGGCCCAGTCCGGTTTCACCCGAATTTGTAGATTGCCTCAATTTTTTCGTCAAATTACGTGGCAAAATTGGTCTTCACGAAAAGCGCTTATATTTTAACGCGACGATATATAGCCTATGTTCATCCTGAAGGTCCATTCTAAATATTGGTGAAAAATTATTGAAATCAGATGAGTAGTTTTGGAGATTACCTCCAAACTTACTTTATAATCTTAGTATAGATACAATAGTATCTATATTTTGCAACTAGTGCTGAAAACGAGCGATAAAATATTTTCTGCAAAACTCCCTACGTAAAAATTAAAAAGTTGGTTTAAATTAAATACATATTCAAACCAGCTTAATAAGACCCTTAATTCACTTTTTTCCGAGTCCAGATAATGACAATAATTTAACATCTGTACTAAATATCTATAATACTATAAATAATCATTCAGTCTGCGCCTATGTTTCAAAAATTGTGTAAATCCGTCCCCGTGCAGCTGGTTTAGCCAAAACTTTTAGGTGTTACAAACTTACAATAAAAACGTAATTTTTAGTCTCGAAACAACTCCTTCTTTTTTTTATTCGGATCCAACATTTTTTTCAACTCCTAAATGCGTATCTAAATTCAGTTTTTTTATTTATTGTAGATTGTAGATGCTCGACAACTAAGACGCGGAGGTGGGATTTAAACCCACAAAAGTTTGAGCCAAAGGTCAGTTTGCTAATCGTTACACCAGACTGTTCCCCAAACTTAGATTTAACAATTCCCGAACACCCTGAATGTAATTCACTTTGTGCAGTCGAAGTGCCTTTAACACGTAGTTCACCGTTGTCGAGTGTCTATAATTTATCTATCCAACATATATTAAACATTTATGATTGTACGTTCAAAGCGCGGTCTTGCAGACATGGTTGTAATTTGATCGACTTCATGCAATCCTCTCTCTAATCATCAGTAGAGAGAGAAATTCCTGTTACGTAAGCCCCGAGTTCATAGTGGCGACGATTTGCTAATCTCATACAGAGGATATCGATCACACACTACACACGTTGCAAGAACATTGATGCCATATTAGGGATTTGGTTGTGAGGAAATTTTTAATAGAAAAGGATTTTTATATGTATAATAATACAGGACGTCGCAGCATAACTTCCTTTTATCAAAACTTAATAGAACCCATTGAATGAAACAGAACATGTTTGTTTTTTATAACGTAGGCACTTACCTAAAATAAATCAGGTAGGTGACGTCGCCCATACACTGAATAAATCGATTTCTGGCGTTTATCATGATTCTTGCCAGCATATCAGGTGTTTTCCTGGCAATTTCTTCCTGGATGTTGGTCTTCAAATCTTGTCGGGTCCTTGGACGGTTCACATAAACAAGGGATTTCAAAAAACCCCACAGAAAAAAATCACAAGGGGCAAATCGGGAGAGCGGGCCGGCCACTCTAAATCGCCCCTAATTGAGATGAGATGCTCTGGGAAGTGTTCCCTCAAAACTCCCTCCTGTACAATCTTCATCTTGTATGGATGGAAATGGAGATAATCATGAAGACTTCTCCTCAAAGAACGATCGGAAAGTTCAAGGGCACACGCATGTTTGCGCGGCGAACGCCGTGGAGATCGCAACATTGAAGCACTCACTGCCTCATTGTTCTCAGATGATCTAATGGGACGAAGGACACCACGCTTGCAAGGTGTCTGAACGAAGTGACCCACATAACAATTGATTTCCGGTCCGGGACGGAGGCCAACGAGGCTTAATTAAAGCGATTTCGAAAGGCGCACTGGGTTGTGATCACAGAACATCCGTTCAAAAAGTAGGCCTCAACGACAAACGCACTCCATTGTTTCAACGCATGATGGTGACTGAACTGTGTCGGGACAAAACTTTATAGTTCTGCCTCTCGAACGACACCGAAACAATATCAACCGACTAAATGGCGCGCATTTTTAAAAAGGAAGTTAAGCTGCCGCACCCTGTATTAAGGTTGCACTATATTCAATCCTTATTTTTCCCGATTCGATGTCGACCGATGACAGCCGATATCGGAAAAAATGTAGATGTCTACATTGGAAAGGGAAGCCCGATTTCCTTTCTAATGTAGACACCTACAATAATCACGGTGTTCTCTTTTTTTTTTCGATGTCGAGCGACACAAGATCAGGAGAAATACGAATCCAATAGGTGGTACCTTACATACATAAACAGCGACACAACTGTCGAATGTATGACCTTTTAGCCGACTCGAACATACGTAGGTACCGAAGTGAAGACATTTTTTTTTGTCCATTCAGATGAAAAACTGTTAAGTGATCGATGAATTTCGATTTTTCATTTGTGCATAACATCAGTTACAAGTAACACTTCAAAGTATTTTAGGAATTTCTTGGGCACATATCATTTTACTTCTCACATTTAAATCTGGCAACGTTGGGAGAACTGTTCCGTTTGTTTTGTAACGAAAACCACACAAGAATTTCTAATAGTCTTGTCCCAGTCTTAGAGAAATCAAAACACTAATTCCACCATTCGAGATCCATCCAACTGAAAACATACAGCATGATCGAATAATGTAATTATATCATTTGTATCCTGCGGCTTCATTCGCGTTGGTCTTGATGAGAGTCTGATCTTGAAAAATAGCATGTACTTTAAATATTGCTAGCACTCAATATTTGTTCAGGTGTCGTCATGAGATGCTACCAGCCGGTACAGACAGATAAAAAAAAATTTTAGTAACACGTTCTAATATCCATGTATCATACGAAATACCACGAAATCCCGAAAAACTTGCTGTAAAAAAATTAAGTCTTTAAAATTAAACTCACAACTGGTAAAAAAAACACTACCCAAAAGATTATGATTATTATATAAATATTTAAGAATTTCTGACAACCAAATGACCACTTAGCTTCCATTAAGGATAGTAAGCTGAAAGTATATAATAAAAATTGATGGGACAGTAAATAAAAATCAAAATAACCGGGGAATAAAACTTTCAAAGGATATTTGGTATAAGTCATGGATTTTCTAAACTCTGCTGATCTTTGACATACGCCCATCCCCTGCTTCGTAATCTAGATATAAAAACCCAATGAAAAATTCTAAATGTCCGATCTCAATTATCTAAAAAAAGATGACAATATTATTATAAACACATCAAGAATTATTTCGACGCGATTGGGATAAAGTAGGGAAGGTCGAGTATAGGAGCACACGATCCTGTATTAAGAACCACTTCTACAATTGTCTAAGAAACCATGGAAAACTTCTAATAGCCGATTCAGACATTACCGTTTCTCGGTGGATACCAAAAGAAAAAAAAACTCCTACGGCTAAGATTCAAACTTGGCATGTCGAAATTCGAGGCCAATATTTGACTCGATTGGTCAATTCTAAGACATCTTAAATTGTCGAGCGCCTATAATATGCTGTCTCTAAATAATGTAAAACTTCTTAGATCCCACAGTATACAGATTTAATCTAAACTAAGCCAGTGTGTTCTGGACCGCAGTTAATTATGTCAGACGATAGTCAATCCATGTTCTCTGTACAAACGTTTAGATCTGATCTTCTGAGCTGGAAAACCTGGCAAATGAAAATTGACTGCACACACAAATAATCTCGGTACAATTCTGATCGATAGTTACAGACAGGGCTTCTCTCTAATTTGTTTATTAATTCGCGTCTCCACAGAACAGAAATTTATTTAGAAGGAAGGAAATTACTAATTTATAAGACACTAGTAACTAGACATACCAGATCGAAATTCGACGGAGCGACGATATTTGGATTTTGGAAAGTTTATCTCAGAAATCATTATTGTAATTGTTCATATCGCTATTCTGAGATTTTTTGAGTTGAGGCTTTTACGATTTATACATTTATAGTGCTGATTTTGTTTATTCTTTGTAATACAAAATAAAATGAATTTAAGTGAAAAGTGGTGTAAAATTGAAAATTATAAAATATCGTCTCATATGATTCGCAAATATGCTGGAAATCATAAAAAACACAGTCAGCGGAAAATTCACATCGAGAGGAAAGCACTAAGCCTAAAAACTCCAGTGTCGAGCGATATCGAGAGCTACGGTAGCGTCGAAAAAAGAACGAAAAAAAAACAAACATCTACGGATCATGTGCAGGCGATACAGAAAACAGTAATACTCGACGTTTTCACGGCAAATTTACCCGAACTGCACCTTCTTTATTTTTCTTACTTTGATGTTTTGTCATCTGCACTGCATTGCAGTAGCAAATATGCATCGGAGATTTCCTCAAAGAATCTATTAAGAGTGGAGAGCGTAACGTTAATGATAGGTTATCCGTTACATCAAAAGATGGCTCTTGATCGCCGGCGTTTGTGCAGCAGCAAAAAAGCTTTAAGTTTCATTTTGTCGTCGCCTTGTTAAGGAACAAGCTGTTATGAGAACGTGGAGGTAGATAGAATAAAAACAAAACTGTGCACAGCCAACGTTGGTTGTTAGGTATAGGAAAAGCAGAAGGACTGACGTCACACTGTGCTAATGGCATTATAATGTGGTTCAGACAACCAATCTTCCAGTTTCAACGATAGGAAGAAGAACGGAAAAATTGCTGCGTGTAGCAATAGTAGTAAAGACCAATTCACCAACGACCGTGAGCAGAGGTGCACAAAATTGGGGGCGCAGAGAAGAATTTCAGGCGGGCGCAGAGAAATCGAAAGATCGTTTTCTCATTAAAAATTATTCAGATATCACTGTTTATAGAATTTATTTGTATTACGAATTATTTTATGTATCAAGGGACTGCAAATCAAATTTATTTAATGACTAGCTGTCCCGCCCGGTTTCACCCGGGTGCAAAAGAACGAATGGGGAAAAGAGGGGCATGAGTACGCACATTCATCTTAGTTTACCGAGATGAATGTTGTGTCCAAATTGTTTGCAGTTTTCGGCAGTTCCCTGCTTTGTTACTTATTTAAACTCAAACCTCTATTTTTGATGAAAATATTTACATGTGTCATCTAGTGTCGAATAGATATAAATGTAAAGAGATGTATACTGCAAGCAGAAGAAACAACACAACTTAACCGTCAATAGACGGTTCTAAGTACTTTCACGTTTTGCTAAAAAATACAATTTTAAAAAGCAGAATTTATACTTTTTTTAATGAGGAAGCAGCATGAGTCGGCCGATATTTGTTGAAATTAGTTTCAAACTGATCGCGTGCGACCGTGTTTGCAGATCGAGAAACAAATTCAGTTGCATCGTTACATGTTGTTACGAAATTTTCTTCTGAATGTAAGATAGGAGCAATTAAACTTACCAATTCAGTTTCAGTCGCGCTCATGTGCGGTCAATCGATTGCATAATAGTCGCACCCTGAACTAGTTTGATTGCGAAACAATCAACCAGTGTGCGGAAGGCCTAACTGTTTATATTCTGAAATGGTAAATGTTTTCACCGTTTTTTTTCCTTCAATGTAGAAACGTTTTTTTTTGTCAAATAAGTTTTCGAAGGCGCGACTAAAAATGGTGTAGATTATTGATTAATTATAATAGACGGGCGACAAGCGAGGTAAATAACGCACAAGTAGATATAGAAATAATTATTTTTTCATTAATATTTCGATATTAAAAAAACTGAATTCTGTTATAATCTAATTTTTATATGTTTTTATATTTTTAGCTCAATTCTGAAGAAAATCCAAACCCGGATCGAAACGTTAATTAATTGCACTATAATTATATAATTTCTCAATATATTTTATGTTAATAAATTAATTTAGAGTAATCAGACGTTAATCAAAGATTTGATTAGAAGGTCTAGAATATGAAAAAATTCATTGTTTGCCCGCTCTCAAATCCGGCATTAATATTTTCATAATAAATACGGAACTATATTTGACTAATGTAGACTCATCAAAAAAAAAAAAAAAAAATACGCTCCAGATAGAACACGGTTGAGAAACGCTAGCCTAATATTATACCGCAAAGCTCACCTGTCCGTTGTATAAAAACTTACCCCACGCATTCGCAAAAAGTTCACAGGTGATTTGCGGTTTGGTTTATGTAGTAGATACGGTTCCAACATAACAAAACTAATATAATGGAAATACAATTTACATAGGGTTCCATTTCCGACCAACTTTATTTACAGCAGCATAATCATGATAAATTAGGTATAAAGTAGACAGAGCGAGGTTGTGCTTTTATAATGCGATTATAGTGGAATTATTCGACATTAACTTGTTAACACAAAATCTTTTTACTATCTGCATGTAATGTACGTTTCAGAACTTCGACGAATGGACAGCAACGAATTAAAACCGTGCGATATGCTTGTTGTGTTTACATTTATTTGATAGATAAATAGATAGATTTTATTTAGCACATAATAGTACACGTTGTACACGTGACGTCAAAACACATCTATACTAATATATAAAGCTGAAGAGTTTGTTTGTTTGTTTGGTTGAACGCACTAATCTCAGGAACTACTGGTTCAAATTGAAAAATTTTTTTTGTTGGATAGCCCATTTATCGAGGAAGGTTATAGGCTATATAATATCACGCTACGACCAATAAGAGGGGAGCATCAATGAAAAATGTTGCAAAATGTATCTCAAAAATAAGCTTCTATTGAGGTGAAATCCCGTAACTAAATATAGCAATATTATCGTTGCGCATTCAGAAGCCCGGTTGGCTCAGTTGGTAGAGCATGCGACTGTTAATATCCGGGTCGTGGGTTCGTGCCCCACGTTGGGCGAATTTTTTTTTTTCCTTTTTATTTTCTACATTGCTTTCTTCTAAGGCTTACTTTTAAACTTATTTTAATTTTATTTAAAACTAATTAAAATTAATCTAATTAACAGCTCATTTGTAAACTGTTATAACTATAGGTACCTATATAAAAATAATTTTCCTATAGTGTTTTCCCATTAAATATTTATTATATTTTATTAATTACAGTAATTATTGATTTAAAAAAAATGTATTACCTAGGTACTTAAAAAAAGTCTAAACACTGCTTTTTATCGACAAAAACTTTAAAACGGTAACTCCGATCATCATAAAATTTGGACAACTAAAATGAATGTGCGTACTCATGTCCCTCCCTTCCCCATTCTTTCTTTTGCACCCGGGTGAAACCGGGCGGGACCGCTATTAAAAAATATAAACATTCCAAGTAGATTAGAGAATATTGTTTTTTTTTTAAATTGATAGTTAAAAAATTCATCAATGTTATAAAAACATTTTGCAGTTAAAAATTATTTCAATTTTTTTAAATTTTTTTTTAATTTAAAATTTTGATATCAAGAGGTATTTTATTATAATTTTTTTTTAATTTTAAATAAAGGAAACGTAAATTTTTTGTACAGTGGCTAATTTATGCAGTGGTTATAATGGTAACGAATTTTAAAATAAGCTGCACACATAATATAATTTATTAGTCCACGGCCCACGCTAAAGCAGTCGCGGTTACAGCTAATAAATAATAGTAAATCGAATGGAATGAAAACACACGTTGACATTGCATAATATGTCTTGACTAGTAAGAGCCACCTTATTAAAGGACAGGCGCAGTACATTGATCTTTTGATCTGTTTGTGACGAAATTCACGTCATCTCGATGGATCTGTGTTTACAGATTCGATAAGAAACACAGCCTGAATACAAATTATTTTTTCTAAAGGAATCACCGAATCATCACTCAATCTTTCCATAATATATCAGTTGGTACACATAAAATGGTGTATCAGAAAGTAATCGACAAAATTGAACAGATTTTTTTTGTAACCTTAATATCAAATTCTCTACATCCACGTGTACCAAAGTTCATTGAAATTGAATTAGTTTAAGAGTAAATATGGCAAACAAACAAAGAGAAAACATCTGAAAATTAACTATTTATCATTCCAAATGTCTAAAAATGTTTTAATTTCTTTTAAAAATGTTACTTATACAGAAGTTCTCATTTACGCTTAAAAAAAAACTATTTTAAACTAAGAATTCGAAAATCACAGACAAGACACTTCAATTTTGATATAAACGTGTTCAACAAATTACATTTTCTGATTTTTTCTTGATCTTTACGAAATGCAAGCAAAAAGCCGGACTGCGTCATTTAATTAAATGACGGATGATATTTTGAAGTGAATACTTCTTTTGCAACTCCAGACGCGTTACTCACCCGCCCCCCCACTTTCCATGATAGGTAGACGTGGGGTAAGGGAAAACTGTTCACCGTAGCAATATCGAGTAGTGCAACGGAAAACCACACCCATCTCTCACAACGTCAACATTCACTCTCGCTTTTCTACGTCATTTAACTAATTTGGTGTAAGAAATATTCACTTCAGCCGTATGCAACACATACGTACCTATTTATCGTGTTATGGCCATAATCACCGAACGTAAGTAGTTATTTATTCGGTTAATTTGTTCTTCAAGTAACTATTCCTCCGAATAAATAGCGATAATTCAATTTACCAACCACAATTACGTTTACTGCGAGTATAAATCTATTCTGTCTTACTTCCAGGGTGTAGATATTTATTCGCCTGATAAAATAATAATGGCCACCACATAGACCATAATAACTAACCTATAGACGTGGAGTATATCTACAGTTTGTTCTTGTGAATTTATTTGTGTTGTTTATTAACCTTTTGTGAAGTATATATAGTTGTAAAACATTAAAGTTAGTGGAAGTTTTGTGTGCAATTGGGTTAGGATAAAACATTGTTATTTTGTGAATTTTTTTCCATCGGACGGATTTTTGGGTAAACGTCAAAATATTCAACAAAAAGAGCAAGGAGTACAGCGCAGTGTAAAGTTATTCTTTAACTAACTTTTCTACCTGTTATTTTGCTTGGTGAATAGAAAGAAAATTTTATTCTAACGAATAAATTTGTTCCACGATTAATAACTTCTAACTTTAATAGTGTTCGGTGAATATGGGCATTAATGTGTACAAAATAAAGATTCCAAATGTTACTACGCAAATGAGAAGAGCTTTTTTCAGTGAATAGGGAAAAGGTAGGCGAAAAGAGAGGAAGATAAAAATGTCAAATTTAAAAATAGATAAAAAGTCTAGCGGATAGATGGATGTTAAGAGGAGGTAAGAAAACATCTGTATGTGTACTTTGAAGATAGGTGCAAAAGATAGGTGTATATCCCATTGCGCTAGCAAAATAGCCCATCGTACCACCGTCTATCTTAACTCCAGGAGCTATAGATAGTGTCTGTGTAACAGCTATACATGACTGTGTTCAAACCAGAAGTATCTCACTATTTTTTACGTTCTAATAACACAGTACAACAACGAAACTAGATTTTAACGAGGAAGAGAGACATATTGTAAACTATAGACGTTTAACAACTAAACAACGCATGAACAAACTGCATGCGCCAAGGGTTTCGTACAGCATTTCCAAAAGAAAAATTGACGTATAAAATAAATTTAAAAAATCCAGCCAATTGGGCGAAGGGACCATTCTAACTTGAAAATGTTGATAATTGATAATATAGATAATATAATAAAGAAAATCAAATTTCTGATATTACATGAGTTCTCACGCGGGTAATGCTATTCGTTGCCATGGTTACCTACATAATATGTTCGACCTCATGTAAAAATTAATCAAAGCATGCTTAACTAGTTTATTTCTGACAGATCTACAAAACAAAAGAACAGCTGATTTTTTTTTATTTTCAATATATTTCCGAAAGTAAAAAGTTTAGAAAAAAATGTTTTAACAAAACTTTCGGATAAATAAATAGAATAACAAGCTGCTAGGAAAAGTATACCATTATTATAGAAAAAAACACCGTTATAGCATATATCTCTTCTGCGCATGCGCCGATATTCGCCGAAAACAATAGGGCTCTTTATATTTGCATACCAAAATTTGGTTTCAATCCGCTCATCCGTTTGATCTGTATTATGCTCACAAACAAACAGACTAACGAACAGACGCACAGTTTTTCCAAAAATATGTTTTTTGGATTCGGAGGACCTCAAAGCGTAAAGATATTGTAAAATTTTTAAAAGTGATTTTTAACCTAAACTAATACCATTCCCCAATCGTGGGTTGAAATGGTAAAACAAGCTGTGGAGGTCGTGTAATATAGGACTCTACAAGTGCGATACTTGAAAAAATGCTTTTTGCGACTACAGTTTGAAATTTACCTGAAGCAGTTTATATACAATCTGAGTGAATAGTCACCTTAATTTAATCATCTCTGCTTGCTAATTGTTGATTTTAGGATCAAAGGTGATTTCGCTGCTTTTAACGAGACAACAACAAAGAACCGGGATTTCAACGAAAAAAATATCGTGAACGCTTCTAAATTTAAACTCATCATCTGCATCTGTTAATTTTAGGATGGGAAAAGTAGATTTACGTAGTTTATGTCACACTAAATGCTTACATTTGGAGAGTGCTACTTCAAAAACCTATAAACAAGATTCAAGTGAGCTTTATAGTAATTTTTTAATTAATGTTTTCTGACATTTAATCAATGTCTGTAATTTCACAACTATCAAAAATTAACTTTCGTAGATTTTGGTTCGGCAGCGAAAAAAGACCAGGTTAATAAACAAATTAATTATTTATATATTGCACGTCATAATTGATAAATAAATAGTTCTCACGTACCTTTTATGTTATGCTATTTATATAATGGTTTACAAATCTGAATTTGATTGTATACACTATACAGTATGTAAACACGTAAGGTGCACATAGGGAAATTAGCATTGGGAAAAAATACTTGGATCAGAGTTAGCCATGACTGCATTAATTGTTATTTCTATTGAATTATCATGGTAATCTTGAGGATTTCTATTTTATTTTGATTTAATTTTATTTTACTTGGCTTTTTTAATAATAAAAAGCTCTTATAAATCATTATTTTAATTTTTTGTACAAAAATAAAACAAAAAAACAACTTCATCTGTTTGAAAACATTTCATTCAAAAATTGTCTGACTGGTATGACGTATGCGCGTTGGTAAATCAGTGACCCAGTCTTTAGGTTCAACACGAATAGGCGGAGATATTTGATCTCGCAGCATATTTAAGTATTTTTGGGAAATAAAAAAAGTTCGATTATGTTGTAATCATTTGAATATTTTCTTCGGTAGTACACATTCATTTTGCAAAAGAATATTATCTGTTAAATTGAAAAACAAGATTTCAAAGCTCACTCTGATCCAGTCATTTTTTCCCAATGTTAATTTCCCTATGTGCACTTACATACTGTATATAAATTTCCTTATTACGTTTTTTTTGACACATCATGGCCAATTAAAATTTTTGACTTATCACCATAGAAACATGTCGCGATTTCCATAAAAAGTAAGTTCAATAATTCTCTATTACCCACTAGCGGCGCTTTGTGCACACAGCCTATTAGACAAATCGTATTTCGGTTATAAAACTGAAAGGTCTTCAAAGTAGCTTTTTACGAACCTTCCATGATGATCCTTTATTCCCCCCCTGATTCCATCCTGATGAGTATATCGCACTTTCTGCAAGTAGCTATAGGTACCTCTATACGGTAGCTATCACTATGTGTCTATCCACATGTGAAACAGCGCCCTTTGACTTTACGTCGCATAAATTTTTCAAGATTCACCGGGGACATTCCGATATTTTAGCTCAAGGGAAACACACAGTTTTTATCCACTTCAATGTGGTAAACATTTTTCTTTCTTTGAAGTCTTCACCGACATGATTTAAATGCACGTTCCATTTGTGTCTTCAGAATCGTTTAACTAATCTACTCACTTTTAAAAATGATATGTATTGCTAGTGACGCGACTAAAATAACAGGAACGGTTATTTTGAACATGATTTTAATTAGAGAATATTTATTTTTTACTCCCAAAATTCGGATTCTTATAAAAATACGAAGTAGATTTTCTCGAAAATGACGCATTTCCGGCACCCAACTGATAGAGAGGTTAAATAATTCCAAATTAGTCATAGTTTCTTCTCCAGAGAGGAATACGAGCAATTACCGGTTTCCCTGTATGTATGCAAACAATCTAAACAGCTACGTTAAAAATAGTGATGTGCCGGATATCCGTATCCGAGGGAGAAGAAAGATCCGTATCCGTTAGTTTTTGACGGATCTTTTGCCTTATTAATTTTCAATTCATAGATGAAATTTTATATAATATATAGGTGATTACGTAATAATGAAAACATGTTAAATTCCATTCAGATTATTTTTTATTTTTTTTAAATCGTATTTGGCACCTTTATATTGCAAACATTTATCGTAGTGAGTACCATATACTAATAGTACATAACTCAAAGGTACTAAATCAACTATCTTTATAATGAGATATTGCACATCGATCTTTGGAAAGAGACAATCTGTTATGAGAGTTAACTCTTAAAGAGGTCAATAACTATTTCCCATAACAGATAGTCTCTTTCCAAAGGTCGATGTGCAATATTTGCCGCCGCGTACTCTAAGAAAGTTAAGATCCGTATCCGTATCCGCGGATCTTGAAACCAAAAATCCGTATTCAGATCCGTATCCGCGGATATACATTTTTAACGATCCGGCACATCACTAATTAAAAATATAAAAAAGCATTCCTCATTATTTGAACGATTTTCAGTGTAGGTATGTGATTTAAAATATATTTGTGGTTTAAAGAAGCGATTTTCTCAAATAATATTCTTTACCTTAGACTTATTAAGTTTGAGAACTTAAGCTTACAATTTATCTGTGAAAACGTCATATTATATTGATTTATTCTTAAAGCGTTCGGAACTTTTCCGGCATCCTTTAGACGAAAGCGGGTGAAAGCTAGCGGCACATCGCATCCCGAGAGATTCGAAAACAATAAATTTAAGGAGTAATTTTCAACTTGTGTGCGAAACCAAGATTATGCGTTTAAGCATTTTAGAAAAAAAATAAATCCATACCTACCAATAAATCATATTATGTACTTGCAAAAAAACGGAGAATTGCAGATTAATATAGATGCTAATTGACAGGAGGTAATTTGCTTCAGAAAAAAAAGGAGTTATTGCGATGAATTTTATTAGAGCACCGTATGATTGATTGTGTTAAAAAATGTCATTTTAAATAAAAAATTCTGTGAGTTCTATTGTCATTTGTTATCTTTACATAACCGTTTAGTAAATCTATATACCGGGTGTTTTTTTTAAACTTTGGACGTTTTTTATCATGGAATTTTTTTTTGTGAAAATGAACATCTTGTCTGATTTTTTTTTAATTTAGCTTGTAGTTTTTTTTTTCCTAATCGCTAATAATGATTTTCTTTATGAGCGTTTTGATAAAATTTCACAAAAAACAATATCCAACCATAAAAAGTGGTGGTTCCCGTTTAAAAAACAAAGGTTACCCCTTTCACATGCTAAGATTAATAACTACGCCACTTTGGCATTTGTGATTGAGGATTAGAACCTAAAACTTCCGATTAGCAGCCAAGTGTGTAGTTTTTGCACGTCATTTATTTGATTCGGCGATTTTTAAATAGTTTTTAGTCGGAGTCATTGGACGCAATTTCTTGTGACGATAACTGCACCAAAATCGACGCCATAACTGATCAGATACAATGTATGTGCATAAATATGTACAGCGTGTCGTAAAACTGACAAAAACAAATGGTTGCACATTATACATAAGGCGAACAGAACAATCTAAGGTCTAATAAAGACTTGACAAGATCAAGGTTGTCACTTAGACTGTGCTAGATAAATAGAGCTGTCTCTTTTCCGGCGTACAATTCAACCGTTTGCACCTATGAGCAATATAAATTCAACTATTATGGCACAGGTAGACTTTTGCTATCTTTAACAGAAGCCGGACAATAACGTACAGACCTGACTAAACTAAACACGCGGGGTCACAGACTGCATAAGAAAATATTCGAGAAAAGCGTTAATGATTTATTTATTAAACGAACAGTAATAATTATTTTTCATAGCACTACACACCTGTAAATATGAATAATTAATTACTGTTTGTTTCTTGTTTAACCTTACAACAATTTTATACAAATTTATGTATACAGAAAAAATGGAGATTTCACAAATGTAAAAAAATGCCACTTAAAAAAAGTGCATGTACACTTTCGGTTGAGTTTGAAGTACAAAAAAATTAACCTCAGGAATTTCTGATAGTCAATTTCGAGCTGAGTAAAAAGCTATTCCATTTTTTTTTTTGTTTCTGGTAGCATACAGGAATTATTCACTGTTACCACTATCGGTGAACACACTGTATATGGTCAAATTAATTGCCATAATGTGTCTCCGGAACGCAAAAAATATAAATTTAATAAAAAATATAAAAATCTGCTTAGTTCTTAATCTGCAAAGTTCTTAATTTATATAACAGAGAGAAGGAGAGAATCCAAAATCACCTAAAATGTGCTTACGTAATAATTGAACGTATGCTAGCACACTTAAATCAAGCTTAAATAAATAATGTTGCTCACGACTGCAGCTGCAGTCGAATTGAAACAAGCCAGTCAGTAGTCACCAATGAAATGTGTGTACTATTAAGTTGGCATCTCCATAGGTAGGTATGTATGTAAAGGGCACTCTACCTAGGTATGTACCCACCTTATATATCTACGATAATTATGACTAAGTGGTGTATGTCGGATTTTTTTTTTTAAACAAAGATAACACTTTATTTACTTTAACTATAGGCAAAACGGAATTTCGACACAAATTATCTATCTATATAATATATATAAAATTCTCGTGTCACAATTTTGGCCGCGCTAATCTCCGAAACCAATGAACCGATTTTAATGAAATGTTGTAAATGTGTCTTGCTTGGTGCAACTTACATTATAGAATAGTTTTTATTAAATATTTTGCACAAAATTACGGTGTTTTCTCAAAAAACTGTTTTAGTAGCATGTAACGACATCTGATTGAATTTACTCAAAGCTATTAGTTCAGAAACAAATGAAAAAAAAACTGTCTTAGTGCCAAGTAGCGACATCTGTGAGAATTCGCTCAGATGCCGGGCCGCAAACGAAAAACATTTTGCAAACTTATGTCTATCGCATCCGGGTGAACCGGGACGGGCCGCTAGTAAATATATATAAAAAGCTCTTTTTGAGAAGTAAGGGTCTGCGATTTTCTTATTTTCACTTATTTAGAAGAGGGTTTGATTCAGAATCAACAAAAATGTATGTATTTATTTAAGTAGCCCCTAACTCTAAATAAGGTGTTTTGAGAAAGTTAATAATTTTTTTCAGAAGTGGGATGATTCAATTGTATAGAAACAAAACATGTTTAAATGACACTAAACCGATTCAAATTTTAAAAATATCACATGGGACCTATCCATAAAGAATCTGAGCTCAACGTCGTCGAAAGCCACTAAAAAGTAAAAATAAAAATCTTCTTTAAAAAATTGTACCCCCTTAAAAACAGACACTAAAAAGCGTAAAGTAATAAAGCTTTGAGGGCGGAGCCAATTTAATTACTATAACACTTTATGTACTTTTGTACTTCTATTAAGCGGGCGCCAACCTCAAAACTTTATTACTTGACGCTTTTTAGTGTCTGTTTTTAAGGAGATTCAGTTTTTTTACAGTTTTTCTATTTTTTACATTTTTGGTGACTTTACATTATATCTTTTAGAGGGGATATTAATCTTAATATTGTAATACTAAACAAGAAAAAACTGCAGCACCGATTTAAGTAAAATTTACGTAAGATCGCCCTTAAGGTGTGCCTTATTAGACAGAAAAATAATCATCAAAATTTGATAAATTCTGAACATGAAGTCATAAATAAAAATATCGTTTTTTGAAGTCAATTAAAAACGACTGGACCGATAAAATAAAAATTATGGAGTACCAATCCATGAACATTCTGAATCATGTATGTCGAATTGATAAACTCTTTTATTTTTTGGAGACCGGTTAAAAATACATGTCGAATTGATAACCTCTTTTATTTTTTAAAGTCGGTTACAATACAAGTCGAATACTCTCTGTTATTAAATCGGTTAAAAATTAAAATAAACTAGTGTGACCTGTGCGAATTATTGGCACTAAATAAGTATAATAATTATCACTTTACAAAATTATTTTTTAAATATAATTGCAGGTATTCAATTCGTTTCAAATTTTGCACACTGCTTATAACGTTCTTCTTTTTGTTGAATTACAATATGAAGCTCAGATGACAGATAGAAGAAATATTTTACTAAAATTGTCATATAGAGGCGCAAGTAGCAAAAGCGTTGAGCTAAGCCGTCAGATGACATCATGCAGCATTGCTGTGACGTTGTTCAGCGTTGCTCGCTGTTTCAAAATTAAACCCGTCAGATGGCAGTATGCAGTATTGTGTCTGTTGTATTACAATATGAAGGTCAGATGGCAGATCGAAGTGTTGACGTTGTTTCAAAATTAAAGACGTCAGATGGCAGACGTTGTTCAGCGTTGCTGTATTTTAATTAATTTATAAAAACAAAAGCAATAATAATTTTTTTAGTTGTCGATGTCAGTAGAGCAAGCAATTATCTGTAAAATGATATATAATTTATGTGGAGAAATTGTGAGTTTCTTTCTAAAAAGAGAGGCAAACATCTTTAACCTTAGCGTATTAATATATATGATGATTCTATTGGTACGTAGATGTGGAAAAGTTACGAATAATTACAAACAATGCGACATAAATTATTTCGTCTTGTGACCGCCAGATATGCAATGCACGCGGCAATCAACATACCTGTACGCTGTACACTGTACAGTCGTACAAACCGCGAAAGATTTGCCTGGCTTTTGGTTAAAGTCTGGCTCTGACCGAATAGGTACACCAAACGTACACAACACAACATACAAATGGACACATCGGAACGTAATAGGCATAAAAAAATCGTATCAAGGGTAACGTTGAAAGTTGAAACATGTTTTATGAATACATAAAATGATATAATACCATTGGGTTTCGAGCTGACTTTGATTTTCACATATTTTAACATATCAATGTCGCGTTATGAACTACGCGAGAACAAATAACGAAAATTATGTTGATAACTAGCGGTCCGTCCCGATTTCACCCGGGTGCAAAAGAACGAATGGGGGGAGAGACATGGCACGTTCATCTTCGTTTACCGAGATGAATGTTGTGTCCAAATTTCATGATGATCGGAGTAAGGGTTCAAAAGTTTTTGTCGAACGGACAAATTTTGATTTACTGATGCTCCGCTCCTAGCTATCATATAGCCTTCCTCGATAAATGGACTATCCAACAAAAAAAATGTTTCATTTCTAACCAGTAGTTCCTGAGATTAGCGCGTTCAACCAAGCAAACAAACTCTTCAGCTTTATATATTAGTATAGATTTTTTACACCTTGGGTTACATTATTGGAGTTTACGTAGGGATCCCTAATTTAACTCGATTACCAAAGTTACTCAGTGATAATGGAGCATTCTATTAGTGAAAACACATTCTAAAGTAGTCGTTTTTGCATCAAGATTGTAATGCATTATTTAATGTATGCTGTGTGGCATTGTCAAACGAGCGTTTAGCGAGTTTTAATAGTAGCGTGAGTCATAAAAGCATTATAATCGAGATACACGCTAATTTTTTGTACGCATCGCCTATAAAACAGCTGATTTTCACATCAAATTAATATTCGTAAAATTTTTGACAGTTCGGCCATATTGGAATAATATGTGATCTGTTTACGATGGCAATACCTGCTATACTGGCTCTTTTGCTCATATTAATTTAAATGGCAACTGAAAAAGATGTTATACTGTTGGATTAGTAAAATCGTATTAGTTTTGTTGTACTTCACGCGTCAAAACTGAAAACGGTCATTTTACAGCCGATATACAGACATGAAAAGCAGCTGTCATATAGAGGATCGTGCAAAATAATTTTTCAGATCGGTTCAGTAGTTCCTGTGATAATCGCACTTATGTAATACTATAATACAAACATAATTGACCAGCTTTTTTTTAACAAGGTTACGGCTGGTTTACACGTTGCGAGCTGCTGACCTGACAGTAGGCAGCTGCTCGCATTGTATACTCGCACGCCAGTAGCTCGGCTCGCCTGTGCTGTCCACATAATTTGAGCCTGAACGATGCGAGTAATGTGCGAGCTGCTGTCTGCAGGCGCTAGGCGAGTGAAAACAAAAAAGGTTGAAGTAACTCGCATGCGAGTACTCGTAAGATACATCCATACGGTGCGAGTTACTACACTGCAGCTACTCGGCAGACTGACTCGCACGCAACGTGTAAACCATTTATTAGAAATGCAGTGTTTCAACAATTCCGTAAATAAACATTTTTCTAGTAAGTCTACCATTCTCAAATTTACCTTATTCTTTAATTATTAATCTTTAGTAGGATACATTCAAGACCAGTAATCCACCCGCCATTTTTTTCAAAATGATAAAAAAACAAGGAAAATAACTCAGTCAAGGTAGTCGACCACACCACGGAGTCGTATTTTTCATTTCACAGCTCGGACGTTCTTCAGTTAGCATCTACATGTTTACAATTGTACGAAGAACGTACTCTGTTAAGCTAATATAACATGTAGTACTATGTACATAGACTAACATTAGAGTACATACACATAGACCAAGCACAAAATCATTAATATAGCAATTGAAGAAGCATCGGTAAAGTTGAAACACATATTCCTATAGTTCTAATCCTCAACTTAACAATTTCTGGTTCAAGTTCTGAATTTCAAAAGTTATTAAATACTTATCTGCCAATAATTTTCTTACGGGGTTTTCGATTATTTTTAATGGTAAACAAGATGACTTCTACACTCGTAACCGATTTGAGATACCATCAATCAATATCCAAAATTAAAATTACGGCACTCGAGTTAAAATTCAGTTCTAGCCAAAACCAATATCAAGGCAAGAAAATTGGATTGCTACAACTATTTCAAAATCTGTAAGTGGCTGATCCGATGGTAAGAATTGACAGTTTCGTGCCGAACCGATCCAACAATCAGTGTGCAAGGCTTTGTTTATTCCTCAATAATTCCATGTCGATCCGGGCCAAAATGCGACGAATGAATACGTTCATTAAAATATACTTTCATTTCCATTTCTGATTAGATGAGTCGACAATTTCAATTAGTGAATTTGAGGAGATTATTTCCGAACACATGATTACATCCGCCAATAGATGGATGAACGTCATAGAATCAATTCGTAGCGAACAACTATAATGTTATAGATGACGGCATCCAGAAGGCAATGTAGAAGAGGCAACTGAAAAATGCAGATATGGAAGATCGAGATATATAGACCATCCACTATTTTTCCATCACAATTTGAAGGGATTATTTGACTGAAAGCAATTTTTACTCTGATGAAATAAGAGTATAAGCTTGAGCAAGTACGACGAAGATTCGAAAATACACTTGCTACTTACAATATATCTGCGAGGGATTTTGTGTTCTAAGAATTTGCTTAGACATCCACACAGAGTGGAAAAGATATTGACGGCAGCTAATCAACATTCACGTTTTCCCCAAACGCGTTCAAGACCTGTAACCTGATTTCATCGAAAAGCAAAAAAATGATTCCAGTTCACTTAGTCCTTCAACACGTTGCAAACCGTCGCTTCGTTATCTATCGGCTATCCGACAGAAATAAAAAAAATCTAGACTATTGACGAATAGTAATGATTGAATATCAAGACCGTAATACTGTAATTAATTAGATTTCGCAATAAAATATATAATACTCAAAACGGAAACAATAAATGAATAGCTGTCAGAGACGAAGCCAATTAACTGTTACGGGAAAAGTATCATCGACATAGGAGAGTCGCATCAAGGCTATCCAAGGTCATAAGTCTTGATCGTTCTGTGTTGTGAAGTAAGTCTATGGACAAAACACAAACCAAACCAAGTTCTTTGATCTCAGATAACCTCATCTCTAGACGAGTATACAGTGTGCTGTCGTGTCATCTCACTTACGTTCATGTAAATACACAGTGTTTTCTTTTTCTAACAACTGTGTCTCATTTGCTAACCCGCATGTAATCAAACATGTATAGACGCAAACACATTTATTGAAAACGGACATCGTATAAAACAACGATTTTAATAGTCGACATGTAAAATTAAATAATTTGTGCGATTCAAAAGAGCACATACTAAAAAAATACTATAATAAGCCTTTAGTGTCTACAGCATGGACCAAAACGTGTCGAAGGCAACTAGTCATTTCATAAAGTGTCTAGACAGCTTGTGAAACGGTGTTGCAAGTCCAGTTACACCTAATCATTGCAATATGTAAGAATCCATAGTGTTGTTAATTTTTTGTCACTTTCTTACAAATTTAACATTACATAAATTAACCAAGACAGAAATTTAACAGGGGTTACTGAATGGCGCCTAAGCCTAGTCTTCATTTCGTAAAGTTTGTCGTAAACCTACGGTAGAGTTGGGGAATAAATACCTTCACGATGAAAAAATCACTGTGACCAGCCGTCTAAAGTACCGTATGTTATTTCATGTCATCTCAATCAGGGGCCATCCATAAATGACGTCACACGTTGTGTGACATCGTGTGACAAGGGGGGAACGTCACATGTATAAATCTAAAAAACTCTAAACTTCAACTCTGCCTAAAAATAGTTGATTTTATGAATAAACATTTTAAATAGAAATATATAAATAATTTTGAAAGGGCTGTCTTAATTTATTAATTTCTAAATTTAAAATTGCAAAATATGTGACGTCACACCAGAGGAGGAGGGGGTCACACCAGGGGAAGGGGGTCACACAAATTTGACTACCTGTGACAAGGACGGGGGAGGGCTCCAAAAATCCAACGCCGATGTAACGTCCGACCGAGTGTTTGCTCGGTCGGGATCGACGTAACAAAGTCACGATGATTTTTCACTGTGATTTTTGTGTAACCGGAATAACAGTCACTGTGATCACGTAGTAACGACTTTTTCCCATGTCTAACAACTCCTGCCGCATCAACCGGAACAAAAGTTGCGTTTTGGTAGGGAACGCCTTCATTGGACTGAAGAACAGTTGGTCTTATAATACTGGTTTTCTGTTTATATATTTCTAGCTTTCCCGGCACGGGTAGGATTTCTGTTCGGAAACGAAATAATCAAGAATTAGTATATTGTGCAATTAGTGCGACAATGCCGCACGAGTTGCACATACTATTTTTTATTACGAATAAATTAAAATTCCCAGAACAAATGTTCAATCTTAAAATACACATTTTTTGCTGTCACATTCAGTATTGGTAACTATGGTAACTCTGAATTTGCGTGCGGCAAACAATAATTTCAGTGCGGCAAACAATAATTTCAGTGCGACAAATAAATTTTGCGCACGCAAATGAAAATAGCCACTTTTCAACCGTAACAGCATGCGTAAAGATACCACTTTTCACGCATGAGTAATAAAAAATAATTTATGCGTATATCGCTTTATACTATGTCTATTTAGATCAAATATATAGACGCTGATGATCTCAGCTGTTAAGCGTCTATAATCCACAATCTTCTTCTTCTTCATGTGAACTTGGTAGTTTGCACGCACGCATAGATTTGATGGCAAAATAACATATTTTTCATGTCTCCGATCTGGCGACGGAAGGAGAGAGGACACCTATTGGAACCTCTCAATGATAAACAGTGTACCGTGTCATTATTATGATCATATAGTTTAACTTGACGATGAAAATTGTAGGTCTACTGTGATTATACTCAATTGGCTTACCTCTTGGCGAGACTTTTCAAATTTATTTTTTTCTTTTTTAGTACATTTTATAATAAAAGCTTTTTTATTTACAACCTTTTTTTAAATCGCTTCAGGTTACCTGAATCAAGTAACATGACGTATGTAAATTTCGCTTCAATAAATAAAATATATCTATACGTACTGTAAAGTGTCACGACGATCGCTATCTTAAACATGTAATGTCAAAAAAGTATTTTTTTTAAATCGATATACCAAATCAAATATTGCAACCTCTGTTGAGAGAAAAAAGTCAGTAGCTTATAGAGTCAAAAGTGAATGAACTTTTGCAAAAAAAAAAAAAAACGGATACTTTTACGAACGCCATATGCTATTACATAAAACAAAATAATATACAAGCTTCTATAATTTGCGATTGATATCAATTGCTAGGAATGTTCTCCAATAAAATCATAACTAATTATAGAAAGAGAAGCGCAACTTATATACCTACACGTTATTTCCGCATACAATTGTACAGAGCGAAAAAGCTATAAAAAATAAATTAAGAATAAGATATACAATATATCTAATTTCGAATATCATTCTAAAAAAACATTCGGTAATTTCATATTTAATAAATAAGGGAACTCGAAAAATATCAATTACACAAAACCAATAAACTTGATAAATTTTAATATCCCTATATTATTAAACGAGATAATCTTGGATCTACCTAAGTATGTCTCTAAATATTTTCTCGAAAACGATTTGGATGAAATTTACTGAAAAGGGATTTTGGGGGGCAAAAAATCGTTTTAGCTAGGTCTCATCTCTCAAAAAAATCGTTTTCTTACAAATTTTATCATTATAAAAATCAATTGTTTGACGTATGAAAATACTTAAATATTGTAAGTAGGTTTTAAAATTTTATACAAATAATGAAAAAATTGTTTTCAAAATATTATGATAGTTAAAAATAAATACGTATTTGAATATCAGTATTTTATTTAACTTTCCGAGCAAAGCTCGGTCACACAGGTACTAAATTTCTAAACGTGACTTAAAATGGTTTATAAAACAAAAAACAAGTTTTAATCAAGTTCAGAAAAAGTTATATAATAAACAGATCATTCGGAACATTTTTGTTGGCATGTTTTGAAATAGAAAAACTGGACGCTAAATTTTTGACATGACATTTGACCCGATTATCGGCACTGTTGATATTTTTGTCGATCTAAATTTCAAATTATCAAAGTGCATTGCATTTTTATCATAGTAGTTTCTAATCGTTTCTCAAAATGCACTCTTTTTTATGAACACATTTCTGGTGTTCTTTTGGACCTATAAAAAAATTATTATCAAACAATAAATTGAAGTAGTTTTTTTTACATTATCACGGTTGAAATTTCTTCTGTCTAAAACGCTCTGCACTTCACGAGAACTTTCATTGACCTAAATTACCTTAGAACTCATGCCGCCTTAGTTATTAAGCGTCTATAATCTGTCTATCTAAAAACGTAATCGATAAGCTACGTGGTTTGCTGATTAAATTTTTCATCAATAAAAAACTACATAAATTTGGGAGACTACTAATTCATTCTTCTCAAAAAGGTATATGACCTATTAGCTAAAAGTGAAGCACAAGATCCTAACTTCCTTCAACATACATTAGTTCTTTCGCAAGTTAATTTATTTTAATGTTTTGTGGCATTTTGTTGAGCAACATATATTAGCAGCAACTGAATTCCAGGGTCAAACTACTTAAAATATAAATGGTCCCAGTACTAACCATTCTGAACGTTAATTTGCAACCAAATTTAAAAGAAAAAGACTTCTAAATGGCAGAAGACATTTTCTACACGAACAAAAATGCTAATTGACGTAATTATTTTTCATTTATAAAAAATTAAATACAATTATATCTAAAACATTCCTAGAATATGATATAAATTATTTATTTTCATCATAGACCAACCTGAGGCAATTCGTATTCAAGAAGCTATGTTCTAGAATCTAGATCATTATTTTTGCGAACCCTACACGTTTTAGAGGACAGAATTAAGTTGGAAATTAGAGCCTCGTTACCTCGTAGTAAGATAATTTCTGTATGATTGGGTCGCGGCATTGGAAAGAAGAATAATTTCTTCGGCGCCGACGAAATTACAAATTGCGCTGTATGTTTTGAGTAGATCGGGTAAATATCCAAAGGAACAGAATGAAATTAAAAAGATCAACGTAGTCAATTTTCAAAGTATATTATCTTACACGATATAAACAGACAGATTTAAATTCAAAAGACAAAAAAAAAGATTTTCTCTAGATATTTTGCTCTCGATGCAGGAGAAATTAATAATTCCTTGGGGCCGAAAAAATTAAACTCAAAAGATCAAAGGAATAAATTTCTCTAGGATCGAACACTGTTCTTTCTTTCGACGTGGAAGGAATAAAAAAATGTTTTAATTCTTCTAAGTTCACAGAGTAGCTCTTATTCAATCATAAGCGATCTAAGAAGACAAATTCAACCGATCAACGCAATAAACATTCTCTATAGAGTCGTACACTTCCTCAACAGATGTAAGAGATTTCTTCCGACATAGGACGAATTAAAAATTAACCTGGTTGTTCCAAAGTGATAGACTAACTATGCAATCTTACGCTATCTAAGAGGACAAATATTTGGCAGATCAATCTAACAAACTGTCTCTAGAATCGTAAACATCAGACGCGGGAGCTTCCTTCCGCCGTAGGAGGATCTAGAAATGGATCTGATTGTGCCAAAAAGATAAACTCACTATCCAATCCTACACGATCTAAGACGACAGAATTAAATTCAAAAGATCAAGGTAACACATTTTCTCATCAGATGTACGAGTCGAGTTTTGTCGATGTGTGGTTCTTTTGTGAAAGTCGTCAACATTCAATACGTTCACAGAGTCTGCTAAACAGAGGTTGATAGAATGCAGTAACACTGCATCTCTGCAATTGGACTACGTGACAGAGAAAGACAGGTTTTAGGTTTACAGTTGCGTTCAAATTTGTATCTAATAATAAAATTCTATGATGATTCCAAACAGAAATACATTAAAAAAATAAATTCAATCATTTATGCCCCAGAAGAAATTTCTTGCTCTTGATTATTTCGCCAACAAAGCTAAATCTATCCGAGCGAGTACGGTGTAATAATATTTTACTACTGATTGTTATCAAAATATTTGGAAAAAAATTTAATTGAAACATTTCAATTTTTGCACTTTGTAAATATTTTCCCTTCCGCCACCAGTGTAATTAAATATAATTAGCAAATATAATAAGAAATTTACTGTTGTTAACATACTCATTACTAAAAAAATAGAGGACTCTTTTTGGTTGGTTTGATAGTTCCATTTCCGGCAACTATCTGGAGAACTGCATCTTCAACGTATGTCTTTAGTCGTATGCAAAACCCATTGACACATTTAATTGAGACCCCACTGTATCATGATATTTAGAAAATTAGTATACATTTTGCAACCTCATTCAAGCCCGAGAGCCGTTCACAAAAAATGTCCTCCATTTTTTTCTTACATATTATAAACGCTCCCAACGATTGGAGTTTATACCTATAATTTTTGTTAAAAATAATCTCTGGATTTATAAGCGAATGCGGCGTGAAAATACGTACAAATTCACAATTTATTAGATAAAATCGAATTTATGTGGTTTTTAATGCCTATAAATCTGTATAAAAACTCTTTTTTGGCATCGAAATATATACGAAATCTATATTATGTAAAAATGTGTCCTGTTCCGTTTAAGATCACGAATTGATCTTTAATTAAGAGGCGCAAAATACCGTTTTCTAAGCCTCGGAAAGAATCAAACAAAAACAGTTTTCAAAATCAGTTGAGCCGTTTGGGCTGTACGCGTGATACAAAAAAGCGTGACTAATAATTTCATATTCACAGAAGAAGCGATACGAGTAAACAGGTACATCCAGCTATGCTCAGGTAGTGCCTAAAAATAGTGCACTATATCCGAATTTTTTTTGATGAATGTATTCAGTGGAATTATATCAATCGCATGTTTTTATGCTTTTAACAAAATAATTTCCATATAATTTAATATTACACACTATGCTATTATGATGCAAGTAATAATTAATTAAATAATCTAATGTCATAAAATTGCATATATGATTTAATTACCTTTCTATCCAATTCAAAATGGTCGTTTTCGAACGTGGCTATTCATATCCTTCGTTTAATGAGCCGAGAATTCAATAACAGTCAATATTTAATTAGCTTGAATCACATACACTAGTAATTTTAAAGATGACAATATTTTGTGTTTAATCTCGGTTAATGCAACATAACTGTCAAAGATAAAATTGTTTATAAAAATCACCGACCGACTTGTTAACCAAAACCAGTTTATAATATTTAAAACAGTTTTAAAACTATTTTGCACTTGTTTTGAGTCATTTAAAATACACTTCTCGTAAAACAGAACCAGTATTTTTATCGAACTTGATTTTATTTTAAATAGCAAAGATCTGTTTTTTGTTAATTTATTGTTCTTGTAGTTCAACAAATCTGCCACAAAGCACTGTTTGTCGTTGCCCAAAAATTGTTAGTTCAATAATCTCGATCCACTTCTTTTCACAAGTGATTTTTTTCTGAAAATAAAAAAAAATCGTTTTAATCAACTCTGAACAAAGTTTACATTTTTACGACGCCAATTCAGTTTTTATTATATGGACCACATAGTAGCTATCTAATATCCTTTTTTCAATTCAGTTTCAACAAAAAAAACGTAACAAAGTTTATAGCTCATTCTATATAGATATATTTTTATATTGGATAGTGCAAAAAGAACTGTATATAATAGGTACTATAGGTAGTACATATAAAATTTATTCCAAGAAGAAGACTTACAAACAATTTAATGAAAATTTTAAGCTACTCGATACTTCTATTCATAATTTCTAAATATTCTGTCAATTATTACGCGGTGAATCGAGACGCTGCGCTGTCTAGGTTTTGTACAGCACGGTACGGAACAATCAGCATTTCAGAAAATACGAGAACGCATATATTAATTATACTATTACATAATGTTCTTCGTAAATAGGTATTAGTCCAATCAATGAATAGCTCAAAAAGGGGTGTAGAGTGCGTGAGCAGGCCCCTAAGCGATTTCTTCAGAAACTTGTTCAGGGTGATCAGGGAGTAAACAAATCAAAAGTCCTAACGTTTAGGAGGTGAGCCGGAGGGAGGGGGGCACCAAGAAGGTACCACTTTTGGGGTTTTAGCTTAGGATTCAACGGTACGTCGCATGGGAAAAAATTTTTATGCCAAATTAAAGTTCGTAAAATTTTATACAGCTTTTGTTCTATACAGTTTTTTCAAATACTCAACCGTTCTTGAGCTACACGCCCCAGAAAAGTGAAAGTTTTCGAAAAAAACTTTTACCGCATATTTTTCATCAAACATTCCTTCATGTCGTCTAAACTATTCATCTGAAAAAGAAATTTATTAAGATGGAGTTGTAGAGAATTATACGTATGTTTGAACAGATTTAACGTATAAATTCTAAGACGAATTTTGATGAAACTTTTTTTTGAAACGTTTCTTCTGATTCCATAAATGCTACAGGTTATCTTTTATTTCACTATTTTATCGCAAAGTTACTTAATTGAATATCATTTTTGGCACACTTCTGTACAAAAACATAACACCGTAAAGTGGTGTGGGATGTTCACAGTCGACTTCTCCCACTACCGGCGCAGTTAAAACTGACCGGTATGCTCTCGTCTTTCTGTTATTCTTAGGAAATGCCGGGCAAATACCGCTATATTCTATAAAAAAAGTCCGCATCATCAAAATATGTCTATCTTTTTTCAATCCCCAAATCCGGGCGAAGCCGGAGCGAACTGCAAGTTATCGTATATTTATACTGAATCGGTGCTGTATTCACAGCATAATATAGAAACAACCACGGAGTAACTCGACTGACGGTATTTTGATGTTTATCAGTTAATTTCTAAAACCTTGAGCGCACAGTTTTGTTGAGCGCCAAACTGATAGCCGTGTTTGCTAAGAAGGTGATGAAGGCTTGCCTTTCGAGTGATTCACCTGATGCTTGCAATATTTCATTAAACTGTGGCCGACCATTGACCAACCTACTGCAAATCTTCTGTCTTTTCTGTTCTGTACCAGACAAAACTGATATTTTAAGCGAAAATAAGAGGAACTCTTAAGTTATTAGATCTATCCAGTAAATTTACTTTATAAACTCTACGACTATAGAGTTCCACGAAGGAAACCAATGAACGTTATTGTTTCCTATAAATTTTACATTTAATGTGGCACTTTAATGAAGGCAACAATAAAATCTATACGGTTTCCTTATAGCGTTTCATTGTTAGAGAATTTTATAAAGATCTTACAATATAAACTGAGACGCTTATGGCCTCTGTTGGCGAGCGTCTATAATCTGTATTATTAATCTGTCTACAAAATAAACGTCTTGTCAAGCGTCTATAATATATCATGTCTATCTACAAAATAAACCTTCATTTTTCTGTATTGAAAAAAAGATCAATTAATTTTTGCTTATTGTTGCTGCTACTATAGAAGTATAGAAGTTAAGGTAAATTAATTATTTATTTATTGAAGAATATAATCAGACGTTAAACAAAGATTTAAATTATTGATTCAATATTTGTTGTACTTCTAACTGGATCGATAATTCTGTGCGACGTCATTGTGGTGAATTGAAAGTTGATCCAAAAAATGTTTATTAACATGTGATTTTTAATCTCCATATTTATCTTTACGGGAAGAGTATCGGAATTCCGATTAGATTACATTTGACTTAGCAAATATGTGACGTCAAAATTTACAGATTATATTTTATAATCAAAAAATTCTTCTTAAGTTTTATTCCATGTCGTATATTATAATACCTAGGTCAACGGGGTACTTCTGGAGGGCCTAAAAATGTTCAATGGTTGACGTATGATCAGCAATTTGAAAGGTCAGGTCCGCGCCGTCGATTTTTCGTAAAAACGCCGGGATAAAAACATAACAAGTGTTTGGTATAACCATGGATGAATCTGTAAGGGTATTACTGTTTACTGTATCGCCGTCCGGCGACGCCTGATCATGATCTGTAGACGTTTGGATTCTTTCGTTTCCTTTTCGACGCTGCCATAGCTCTCGCATTCGCTCGGCACTGCGCTTTTTAGGCTTATTACATTCATTTCGATGCGGGTTTTCCATTGAATTGAGTTTTCTATAATCCTGTGCATATTTACGACATTTTTATTTTTTTTTAATTTTCAATTTAATACCGATTTTTACTTAGATTCCAGCGACTATTTTTATTTTTTCATTTTAGATTCTAGTAGTGCTCCGCTGCAAGCTCTTCACAACGACACCCGAATCAACGTCCTAGCTAAACACGTTTCCACGTTATATGTATATTAATTTAAAACTTTACACAACGCTAATTCGTAACTATCACGCGTAAGATTCAAGCGACGACGTCACAAGCAAAATATATCCTGCGCGACAAACACGTACACACATGATCTATCCGTTGTGGACTCAACCGTTAGCGAAATCTGACGAGATTTTGTAACACAAGCAAGGCGGATAGATTAAAATTTAATATTTATTCATATACTGATATGGGTATTAAAGCTCAAGAATATTTTGTGACGCTGTGTATTCATATAATAGTGTGGATATATAAATTATGTGTATTCAGAGCCGGTTCAAAGACAAAATTTACTCCAGTATTCCTCCGATATCAGACGCATTCGGTACCTTATAAATCTTTTATGTAGTACGCTTGCTTAAAAATAACTATTCTATATTGAAATACGAGTATTTTTACCGGCAAAGTCGAATAAAAACACAGGTTAGAAATGAAATCTGATAAAAAAAACCCTTTGCACTCCGGGAGTGCCGGCAGAAGAGAAAACTTGAATATTAACGTCTTACGAATTTTCGATCAAAATGGTTTGTATCATAGATTGCATTTTTATGTACGATATTTCAACGCTAGATGTCTAATGTTGTATAAATAAAAGTTTTCGTCTTACGCATTTTCGAATACGACACGTGACCCTGACGCGAGTTTAACATTTTTTACCCATTACAAAAAAAAGTGTACAACGCCGCTAAAGAAGTTTTCACTTCAAAAATAACTAAACACATTTTAATCATTTCCCGATTAAGAGCCACGACTCACGAGACGTATCAGCGTGAGTATAAAGGTGCAGAAACCAATTGCAAAGTGTTCTATCAAAGTATGTGTCAGAATAGTATATGCGTGAAGTCTTCGACTCCGCCAACTTACTTTGCACAGTGCCATATCCATTTACAATCATCGAAACTTTTTTAAGTAAAACTTCTTTACGCACTACAATTCTGATTATTATATTTAAATACGCCACTGACCACACCTGGTTGTTACACACTCTCGTCTCTTAATGCTCCGCCCAACTCCAAGTCAACCGAAAAAAGGTTAATCGGATAACAAATTCAACATACAGTAATTTTCCAAATTAATAGTTTTTTAACAGAATACATAAACGAAAAGATTTTAAAGAAATATCGAATACAATTATTTTATCTTCTAAAAATCTCAAATTAACATTTCAATATTTTATATTATAATTATTATTAATATAAGTGACATCTGCATTAATGTCTTACGTACAATTTAAAAACGTATAAAATAAGGATTGGCATTTAATATATTGTTATTTTTAAAGGTTAACAACATTAAATCCATTCAGTAATAATAATCATTACCAGTAGATACGACAAAAATTATTTATTATTTGCAGCTGACAAAGGATAAAAAATAAGCACCAGAAACAAGTTAGCATCAACCACGATTTCAACTTAACACAAAAATATGGAATTAATACATACACCAAAATTGTAACTCAAATATTTAAATAAGCCGTTATAGAATCTGTGTTACCGTTCCGAATTTAATTCGGATTCAGTTTTTTTGTTGGAATCAATTCAGGAGACGGTATACTGATTATGAAAATCCATTTTACCAGGCGGTAACCTGAACTGATAGTTTTTAAACAATTTGTTTTATAAGAAAATTAAGAAGAAAAACATTGCAAATAAACAATTTTTATATTTTTTGATCGATTTCCAACAAGAAATGTTTAAAACTGTTTTTCGTAAAGAAATTTCAGGTTTCGTCTCATTTGGTTTGTCGTCAGATTTGCTTGTACATATTTATATATGTTACGGCTAAAGGTAGGTGTGAACATTAACTTAAGATTAGCCGGATAAACTTAGGTTTATTTTCGAGAAGCAGCTAACCTCGTCGAAGATAAACCTAGGTTTAGCCGGCTAATCTCAAGTTTATGTTCACACCTACCTTTAACCGTAACATATATATTTTTTTAATATTGTGCACTTTATAATAAAAACTTGAAATTTGGCAAAGATGCATGTCTAAATTGTTAAAAAATATAGATATCTAGTTATTAGGGCACATGTGATCCGTTTAAAAAATGTAATGTCCTAAAAACATTAAAATCTACCAAAAACTTTACAATTCTCAAATACTTCATTTCGTTTGACAGCCATTTTGTAAAATGGCTGCCATTGCCTTCAGAGGTTAGATCACATATGCCCCGATATCTATATCTTTCGATAATAAAAAGAGGGACATCTGTGCCAAATTTCATGTTTTTATCACCGGATGCATTATACTTGCTAACTTATCAATTTTATTATTCGCGCCATTATAAAGTATAAACCGCTTTCGATTTTTTTAAATCTTCGCCCAGGCTTAAGGCCGGCTCTGGTTGCAACTATAAAGTAATACTTTCTCAAAAACATAAAACGTCGAGTAATGAACATAGGTTCAACCCTTTCACTCATGTTTTATCTACATGGCATTTTCAACTGACTGCATCTCCTATGTCAAAGATTAAATGTTTGACACTGTCTAATAATAAAGATTTCATTCATAACAGTTTCTTTATCAACACAAAATAAATCTTGCGTCCCCTTCAAACTATACAGACATAGTTTATTCAAGACAGATGTTTCAACATTCTTTTTTTTTTGAATGGCAATGAATGAAATAAAATAATCTCTTTAATATAAATGTACTAATTAATCTTTTAGAAAAATATTTTCTGTAACTATAATATTTTAATGAACATATTACTTCACAAAGTTCTTAGATTATTTTCATTACGAACAGAAAAATATTTTAAAATTTACAAGTAGTAGGTATACCTACTACCTAAGTTGATTCTAAACAAAATGAAATATACGACCATAAAGTAACACAACCACTTTAAACTTCACATTTCATTCCGTTTTTCATTTTTTTAAGACTATAACCGTGTTTTAGAGTTTAGACGATTCTCTACCAGAATTGTTTTTATTTTATTCGCGTTTTGTTTTAAAGGTACGAACGTCGAGTCATCTAAATTTGACGCTAGGATGCCCGAATAAAAAAATTTAGGTATAAACATTTACACGGCTCGTTGGTTTGGCAGCGAACTAATCTAAGCAACAATTAATCTCTCAACAAATTACTTGACTGTACTTCTTATAGTTATCCACTTGGTTTAATATTTCGCTCACTTCTAACCCCCTTTTTGTAACCTTTTATAACCGCAATATTGCGGAAGTAGGCTTTCTAAGCAGTGAAATACTTTTTTTCAAAGCGATTCAATAATTTTTTAGATTACCCGACGAAAAACAAATGAACACACGTACCTTTTTCATCTTCATACTTCTATATTAATATTATAAAGAGGTTAAGAATGTAAGTTTGGATGTAGAAGGTTATGTTTCAATTTTTTTCACAAATATTTAAAACGAACCTTCAGAATGAACATAGCCTATATTTTATCATGTTAAAATAAAAATGCTTTACGTGGAGTTAAATTTTGCAACGTAAGTCGACGAAAAAACGATGGCAATTACCTACCAATTCGGGCGAACCGGACCGGGCCGCTAGTATTATATTTTAATATAAGATAAAAAAATTCTAGCCAATTGGGCGACGGAACCATTCCAACTTCACTATGTTGACATTTGATATAGTATAATAAATATAAAAGAAAAGAAAATTTCTAATATTGCGTGAGGTGACGCGGGTAATGGCTAGTATTCAATAAGATATTTGCTATTCGTTGCCATGGTTACCTACATAATATGTTCAACGTTATGTCAAAATTAATCAAAACATGCTTAACTAGTTTATTTCTGACAGATCTACAAAACAAAAGACAGCAGATTTTTTTATTTTTGTAATATTTCCGAAACTATAAAGTTAAGAAAAAAATTTTAATAAAACATTCTTGAAAAAATAAATAAAATAATAAGCCACTATGAAAAGTATACCATTATTGTAGAAAAAACACCGTTATAGCACATATCTCTTCTGCGCATGCTACAATTTTCCCCAAAAATAATAGGGCTCTTCATATTTGCATACCACATATCCTCCCAAAATTTGGATTCATTCCGCTCATCTGTGAGCACACAGGCAAACAGACTAACAGACGCACAAAGTTTTTCCAAAAATATGTTTTTTGGATTCGGCGGATATCAAACCGAAAAGATATTGTAAAATTTTGTAAAGTGATTTTTGACCTAAACTAGTACCATTCCCACTTGTGGGTTGGAATGGTAATAATCTAATAATGTATGTGATGGACAGACATCGAGGTGAGTTCATAAGTGTTCCATTGATAGCAATTAGCAATTTTCAGGCCAATGATGAGCCGGGCGCTCTAGTAATATTATCGCTCGATTGACCCTTATATATCGGGCGAAAAAGTTAAGTATAATAACAAAAATAGTGAAATATACTGCACTTTTTATTGCAAATGCAAAGCGATTTTAACTCGTGTGACGTCACACTCGTCGAAAATCCTCTTCATTACGCCCTTGATATACAATCGACTAGCTATTAGAGATTAACAACATTTTAAAGATGTATATAATTTCTCTGTAATATACAGTCATTATAAGAATTTATGACGAGTATGGATTTTCCAGAAAAAAATTACAAGGCTAATCTATGAAACGTTTTTATTAAAATTTCTTTTAAATTAAAATACACCTAATACAAATTTCATCTTCAATTTAAATCACATAATAATCTAAAATTAACACAGCAATAACGGGAGCTATATTCCAATTAAAATTAAATAAACATCAACGGGCAGGGTATAAAAAATTAATCATCAGAAACTTAATGAACTTATCTTGATAGTAATCAGATATGAACATTTTAACTGAACGCTGATATGATCTAGTTAAAATAAATTCAACCATATCACGAACGCACTATTTTTGTCAAAAAAAAAAAACGTTCGTAGGTATATAAAACTACCCAAATATTATTATTTAATGACTACAATATACCAGAAAATATTATGGATAATTAAAAATGTACTTATAAAATCATAGTCACTTTTAGAAGTAGAATTAGTTCCCACTGCATGAACTACCCGTTACTGCACGGTGTCCGATTGAACTATTTTTTGTTGTGTGTGAGTGCCTTTCTAATTATAATCGGCTCTGGCAAGTACTTTGGAGAATAAAAAAATTAGTGATAGTTTTTTTTTAATGTCTGTTTCATCAGGAAATATTCAGTCATTTTGCAATTTAAGAATAAAATTCGGTTTTTGAAAGATTAGTCGCTTTCTGTTCAACTTACGGCAAAAGTTGTTGTTCTTAAAATTGAAGCTTATACTAAATTTTCTACAAAAAATGTTCAATGCATTTTCGGCGAAGTAGTCGTTCGAATTCATCATAGGATCTCGCATCATTGTAAAGAATTTTCAACATTTCTTGTCGAATTTCTATTCTAGTTGTTATGATGTTTGAATACAATATATAGCAATAAAAACCCTTTTTGTAGATAATTTAACAAGCTTCAAATTTGTTACAAAACCCAAAAGTCAATTTTAACTACTAGATTATAAAATGAAGGAGTAGTTCGTGGGAGATTGTATGTTTTCCTGACTAAATAAGGATATTAAAAAAAAAAAACGAATTCTTCACACTTCTTCTTTTATTTTTTTCAAATCTTCTAATATTAATTCACAATGATTAATACTCTGTGTCGAAAGGAAAGATACAGGTCTGTCTACGTTTTGTGACTAACGTGTAAACATTATATCCAAACATTATAGTTCGGTCCTCGGGACTACAATATGTGTACAAATTTTTAAGTGAGACTACCCTAACATTATCTGAAAGCCTTTCTGAACTAGTTACATGATTCGCGTAAAATAAGACAGTAAACAAGGAGGGGTTGTTTGTGGCAGTTAGAATATGATGAAGATCATCAGGCTATAATATTATACATTCCTATTCATAAGACACGAGTTCATCCAATTTCAGCATTATAACATCATCCCTTCTTTCCACTTACTTTGTATTCGTGTCTCCATCAACCCCAACGTGTTTATCGTACAACGCACATGTTTCTGTGACGTGAATAATAACCCACACTTAAATATATTTTTTTAAAACACACTAAATAATTCGTCTTCATTCACTAAAGTTCTTTAGAGTTTTAAAAACACTTTCCGTACATCCGTTTGATTTTCATTCAAATCGCACACACTCTGGGACAAATGAAGTCTACACACTCACAATTTCGTTTGTCAGTTGTTTGCAAAACAAACGAACGACTACGCGTCCACGGTGACGCACGAAAGTAAAATGAACACAACCGCCTCCTTGCGCAGCACGTTTACGACTAAACAACTCTGTGCCGAAGAAGAATGCAGACAAGCGAACGTCGACAAGCGCCGCCGTGAACGCCGGTTGGTTAGTTCGTTTAACAACAGACAGTCGACAGATCATGCGAGAGCGTGTTTTGTTATGTTGCCCTGTTCGTGATGCATACAATTGCTCTTGTTTCTGTTAAAAGCAGATGCTCCCCGCTACCCGGTTTGGTGCTGATGGAAGCTTTTGATATCTGGTGTTTCAAAATAATAATAATGTATAATTTTCTGTCTGGTTTCCTTTGTTTCTGTTTCCTCTTTTAACTTGAGTTCAAACAAATAAACAAATTAGAAATATATGTCCTCGACCACCTTCGTACATTTGGATTGGCTGCTCTGTACAGAAATTGCGGCCGAAAGAATAAAATCTCCCAACGGCATCATATTTTTGCGTCGCTTTGAGAATGCTTCTTCAACCTGAAATTATTCAGAACAATATACCAGAGGTTGAAAGAAATAATTATAAACTACAAATGCATGCCTTTAACTACCTTCGTAAAATTGGATTTGCTAAAAATGCTTTGTGTAGTAAACGCTGTTTAAAGAAAAAATCTCAACGCATTATTTGTGCGGTGCTTTGATAATCCTCCAGCAAAAGTGCACAATAATCCGGAACTCAGTTGGGTACCGAAAAAATTGGCCGTGGACGACTTTGTGAGGATATTAGGTCATTCGTATTCTAGTAACGTATAGTGAACCCTATGTTTTTTATGCACTCGATCATCCAAAACTAAAGAATTTCCTTCCTATCATGATTACCAATCCATACTGTTCATTATTTCATTTGCTGGTTAATCTTCAGGTTCCAGAAGTATCATAATTAATCTATGGCTTCTTTCATTTTTAGGTAAATTTAGATTTATGAGAATTCAAATATAAACCAAAACGAGAAGCTAAAACTTCACAAAACTGTTTTCATCATATTCATTTTACATTAAGACGTTTTGATCAAGCGGGGTGGCGTAGTGGTGAGAGCACTAGACTCGCCTTCGTGAAGTACCGTGTTCGAATCCCGGCGAGGGCAGATGTGGCTGGTACTTTTTCCTGCTGCCTCTCGCCGAGAAACGGTAATTCCTGTACCGGCCATCTCATTGAGGTTTTCTATGGTTTCCCTCAATAAGTACAGATAAATATCGAGATTGTTCCTTATTCAAGGCCATGACCGAATACCTGTCAAACTCCTATGCTCAAAATTTGCCTAGCTTCTCTAAATGTCTTAAAAGTCTTTCATTTGTCCATTGCTATTAATTAAGTAGAAGTTTAAAAATGTAGAAAATAACGAGAGGTGTGATGGAAAAATAGTAATTGTGCGAATGGGGCCTTATATGACATAAAGCCGAGAAATGGACGTTAAACGCATTATTATTATTACTATTATTATTATATTAGTTATATTGGGACGTTTTTTGAATTTTCAAGCGTGACGAATATTTGACCTATTATGATAATAGAACACGCGGTTACAAACTAAACATTTCATTGTATTAGTTGGAAGCTTCCTTATGAAACAATATTGGTAGTGCACGGCTAAAGATTCGGTAGTGATTTCCAATTAAAATCTTTAATGAATACACGAAACATAATATTTAACTACTAAAATTTTAATAAGTGAAATGGATATATTCACATAGACGTTTGAATAATGAAAATCAGAACAAAGGAAATAGAACGTAATGCGTGCTACGTATTGTGTAAAAAAATAATGAATAGATAAGTAAAACTTGAATTTCTTTTTTAAACGGGCGAAAGGTTTGTTATGTAGTCTGCAGTATCTCGGTTACTCTCGTTACTTACGGTTCTATTAGTAACTGATTCTGGGGGCAATTAGCAATATAGGTAATTAATGCAACAACAATAGAAATGTGTTTGTATTCTGTAACTATAATAATATGAAGGTACAGATGGAATGAGACAATACCATGAACCTTTCTCCGATAAACAATTTACATGAATACATATATACGGCATAAATGTATTTATAAGACCGAACATTCTAATTCACTAATTCAAATTTTCTTTAGATGAGATCAAAGAGGCATTCCATATCCGTTTTAGAAGATCTCCTGGTAGGAAGTCCGGATATCAAAAATTGATAAAATTACTGATTATACAGGTAATTGGCTGTCTCCATTTTTTATTTCGAAGGACTGTGGTCATTGGAAGTAGGAGATACTATACTTCTTATTGGAAGACGTCCTGGTCGAAATCATAAAATAAAAAGCTGATGAAATGACTGATTATACAGTAGATCGACTGTCTTCATTTTTTATTTCGAAGGACTGTCATGATCATCGGATGTAAAAGATTCTGTGCTTTATATTGAAAGACGTTCTGGTCGAATATCAGGAAAACAAAAATTGATAAAATTACTGATTATGCAGGAGGTCATCTGTCTCCAGTTTTTATTTCGAAGAAATGTGATCATTGAATATAGAAAATGCTGAACTCCATATTGAAAGACGTCCTAGTCGAATATCAGGAAATCAAAAATTGATGAAATTACCTACTAATTGTTGGCTGTCTCCATTTTTGATTTCTGAGGACTGTGCTCATCCGATGTGGAAAATGTTCTGTTTCATATTGGGAGACGTTCTGGTCGAATATCAGGAAATCGAAAATTGATAAAATTGGATGATTATACAATAAGTCATCTATCTCCAGTTTTCATTTTGAAGAAGTGTGGTCATTGAATGTAGAAAATGCTGTGCTTCATATTGAAAGATGTCCTGGTCGAATATCAGGAAATTAAAAATTGATAAAATCACAAGAGCTCATGTCTATACTCATACAGTTCCGCTTTCGAAGGTTTGTGGCCATAAAAGACGTACAAAGAACTCTACAACAGATATTTATCACCCTATTTAGGACGCGTTTTGCTTCGTTATACTTTCCCTGTACTGGAAGACATTCAGGTAAACACGAGATAAAAAATTCCAGCCAATTGGGCGACGGGACCATTCCAACTTCAAAAATGTTGACATTTGATTATAATAATGAAAATAAAATTTCTGATATCTCGTGAGGTGACGCGGGTAATGGCTAGTATTCGTTGCCATGGTTACCTACAGAATATGTTCCACGTCATGTAAAAATTAATCAAAGCATGCCGAACTAGTTTATTTTTGTCAAATAAATAAAACAAAAGAGCGACTGATTTTTTTGTATTTTCAAAATATTTCCGAAACTATAAAGCTTAGAAAAAAACATTTTTAACAAAACTTTCTTGAAAAAATAAATAGAATAACAATCCGTCATAAAAAGTATACCATTATTTTATAAAAAAACACCGTTATAGCATATATTTCTTCTGCGCATGCGCCGATTTTCCTCAAAACAATAAGGCTCTTCATATTTGCATACCACATATCCTCCCAAAATTTGATTTCAATCCGCTCATCCGTTTGACATGTATCGTGCTCACAGACTAACAGACGCACAGAGTTTTTCCAAAAATATATTTTTTGGATTCGGGGGACCTCAAAACGGAAAGATATTGTAAAATTTTTGAAAAGTTATTTTTAACCTAAACAAGTAGGTACCATTTCCCACTTGTGGGTTGGAATGGTAAAATTGATAAAAATTTTACAACGTCGAACGTCAGTACCTACAATAAAATTGTGAGCTATATTAGTACCATTCCTCACTTGTGGAGTTGGAATTGTAATTTAATACATTGAGCTGCTAGCATTTAGATACCAAATTAATCCACAATTGCCGAGCGTCTATAGTCACTATATCTAAGAATAATCGTACAGACGTTGAAGTTTTTTTTTTATTTTTATCGTAGATCGCAAGCCCAAATGTTTTGCAGTTGCAGTATCAAATAAATTGTCTATCTCGGCATGATGCCGAAACTATCAGACCGTTAAGTTTATCCGCAAAGGTTTTATTGTAGTTGTGATGCACCTTTGCTTCGCCAAAATACAGATCAATACATATATGAACATAAAATGAAACGTGACCACAGGCCAAAATGAATTATGACAAATATTCGACACATTTTTGTACCTTAAGATATTAGCATACTAAAGTATTAAGAGTACATAATTGCGTCCGTATTTTGTATGACTTTATAAAGTACTAGCGGGTGCTAAAGAACGAATGGGGAGAAGGACATGAGTACGCACACTCATCTCAGTTTACCGAGATGAATGTTGTGTTCAAATTTCATGAAGATCGGAGTTACCGTTCAAAAGTTTTTGTCGGACGAACAAATGAGTTACATTTTGCAACATTTTTCATTGATGTTCCGCTCCTATTGGTCGTAGCGTGATATTATATAGCCTATAGCCTTCCTTGATAAATGGGCTATCCAACAAAAAAAATCAATTCGAACCAGTAGTTCCTGAGATTAGCGCGTTCAACCAAACAAACAAACAAACTCTTCAGCTTTATATATTAGTATAGATATAGATTATGTCGAATTCAAAACTTATATCGTAATCCTATAAATCAAAATTTTATTTTTTAATTTTCAAGAAAATAATAATTAAGTACTAGACATAATTTGACGACAGCAGTATAAATGTATCAATTAGTTTGACAGTGTTTTCGACAATTTTTATGATATATATGTCCTCAAACCTATGCGTAAAAGTTTATTTTATAATTTTTTTTTAAATTTTGTCTGGGATCAATTTGATTTAATTTTAATAATAATATGCGTTTCCGGTGATTCACTCATTTATCGTCATTGTGTTAAAAATCACATTTTTAAAAATTAATTACTTGAAAACTAGACGTCTAACATTAAAAAAAAGGCTGAATTTGAACGATATCCATAGATAACATATTAAAATTTCATTTTTTTATCTGGACATTATTCTAAGGTTTGAAAAAAAATAATAATAAGCTAATTTTTAAAGAAGAACTTTATTTTTGCAAAAGTCGATGCGAGTAAAAAGATTGTTTCTTTTGCATGGGTGTCTGCAAGTTACTATAATTTCTATGAATTGAAGTGAAGACGTGACTTTGCTAAAAGTAATCGCTTAGCGTTTTTTCATTATTTAAATTAGAAAGCTAATTCCAATTAATTACTAATAAAAAAGTCGTTTTTAGACTCATTGATATTAGCCTTATCTATGAATTGCAATGTTAGATCTTAGGTCTGACAATAATAAAATAAAGTACTGTTTATTGCAGATTTTGTTTAGTGTTAATTAAAGCATTTATGTGTACGCAAGAGGCTGTAATTAATTAGTGAACATTTCACGCGCCAATAAATTTAGTTTTAATTGTAACGATAAGCATTTCACTCGTAACATAGTTACGTAATATGATCAATTGTTCTTTATTCGTTCTTTCCAATAATACATCTTCATCTGTTTCCTATTTCATTAATGTTAATTTTGATCTATAGTAATTAACAAGACGGCAAACGACAATGTTATTTTCTAAAAATATTTGCTCAAAAATTTAATAAAATATTTATCGGTATTAGAATTTCTTATAAAATTGCCAGTGTACCGTAGAAAAAAGTATAAGAAATCATTATACTTAATGTAGATTAACCTTTTATTAATTTTCTCGTGCGAATATTGCTCGAAAGTAATAAAAAAAGAATATTTGCGGACATTTAAAAATAAAGTATCGCTTGACAAGTTGACGTTGAAAAAATATCGAACCATTATTTTCACAACCGCATGTGAATGTAAAAAAAATCCGCATCTGCAGATGTCAGTAAAACCCACATCTATAGCATGGAGCGTTTATGATGAGGCAATTTTTAAAAAACACCCTGTTATTATATTTTTTTTTTCTTATTATACTTTGAATATTGCAAGTCATTTATTGGGTAATTACTTATTCAATTTGGTAATTTTTTCAACTATCTATGCACTCTATATAAAAGACGTTACATAACTAAGTTTATTCATTTGACAAAAAGGCAATTTATAACAAAAATTCAGTTGATCACTGTCATTCCTTTAATAAAAAACTGTAATTGAAAGTTCGATTATATAATTATTCTTTATTTTTTCATAAGCTAACCTGTCGCGATTATTAAAGTTGAAATAAATAACTGAATCGTTATCTAAACTATGTAACTGTAACGTTTCGCGTCTGTTGGAATGTCCACGATTTATTTGAAAAGTGCTGGGCCGATTTCAATTTGATTTCGCGGTTATATAAAGTATTATCATGGAAGTAATTTTGAGAAGGTAGTATTAGTATAAATCGCGTAAGGATAACACGGGCTGAACAATTAAATACGCAATATATGGTTTAAAAATGCAGTAATTAAAAATATCAAAGAATAAAACCAGTGTTTGTACGGTACAGTGAACTAATGTGCAACATATTATAATATTACACATTGCTAATCGACACGCATAAGTAAGATTGTGACGGGAAATTGTATAGTTAGCGGATTTTTAAGATATTTTTTAATGTTACGTAAACGAAAGCACGCGTTTCCTGACTTTTTCTGTACTCGTTTGTGCCCACTGCCGACATTAGAAAACAGCTGGACCGATTTTGATACTTGGTATGTTGACATTGCACTAATTTACACTAGTTGGGGCCATCTATAAAGTACGTCGAGGTTAAGGGGGAGGGAGGGGGTCCAAAAAGTGTAACAACGTGTGACAAGCGGGGGAGACTAGTTATAAGCTTTGTGACGTCACATATATAAATCTAAATAACTCTAAACTTCAACTCCACCGAAAAATTGCTGATGTTATGAAAAAAGATTTTAAATAGAAATACAGTAGAACCTCGATAAGTTAAAGTTCAAGAGAAACGTTGAAAAATTTAAGTTATCGAGTTTTTTACTTATCGAGAGTTGAAGTTAGAGAGGTTTTGGAAGTTCCGTTTTTAACTTACCGACGTTCAACTGTTTAATAAATTACTAATAATATCATCAAATAAATAATAATAAGATTTGGACTAATAATATCAATTTATTTATTCAATTAGATTCAATTACATATTTATTTTTAAATAAATTCAGAATATAATAATAATAAATTTATTGATAAATGAGTTCAGCAACAAAACTGCTGTTTTTCAAATTTTAACTTATTAAAAAAAATAGTGTGTTCAATTTTCGCTTTTTGTATTTTTAAATGTCGGGTGTTTTTTGAAATTTTCTTAACCGTGGAAATTTTCAACTTCTCTAATTTAATATTTTAATATTAATTTTTGACAATATAGGTGGAGAATTGTGTTTAAAGAGTTTTTCGCGAATCATTATCTCTTTTACAATATTATCAATAAAAAATATGGCTAGTTCTAACTATTCTGGAGATACAAGCAAAAAACTGACAAAACACCGTTTTTTAACAAGTTCCAGTCATCGCACGAAGATATACAATTTTGACAGATTGTGTATCATATTAAAATCGCAAAAGAGTGCAAATTTAAGGGAACATTTTCCCTCAAATTTGCACCCTTTTGCGATTTTGTGGAAAGGTTTAGGCTCAAACCGCATTTTCATTTCACTGGCCTACAAAGTTTGCCTACGAAAAAATCAAAAAAAGAATTAAAACTGTTTTTCACTTGAAACTAATTTTATGATAGCAATGAACATTAAATTTGTATTTTAATTGTACCTTCTGGAGTCACACTGTATTCAATATTTATGTGATAATATCTATTGTCTCTCATCAATGCCATAACTAGGGCGGTGTCCAGGCACAGGGCGCAGAAATGACCAGACCAGAACCAAATTTTGTGTCATTCACGGTAATTAGTAGCATTTTTCAAAGGAGTATTTATCGAAGCTCGCACCGGGCGTATAAAAAGCTACTTAGGGCCGTGTCTATTATATATTTATTTACAATCTAAATATTAGTCAATCTCAAAATATTAATTCTTACAAGATTCTTGCAATTTTTGTCCACGAGTTCTTGGATTATAATAAGTAATCTGCAAAATAACACTTGATCTTAAAATATATAAAAGACAATAGATTTACTTTCTAAAATGATTCTCTGTGATGGTATAGGATGCATTTAGCAGTGAAATATATTATGAAACGTCAGAGTATAAACTTGATTTGAATATAACAATTTGAATAATAGCTCAATTTCTTTTAAATTCGGTTTCTTTTCCTTTCAGTAGTTTAATATCAATCTCATATTGATTCAGGCAGTAGCGTGCCACGCATGCATATTTTATTAAGCGCTTAAATAACCGTGTCATTTTTGTTATTCGGAGACAAATTTAAATACTTTCGACTTTACTTGAAACAAATGATGTTTTAGAATCAATATTTTTATCCACTATATAACACATCAGAGTAGATAGTCGATTTATAGTCGCTAATCATCTAAGATCATTAGCATATACTTAGGTACTATAGTTTATGAACTAGTATACTGTGTAGTCATAAAATTATTTTAGTTTTGAAGTTCTTGACAGATTCCAGCAGTACAATAGAACAGCGTTTCCCAAACTATGTTCCGCGGAACTTTGGCATTCCGCAGATAACCAATAAATTAATCTGTTAAAAAATTATGATAACTATTATAAGCTTCGCATGCTTTTAAATGCCGGAAGTTAAAAAATGTGTGAAACCTACACTACAAAATAACCAACGTGTTCCTCTAAATTTCAGGTATTGTAAAGTGTTCCGTCGTAGGAAAAGCTTAAGAAACGCTGCTAACGCACCTAACTTTCTTTTAAATCGTTCCCAAATTCAAATAAACTCTAATTGTTTTTATAAGAAATACAACCTACTAGCGCCATGTCTTAACCGATAAAAACGAAAGAGTTCTCAATTCGGGGCGTTTTTTTGTATAGGTATGTTCCGCAAAATATCTGCCAATTGTGAACTGATTTTATCGATTGTTGTTCTATTTAATAGAACATACCTTCAAGATGATCCCACGTAACATTAAAAAAAGTACCAACTTGTAAAAAATAACAATCTAAAACTGTTCCAAAAATCATTTTGAAATTTGCAGTAGAAAAACGAGATAAAGTTTAATGGAACTCCATGTTAGGCATATAAATTAAAAACAATTCACTGTACTATAATACGTCGTTATCTTGTCTTTTTAAGATAGTAGCTAATAAATGAGGAAACTAATTGGCGATGGCAGGCAACATAGTTCTAGTTACGCATTTTAACGTTGCAAGGCGCCTGGCGACTCTCTGATATAATATACTAGCGGTCCCGTCCGGTTTCACCCGGGTGCAAAAGAACGAATGGGGAAGGGAGGAACATAAGTACGCACATTCATCTTAGTTTACCGAGATGAATGTTGTGTCCAAATTTTATGATGATTGAAGTTACCGTTCAAAAGTTTTTGTCGATAAAAAGCAGTATTTATACTTTTTTTAAGTAATAAATTTCTTTTAAATCGTTAATTACTTTAACTATTAAAATATAACAAATATTTAATTGAAAACACTGCAGGATAATTATTTCTATATAGGTGCCTATTGTTATAACAGTTTTCAAATGAGCTATTAATTAGATTTATTTAATTTTAATTAGTAGTAAATAAAAATAAAATAAATTTAAATGTAAGCCTTAGAAGAAAATAAAAAAATAAAAATATATTCGCCCAACGTGGGGGCTCGAACCCACGATCCTGATATTAACAGTCGCATGCACTACCGACTGACCTAACCGGCCTTGTGAATGTACGACCTAATATTGATATATTATGTAGTTACGGCATTTCACCTGAATAGAAGCTATTTTTGAAATACATTTTGAAACATTTTTCATTGATGCTCCGCTCCTATTGGTCGTAGCGTGATTCCTTTTTGTTGAAGTGTCGTCATTGGTAAGCCACTGGAAAGAATAATATGGCAAACAGCAAATCTGAAAGTCTTATTCTTTCGCAATATACGTAGACATAGACTGGTTATTGAGCAATGAATCATGTGAGCTTTTCAATTTAAATTTAAAATTTGCAAAAATTTGAGAAATGTGAAGCGTATATTTATATTCAAAATTAACGCCGCTCTGAATGTATTCAAAGTCTCGGAAATATTCGCAGTGGTAAAGGGTCTTCAGGCTCCGCTCCTATTCGTCGTAGCGTAATATTATATAGCCTATACTTCCTTGATAAACTGGCTATCCAACAAAAAAAATTTAATTCGAACCAGTAGTTCCTGAAATTAGCGCGTTCAACCAAACAATAGAAAAACATTACCCTCCTTCTGAGGCAGTGGGGTAAAAATCAAAAAACAAATCAGCTTTAATGTTTAAAATAATTACCTTAATTATTCATATAAGAAATGAAAGAATATTTTAATTAAAAATATTCGTCAGAGGTAGTGTAGATACGAAAAGTCTTTCATAAGAAAGAAAATTAGTACATATCTTAATTTTAATTTTTAAATTAAGTAATGTCATTTAATATAAGAAAATTAAATTTCTAATTGTTCTCGAAGTATAACATTGAGGTAAACTTTCGCAAGGAAAATATATAAATTTTACAGGGCTTAAAGGAAAGCGGTAATAAAATTCCAACAAATTAAAGAGGCAAACTGATTTACCGATACTTGAAAACTTTTCCGCTTAAATTAACTAGGTGCGTCCTCTTTATTACAACATTCATAACCTTCGATTTTCGCCCAATTTTCACTCAGCTGAAATTTTCATATATGCAATATAATACCGTGTTGAATAAACCATGCGGTCTTATATGTTAAATTTATATAGCTATTTACCGTTTCCTATTAACATTAGAGAAAAATTCCAGCCAATTGGGCGACGGGACCATTCCAATTTCAAAATGTTGACATTTGATAACAAAGAAAAAAAATTCTGATATCGGACGAGGTGACGCGGGTAATGACTAGTATTCAATGTGATATTTGCTATTCGTTGTCATAGTTACCTACATAATATGTTCCACGTCATGTAAAAATTAATCAAAGCATGCTTAACTAGTTTATTTCTGACAGATCTACAAAACAAAAGAACAGCTGATTTTTTTTTAATTCAAAATATTTCCGAAACTATAAAGTTAAGAAACGAAACTTTCTTAAAAAAATAAATAGAACAATAAGCCGTTATGAAAAGTATACCATTATTATACAAAAAACACCGTTATAGCATATATCTCTTCTGCGCATACGCCGATTTTCCCCAAAAACAATAGGGCTCTTCGTATTTGCATGCCAAACATTCTCCCAAAATTTGGTTTCAATCCGCTCATCCGTTTGACCTGTATCGTGCTCACAGACAAACAGACGCACAGAGTTTTTCCAAAAATATGTTTTTTTTTTATTCAGGGGACCTCAAAACGAAAACAAATAGTAAAATTTTGAAAAATGATTTTTGACCTAAACTATAAGTACCATTCCTCACTTGTGGGTTGAAATGGAAAAACTTCAATTACAAATGAAAATGTTTAGCATTCTGATTTCTACTATGTTTACGATTTTTCATTGATGCTCCGCTCCTTTTCGTCATAGCGTGATATTATATAGCCTATAGCCTTCCTCGATAAATGGACTATCCAACAAACATTTTTTTTCAATTTGAACAAGTAGTTTCTGAGATTAGCACGTTCAACCAAAGAAACAAACTCTTCAGCTTTGTATATTAGTATATTTTTTATAAACACGTAAGTTTGGATCTCCAAAACTACTCATCAGATTTCAAAAATGTTTTCACCAATATTTAGAATCGGCTTTCAGGATGGACAGAGGCTATATATTATCATGTTAAAAGAAAAGTTCTTTTCGTGGAGACCAATTTTGCATCATACATTGACGAAAAAACGATGGCAATCTACATATTCGGACCAGCCTAATTGTATGCCGAAAGGCGATTCCGGGGTAACGATACGGGGGAGATAGAGGTAGTTTTAGTGGATAGGGCGTCCCATACTGCGCCATGAGTGCTCGTAAAAAGAATTTCTCCCTCACAAAAAAGTCCCATACCGGGCCGCTAGTACATAATATAATGGACTCGCGGTAATCGGACAGTTGGTTTGCATGCTGAAGGTTCAAATCATCATATTTAATAATTTACTATATGAATCATTGACTATCTACTCAATGTGCGGTGAGTGAAAGCAGCAAAGCACATCGAAAATATATCTGCGTCTCTGTATTCGATGTAATTCCCTGATTTCTCCGATGATAGGATTGGTTGACGTACTTGCATCTCCCACTTGCGGTCTCCCGCTTGTTTGTCGGGCCAGTACTACGATGCCCAACTAGACGGGGGACCGATTATTTACTGAACCCCACTGTATATAAGTGTAAATGAAAGACCTATAAACAATATAGTATATATTTATAACTGTCAGTGATCTGTTTGGCCTGTTTAGAATTATGCTAATGTGCGGTCATGCATAAGTTCGGTTAGGTGAAAGACGCTCCCAATCTTTCTGCCTACGGATGCCGGAGATGCACCCACAAAGCGCAGCGCCATGGGTGGGTCAGGAATGTCATTTATCTTAACTGCATTCACTGGACCGCTGCCATTTATAATGGCCACTTGGTTCATATTTATGTATCGTGTTTTTATCTATTTTATTTATCAAACCACGATTTTCATATTAATCAACAAATAACTGTTTGTAATCACAACATACATATTTTTTTTCGTGTTCAAAAGTTGACTTTTGCATGCCAATGATGAAAAATTGAAGTCGCGCGTGTGCAGTTCACTTGAAAAATTATTTTCCGCAGGGGCGGATCTATATATTGGCTTTTTTAATTAAACATAACCTGCTAATTTCTTTTGTAATAATGTCTTACAGTTGCTGTTTGTGTGTCTAAATTATGAAGTCATATTAAATAAATAAAATGTTTTATTGTCCTATTTTTTTCCTATACCGTATACATTAGGGTTATCTTATATTTGTTTGTTTTCGGTCCCATTGGCTCATGTTTTAGTATTGGATCTAAAAATAACTCTCCCAAAATTTCAGCTTCCTAGATCAAACCTGTAAAAGGTGCAAACCGAGTTAAATTTTTTAATTTATTTTTGACAACAGCAATTTGGAGAGAATTGAATTTCCCACAAAAGATCCTTAGTACTAAATACGCGAATTCATTAATTTCAAAGATATGCTCGTTTAAACATCAATTAATTAAATGAAATCTGATTTTTATTAGAATGTTTAAACAAATAATTAATTCGCGGATTTAGTACTAAGGACCTTTTTGTGGGGAATTTAGTTGTCTACAAAAGGCTGCTATCAAAAATTTGAAAAAACGTCGCTTTTCCAAGGCTAATTAAATGGGAAACAAACTCGTTCACAGGTTTGATCTAGAAAGCTGAAATTTTGGAAGAATTTTTTTAGAAACATTATCCAATGGGACCGAAAAATAAAAATAACACCTTATAGCATACATCATTATAGAAAACACTTTTACACAGGTAGGCCTCAAGTAGTATTAGCCCAGGGCCCCATAAATTCACGTCCGCCCCTGATTGACAGTTGGCCTAACCTACAAAATATTTTTTTCCGATAATTTACCATTCTAGCTTGACAAGTGGGGAATGGTACTAATCTAGGCCAAATTTACATTTTCATTTTAAAAAAATGGTAAACCTAACAATATTGTTAACATGTTTTACTTCAACCGCGCGTAAAGGTTACATGTTCACTTTTTTACAACAAACTTTAAGAAAGTGAGTTTTTTTGCATCGTGTAAAATTCCTATAAATATAATTATATTACAGTAAATTTTCGTTTTATAATGTTCCTATATAAAATCTCACATAGTGAAGAATCGTGTAGAAAAAGGTTAGTTACGTCATAAAAGCTAACCAAACCAATTTTTCGTTAGTTACAATAGAATATAATTTTTTATTAAAAATTCCCTAGTTGGGAAAAATTCGCTCTTATGTACAATAGTTTTCTTAATAAATACTAACGACTATTCAAAAAAACGTTATTATTTTTCATTCCTTTAATATACAGCGTGTATCACAGAAAATCGAACATTGGGAAACTCCATTGTGCAAATTAGTTAGGATCAACGATTGCTTTGGCCACATATTTGAGAATGGGTACCATGGCAACGCTGATTAACCATTATTAAAAATAGCAATAATTGCTAATAATGAATAATTAGAAATATCACTTAATATAAATTCTTCAGTATTAAATGAATTTATTTTTATTAATGAAACATTTTTTTATTTAGAAAATATGTTTTTAATAATTAAACCAAACAAACAGTTAAAATAAAAAATTAAAGCAAATGTTCAAATAAACCTTCATTTTGATTTAAGCAGTGGCTTAATCGGTTATAAATACTTTTTTGTCTCACTTTGCATTCAGAATGTGTCGCGATCTCGAACAGATTTCATTATGTAAACCATGGTAACGACCTCTGAATAGAGGGCAAAGCAATCTCTGATCTTAACTAATTTGTACTGTGTACTTTTCCCTATGTACGGTTTTCTGTGTTTACACCCTGTATAGAAATAATACTATTGATTTTCATGTCAAACCAAAAAGAAACAATAGCATCGTACTGCTAATGAGATTTCTAGTTTATACAAATAGCGGAAATATAATCAAAGGATTTTTGTTTTCGTGACTTTCAATCCAAAGCAAAACAAGATTTTCTGTATGTAAAAAGTATTTGCTTGATTAAATCTTAAACCTTATTTCATAAGCCATTATGCCAACCAGTTCTTACATTAAACGACTTTATTTCAACCTCTTTAAGACCTAGGTTCACATAATTTTTTTATAAATAGTATGTTAACAGCTTTCTTGAACAGCTGTGCAGGTTAACTGTTTTTATTGTTACTTAACAATACCAGCACATCAAAACCTATATTTAATTTTTACATTTAAAAGTATCATTTTACAACCAAAATAATTTTGAAAAGAACATTAATTTTAATTATAACAGCAAGGTGTTGTTTCAACCATAAGAAACATTGAATGTTTCTGCTGGTATATGTCCTAATGAAATAGAAAAACAAATTATGAAAGGAAATAATTTCATCTCTGATTCACCCACAACTTCCGCTTATGTGAGGTCTGGAGTCACCTAATGTAAAGATTAGCTCTCGCACGATGTGAAATAACAGATACAAATTACTTTAAATGTTAGGATTGTTACCTATGTGTCTCTGTGAAGTAAGGAAACTTAGTCCGCCGCGATAGTGGAAATATTCGGGATTCGTATCCCGACGGTGACAGTGTTTGTACAATAAATGTTTGTGATATAGCTATGTTATCAACGGGTGTTTCATTACAATTGTAGCAAACAATTGCTATATCTGTGTTATTAATAGTAAATGTTAAGGTTAGGAAAATGTTGTTTATAAATGTTTCGATTTTTGCTTCTTTTTTAAGCACACATCCTAAAAATTGCGAATTTTTGAGGAAAATCGAAATTTCCCTGAACTGTTTCAAACTTATCATGTTTGTAACAAAATATCCGCTGATTCCAAAGAGTACAGGCAAACATCTGTTTATTTTCTGGTATAGAAATTGTGTGCATTTAAATTTTCCCGAAAAATTTCCCAAAAAAAAATATATTGTTTTAAAAATAGTAGAAGAAATGAAAATGTTAACGGATTCATATTATTAAAAAAATGGGGGTGTACATTTACTAATCATATTTTCTTTTTTTTTCAGGTGAGTTTTGTGAATCCATGATTTTCTATTTCATCAAACACGTAAGTTTTTTTTTATTGTCAAAGTTTCAAATTAATATTACTTCGAATAAATTGACTCAACTCGAATCAATACCCTCCGCAACTATAATAAAAATACTGAGCATATATTAGATACGAAAATATTTATAAATATTTTGATATTGATTTATAGGATTCCATATCAAAATTGTAAGAAAAACGGAACTCTTATGATGAGACTTCGTTGTTTGTGTCGAATTGTAGATTATAAACAGTCGATTTGCTCAAAGACTGCATACGCTCTCGACTTGAACTTTGACTTGATTATAATAAACTTATTTACCTGCACCTAGTCCAAGGTCAGATAAAAAAAAATATTTTTTGTCTATTTTTGAAGGGCTAATAAGTAAGGATGATTTTTTTTTAGTGGGGTTTCATACGAAATGGCACTTGTTACCAATTTCATAAATGTGTTAGTTTTAAAATAGAAGCCTTAAACTATAAGGCTTCTACTTTTTCATCGGGACTCTAAAAATTATAAGGCTTATACGATCACTTTCATGCCTGTATTTCTGTCTGTCCGTCTGTCACAGCTTATTTTTTCCGAATCAATTGGACGAAAAAAAATTCGGTAGGTACATATATAAAGTTCAATGACCCTACACGGAAGTATAGCGTAAATGAACGAAGTAGGTACGATTTTGAGGAGCAAATTAGAAAATTAAAAAAAAAATCAAGTGCGTCATGCGACATATCAAATCATCTAATGAAAGGACTTATGATAAATACGAGTATATTTTATTTTATAATTTTAAAATGCCAAGCTTAGTTGATATTAAAGAAAATCGAGCGTGCCCCCTCCTTATATTCGAAACTATTAAACCCAAATGTTTTAAAAGAATTGGGAATATAGGGAACTGGGAAAATTTAAACGAAAAGTGTTAAACTTCTCACGGAGAACGGAATTATACGGAACTCTCGCCACGCGAGTTTGCTCGCATTTGACAGGTTATTTTCCTATTTTAACTCGCGTAGTTTCTGAAATTTTTAAATCACTTAAATTTTCAATCATTTCATGCATTAGATAAATCATACGGTAATGAGGACGAATATTTCACTGAAATGTCCCGAACGTCAAGTTAAATCATTTCTCTCATTATTTTGCCGCTTGTTTTTGTTACAAAATCATTACGAGCGGAGCTGCTACAGCTCTTCATAGCACATAAAACAAATGAAAGCTGAAAAATTGTTGAGAAAATAAAAGATTTTACAAAACTGTAAAAACATTTAAGGCAGTACATGCCGCCGTTTAAACTACCGTGAATGTTTAAACAAAAATTTATCAAAATTATTTTCACTCTAGGTTTTACTCCCGACTTTGTCCGCGTGGAATCAGTATATACAATTGATATAATTGATTAAAAAATTCGTAAATATGATTCTAATTTAAGATGGCCCTATAAACACTGGTTTATCATATTTTGCAAAAACATAAAGATTTTGTTGATTCGATACACTGAGCAAGCCACATACAGCTGGCCGTGCAAAAAACATGGTTTTTCTAAATGAATTCCATGTAGTGTTTGTCTCTGGGCTTTGTTTATAGTTATTCCGAAAGCAGTTTTAATTTAAATTGAAATTTTTTTAATTGAAAAGGTAAATCCGTTGGTATAATTGGTTTAAAAGCACTTCTGAATCGATTCCGACTATCCGCAACCCTGAATCTCTTTAAAAAAAAAAAAAAAAACAATGAGCAGCAGCTAAGACTATTTTTTATTTTGATAACATGTGAAGTGTGTATCTCTTTTAGTTTCAGAAATAAGTAAATTTTAATTGTTTGAATTTTTATACAATACGATCCGTTATAACTTCACAAAAATAATCGAATTTGCGCTCAGGCCTAATCAATTCAGCGTACATTTTTCTATAGGACACGACAATATTATACTAGAAGGATCCAAACTTTTAACTTGGTATTCGTTATTCGAATTATTTTTGATGATTTGGATCCGTGATTCGAATCCATTTTAAGCTAAATTTCACCCGCTTCCAGACGTCTGAATAATTTAAAATTTTGCGCACGTATTAAGAACCAATAACAATACAATAATTTATATAAATATTTATATTGCCTACCCGTAGGCGTGGTTTTGACTGAGATAATTAAAATTATAGTTTAAAAAAAACTAAAAAAACAAGCTTTTACAGCAATGTGCAATTAAAAGTAAAAAATAATTTTGAAATATAAAGATTTTGTTCAACTCGATAAAATGTAGATTTCTAAACAAGCTGAAAATGAGAATGGCTTATTAAAAAAACTAAATTATATCGAGTCGGGGCCTTTGGAGGACATTCTATTGCTGTTGAACAAAATCATTACATTTAAAAATTATTTTTTACTTTTCATTGCACATTGCTATAAACGCGTTTTTTTTTTTGTTTTTAATAATATAATAATAATAATAATAATTTATTACTTCCACGAAAATACAGTTATTTATAAACAAACAAAATACACATAAATGAAAGTATATAGGCTCCTTCCAAGGAAAACTTCTTTAGGCACGCTTGACTTGGGGAGTAAGCTGGTGAATGCGTGACGAGAGCGTTTACGAAAAGTGTGATCGGGCGAGGCGAGCGAGTCGAACGGAAGTTGACGCGAACGGTGATTTGAATGACAAATACTTCACTGGCTAGTGGCGCCATCAGATGGCCAAAAATATAAGCAGTATTAACAATAGAATGACACATACTTTACTTGCCAGTGGCGCTATCGGGTGACAGAAAAAAGTTTTGTAAACCTACTTAACTTGCAGAGCTAAATAATATTTCATAAAGATTTACGCTTAAAATCCAACGAGAGCTAAATAATTGCAATGTATTACTTTTGTTTTCATTATCTTTATGTTTATATTTCTTTCTTCTTACATTAAACTGTTCATTTCGTTCTTGAACAATTTTATAAATTAGGTAATATTTTGTTCTATACAATAAATATTCTACGTTTAAAGTGATTAAAATTGTAAATTCAAATCTTTGAAAAATTGTAAATTCATTTTAAAGTTCTTATTTTTTGAATTTTCAGGTAAATAATAACAAATTACGACAGGAAGAAGTTTTACTTCAGTCGTGTGGTCTAAAGCATACTTGTTTTTTTTTCTTTAACTATAATTTTAATTTACAAGATCTTTCGATTTCCACAAATGTTTTCTTCGGCTAACGTTGGCCAATTCCCCAATAGTAAAACGAGCAATTTTCTTTTATGATCACCCATAATATAAACATTGCAGGTACCTTACTTCCTTCAGTTCCTCTGTGTTGTTTTGCATTTCATTATTTCACTTTTCAAGTATTTATTCGCGCCACTCACCGACTTCACTTGCTCACTGCGCTAGCATTTGTCTTTGTTTATTCATGCGTTTGTACTTTTAAAGAAATGACCCTCACGGGGGATTCTACTATACCCTTAGCTTGTTTTGTACGTATTCCACTTCCGTGTACTTTGCGGTTACCTTAGTTGTACTTATACGAAAACTTTCTGATTCTAATTATGTTCCCCTAAAATGATATTTTTAACTTCCATCGTTCCGCTGAAATTAAATTCTGCGAACATGAGCATACCTCTTGGCAGAACGTAAGAAATCTGTATGCTTTTAGTGCTCCGTGGAAAACGGACCTGCACTTACGGAATCACTTCGGTATCCGTCCGACCGTCCGTCTAGCACAAGCATTTTTCTGAGACTATTTGACAATTTTTTTTTTAATTTATTCTTTAATGTATTTATTATCTCGTTTTTATTTGTAAGAAATTTGGAAGCCTAAAAATAACAAAAAAATTATCAAGTTTGGAAAATTTGCGATCAGTTGTTGTAAACAATTTTAGTGTTTATTTCTTTATAACTGCAGAACCTAACTCTGGCTGTGTCCAACAACTTAAGCTTTGTTGTAATAATAATAATAATATAAGTAATAATAAAAATATTATAACAATAATTACTTAATAATAATAGAATACACATGTGAAGGCAGATAGCACGGAACGCTAATAATTGTTAAGGTATAGTTTGCACCTGGGTGATTTTTTATGTCACATTTCAGTCGTTGGAAATATTATTTATAACTTCCCGCTATAAAAAAAATCTAAACTTTTTTTCAAAAAAATCGGGAAGTTATTATTTTCACCCCGATTTTCTAAAATCGAGTTTTCCCCAGAGCTCAGGTCCTAGAAAGTTATTCTGACTATTTTGGCGATGATATTCGTAGGGCTGTGTGTGTGTAGGTAAACCTCATATCTTTTGAACGGTTTGCAGCATCTATAACGTGACCTTGCTGAACTTAGATTTCCTGAAAATTTGGAATGATTTAGCCCAATAAATTTTGAGAAATCTCAAAAATACAAGTTTCAAAAATTTGTAGAAATTTGTTATTTTGGAATATTTTCTAAGCTACTGAACAGATAAATTCCAAAATCTAATCAGTTCTTCTCCTTAACAAACTGCGTCGACTTCCGCAAACCGCATCAAAATCGGTTCGTTTGTTCACGAGATATCGTGAACGAAAAATTCGTAAAAAAGTGTTTTTTTTTTAATTACTCTTAAAATTCTTGTCAGATCGATTTTTTTTGTAACAAATTACTTTTTTAGGTTAAAAAAACTGCGTCGATTGCCGCAAACCGGATCAAAATACATTCATTTGTTCACGAGATATCGTGAACGAGAAATTAGTAAAAATCGTGTTTTTTTAAAATATTCTTAAAATTCTTATCAGATCGACTTTTTTGTAATAATTTACTTTCTTAGGTTAGAAAAACTGCGTCGATAGCCGTAAACCGCATCAAAATTGGCTCATTTGTTTATGAGATGCCGTGAACGAGAAATTCTTCTTACCAATTTCTCGTTCACGGCATCTCGTAAACACATGAGCCAATTAAAATTGTTATCAGATCGATTTTTTTGTAATAAATTACTTTCTTAGGCTAAAAAAACTGCGTCGATCGCCGCAAACCAGATTAAAATTGGTTCATTTGTTCATGAGATAACGTGAACGAAAAATTAGGAAAAAAGTAATTTTTTACAATCACTCGTAAAATTCTTATCAAATCGTTTTTTTTTGTAATAATTTACTTTCTTAGGTTAAAAAAACTGCGTCGATCGCCGCAAACCGCATCAAAATCGGCTCATTTGTTCACGAGATATCGTGAACGAAAAGTTCGTAAAAACGTCTTTTTTTAAATTGATCGAAAAAATTCCTATGAGATCGATTTTTCTGTAATAAATTACTTTTTTAGGTTAAAAAATTGCGTCGACTGCCGCAAATCGCATCAAAATCGGTTCATTTGTTCATGAGATATCGTGAACGAAATTTTCGTAACAAAGTGTTTTTTTTTTTGAGCTCGACGAGCTAAAAAATATACTTCTTGCTATATTTTATATATTTTTGAGCGTTTTGAACTCGAAACTAGCGGGAAGTTACAGGGATGGCCTGCAGGGTCAAACTTCTTTTTAATTTTTTTTTATTTGAAAACATCTATTTGTTCGTTATAATACTGAGAGCCGGTCTAACTTTCTTGCGTGACCAATACGTCATCATCGTTGGTTCGTAGCGTCACCCCTTCAATCTCAATTATCATTAAAAATATTAAGTGCACTGTGGTTGGAACAGAAATAAAAATAAAGAATATGTATTTCTTACCACAACAGTTTTATTAGCAGATGTACATTTCGGGAGCTATGCTCTTATCTTCAGCAAACACTAAGTTGCTGAAGATGAGAGCATAGCTACGGCGCACTTCGTTTTAGCTACTGCGCATGGCTGTGACGGTTCTGTTACCGTTTTCAGAGATGTTGGAACAGAACTACCGTAAACGGTATACATCGCCGGTTAGTAACGTAACTACTTTTCAATATACCTACTAGTGATGTGCCGGATATCCGTATCCGTATCCGCGGATATCCGAGGGAGAAGAAAGATCCGTATCAGTATCCGTTAGTTTTTGGCGGATCTTTTACTTTATTAATTTTCAATTCATAGATGAAATTTTGTATATATATAGGTGATTAGGTAATAATGAAAACCTGTTAAATTCCATTCAGATTATTTTTTATTTTTTTAAATCGTATTTGGCACCTTTATATTGCAAACATTTATCGTAGTGAGTACCACACTAATAGTACATAACTCAAAGGTACTAAATCAACTATCTTTATAATGAGATATTGCACATCGATCTTTGGAAATAGACAATCTGTTATGAGAGTTAACTCTTAAAGAGGTCAATAACTTTTTCCCATAACAGATAGTCTCTTTCCAAAGGTCGATGTGCAATATTTACCGCCGCGTACTCTAAGAAAGTTAAGATCCGTATCCGTATCCGCGGATCTTGAAACCAAAAATCCGTATTCAGATCCGTATCCGCGGATATACAAGTTTAACGATCCGGCACATCACTAATACCTACTTTGATTGAATGAGCCAGGAAATAATATTTCGTCATTAACAACAGTAATTTTGTTTAATGCGGTATTATTTTGAATACGATGTCAAAGAAACCACAACCGCTATGATATTTTTGTTTTAGTCGCTATAGGGGTTTGATAAATTTTAATCTGTAAAATTTTGTATTTCCGGTTTATGACACCGGAAATGCAAAAGTTTATTAACATAGCACATTCAAAATTTATTTATTTGCATTCTGGAAACAACACTGGTCGCGTTAATAAGTCCATATTTGCTCTCTGTGAATTCATAATTTGATTAAATCTCACGCGCGCTACTGGCAAATGATATCCGTATATTACGTAATTATACAAAAGGTTTATAGGTAAACAACCCTCGTTTTATCCCAGCTATAAACAATGGAATTATTTGCTCGCTTTCCTACAGTAAAACAGACAGAGAGAAAACTAATCAGGAAGAGGGAGTTTTTTTTTAAAAAAAGGAAGAAAATAATCATATAACGAACAATTAATAATTGTTAGTTGCACAGATGAAAATGATGGTTTTGTAAACATCAATTAAGTTAACAATAAGGTTGCTTTATTTAAATTACGATAATTACACGAAGCGGATGAAGTTCGTTAGATTTTATTATTGTGGACTGATAATGCAGACGCGCTATGGAGAAGAAAAAAGGATTTGTTTTTATCTTTTGTTTTTCCAAAGTGAATTAACGAGTTTCAGTAAATTAGTTCAAGGCCTACGCTAATAACTTTACACTGTATCGATGTTATAATAATAATAATAATAATAATAATCTTTATTAGTACATATAAGTGCACTAAAAGGCGAGGTTCAGCCACAGGCTGCTTTTCAACCTAACCCTTTATGCTAAATACATAATAAAAGTATAAAATAGAGCAACAAACATATCATATACCTACATATAACAATAATATTATATATGCATATCCATGTAATTGTACATATTGTATGCACACGTACATGCACATACACATACATACAATTACATGCATAAGCCACTAATACACATAATATATAAAAGGAAATATTGATTGACAGCTAAAATCAGATGAGTTTTAAGATACTTAATGTGTGACTTAGATTAAGTGCTAATTACCTACAACGAAAAATCACTTGAAAAAACCCACTGTTTAATTTTGTGATGAAAAGAAAAAAGATTTAAAGATTTAAGTTCGTTTGGTAGATTGTTATACCATTTTGCTGACATATACGAAAAGCTACTTTTGTATTTAGTAGTGCGATGTCGAGGTATTAAAATTTGATTGCAAGCACGAAGATTTAAGTGACCAATGTGGTTATCTCTCCACAACAACTTTTCGAATAAATATTCTGGTTTGCCAGTTGAAATAATTTTTTGCAGTAAAACAAGGAAATGAACTAGCATATTGTTGTACACAGAATTCATGTTGCACATATTCCTGTGTAATGATATGTGATCGAACTTCCGTACCCCGTAGGAGAATCTTACACAGGAGTTTTGCAATAGACGCAGTCTATTTAAATCAAACACTCTCAGATTAGGCACATACACGGAATCGCAATATTCGATAACAGATAAAACTAGAGACTTGCAGAGATTGAGTTTAATGGAACTATTCAAGCCAGATCTAAAAGGGAAAATTGATTTCAAACGACTGTAGGCACATTGAAGTTTTCTACTGACATGCTCTGTAAAATTTAATTCCTCGTCAATATATATACCAAGACTTTTGACGCTATTGGAAAATGGCAGTGTTTTATCATCAAAATTAATATTACAGTTGAATGAAACGAATTTGTCACGGTTTTGTTTTGTTCCAACTACTAAAACGAGTGATTTGGACGGGTTTACTGTCAGACCGTTTTTTGATACCCAAGATGAAAGCCGCAGAAGATCGTTATTCAGATTTTGCATAGATAACACAGAGTTTCCAGGATCAAAACTAAGTACCAGCTGAGTATCATCAGCATATGAGTGCACAGAGCAGTATTTTATAACTGAAGGCATGTCGGATACAAAAATTAGAAAAAATACAGGTCCAAGGATTGAGCCTTGTGGCACGCCACAAGTTATGTTCAGGTAGCTTGATTCAGAACCATTATCCAAAATAACCTTGTTAGCTCTATTAGATAGATAGTTATGGCACCAGGTAAGTGCGGAGGGAGCAAAACCAATTCGCTGAAGCTTGGCTAGAAGCAATTCATGATGAATAGTATCGAATGCCTTTGAAAAGTCGATTTGAGTAAGTATGGATATTTTGGATAGGTCGTAAGCGCCAAGTAATTCGTCAGTCAGATTTAAAAGACTAGAAACTGTACTGAAATTTTTACGAAATCCTGATTGAGTTGGAGGGAGTATGTTGTTACCGTCAAGATATTTTACAATTTGTTTGTGACATATTTTTTCCTGGATTTTTGATAAAACGGGAAGAATACTAATCGGACGCAGGTCGTTAACCGAAAGTGGATGATTCGTTTTAGGTAACGGCTTAACGAAAGCAAACTTCCAAATGGACGGGAAATCAGATTCTAAAATAGAAGTATTCACTATATGAGTAAGATAGGGTGCAGCATATGGAAGACTTAGGGAAATCATAGTGGTGCTAATACCATCAACGCCAATAGCAGATGTTTTTAAAGTACGAACGGCTTCACAAACATCCGACTCATCAACAGTATGGAACTCAAATTCATTGGAGCAATTTAAGCTAGTGTCTGTTGCATACTCAGTGATTACAAAACCATCAACAGGCTTAGCTTGTACAGAAAAGGAGTTATTAATTTTGTTAGCATCACCAATCTCCGGAGGAATATGAGTGTAATTCTTTTGATTTATCCCTAGATTTTTCATATTGTGCCATAATTGAGTACTATTTTTACTGTTGTTGTTGCAATAAGAGATAAATGCCTGTTTTTCTCGTCTGATAGCAGCCGTAGTGTAATTACGAAGAGACTTATAGTAAAGCCATTTACCGTTACATTTCGTTCTTTTGAAAGCAAGTAAGGCCTTATCACGTAGTTTCATCATGGTTTTAATGACTGGGGTGATCCAGGGCGGGTGTTTGTGTTTGACTGTAATAGTTTTCGTTGGTGAATGCTTGTCAAACAAATTTATAAAAATTGAATTTAGACACTGAATTTTATTATCGATACCAGATTTTTCTATTATTTCAAACCAGTTTGCTAATTGGGCATCATTAGCGAAATCGTCCCAATTAATATTTTTAAAATCTCTAAAAGTAAAAGTTTTGTACTTGACCGGAGATTTAGGAAAATTCAAAGTACAAAATATAAGTTTGTGGTCAGTAATAGAAAATAAATGGTCAACGCCACGATTTACAACCAAGGAATGATCAGAGATGAAAAAGAGATCAATAAGAGAAGCGGAGTTTAATGTTACACGTGTTGGAGAGCTAATTACTTGTTGCATATTAAAAATGTTAAATATATTACTCAAAAATCTATATTCGATTGTATTTGTATTCAGGAAATTGATGTTGAAGTCACCTGTGCAAAATACATGATCAAAAGCAGGAATAATGTTAGAAAGAACCTGTTCAACAATAGCAAGTTTAGTGTATGTCACGTGTGGAGGTTTATATATAACGCCAAAAGCACAATTAAGTTTATAGAGAGAAAATGTAATCCACAATTGTTCAATCGAATCGCTAGTACTTACAAAATCAAATTCTAATTTACTAAAACGTAACGTGTTACGTATATATACCGCAACTCCACCACCTCGCATATTCAGCCTATCTACACGAATGAAATTATAACCGTCAATAATAAACGTTTTGGAATCATGACAATCTGTCAACCAAGTTTCTGTTAGCGCAATTATATCAAAGTCATTATCTAAGACATATGTTTTAAAATCAACAAACCCAGAACTAAGTGATCGGATATTAACATGAACTGCAGTGAAAAGATTGTCACAAGCAGATGTCAAAGCCATGATAAAATAATTAAATTAAAAAATATTCAAAAACAGTAGGTACCTACAAATACAAATCACAAGTATTAACAAATTAAAACACAATAAAAACTATTAGTTATGGGGCGCATTCAGTAAAATTTTGATTATATTGAATCATGAATTAATTTCAAATCCTCATAGTTTTTGACAATTTCAACTACGGCATCATCACTTTTTCTTAGTTTAATAGCGTTATCTTTGAACCAAACATATTTAAAACCTTTCTCGTTTTTAAGTTTTCTAGCTTCATAGAATAGTGAACCGAAATAAGGCGTTAATTGGCAGTTGACATAAATGTTATTATCGGTTCTATCTTTATTCCATACATCCGCAGTGGATAGTTTCTTCAGTTTGCACTGACTGAGGAAATCGTTGCGCAACTTTGATTTATCAAATTTCACTATAACAGGCCGCGGCTTATTATCATTGCGAAGTCTAGGTCTATAAATGTCAACGATATCGTCTTTTGTGACAGAAACATCAACTACACGGCCAATAGCTATTACCGACTCAACGAGGTCATCCTTGGCTTCGGGGATACCATTTATTGTTACACTATGCGATAAGGACACCTGTTTCTGAACTTCTATTTCTGTACGCAATTCCAATATTTGTTTGTTTATATCCTTATTGTTTTCTTCTAAATTTTTAATCGAATCTGTTAACTTATTAACAACCAACATAAAAGCATCAATCTTTTCCGTGAAACTAGCTAATTGCTCCTTGATTGCTTCCTGTATAATCTGTTTCAAAAATTCATTTTTTGGGGAATCAGGCTCCAACATTTTCGCTTTATTCTGCTTACAATTACCACATTTCCAATCATGTTTCCTTGCATTATAAGTAGCAGATCTTAAAGACACACAATCAAAATGAAAATTCGAACCGCATTGACTACATACTGCGTGGTCACAATCACTTGGAATTAATAGTTTACATGTAGCACAGTTAACCATATTTTGAACACTGTACGATTTACGATTAAAGTGCGAACCTGGTATATTTAAATAGACATTCACTATCGATGCCAGGTATTATATTTACGTATATTTAGAAATAAATTTACTTCCAAATGTTTTATTAAAAAATGTTTATTGTAGAAATATCACTATGATTTACCGTAAGTACTATTCAGCATTGAATTCCTTATGTTAGTAATATAGATAATTAATAATTTATTATCCAAAAACTAGTGAAATAAATAGAAAAACTTAGAATTAAAACGCACGCAGATAAAAAACACGTCTAATCTCTCTCGCTATTAGACACATCTGTCATTCTGATCCCAGATATTGCAATAATGGACCGAGATCCCAAACCCGCCAGACCTACGCCATTTTAGTACTGCTAAGATTTTATCAGTAAATGTACAATATTTAGTTGAAAGCGTATGCTAAATTGCTAGCTTGAAAGCGGGGCCCTTTTAGAGATAACACATGTGTTTCTTAAGGTACATAAAACACGTGCTTGCCTACGTACGCAATGGTATTATGCATGCATATGAGTGCGAGTGAGAGCATTAGATGATTTTCTATTTGACAGCTTCATTAAATTTAGGTTGTTTATTTGTTTCCATAGAGTTTCTCTCTCTTAAACTCATATGGACTACTCTGTATGTGTGTGTGTGTAGACAAATAAAAAACCCGCTTTCAAGCTAGCAAATTGGCATACGTTTTAAACTAAATAGTGTACATTTACTGATAAAATATTAGCAGTACTGAAATGACGTGTGTCTGGCGGGTCTTGGACCTTGGTAAAGAATGTATATATCTATCCTAGGTATAGGAAGTTTTCGTGTTTTTATGAATTAGCACAAAAAGTCTGTGAAAACGATAAAGAATTCAGATTATGTGGGAACCTTAAAAATGTTGTCATGTGCAGTTAAATTCCCCTCGTCTAAAAACGGTTGCAGCTCTTCCGACGCAATTTTTAAAACTAAAGGGTTCGGGTAAACGCAAAATGAAATACTAAAAATCACATTGCAGACAATAAAAGCAAGAAATAGAAAAACAGCTTCCTTGCGATGGGAGAAATATACGTTTGTCTTTTGAGTAGGTATGTTTTGTATTACTGTAGGCACAAATCAATGCTTATTCGAAATAATTGTCCTGAAAAACATTAATCTACCAAACAATATTAATGTTAAATAGCGCTTTATATAAACAATTGAAATCAACGCGTCACAAGAACACCCTAGTTTTGAACTTTATTTCATTTTTTGAAAATACCGTTTCTATATTCAGTTTAGGTAAAATATCGCCAAACCTTGTAGATATTATTATTAAAAATTTAAAAACTCTTCAATTAAAAAAATATGTATGTAATTTTTTGTACCTACTATTAATCATTAATTATAATGGTAAAATAATAAAAGGATACAAAAATTGTTTTTGCAAGACCTTCTATAAAAAAGCTGCGTTTCAGATCTGTATAGCGATATTAAAATAACCATAGAGATATTACAATAGAGAAAGCGAAGAAGTGAAAGTGTCTGCAATTAAGAGAGAGAACAGTTCCTTATCTCTATGGTAACTAATGATGCAAAACAATGCTGATTTGAGTAAACAAATTTCTGGTTTTCTGCAACGTTCTCTCTCCTGAGAACACTGTCACTTATGGCAAGCATATGTCAGAAATATTGTGAAGTGAAAATCAGCCATTTTAGAGGAGTTACCTACGTGCAAAGAATCGTTTTTATAATCTAGTTATTAATAGAGATAATTATTAAATTCGCAAAATTAATTCAAGATTAACGTTAACTAGAAATGAATGATTTTTCGGTTAAACGGATTAGTTAAAGTAATATATTCGGGATTAATGAATATTGATTACAAATTTAAATATTCGAATGATTGATTTCCTGAAATGTAGGTAATGTAGAAAACCGCATTATATGGCGCGTTGCGCAGGAAATTTAATTTACACAATTAAAAGAAACGTGGCTAACGTCACATAGTTCACTGACTACCGCAGGAATAGTTTATACGTAACGCAATTTAAATGTGAAATATTAACGGAATTATATTGCAGCCGACTTCAATGTTTTCATAGCGTAAATAAACTATTTTCTATTTCATAATTTCTACACAACGAGGGTAAGAAAAGAGGATAAAATTGCAAAAAATCACTTACATGGCAGCAACAGCATAAATATCTACCCAAAAATTGTCCTGGAAAAACATTTCAACAAACTCATGCCCATGTTGACCGAAAACTATTAAAGATAGAAGTTACTAATATTGGAACAAATTTATTCGTTAGAATAAAATTTATTTTCAATTCACCGAGCAAAATATCAGGTAGAAAAATTAGTTAGGTAAAGAATATACTGCACTATATTCCTTGCTCTTTTTGTTGAATACTTTGACGTTCACCCAGATATCCGACCGATGGCTTTAGTGTAAACGTCAAAAAAAGTTTCACAAAATAATAATATTTTATCCTAACCCAATTGCACACAAAACTTTTACTAACTTAAATGTTTTACAACCATACACTTCACAAAAGGCTCATAAACAGCACATAAATAAATTCCAAAGAGCAAATTGTAGATATAATACTCCACGTTTATAGGTTAGGTATTATGATCTATGTAGCGGCCATTATATTTTATCAGGCGAAGAAATATTTATACCCTGAAAGTAAAACAGAATAGATTTATACCCGCAGTAAACATAATTATGGTTGGTGAATTGAACTATCGCTATTTATTCGAAGGAATAGTTACCTGAAGAGCAAATGAACCGTATAAATAACTACTTACGTTCGGTGAATATGGCAATTAGCAAATTATATTTTTTTTATTAGCTAATAACCCCAATTTTTGAGGGTCAATTAACAATCTACTGCTACTGCGTTTGCAATCGCTAAAAAATTTTTGGTTGTGCTATCAGTCGTTGGTAAAAATATCGGTATAGTTTTGATATCATTTTAAATGATTGATCGTGCGAATTGTCTGCATGAACGAGCACAAAGTATCCATTGCAGTCGTCACAGCGGTACGAAACTGCCGATATGCGGCCCCGGCATTTCACGACTCCATGCTGCATTAAATGATTACTGTCATCATTGGTCAAATCATCAAATGATCAACTGTTGTGCAGTATCACTTTTTTTATTATAAACTTTTGGCTTTTACACTTTTGTGTATTCAGCCACTAACTAAACTATAAATTAATTCTGACTAAATATATTACTACGTACACATATATGAAACGGGGACACAAAATTAATGAACCATAAAAATTAATGAATGAATAAATTAGGGGTTATGGTTATAGCCCGTTATGCACGTCATCCTAGAAGAATTTTTGTGCTCCCCCCTTGTCCTGGATCTAGTCCTCCAATAGTTTGGATCTTCTCATGAACTCCAGAAGATTGGTGACTAGATTGTCCTGAGGAATTACTCCGCTCTCATCATTGTATCCAAAGATGGTCGTTCTCCAGTAGGTTAGGGCCTCGCATTCGAACAGTAAATTACCTATAAATTAAGTCTACTAGAAACACCAAGTAAAAATTTTCGGTTTAGAAATTCCTTTAACAAAATTGAACGTTCTAGTAGAGTTAACGTGTTTTAAGGAAAATCAAACATATTGGTATTTGATTTCTATCGATTTTCAAGAAAACCGTAAACCATAGTAAAAATCTGAAAAGTTTTTCTTATAGATAAAGCTTCCAAAAAATTCTCAAAAATTTATTTTATTATCTATTTGTAACGTAGACTCTAACAGAAAAAAACGTGGACAAGTCCATTTTACAGATTTTATTATTTTTTGTTTAACGTCAGGGTCAACATTACATTGATATTTCAATATTCCAAAGTAGATGTTACATGAAGTATCTACAGATGGCATTCCAGTTGTATTGTCTCCGTATAATTCAATGTGCATTATACTGCTCACTGTTTACTGCCACGCATTTTATGTGTTCCGTTTCCTTTCATCACTTAAAGCTTTGATTTATGAGATTTTTGTAACATATTTTTGCTAAAAGAAATATACTTTTCTCGAGGTGTATGTTTTTCCCGCTTCTTTTGCACGACTTATACAATATGAAATATTTAATCGGGTTATGCCTTATGACATTTTTATATTCCACGACATAAATTTGACCTTCATCTATCAGATCAAAAACTTCATTTTAGAATCGTTTCAGTTTTTCTTCAGGGCGCTATCTTTTTTTCTGAATAGTGTCACATCATTCATAAGCAAGGCTGTCGTAAATAGGCGGCACAGTCAAGGGGTTGCAATTACATTAACGTTGAGATAAATTAAAATAAGTCAGAGAAAATAAAAAGGTAGAATTCAAGATTTAATCCGGGCGCATAGTATTAGATATATATATTATACCTATATATAAACAAATACTATAATACCGAAACGAAAATGTTTAGTGGCTCTTTAAAAACTGGGAAATTTTGTAAATTGTAACTTTTGGCTCTTCCGTCTCCAATATGCGAAGTTTTTGGTCCAATGAAAGACTCGGTCCTATGACCTCAACCTTCCCCCTAATTGTTTTCTAGATTGAATTTTTCGATTAAACATGGAAACATTATAAACGCGAAGTTCTTTAGCAAGAAGGGTGCTCGTGTTACTAATTACTAAACATATTTAATAACATTAATTGATTTCTCTATGTACTTGATAAAATTAACGTAAACAAACTCATAGAATTCAAACAATCAGAATTGGGAGTCAATAAAAATAACATATGCGAGTAATTTGTCAACATTCGAGTGACCACAGTTTTAGACAAAGTCAATGTAAACTTCACCGGACATGGCGTAAACGCCAGGCATGATACATAAATACACATAATTATATATGCTATACAAACATAACGCTACAATAGATCAATATGTTTGTGTGTGCGTGTGTGTTTCTGATAATGTTTAATCAAATACTATCATCCAATATACGAGGTATGTTTAGTGACAGTTGCAGACAGATTGCAGACTATAGAAGCCATAGAGATATTATACTAGAGTACGCGAGTGAGCCATGAAAGTGTCTGCTATTCAGAGAGAGAAAAGTTCCTTATCTCCATGGTAACTAATGATACAAAACAATGCTGATTTGAGTATTAATGATACGGAACGTTTGCAGCGTTCTCTCTCTCTGAACGGCAGACACTTTCACTTATGGCAAGCATACCCGCTAGCGTACTCTAGTACTTATATCTCTATGATAGAAGCTCGATAACAGAGATATGACAGTGCCTGTAAAATGAAAATAGCTTAGTCGCCGAAACGAGAAACTTTCCCTGCAAAAAAACAGCTCTAAAATCTGTGGTTTGATTATATGAAAAAAGCCTAACCAAAAAAAAATAAAAAAAATATAGAATTATAATTTGTTAATCCAAAGACATACAATTATGTATAGGATTCGTCAAAAGACAGATATAAGTATAGTGTTTACGACTCATTTACAACAAAATCATCTACCTTATACAGACATTGTTTAAGAAGAGCAACCTTCTATTATTTTTAAAATTTAGAAATTTGGCAATTTATTAAATATTTTCTGGGCGTGATATTCGGCGCTCTTATTAAACAGCATCGGTATAGACTTCGGGAAAATAACATTTAAAGTATTCCTTGTGTCATGTCCATGGATAGCCTGAAACTTATCATAATTATATGAGTACGTCGTTTAATAAAACAAAGTAAAATAGATGTATCGAGTGTTATGTTTAGAGTGACAGAACTTTAAATTGAAATAAACATTTAATTAAATTAAGATTGAAATCAATTTTTTCTTTATTTGAAAGATAATTTTATGACATTTAAGTTTTAAAAATAATTTCCGACATATGTCCACCACGACTAGCTTTGAGGAACCTTATTCGATCAGACCAATTTTGGACTTTTTCGAGTACCTAATTCAGGCCTTATTTCATCAATAACCCGAGTTATGTTGGCTTCCAAAGCGTCTATTGTTTCTGGTTTATCAGTATAAACCAATGACTTCCCATAAACCCAAAGAAAATAATCCATATACGGTAATTTTGCTTGTTTACGTAGCCATTCAACCAGAAATAAGCTTCATCACTAAACACATTCTTCGAGAAAAAATTGGATTAACTTCAAGCTGTTCTAGGGCCCATTCAGCAAACAAACGCTGCTTATTATGGTCAAGTGGCTTTAGTTCTTGAACCAGTAGATCAAGTGTGGGTGTAGACCAAGATCTACAAAATTTTCCATATGGTGGATGCACAGAGTCTAGCTTGTTGTGAACGTCGACGAATAGACTTTGGATCTTTATTAACACTAGTACTTACAGCACCGATATTTTCTTATGTACGTACAGTCTTGTTGTTGTTTTTGCATCGAGTAGAGAAAATGTTGCCTGAAATCTATCGATAGTTCGACGAATAAGCTGCTCTGATGGACGATTAATTAAACCATAAACACGAAGTGTTCTGTAAGTTTGCAGGTGAATAGAACACTGATTTTGAAAATAAATTTCAACAATTTATTTATTTGCGGCATGAGTCTTTCCATGATAATTTATCAATGCCTGCTGAACAGAAATGCCAAAACAACATGGCTTCTACCTTCTGACAAATCACAGTTATCTCGAGCGAAAGTTCTATCACTGTAAAAAAACAGTCTATATATTTGGATGGCACAGTTAAAATACATTTTTCTGTAAATGTTTGTCTACAAATATAAGTGGAAAATGGATTATTCGCAAAAAAATCAACGGAAATCGAACCAGCTACCTTCTGTGTGCAAGACAGACGCTCTATTTACTTGGCTACCATTGTTGTTCAATAGTAATAAACAAATAATCCCATTTGTGAATATTCACATATTTCTTGACATTCGCAAAATTCTTACGAATATTTTGCGAGGATGAATATCAGAAAAAACATTTTTTTTCTGTGAAAATAATATTACATAATACAAAAATATTAAATTTTTTGTTTTTTTATTAGAAATGTTTTTTTCTTACTTCTTTATAGGCTACTTGTCTGTCGAATGCCTCTTGTGAGATAAGTTTTTGTGCCCGATTACGTCGTAATCTCATATTACTGAAGACTTTATTTTTTGAAGCACCTCGCAACCCACGAGTACCATGGTCTTTGTACATACCGTGTTATGTAGGTAGGTGAGTAGTACACGATATATAATATGTCTTGTGTATACCCAGTTCTGTTTGGTAGTTGAACAATCATACTCTCGCACTGAGTTACACCAAATAATTAGTGTCAAGTTACAATGTGGTCACCGATGACGTAACATGACTAACGTTAAGTACAGATGATAATTGTAAACACAGTGCAGATGTATTTACCATATAGGTATCTATGTGTGTGGTATATTAGTGTGGTGTACATAACTCAGTGTTTACACGAAAAAGTGTACGTTAGGTTTATCAAAAGTATCAATTTGTTTTAGCAATTGTCCAATTCAGACATCTACAATACACTAGGTTCGTTCAAGAGTCGGGGCTGCTTGTGTTTACACTTTTAGTTCCAACCCACAAGTGGTACTAGTTTAGGTCAAAAATCACTTTTCAAAAATTTTACAATATCTTTCCGTTTTGAGATCCCCAGAATCCAAAAAACATATTTTTGTAAAAACTATGTGCATCTGTTAGTTTGTGAACACGATACAGGTCAAACGGATGAGCGAATTGAAACCAAATTTTGGCAGGATGTTTGATATGCAAATATGAAGAGCCCTATTGTTTTTGGGGAAAATCGGCGCATATGCAGAAGAGATATATGCAGTAACGGTGTTTTTTATATAATAATGGTATACTTTGCATAACGGCTTTTTATTCTATTTATTTTTTCAAAAAAGTTTAGTTAAAAAATTTTTTTTCAAAACTTTATAGTTTCGGAAATATTTTGAAAATAAAAAAAATCAGCCGCTCTTTTGTTTTATGGATCTGTCAGAAATAAACCAGTTCGGCATGCTTTGATTAATGTTTACATGACGTGGAACATATTACGATAACGATGGCAACGAATAGCAAATATCATATTGAATACTAGCCATTACCCGCGTCTCCTCACACGATATCAGAAATTTTATTTTCTTTATTATAATCAAATGCCAACATTTTTGAAGTTGGGATGGTCCCGTCGCCCAATCGGCTGGAATTTTTACGCTGGAGCACAAATATCAAACACATCTAATGTCGAGACTGTAATTAACACATTATAATATTATATTCCCAATCTAGATCAAGGTTGCTTTGCAGGTTGGGAAGCACCATCTGGGTGGGAGTGTTTTCAATATTGATTAGACTTGGATCTTTTTGGACTTGCATAGCAGCGTTAGGGACTATCTTGTATCTAAGATATTTTTTATAATATCTTTGATACTTTTTCTTAAGGAAGTTTGGGAGATATATAATCGTAGACAAAAGTACATCCCGTGTCACATATCTGTAATCTGTATATATAAAATGCCCGTGTCACAATTTTGGCCGCGCTAATCTCCGAAACCACTGAACAGAGTTTAATGAAATTTTGTAATTGTGTCGTGCTTGGTGCAACTTACGCTATAGGATACAAAATTACGGTGTTTTCTCAAAAAAACTTTTTTAGTGAAATGGAACGACATTTGATAGAATTTACTCAAAGCTATTAGTTCAGAAGCAAAAAAAAAATTGTTTTAGTACCAAGTAGGAACAACTGATAGAATTCGCTCAAAGCTATTACTTCAGAAGTAAATCTGGTAGAATTTGCTCAAAGCTATTTAGTTCAGACGCCAGGTCGCAAACTAAATACATTTTGCAGAATTATATCGCGCGTCTTAGTTCGTATAGTTCCGATTTAATAACGAAATATTACTGTCGCTAAAGATAATTAAATTCGTTACTATTGTACTGGCCCTGTAACTATTTTAGTATTGAATCATCGTCTCTATTTTACCGACAAGTAATAAAAGCTAATGGCTGCTCGTTAACTAGTTCTGCAACTAAAACACATAACCATTAAGTGCATAAAAATGTATTTTAAACATATGTATAGTTTTAAATGTCAAATATTTTTTGTGCAATTGTAGTTTATTAATGTTATAAAAATATGATTAATATTTCAATTATGTGTAATTTATTTATATCATTTCGGTAATATGGGTAAGTGTTATAATTGTTGAATTTGTTAAAAGTTACTGGATAGTGGATGCTAACCGAACAAGGGGACGTGCTCTCTGGGGAATAATGACATTTTTAAAAATATACTTTAGTGACCCAGAAAAATTAATGGTTTGATTATTACGCATCCGATTCATATAACAGAATAGTCAATGCAATTTCTATAAATATAAGGATTTTAAAGTTTTCACACTTTTTCTGCTTGATTTTCCATTTAAGTATTTCGTCACCCTTTTTGTGATATTGTTTATCTAAACTTTAGATACATAAACTCGCAAAAAAATCGTTCATTAATTTAGATTCTAAGCCTATATTAATGAATGAATTTTATTCGACTCATCGTTTGCAACACTCGTGCGATGGTACTTGGACGAATGTGATCGACAATGCTGTCTCTTTTATTAGAGCGAAAAACGGAGTCATGGATCACAAAACAATTCCATTTTACCACGAGTTCAACATATCATTTTGTCTTTTTATTTATACTTGCATCCGAACAATAAAACCATTAACCTTACAAAAATAATTATGCAGTAACATTGGAGTTTAATTACCATAAGCATTACTTAACACTACATTCATAGTAATTAGTAATCATTTATAATATACTACGGCGTTTATGCTTTAACTACTAACCAAAATGTCAGTAGTACGTCAGATATTATATAAAAGGAATAAAGTATAATTTGTTTAATTCCAATTTAATGGATTTTCTGGTCAATGATTTTCAAACGTTCGAATATCATTAAGTTAACAGCAATTACCAATTACGTGGAAATAATTAACAGTTCAGGGACATTGACTTTATTTTTTTGTTGCCTCCTTTTATACGGTCGTTAACATTTCCGAGGCAGACATGTTTGTAGAGGTGCGATTGTTATTATTATCAATTTAATAATTATGTGAACTGAACCGCACAGAAAAATAAACGAAGTCAATTGCGCGCTATGCCAGATCAGTTCGGCACAGAGCCGTCATACGCAGGCCTTCGTTCAGACAGGTATTGAAAAATTATTGATGCTCGACAATACAGGCTATGAGCGTCTTGCGATATCTACGCCAGTTGTGAACCGATTTTAATTATTCTTAATCTATTTAGTAGAACGTCCCACATAAATTTTACTTCAATTGGTTCAGTGTTTTTTTTTTGAGTTTAGTAATCAAATATCGATATAAATCTATTTAAAAAAATTAAACTCCTTCATAAATGTCACTAAAAAGAGAAGTATATAATAAGTTTGAGGTCGTCGTCATTTTTATAATGTTGATATGTAAAAAGATTTTGTAATTAAATGGGCGCCGACTTGAAAATTTATTGTTTTCCTCATTTTAGTGGCTTTTTTTAATGAGGTTTGTATTGCTAAAACTGTCAATTCTTTAGATATTAGTGAGAAGGGCAAGAGTTCTAAAAGTTCAAGAGTAGTAAATTAAACTATAAATAGCCCTTTATCCTCATACCATTAATTCCGTGATCCGGACACAATAATTTTTTTTTGTTATAATAAAATATTGTAAGCTTAAGTTCGCTGCACACGAGGCTGGATTTGCCGCTAAGTTCCTTGCTAGATTGCACTGCAGTCTCACTAATCCAGCACTTCAGTAGCCCAGTACGTCCAATAATCCGGCACCCTCCTCTCACGCCTTCGTCACCCCTCCCTACTCTTTATGCTTTATTTTACATACATGAATGAATTATTATTTTTTCTATACAATCCAATAATCCGGCACCCCCTAGTTTTTAATAGTGCCCGTTTAGTGAGGCTCTACTGCACTAGTTTTCTAGAGCTGGTTTTCTTAACTTAGCTGCACACGAGACGTATTTACAAGCTTGCTCTGCAGGCAGATTCGGTGCGCACGCAGTAATAGAACGGTAAGAAAAGTGCATGTTTATTATCTCTGAACAGGACACACACTATGGCATAGTGTTTGTTTGTGGGCATTTGTTCAAGTCGCTCACGTGACAAGATACTGCTTCCTGATTGGTTCTTGCTCATATCTAACAGCAGACCTAGCAAGAAGCATAATAGTCACTGTTCTAATTTTAAAACCTATCTTGTCAGCTAGCAGGCGATTCCATAGTGACGTCATTTCCAGCTTCGTACCCAACCTACCAGCCAGCAGAAGTCCGAGCAGTGTTTCTAACAGCATTTCTAGCCTCGTGTGCAGCGGCCTTTAGTAATCTGACCACTCAGCTATCTACAACGGGTCACTGACAGAATTATCTAAGTTATAATTACCAAATTATCGTCTTCTTGCTTAATTACTGACACCGTTGATACACTTTCTATTTTATACGCATAATCGCTTAATATTCAATTATCGTTCATTGAGCTATAGGACAAACTAAATTATATGCTACAATTTTTAACAAAGGTAGTTATCATGGTTTTGGAATACAAACCATATCCAAAGAATGTCAAAAAATCACTACATTGATACCTTTGACTATTTAATAGAAATGGACAGCTAGTTGCACTGCCTTTTCCTATAGTAGCAATGATAAACGATTGTCGGCAACATCTTTAAACTTCTTTGGTACATTGGGCGTCACCCAACGTTCCAAAGAAGCGGGAGTTATAAAGTTGTATACGCTAGGAAAGTATCTTCGACACGCGACCTTCGCACCATCTCGTGTTTGATTTTTTTCCAAAAGTGGTTCACCCAAAACTTACAAACATATGGAAACCAGCGTTATTCTTAATTATAAAAAAAATATTTACGCAAAATGTCAGTAAAAAAACTATATAAATGATATACATGTTTACTTTCTAAATTTTTTAAATCTTATTTTTGTTAACAAAATAACAATTATGATATTTTTCATGTATTTAATAATGATTACAGACGTAAAATAAAATTTAATTACCCTTGACGACGTACTGCTGTAGTCCATTTTTGTTCTCTCTAATTCATAAGAAAATCCAGGAAAACGGTGGAATTGTAATCTTGGTGTATCTTTACAATCAACAACACAACACTTCCGATTTGATAGCTTTTTACCCATTTTATTCGATAATTAATCCTTATTAAAATGCACGTATAACATAACACTAAGGTTTTGACTGAACCAGATTAGAGAAAAAAACCACGAGAGGGTGCAAAAGCCGCCTGTCAAATGATACTTTTCTAGCGTATAGTTTGTTTCTTCTATTTGAGATACCTAACAGATTTGATTATTTTGGTTACTGTTTTGTTGTAACTGAGTATTTTTTAGAAATCAGATTTTCTTTGAAGTTTATTAGGATTGTTAGTTAAACTTAAGTGATTTTAAACATTGCATCTATCAAAAATGACAATAACTTGGCGTTTAAAAAATTCTTTTAATATTCTCTTACATTTAAAAAACAAACTAAAACCAGTGGGAGTATATGCCCAAGTAATTCAAGAATTACAAGGCGCGAAATTTTACGTCATATACCCCGGTGTTTTGTTTGAAAATCGGTGTATATATAATTATATTTAACGACACTTGGAGAATAATATAGTATAACTTAATTTACTTATTCTAAGAAAAAAATAACAGTTGAAAATAATGAAACACAGAAAGGAAAATATAATTTTAATAATTTCATGGTTCTCTATGTAATATGTTATTGTGTCATGCAAAAATTAAACCTAACTAACATCTTCAGAACAAAAGAACAACAGATTTTTTTTCAAAATATTTCTGAAATTATGAGTTTAGAAAAAAAATTTCATAACTTTCTTGTAAAAACAGATAGAAAAATAAACCGTTATGAAAAGTACCCAATTATTATATAAAAACAACTTTATAACATAATATATGTGCCGACTTTAGCTCAAAGAATTTTTTACAAAACTTTCTTTAAAATAAAATAATAAAACATTATAAAAAGTACACCATTATTATATAAAAAACAACGATGGCATGTATCTCTTTTGCGCATGCGCCGATTTTTCCCAAAAATTATACAAAACTCTTGTAAAAATACATCGAATAATAAACAGTTATGAAAAGTATACCATTGTTATATACAAACAACTTTATAACTTATACCTCTTCTGCGCATGCGCCGACTTTCCCTCAAAAAACATTTTACAAAACTTTCTTGTAAAGTAGAATAATAAAACATTATAAAAAGTACACCATTATTATATAAAAAAATTGGATGTCTGTAAAGTCGGTTTACGGACGATAGTTTTACGTGATAACGTATTCCGCTCGAATATCATATTTAATAATACATTACTGCGCTCTCGCTTGCGCGCACAGGGTCAGGCGGAACGTTACACTTTTTCGTGCGTGCAGCTGGTGTTTCATCAATTTATAAGACGTTATCACGTCAAAAACTTAGTCCACCATCTTTAGAAGTCCGCCATATTGGATTTAGAGTGACGTCACTTTATTTTTCGAGTTATTCTCAGCAAGCCCTTTCATTTGATACCCATATTGTAGGAAAGCATAATAAAATTAGTCCGCCATCTTTAGAAGTCCGCCATCTTTAGAAGTCCGCCATATTTGATTTAGAGGGACGTCACTTTATTTTTCAAGTTATTTTCAGCAAGCCCTTTCATTTGATACCCATATTGTAGGAAAGCATAAAAAACTTAGTCCGCCATCTTTAAAAGTCCGCCATATTGGTTTTAGACTGACGTCACTTTATTTTTCGAGTTAATCTCAGCAAGCCCTTTTATTTGATACCCATATTGTAGGAAAGCATAATAACATTAGTCCGCCATCTTTAGAAGTCCGCCATATTGGATTTAGAGTGACGTAACTTTATTTTTCGAGTTATTCTCAGCAAGCCCTTTCATTTGATACCCATATTGTTGGAAAGCATAATAAAATTAGTCCGCCATCTTTAGAAGTCCGCCATATTGGATTTAGAGTGACGTCACTTCATTTTTCGAGTTATTCTCAGCAAGCCCTTTTATTTGATACCCATATTGTTGGAAAGCATAATAAAATTAGTCCGCCATCTTTAGAAGTCCGCCATATTGGATTTAGAGTGACGTCACTTTATTTTTCGAGTTATTCTCAGCAAGCCCTTTCATTTGATACCCATATTGTAGGAAAGCATAATAAAATTAGTCCGCCATCTTTAGAAGTCCGCCATATTGGATTTAGAGTGACGTCACCGATTTTCCCCAAAAAAATTACAAAAATTTCTAGTAAAAATAGATAGAGTAAAAACCGTCTTAAAAACTATATTATTATTATATAAAACAACATTATAAGAGATATATTCTTTTACGCATGCGCCGATGTTCCCCAAAAACAATAGGCCACTTCATATTTGCATATCAAACATCCTCCCAAAATTTGGTTTCAATCCGCTCATCCTTGGTGTCGGAATGATAAGAAATGTCAAAAGTGACGTTTCCTTCTGTCAAAGTATTAAGTTCTAATAATTAGTTATTCAAATTGTTAACTTAGAAGGCGTTGCATTTCAGAAATATTCGAAACGGCATCCGTTTTTGAACAAATGCTATCTTTTAATTTCATTATTGTCATAAATAAAATTATCGACCAATTTTATTTTAAGACTGAACATACGCAATAATTATATTACCATGTTATACCGTGCAACAGAGAGAGATAACCGAAAGATGTTTGCTATCGGTTATACCAGATTGAATTTATTTCTATATAAATGTGTATAAAAAAACTGATTGGGCGAATTCTGTTGTACGAAATTTATGTAAAATTTTCTCCTCTTTCGTTTAAGACAGGTTTCGAACCGATCTGATTTAAATTGAGCGAGTTATAAGCGAAAAACTTCGTTTTTTCTAAATTGCTCCCCTCTGGAGCAAAAATTCAAAAATCGGGCGACGTTAGGATCTAAGTTACCCGGAGACAAATCGAACAAAAAAAAGTTTTTTAAAATCGGTTAAGTCGTTTGGGCTGTACGCTGGATACAAAATTCGGGATCACAGATTCACAGACAAAGCGAGTACATATAGGCGCTTTAGCTTACGCTATTCGCGCCTAATTACTAACCGCTGTTTACAAGGCGTTCCCATCGCAACGCCGCGCGCCGTCATATTTAAAAGTTTTAGTTCTTAGTTTGGCTGCAATTGGAACATCGTGTCCCTAGAGATCTTGACAACAAGTGTGAAGTTAGCGTTGCTGGTGCATTTCTATATTAAATAGTCAAAGATCGATAGATATAATCGTAATGCTAACAGTTTTGTACAGTTACACCACAACGTGGAACAGTAACGTTCAGTTCCAATTATTCTAACGAATTCGACTGACTCAAGAGTGTTTAAATACTAAATTATTACAGAAGCCCAACAAGTACAAATATGTAATTTAAGTATTTTTTATGAGATTCCCAGATCAAATTAGCTATTGTCATAATTTTTGTCTATCAGTCTTCTTGTAACTTTATTTACTCCGGATTGACTAAAAAATAGCCGATTTTGATCGAACTTTCGCTACAGTATTCAATATTTTTAGTATTTTTTAGAATTTTGGACTAACTGTTTGTCATGAGTTAGCTTATTTTGGGCTGCCTCAAAAACTACTGAACCGATTTTGATCACATTTTCCCTATAGTGTTTGATATAAACCAAACTAGTCATGTTCATAATTTTAGTTTGCTTACTTGTATTAATCCAAAAACTACTCATTTGATTTTGAGCGAGCTTTCACTACAATGTTTAATATACTTAAATGTAACAATGATCATATTATAAATAATAGACGCTCGACAGCTCAAGTCATTCGAGTCGAGACGATGTGCAGTTATGAGACTGGGTAGTATTCTAAAAGAAAAGAGAAAGTTTTATGGCAGCTACGATTAGAGATAGTAGTTTAAAACTTGCCTACGTCTAAATAAACAAATTAATTGAGGTGCTTACGGCCTTTTTTTGTTTGAATTACTGTTAATTATAAATAATCCCTCATACCTACCGATTATCGAACGCTTAACACGATTGATTCATTGCATAGCATTTGTTCTAACCGATTAATCAAAAGATTAACGGCAACGGAATCGTTTAAAATCCAATCGATTACATGACTCACGGCAGTCACCACCACTTCAGTAGCTATTCGTATGAAATAAAAGAGTGTGGCAGATTGATATATTTTGTGCGAAGTTATTATTAATCTTAGATTCTAGATCGCAATTAGCGCAGATCAATTTTTGGTGATTCAATACGCGGAACGTGCGCTCACAAACACCACAAGAACAGTGGTGTAGCCATAACTGTCTTTTTTAAATTGTGCCGTAACCCTACTAAATCTAGTTCAATTAAAAAAAAGAAGCAGCAGTCGTGTGTTATATTACACAAACCATTTGGAGCCACTTTTGACCCCATAATAAACACATGAAATTTAGTTTATTTATTAAAACTCCTTATATTATTTATACCCCAATTTTTAAAAACACAGCTCAAACGGTTATTGAGATATTAACGTCTAAAAATCGGCATTTTTATCACTGACTGACATATAGATCAAAAACCTACCCCACTTCCAGATCACCTAGAAAGTTGAAATTTGGCGCCCAGCTAAGTAATTGTGTGTATATAAAGGAAAAAATCAGAAAACAGTGAATTTTGAAGAATATTTTCCAAACAATCGATTTTTATTAACACCTAGCGCTTTTTCAAAAAGAAAACTATAGGTACAGGGAAAAAGTTTAATTTTACAAATCACTTTTTAATGATCAATAATAATTATTTCGTTAGAAAAATTAATAATATCCCATCAATAACATACATGTGAAAAGGGGAACCAAGTTCAATATTCAATACAGATCTGAGAGGGTGCCAAGTGAAAACTTGACACCCTTTTAGATCTCAATTCTTTTTGTATTCAATATTGAACTTGGCTTTCTTTTTCACATTTATGTTTTTAATGGGATTTACATTTACATTAATATTTTAAAAATTAACTTCCTTATAAAATGAAACTTTTTTACAAAAGCTTGTTCTTTATATGGTTCCGTACCTGAAGGATGCCCAACGGGACCCTATTACTAAACATCCGCTGTCCGTCCGTTCGTCTGTCTGTCAGCGGGCTGTATCTCAAGAACCGTAATAGGTAAAGAGTTGAAATTTTTACAGACTGTGTATTTCTATTGCCGCTATAACACATGTTTATACACATTCTATACTATACATACACAAACCGCAACAACGTACACTGCATTAATAGCTTTAATACAAAACAAGCGTCCGCCAACGGTGCGTTTATACAGCAGTATACTCGAACATTTATTAAAATACAGTTATGAGAACTCTCGCATACAGAACGGTACGACCACTATGCTGTCAGATATAACCACGGTATATAGTACAGTTTGGGTAGTTCATCTGAACTCATTGCAATTATAATCTTGTTGATAAACTGACCGCGATCTATGTCGATGTATGGGGACAACAGTTTTCTAACGGCAAAGCGGGAAAAATCTTCGAACCTCGATTCCCTTGATGGACGAACTAAGTTCGCACGGAACACCCGGTGTGCGAGTCCAACTCGCACTTAACCGGTTATTTTAGTTATCACTATATATTGTGTCATAGCCAACCTGCAATAATAACAAATTTATGTACTCGCCAAAACTTCAAATTGCACATACCGCTAAACTAGCGGTATGTGCTTTATTATCGCTTTGTGCGTCAGAGCTGACTTTCGTTCATATAAGAAGTTATATCTAAGTTAATTTCACACGAAATCCATTCAAATTGAAGCTTTTTGAAAAGAGGAGATTCTAATCTATAAAATAGAACCATTTTTAAATCAATTCGAGTTCATAAATACTATTAAAATTGTAATTGAAAATCACAAACAGCAGTTGTCGGTTGGTCTGTACGTATGTACGTACGTATGTACGTACGTACGTCACGACTCTACAGATCGCAATTTTGGTCGGATTGTCTTGGGTTATATTTTATTCACTTTGTTTACTATCAGACCAGAACCCTATTTAAATTCACTAAAATGTGTTCAGTAGTTTAATTTTTATAAACAGTTTTATTTTTTATTATTTTTGACAGCTAATAGTTTAAAAACAATATAATAATTGCTGTGTAAATATAGTGTAATCCATAAAACAAGTGCTACACTTCTATACCGTGATAACACCACTACACGTATTAGGCCGCCGTGGCGTAATGGTTATGCCGTTGGATCCCCAAGGGCAAGGTCCTGGGTTCGATTCCTTACAAAATCATTGATTTTTTTCTTTTTTTTTCTTTTTATTTTGTTTTATTTTATTCCACTTGATATTAATTATATATTATATTATGTATAGTTCTTAATTTTTTTTATTTTTGCAAACTTAGAAAAAAATATTTTTTCAACTTTTAATTATTTATTTCTTTAAATTTTTAAATCTTTTTAAATTTATTAAAAATATTTTTTAATTGTTATTTTTTTATCATACAGTGGAAAACTTGCGGAATGTGCACTTTTGGTTTTGCCAACTATTTTTTACTTCCCTCTGTGGAAAATTAAAGAAAAAATGAAAATGATATTGATTCGATTCAAGAATCAGTTCTCGACGTTCTGGTGTCCTGGAAAGTTATTCTGACTAGACGTTTGTTTATTCCTCAGATTGTGTTTTTAAATGCGCTATTATTATTTTTAATTGTTTTTCTTACAAAAAAATAATTCGACGAACATAAACATTTTACTGTATTGCAAATTAGTTATAAGACATTATATTTGTAACTATAATAAAGAATAGAGCTGTAACAAACCGTATGTATTCCTTACTGAGTAACGGGTGCATCGTCTGACTCGAAGTAACGAATCGTTACTTACAAATTCATTTCGTTACTCGCATTTGTCGTATCCATGTCAGTTCGACTTGTTTGATGCGGTTATACGTTATACGAACGAAGTCATACCGTATCACGTATGCGACGCGCCTCGATGCGATGGTACATGCTTAATGCTACACGATTGTATGTCGTATGAAAAGTAACGAGTAACGTAACGATACGAAAGTAACAGGTACTGGTTCTTTAAGTAAAGAATACATACGGGTACACAATTTCTCGTTAGTTTTACAGCTCTAATAAAGAACAAGCTTCAAATCTTTGTTTAACGTCTGATTAGAACTCTTCAATAAATAAAATTATCGACCAATTTTTCAGACAATATATTAACAAAAAATGTAATTAATACATTAACGTTTCAATCCGGATTTGGATCTTCTTCTTATTCTTGACAGTTTTAACAATTTTAACTGAATTTCCAACTTTTTAATGATTTAATTTTAATTTTTATTACGTCTAATTTCTTTTTTTAATTATTTACTGCAAAAAATATATAAAATACAGATATTTACATAAATTATTTTTTTTAACCTAACTTAAGTAAAATACTGAAATAATTAATTAATATTAAAAAAAAAATATTTATTTATGCCTTTATGATAATAATTTATTGGTATCATCGGCTTATAACCTTTTGTAAAAATTTATTAAGGAAAAGTTCCCATTTAGAATTCGACTTACTTTTGGTTGGGACTGTAACGGATCAACCTCCTTAAATATTAATTATATTTTATATTTTTTAGATCAGTTCTGAAGAAGCTCCAAATCCGGATTGAAACGTTAATGTATTAATTATATTTTTTGTTAATATATTGTCTGAAAAATTGGTCGATAATTTTATTTATTGAAAAGAACAAGCTTCGATAAGATTTTGTAAGAAAGTTTCAATTTATAAGGAAGTAAATTTTAAAAATATTATTCTTCGTGCTGATCGAACTGAAAAGATAACCGACATTTTTAAATCCTCTAGTATAACATTTCGCTACATTCTAACTAAAAAATTTTAATTAAATATCTCAACTACCTTTCTAGAGATGCGATAAAAAGTGAAGCTGCAATATGTGTTTAAAATTACATATTTTGTACCTTTCACGTAGGTACTTTTACATCTGTGTCACAGTTGCGACTTTTTTCTGAGTTATTGTAATTATATACATATTATGCGAAATGCAGCCTTGACAAATTAAAACTTAATTAGGTAACAGTTTAAAAGTTAATTGTCTCATAATCAAGTTTTTTGCTATAATTACAATTTCTTTCAGTATTCAATGTATAAAAATAATTTTAATCAATGTCGCATTAAAGAGATAATAATTAATTTTGGTATACAGTCTAGAATAATGCTGCCCAACCTTTAACTTGACTTGAGCCAATTAAGTACCGTGGTACCTCGACATACGAGTGCCTCAACATACGAGTTTTTCGAGATACGAGTTCGGTTTAGCAGGTATAATGACACTTGCCTAACTCATTTCCGGAACATTCTGAGAGGGAGGAAGAAACAAACCTCCTTGGACATGTTTTTTTCTAAACGGCCTACAGGTGAAAGCGAGAAAAATGTAGCAAAAAAGGCAAAGACCAGTGAGGATATCTAATTTATTTCTTTACATTCTCTTTTTTGTTTTTGTACAATAATATTTGTCATTTATAAATACGTTTTTATTATTCAAACTGGGGTGACATTTTGGGGGTTGGAACGGATTAATGGTAGTTCAATTGTTTTGTATGGGGAAATTTGCTTCGAGATACGAGTAATTCAAGATACGAGCAAGGTTGCGGAACGAATTAAACTCGTATGTCGAGGTACCACTGTACAGTGTAACCTTTTTATAACGTCCTTCGTTATAATGAAAAACTCCCTATAACGTAATTTTTTTTTACAATTTGGTTGGTTTACCTTAAAACCCATACATTAATATCCCTCTTTATAGCGCAACAGCCATTCTCTATTATGAAGAAATATGTTCATATTTAGGCATCAGAAAATATTTACAGACGTAAAGAGGACGATTCTGAACCATCACCCACTATTCACCAAGCACTTGATGCCACCAAAGTTATCGATAAATTCCTATCGTTTATAATGAAGATGATATCATCCACACCCCAAGACATGTATAAGATACTTAATAAAATTCAAAACAAATATTGGCATAGCAAAAAACGTCAGGCAAAGTTAACAGACTATATGTGATTGGAATAAATTAATTAGTTGTTTGGTTATTTTTCTTTGTTCCCTCCATATAACGGAAACTTATTATAACGAAAAAAAATGCTCGGGTTCTTGAGATTCGTTATAAAGAGGTTACTTTGTATTTAAATTTGTTTAGGGAGCCACATAATAATAATAATAATTTTGAAGCGAAAATATTCCTTGTCAGTGACGTAACAATTTAATAAAACCAAAAATTATACAAATAACCAAATTAATACCTAAAATTAATATATTTTCTTTCTATACATATGAGATGACTATTAAAGTAAAGAAGCGATCTACAGATTGGGCATCCCTGGTCTAGGGTATTGTATCGTGAAACTACAACCCTGGAGCTCTGCACTGAATACTCATCTATCATGTGGCGTGTTTTACGGATGTTAAAGCAGCCTGCCCGATATCTCAGGGTTTGAGTTCAACTAGCTAAACTTGCACAACAACGTTAAATTGTTCTTCAATTTCGCACAGCGCATACTGCGTTTATACTGAATAATATGATCGGTCAACCATTTAAACAGAAATCGCAAAACGAGTATTACTTTTGCAGTAAAACTTCTTTAGCGACATATCTGTTTTGAATTTTCTGTGACGTTGTAGGGGAAATTTTTAATCTTAAAAGGGAAATGATTCAACCTTGTTTTGCTCAATTAAACTCAGATCGATTCGAAAACTGTCTTAACCACTTAATGCTCGGGTTTTTTTATCAAAAATTGAAATAAAAACTGCAGGTTATTTTATTTTTTATTTATACAGTTTACATGATTTAAAAACTGTGTAGCTCAAAAAACATTCGTAAAAATGCAATTTTTTACTAATTTTTAAAATATATTATTTACAGTTTATTTTAATGTTTTTTTTTTAAATAAGTTAAAATAGAGTAAACTATTTATATACATATAATCTCTATGAGCGTAAATAAAAAAAATCGAAATAAATGAATAAAAATAGATATAAATCACTATAAGTTCGTAAAAAATGCATTTTTTTTTATTAATTTTGGAAATATAATACTTACAAAATATTTTATAATGTTTTTCAATAAGGTAAAACAGAGGAAACATGCGTAGTGTCTCTAGCCCGTCAAGTAGCAACTGGCGAGCACCGTTCGTTTGTTTATCGCATAAAACTCTAACAAGTCGAAACTGGCGAGCACTGCTCGGGTTGTCGCGTTGCGATACACGCGCCACGCGCGAGCAGTGTTCGTTCAAAAGCATTAAGTGGTTAAACGAAAGAGGAGAAATTTTTCCATAAATATTGTTATATAGTGGACCTTTTTGTGTAATTTCGAAAAATGATAAATACTTTATTTTAGACATTAATGGTCGTCAAGATTGTTTCTTGTGATCGTTTAAAAGTTGCAAATATTCACAATTAACTTTTTTCAGTGTGTATTTTTTATTCACATGTACATGATTTTGATTATAATCAATGTAGTTGAAATATCTCAAAACTTGTTTCCTGCGCGTGGGTTTTTGCAGTTGGTTTGGAAAATATTCCTTCCATTTCAATTTTTCCCACGCGTAGGGGGGGGGGGTGCTAATGTAGCAACTTTTGTTACATTAACTCTCTCTCCTTTTTGTAATATTGTCAAAATTAGTTTTCCTTAGCTACGCAGGAAAAATGAATGCTGTTATCAATTTGGAAAAAATCAATTGAATTAATTAGAACTTGAGAAAACAATTCATCACGAATTTTTTATAATTCAAGTCTAAGCGTTTTATTTATTTTAAAGTAAGAACTTTATTTAGTGCTTACAATACGTTCAAACCGTTTTTTGCATAGTTCTAAAATATAATAAACAAAAATATCATTCGTAAAAAAAAATGCCGAGGCTACCCGAACATGGCAAGCGCTCGATAAATAAATAACACAAGCATAACTTGAAGGAGGTGTCTACTTAACGGATTCGTGCCTTGGTTCCAAGTAAAAGATTCTTATTCCTTTTCCATAGATGTGCCTAATTCATTTATTTATTTATGGTTGCACAATTATAAAATAAAATGAAACAAGTACCTAGATATAAGATAAAGTAAATAAATAAAATTTCTTTTTAAACCTGATGCGTAAGAAACAATTCGCTGTAAACCTTTCAACTCTCGAGACGGTGCAGCACTGGCCATTTCAAGATTAGCTGAGATCCTAAGTCACTAGAATAAGTAATAAGTATACTTCTGCTCATTTAATTATTCTTGTGGTACACAATATGCAGTCTCATTCGGGAACGAACGAATATTCATACCGTGGCGGCTGTTGAGCTTCACAGGTGTAGTGATGAAATCGGACTATATGCCGGAGTAGCATGCTGAGATGCGTTCTAACTATAAGGAAAGATAGGAAACATTTCCGACATGGTTCTTAGAGAGCTATGCATGTCCGGAAGAGTAATGCCGAATACCTATATAGTCGTAGTTCGACGTAAAAATAAAATAGGTTACATTAATGAGAGAACAGTGGCGTGCTCAATCTATGGTCGTAGTTATAGAGCTACCGCCCCATTTATCTGTCTGCGTGTTGATTGTAGTTATAGGTTATGTTGTACAGAACACAGATACACGTAGCTCACTTCAGACCGATTAACAAGAGAGTTTGCATGGTCAACTGCCATCAACTATAACCGACACCGTATGCTTCTCTATTGCTCACTTCACATCGCTTTATTACTGCAATAACGATAATAATAATAGCTATACTATTTCTTGCGTTTTCTTAAACGTCTCAGCACCGCAGATGTTTGTTGCGTTTTTTTAATCGGTCCGCTTTCAGAACTCAACGCGTCTAGTTTTTGGTGAACAGCGGACGACTCATTTTCTGTTTTGCCCGGCTCACGCCTGTAGCCTTGTTACAGAACCTCTATTGATATATTTAGTAATCGTATTTTCCTTTATAGTTAAATAGGCTATTACACCATTTTTTGAAAAGTGTTTTAAAAGTGATAAAGAAGCTCTACAATTTTTATAATAATATTTTATAACCGAATAGTGCCATAAAAACGATTTTTAATTTATCATTATGAGTTTTCGCACGAAGACTCGTGACGTCACTGTGATCGTAATATATTATAATAACGATAGTGCACAATAACCATAGTAATACTTTACGATCAAAAATATTTAAGATTTCCTATGATTATTACATTACCAGTGTAAGTAAGTATACAATTTAGTAAAACTTTACTTATTAAACATATTTATCCTTGATAGATTAGTACTTTCCGCTTTTGCGAAACCATATTCCATGATGTGAAATGAATAAAATACGGGATAGAGGTCTATAAACGTGATAATAACTTGAAAGAACTTCAAAATAACACACAGCATAAAACATAGCTAGTTTACAACCGAAGTGACGTCACACGCGGGATGACCATTTTTTTCGTTACACAATGCGGGACAGAAAATGTTGTTCAGTTCACTGAGAAAAGACCTTTTTTTCAATAAAAATATTAAGATCGTCCCTGCCCGCCTACCGCCTAATGTTTGTTAAACTTAATGCGTTTATATAGTCATACAATTAAAATATAACCGAATATTGAAAAATTCACATAGTAATGCGGAACATTTTTCGGGACTGATGCGGGACACGAAGCTTCAATGCGGTACTGCCCCTAAAATCCGGGACGGTTGGTCACCCTAGTCACGCCGGAATCCACCATGGTGTTTTAGACTTTCGAAGAACAGATTAAAAAATACAATTCTTAAAATTAAATTATAAAATTTATGTTGCATTATTATGAATTTCTCGTTTGTTTTACAAAATCTATCACAAGAATATGTATTATTAAATGTTTTCCTACATGGTGCAAAATACCCTATTGTGCGTATTATTCAACTAACTGGCGATCGAAAACTATACAAAAAAAGTTGTGAGTACTTTGTAAATTTAACTGAAATCAATAAAATCAATACATATTATATTTTCATTTCCAGGAAGTGCCGTGTTTGTTCCTTAAATATAAATGAGTGTAGGTCAAACCGTGCCGTATACAATTATAATACTTTAATCAATGCCACTTATTTAATGGTAGACACGCAAATTGTTCGAGGATTCAGGGGAAGAACAAGCTAATTGCATTTAGATTAATGATCAAATTAGCATTAACAGATAAATGGGGGTAAAAGAGTTTGACAAAATATTTCAATTCCACAAGTGGGGAATATAACTGCCTAACTTAAGTCAAAATTCACTTTTCAAAATTTTACAATATTTTTTTCTTTTTGAAGTCCTTTGAATAAAAAAAAAAACAAGGTATTTTTGGAAAAAGTCTGTTTGTGGTCACGACACAGGCCAAGCTGATAAGCGGATTGAAACCAAATTTTGGGAGGATATGCAAATATGAAGAGTTTTTGGGGAAAATCAGCGCATGCGCAAAAGAGATATATGCTATTACGTTGTGTTTTATATAATAATGGCATACTTTTCATAACGACTTATTTTTCTATTTATTTTTATAAGAAAGTTTTGTAATTTTTTTTTTCATAAACTTTATAGTTACGCATGCATTGGGTATTTTTTACATGACAATAAACATAATATTATGTAGGTAACCATGGATTCGAATAGCAAATATCATTTATTTAATACTATCCGTTACTCGTGTCACCGCACGCGATAACAAAAACTTTATTATAATACTATAGGTATATCAAATGTCAATATTTTTGAAGTTGGAATGATCCCGTCGAAATAGGCTTTTCTTTAATAAAGAATCGTCACACTTACGGTATTTCCAGCAACCATATTTTTCGAAACTCAAAGGCAAATAATATGATTCATGATACAGAATCCTCGGCACACGAGTTAAACTCGTACCTGTTCGGTTCTTGTTTATTACTCGGGTTTAAGATAAAATTCATGAGAGATTAACGGGATCGAAGGCACGGATAAACGCTAGTAATATCATGTATTTAAATTTACGGGAACAATGATTGTGACATGTCAACTGTTAGTGCGATGAATGTGTAATAGAATCTGATTATAATAAGTAACAAAAGTGAAGAGAAACGACTGTACACACGAGCTGTCAAAATGTCATCTGCAATACTCCAGATATATGCTTTATATTAACCCGCCAAGAACATAAATCTGAAAAAGAGGCCAAGTTCGGTACCAAGAACCAGTAGGTTTGTTGCATTCTACTTAAATTTTACAGTGTCCCATTTCAATGTAAAAATTCCAGCCAATTGGGCGACGGGACCATTCCAACTTCAAAAATGTTGGCATTTGATTATAATAAAGAAAATAAAATTTCTGATATCGCGTGAGGTGACGCGGGTCATGACTAGTATTAAATATGATATTAACTATTCGTTGCCATGTCGTCATGTAAAAATTAACCAAAGCATGCCTAACTAGTTTATTTCTGACAGATCTATAAAACAAAAGAGCGGATGATTTTTTTTTATTTTCAAAATATTTCCGAAACTATAAAGTTTAGAAAAAAATTTTCTTAACAAAACTTTCTTGAAAAAATAAATAGAATAATAAGCCGTTATGAAAAGTATACCTACCATTATTATATAAAAAACACCGTTTTAGCATATTATATCTTTTCTGCGCATGCGCCGATTTTCCCCAAAAGCAATAGAGCTCTTCATATTTGCATACCAAACATCCTCCCAAAATTTGGTTTCAATCCGCTCATCCGTTTGACCTGTATCGTGTTCACAGACTAGACGCACAGAGTTTTTTCAAAAATATGTTTTTCGGATTCGGGGGACTTCAAACCGGAAAGATATTGTAAAATTTTTGAAAAGTGATTTTTGACCTAAACTAGTACCAGTCCCCACTTGTGTGTTGGAATGATAAAATATATAATTAAGTAGCAAGCGATCCAAAAATTTTTATTGATTGTTATAAAGACAAGGTCTTCAGTGGCAAAGGATAAAAAAACGCAATTACTAATATGAGATTTGCATTTATTTGCTAACGTTTTGAATGATAAACCCTCATCTTCAGAGCCTTGTTAAAATAACGGAATTACTAATAAATGATTTTAGCTTTGTTGTAAATTTGCAGAAACATTTTTGAATACAATTTTTTTATAACAAAACCAAAAAAAATAATTGAAGTCAATTGACGGCATCTAGTGAGTCTCTCTTTTTTTATAATAATTTTAAAAAAATATTTTTTTTGCTTTTTTTATAAAAAAATTGTAATCAAAAATGTTTCGATTAAACAACAAATCTAAAATCATTCATTAGTAATTCTATTCTTTTAACAGTGCTCTGAAGCTGAAGCGTTATCAAATAAATGCAAATCTCTTATTAGTAATTACGTTTTTATTATCCTTTGCCACTGAAGACCTTGCTTTCATAATAATCAGTAAAAATATATGCTATTTACATAATATTGTAGTGTTAATATTGTATGTCACCACTAAATGAATAATTGAAAGTAATATATTTTTGGCCACATTTTTTACTGCCCGCAACTAATCACATTCTAAACGGCACCGGTGAAAACAAATCTATATCAACGTTTCCAAACTGCACCTGATCATTGAATGATGTAATTTATTAAGCACAGATTAATAGAAGCGACATATTCAAGTCAGTCGTAAATGATGTTAAAAATGATACAGATAAAATAAAATAAAATTTGAAATGAGCGGAGTCAGTTTGCATCCGACACTTCATTACTTTCCTTTTTCTATAAACTGACATTTGATAACGTTGCGATTTAACAATCTGTAGCAGCCAAATTACCATGAAGATCCCATGAATATTGTTTTAAGTCAAATTTATTTGCGATTTTGTTGTTAATAAATATTTTTCGGGGTATTTTGAACTGTTCGCGATTTTTTAGAATATTTAAAGATTGTTAAGTAGTGCTATGTAAGAAATCATGAAATAATTATCCTAACGTGTCATGTCACCGGTAAATAAGTCCATTTTATCGGTGTAAAATATGTTTTTGAAAAAAATTTTATCTGTTAAATTTGATTAAACAAATCTAAAATATATTTTGATCAACAATATCAGATTTTTTTGTATTCTTCAAAACTCCACACCTATAATATGTTATCAGTATTTAGAAAAATACAAGCGCTTTTTTCTCTTTTGGAATGTAATTGTAATCACCACATTGTATTTAACGAATATCATATTATTATTATTATATTATTATTAATAATATTATAAATGCTAATGTAAGTTTGTTTGTTACGCTTTCACGCAAAAACTACTTAACCGATCATCATGAAACTTTGCACATACACTCTTGAAGGTATTAGAAGTAACATAGGATACTTTTTATTAAAAAAAATAAAAATTTTTTACGAAAAATAAGAAAATTGTTTGTCAAAATATGTGCAATACCTCAACCCCTGATATGCATGTCAAAAGTCGATTTCCATCTCAATCGCGGGCGTAGCCGCGGGTAGCGGCTAGTCATATTTTTATAATATTATAAATGCGAATGTAAGTTTGTTTGTTACGCTTTCACGCAAAAACTACTTAACCGATCATCATGAAACTTTGCACATACACTCTTGAAGGTATTAGAAGTAACATAGGATACTTTTTATTAAAAAAAAATAAAAATTTTTTACGAAAAATAAGAAAGGGTTGAAAACATTTTTTGGGCCCAAAAATACCGAAAAATTTCTCCGAATCGTTTCAAAATTGAAATTTAACCCTTTAGTAATGATTAAAATGTGCTATTAAAATTTCATTAAAATCGGCCCGACAGGACCGGACTTACAAATTTTATGAAAACGAAATATTATAAATGCGAATGTAAGTTTGTTTGTTACGCTTTCACGCAAAAACTACTTAACCGATCATCATGACACTTTGCACATACACTCTTGAAGGTATTAGAAGTAACATAGGATACTTTTTATTAAAAAAAAATAAAAATTTTTTACGAAAAATAAGAAAATTGTTTGTCAAAATATGTGCAATACCTCAACCCCTGATATGCATGTCAAAAGTCGATTTCCATCTCAATCGCGGGCGTAGCCGCGGGTAGCGGCTAGTTAATATTATAAATGCGAATGTAAGTTTGTTTGTTACGCTTTCACGCAAAAACTACTTAACCGATCATCATGAAACTTTGCACATACACTCTTGAAGGTATTAGAAGTAACATAGGATACTTTTTATTAAAAAAAAAATAAAAATTTTTTACGAAAAATAAGAAAATTGTTTGTCAAAATATGTGTTAATATTATAAATGCGAATGTAAGTTTGTTTGTTACGCTTTCACGCAAAAACTACTTAACCGATCATCATGAAACTTTGCACATACACTCTTGAAGGTATTAGAAGTAACATAGGATACTTTTTATTAAAAAAAAATAAAATTTTTTTACGAAAAATAAGAAAATTGTTTGTCAAAATATGTGCAATACCTCAACCCCTGATATGCATGTCAAAAGTCGATTTCCATCTCAATCGCGGGCGTAGCCGCGGGTAGCGGCTAGTTAATATTATAAATGCGAATGTAAGTTTGTTTGTTACGCTTTCACGCAAAAACTACTTAACCGATCATCATGAAACTTTGCACATACACTCTTGAAGGTATTAGAAGTAACATAGGATACTTTTTATTAAAAAAAATAAAAAATTTTTACGAAAAATAAGAAAATTGTTTCCCCTGATATGCATGTCAAAAGTCGATTTCCATCTCAATCGCGGGCGTAGCCGCGGATAGCGGCTAGTAAGAAATATAATAGAAAATTGAAAATAGATAATAATAAATTAATCTACATACCTACATATAAATTGTACTTACCTGAAATCTGCAATTACAAATATGTTATTTATTTAATATTTATATACTTACCGTATTATGTATTTGTTTTTGCGATAATGGCCTTAGTTGCTGATTCGCTTATTTTGTTTTTTAAAATAAAAAAGGAAAGAAATTCGCGGTCCATTTAAATTTTATGCCTTTGGTCATCACCAGAATGCCCTAGATTTGAAATCTGCGATTAAACCTACAAATTTACAGGTGGGTAAGTCAAATAAATAATATAGAAAGACAGTGCTTTGCCGAACTTGGCTGACACACTGCCGTGTGTCTAGATATAGAATCGTACCGAGTCTACTAGGTTAGACAAACCTACTAAATTACTAAATACTGTGTAAAAAGTTATAAAAAGTATGTAATTAAAAAAAAACAACTATTATGCCTAACACAAAAGTATAACCTAAACAATAAATTTCCAATATAAAATGCGGTCAGGGAAAAAAGTGTTAATTACTAACACATTAAAACTTTAATCTATTTTTACCAGACTACTTTTCAAATTGAAAGCTTGTTTTGTAACTTTTGTGTTAGCCGTAATAAAGTTTTTCATTTTTTTAATAACTTTTTATGTTTTACGTTTTTCAAGGTATTTTTTCGTAGGCATTCGTTTACAAAAACTACGTATATTTTAAAAACGGCTCATTATATTCCAAAATCGATTCTACTATTTGTTAGGAAGCTAATTTAAGGATGTTATGAAGCTTGGAGGTATTTCTAAAATGATCTAAACTGAAAAATGTCACTGTCTGACTATTTTCTATAAGCTTTGAAGCTCGGAAAAAATGTCAAATAAAAACGATTATGATTTTAATTTTGTACAATTTTACATCTAGCCTTATGGAAAGCATGGCATTGTGTACATTCAAATTTATTAAATATGTAGAAAAATATATAAAAAATATTTCTATAATTACGATGAATTTGTCACTAGTTTCTCAATTATCTTATCCCTTACTTTAAAAACATGTCGACAGCTCACTCATAAACATTTTGAACATAATTTTCGCCTACTTTACACAATAAACCAATGAAATTGGTAGATTTCGTTGCAACTATATTCTGTGCTTTGAAGGCAACGGTGTCACGGTATCTTTTATGTTAGTATGAACTCATATAATATATTAACACTGACATATGATTGATGTATAACAAACTGTACAGAGGTAAAAGTTTTTGGTACATTCGACGTGCTTCTCTATCACATACTATTGTCAATTATTGTCTCTTCGAAACATCTTTAATATTTAAATATTGAAAACCTCGTGGGCATTCGCCAGTTTTTCGCACTAGTTGCACAATATATTATTATTCAACACGCGCGCGTGAGTAATATATAATTTCGGGGCCCTGCTAAATTCGGGAGAAATAATAAATGACTTCATGTTGACGCGTAGAGTGCTAATAATGATCCGAAACTGTACGATAACGTATTACTGCATAGTTTCTGGACCAATAGGAACGCGGTAGCGAGCCGACACTGTACGGTAATGAATTATTACTGCATAGTTTCTGTACCAATAGGAACGCAGTAGCGATTTATATATATGAAAACAGCTTCGCAATTCAGTGATTCAGTGAAAGTTAGGGCCATCATGTGTGCATCGAGGGCGGTGGGTACGTCAATCAATGAAGTGATTTATTATTTTTCCCTCTTTTAGCAGGGCCTCGATTACATATTACTCGTGCTAGTTGAATAAAGTATTATGTGAGACCATTGATCGAAGGAGAATATTCCACTCGCGTGTTACCGCACTCGCTACGCTCGTGCGGCAAATTTCAAGCTCATAGAATCTTCTTCTCTCACTAGTCGCACAATATACTATTATTCTATCAACTACTCATTTCTCTTAAACAGTTAACGTTTTTCGTGAATATTTTAATTTTTTTGACGATTCTAGTAGAAATGGGAACTTGTTACAGTTAAAAGGTCGACACATATTCTTCCGTATATCAGATGTGAATATTACAGTGTGTAAATTTAATCGGGAACAATTCATATAAAAAAATCGTAGATATTCCGCGACCAAAATCTTCGTACACGGCATTTTATTTTAAAACGCGCATCTTTTTTGGAGTTTACTCCTTAAGAAACGATTTTGAGTTATAAGGCTCGGTACCGAAATTTTATGAGTAGTAAAATCAATTGGTGAGGCGTTACGCTCTACCGCTTCAATTGTGGCGTTACGCTCGTCCGCTTCAAACGTATAAATCTCTAGCATTTAACGTGCGAAAGAATGAGATGGAATACATTACACAGAGCATCTAAGGAGTAAACTCTAGTCGTGCGTCGGAGCTGACACACAAATTTCGATATAGATGCTTCCAACTCCGGTTCGACGTAAATGTTTGAATCTGGCTCCAGCGTTTCGACCTTAGGGTATTTTCCCCTAAATTTAGAGGAATATTTTTTATTTAGAGGATTTTTTAGTGTAATTTTTAGCGTAAAATAGAGACCCTAATAAAAATACTAAATGTACTGTTATTTGCAACAAATATTTAATTTCAAAAATTAAAGAGAAAATATTTTAAAAACTATGTTATTAGGGAATTTTTATTTTAGGGTTAGGGAAAACTAAATTTCCAAGGTGTCAACACTGTATAGAAGTTTATTTCTAATGGAACAGTGTGGCCAGAAATTTTAGTTTTTTTTGTTTCCGTTAGATGACAGTTAGTTTAGTGTCGGTGTACAAAGGTGAGGGACGAATATTTCCGTCTCTCATCTTCAGAAGTAAATTTGAACTTTTATCTAACCCCCGTAGAAAATAAATATAAGAAATTCATCAATTTCTGTCGATTTCATTTATAAAAAATTATGAAAAATACAATGATTAAGGTGTGAAGCTGAAATTATTAATCATCTCCACCTGGCGTTGCGGTTCCGAAGCTTGAGTGCACAGCATCGCCATCTGTCAATTGGGGTGGGAATTGCGCTTTAGGGTGATCGCCAAATACAACACAGAATTTAACTTCTATACAGTCTCTCTTCTCTGTTGATTCGAATATTTCCGTGGTCACGTTTCACGAAACAATCGGCTTACATAAACAATTACATATGACACTTGTTTAACGACATACCTACATTTATGTCGTCTAAACGTGAATGTATGTGTGTGTGTGTGTGTTATGTAGGTGTTGATGTTAATTAATTTAAATTATAGCACGGACTGCATATGTATATATACGAAAGGATGCCTTTGAGAGTGCAAACACACAGGAGGGAATATGTCACATTATACCGCAACGTGCATTACATTATATTCCTGGGATTATGTGGAAGACAGGATAAAAGGAAGACGGGATGTCATCACACGAGAATCGGTATGGGGGCGCGTAAAACGATATAACGCAAAGAACGAAATTCCAGCCAATTGGGGGGGAACCATTCCAACAAAAATGTTCACATTTGATATAGTATAATAAAGAAAATAAAATTTCGGATATCGCGTGAGGTGACGCGGGTAATAACTAGTATTCAATATGATATTTGCTCATAGAGATATTAGACTGGAGTACGCGAGTGGGCCGCGAAAGTGTCTGCAATTCAGACAGTGAACAATTCCTTATCTCTATGGTAACTAATGATTCAAAACAATGCTGATTTGAGTAAGCATATATATAATGATACGGAACGTTTGCAGCGTTCTCTCCCTGAACTGCAGACATTTTCACTTATGGCAAGCATACCCGCTAGCGTACTCTAGTAACTTATATCTCTATGTATTTGCTATTCGTTGCCATGGTTACCTACATAATATGTTCCACGTTATGTAAAAATTAATCAAAGCATGTTTAACTAGTTTATTTCTGATAGATCTACCAAACAACAGAGCAGCTGATTTTTTATTATTTTCAAAATATTTCCGAAACTATAAAGTTAAGAAAAATTTTTTTAACAAAACTTTCTTGAAAAAATAAATGAAATAATAAGCCGTTATGAAAAGTATACCATCATTATATAAAAAACACCGTTATAGCATATATCTCTTCTGCGCAGGCGTCGATTTTCCCTAAACACAATAGGGCTCTTCATATTTGCATACCAAATATCCTCCAAAAAAATTGGTTGTCTGTAAAGTCGGTTTACGGACGATAGTTTTACGTGATAACGTCATAAAGAAACATTGATGAACTCTCTGACGTCACGCGAGAAGAGAGAGAAATGCGTACAAGCCGACGCTTGGGCCGATCGTGCCTCTCTATCGCTTATACCGCGCTCTCGCTTGCACGCTCAGGCTCAGGCGGAACGTAACACTTTTTCGTGCGTGCAGCCGGTGTTTCATCAATTTATAAGACGTTAATCACGTCAAAAATTATTTTGTTTCACTCCGTCAATCCGTTTGACCTGTATCGTGATCACAGACAAACAGACTAACAGACGCACAGAGTTTTTCCAAAAATATGTTTTTTGGATTCAGAGAACCTCAAAACGAAAAATATTGTAAAATTTTTGAAAAGTGAATTTTGACATAAATTATTCCATTCCACTAGTACGCACACCACAATACAAATATTTTTGACTAGCTGATACCCGCGCGCTTCGTTGGACATAACTATATAATTATATAATACTTCCCAGTAGTTGAAGCGAATTTTCCTCACAATTTCATGGGTTTTAATTCTTTTGCGCGGAACTAATTCTTTTTCTAAAATAAAAGTAGCCTAAGTTACTCCTTATAACATCAGCTTTCTGTCAGTGAAAGTTCCGTCAAAATCGGACCAGCCGTTTCGGAGATTACCCGGAACAAACTGACAGACATACAAATATTTTAAAAATTGTTTTTTTGTTTGTAAGTACCGCGTGTATATACTTTCATATGCATTTAATAAAAATCTGTTGTTTTAACATTACAAACAGACACTTCAATTTTATTTATTTGTATAATAGTGAAACCTGATTACTCGAGTACGGCTGCCCTAAAGTAGTGCGCTTAAAAACTAGCCTAGCATGCCTAGCAATACACTAAGATTTTTTTGAGTATTTTTTGACAACTTCTGATTAGCATAATAGTGAACGCATTCACAGTTTTTTTCTAATACTTTAACTTTGGGGTCACTCCAACGACTACCTACTCAATCTTCTTTGCTCTTTAAGTTTGTCAGTATAAATACCTATTTAGGCGTATTATATTACGTATAATCATATCAACATAATATTTTAAACTGACATAAATTACACTGTCATATTTTAATGAGAGAGCGCTTCATCTGCACAGATTTATTTTGAAACATTTGTATACCGCATTTTTGTTTAAAAAAAAAAAGTTTACGAATTTTTTAATTGAAACCCCTTTAAAAAAGCCACTAATAGGAGGTAAATAATAAAATTTTGACGTCAGGACCAATGTAATTACTTAAACTTTTTACATATCTTCGCGTTTATTAAATTGGCGCCGACCTCAAAATCTTATTATTCTCCTCCTCTTATTGACTTCTTTAAAGGAGGTTCAATTTTTTTTTAATTTAGTTATGGATTTTTAGTGGAACTGTAAGTTTGCACGTAATTAATTATATTAACAGACATCATTTTTATATTTGACTACTAAACTTCAAACTAGGAACATAAAAAACTGCTGAACTGATTTATGTGGAATTACTTTGAAAGTATGCTCTATAAAATAAAAAAATAATAATAAAAATCGGTTCACAACTGGCGAAGATATCGCGAAACATACGCAAAAAATACAGGTCGAATTGAGAACCTCTTTCTTTATTGAAGTCGTTTAAAAAATTATACTAGCTTACAAAAATGTGTCGTCTACTTAACAACAATTTAGCAGAGAAATCGCGTGCAGGATCCCCGAGTTGTTTTACATTTTTGCTTTATGCTTATACCAGAGAATAGAGATAACCCGCTTATACCTCTTTTTTTTAGCGTAATGAATATCTTGTGTAATTCGAAAAATAAGCTTAAAGAGTATGAAAGAAAGAGTTCTTCGAATTACTTACTGCTACATACTAACATAGAATTTTCCTCTTTATAATGTTGGAAAAATTCACCTGAAGATATAGGGAAAAAAATGACAAAATATTTAACGTCATCTATATTGAATCATTGCCCATAGTTTCTCTAGTACGTATAGGTGCTTGTATAATAAATAATTTATTCGGTTTTCCTGGAAAATAAAGATGTAAATTCCAAATTTTATAAAAAGAAACACAATTTAAATGCCTATAACATTTAAATTCAAAAAGAGTTCCTCAAGATAATAAATGTCAATTTGATTGTAAAATTGGCAATATTTTACGTAGTGTAGGCACAGTAGGTTAAACTAACAACGGTACAATACAGCCAACATTAAAAAATAACTCTCAAATTATCGATTTTAAAATAAAAGGTCTACTTTTAAATAACTCTACGACACGGTTTATGACTAAACCCAGATCATATACGGTAAATCCTGATTCGGAATTTGATTTTTTTTTTATTCGACTGCGAAAAAAAAAACAATTGTTATTAACAATGTACGTGTAGGTATTAATGTGTTTCCACATCGTTTATATAAGCTATACTGGACCGATTTTGACAAATGATCGATTCGTCTTGGTGACGTGCTTGTTATAGTCAGACTGCCCATCGGCAAAAATTTTACTGACAAAACTCTCCCCAAACTTTGTATATGGCTTCATTAGGCCTAGTCTGACACCTATTTCCTCTATGACTATTTTTGATTTTAGGGCGTTTTCCCTCTAAATTTTCCGAAAGATGTCGTTTTGACGACATGTAAAAAATTTATAGATACTGTTTTTTAAATTGGATAGCTTAAAAACTTCAATCAAAACGCTAAAATAATGAATTTTAAATAATAAATAAATAAATGGTATATGGAGGTTTTGATAGTGGCACGCGTAAATTAGTGGTGATAAATTTAGCTTAATTCGGCGAAATATAAAGAAATATTAAATGGGAAAAAAATAATTAGTATATTAGTAGTGTCTATTGATAAATAATATAAAGAATAGTTCTTCAAAAGTGTTTAGTAGTAATAAAAAGAAGCTAAAAGTTTGAGAATTTACTAACCTAAAAAAATTAGAAAGAAATAAAAATACAAGTGTTAGTGAGTCACAAAGGGACATCTGTGGCAGAATAATCGAATTATAAATTATAAATTTTGTTACGATAGAAGTGACATCTGAGTGAGGGAATAGAAAATAATATTGTAAACATTGGTGACAGGTATAAGTAGATAATAAATAATATTAAATAATCTTCAGAATTATAAAAACGTGCAATTATAATAAAATGGCTGAAAATAACCCTAAATTAGACGAAATTATAACATACTTAAAGGATCTTAACTTCAAAGTAGATAAATCGGAAGAGAAGTTAATGAATCAAATGAAAGAAATTATGCAACTTACCGGACAAGAGATAAAGGAAATAAAAGAAGAAAATAAATTACTAAATGAAAAAATAGCAGAACAGGAAAAAAAAATAGTTGAGCTAGAGGATAGGAATAGAAAGAATAATATTGTCATATTGGGAGTAGAGGAAACTGAACAAAATGTATACGAACTGGAAAACCTCATGAAAGAAATGATATCATCAGAATTAAGATTACATATATCCGAAGTTGACATAAACTATGTAGCAAGAATGGGAAAGAGACAAGAACAACCTAGACCAATACTTTTGTCATGCACTACATGGAGGCTAAAGAGAGAAATTATGAGAAACAGAAAGTGGATAAGAAACCCTGAAGTAGTTATTAAGGAAGATTATTCTAAGAAGACAAGAGAAGAAAGGAAAATAATGGGTGAAATAATGATAAAACTTAAAGAAGAAGGAAAAAAAGTGAGTATAAGAGGAAATAAATTATTTATGGAAGGTAAATACTACACTAAGGAGGATATAAAACACTGGCAAAATAATACAGGCACACCAAATGAGACGAATCACAATAAAAGAATAAGAAGCGAGGAAGAGCAAGACGAAGCGAATAACATAAAAGAAAAACCAGAAACCAAAAAAATTAATAGAAAAAATTGCAACATGGATAATGGCGGAAATAAAGACGAAAAAATAACATCTTTTTTTGGAATAAGACCAAACCCGGGAAAACAACGGAACTTAAGCCAATAAAAGATAGCAAAGAACACAAAGACGGTACACGACAGAAGGCAATGGCAAACCACTGTCGCTCTATAATGCCCAGGACAACCACAACAATACAATTAGCTACTTGGAATGTACGAAGCTTATTCAAAAGTGGAAAATTAGAAAACCTAATACAGGAAATTAAAGAATACAAAATACTAATAACAGGATTAAGTGAGGTACACTGGACAGGAAACGGTGAAATAAATAAAAATGGATACGTGATGTATTACTCAGGAGGGACTCAGCATTATAATGGGGTGGGATTCTTAGTAGACAATCAAATAAAACATTTAGTACAATCGTGTATACCTTTCTCTGATAGAATTATAATGATTAAAATAAATACGAAACCAATCAAAACAAATATTATTCAGATATACGCACCTACAACAGACTATAGTGATAAGGAGTGTTCTGATTTCTACAACCAATTACAAAAAGTGATCGATATGAATAAACGATACGAACGAACAATAATTATGGGGGACTTTAACGCTAAAGTTGGGCAAGGTATAGAAGAAAAAATTGTCGGAAAGTTTGGAATCGGTAAAAGAAATACAAGAGGAGAACAATTAATAAACTTTTGTAAAGAAAATAAAATGACAATAATGAATACTTGGTTTGAACATCCCATTAGAAGACTATATACGTGGAAATCACCGGCAGATTCGAAAGACAGAATAATAAGAAATCAAATAGATTACATAATTATCAACGATCGCTACAAAAACAATTTTAAAGATGTTAAAACAAGACCTGGAGCAGATATAGGATCTGACCACAATTTGCTAAATGCAACACTAGACATCAAACTTAAAAAATTACAGAAACAAATGAAAGGTGGACATAAAATGCTAGAACAGCTAGAAACGGAAGAAAACAGTAAAGTATTTAATGAAGATGTCGCAAAAAGTTTACAGGATATGAAAATTGATAATAAAGAAGTTAGTGTGGAAATAGGGTGGCAGAATTTGAAAAGTGTGCTGATAAATTCTGGGGAAAAAGTTTTGAATAAAAACAAAAGAACAGAAAGAAAGCAAGAATGGATGACTGAAGGAATTCTGGAATTAATGTTGGAAAGAAAAAAATATAAAAACGTAAATGAAAATAAATACAAAGAATTACAAAAGAAAATAAATAAAGAAATAAAAACTGCAAAAGAAAGCTGGATGGAAGAACAGTCAGAGGAAATTGAAATACTGGCAACTCTACATCAAGATAGAAAATTGCATCAAAAAGTTAAGGAAATATGTGGAAAATTTAAAAAAAATTACGTCATAAGGAACATCGTAGATAAAAATAAAAAAATTATAAGAGATCCGGAAGAGGAGAAAAAAAGATGGGAGGAGTATATTACAGAACTTTACTATGACGAAACAAAGATAATGAATGAGGCAAACTGCGAACAACTAAATTCGGAGGATGAAAGAATTCCGATAATGATGAGCGAACTTAAACAAGCGGTGAAATATGTAGGAAGTAGGAAAACGGTGGGAATTGACAAAGTACCTGCTGAATTCATAAAAACGTTAAATGAATCTAATATGTCAGAACTTTTAAAATTGTTCAACAAAATATATGAAACAGGCGATCTTCCGTCAGATTTTTTAAGATCCATATACTATCCCATCCCAAAAAAAAGCACTTCACAAGAATGTGAAGATTACCGTACAATAAGTATAACAAGTCACACGTCAAAAATACTATTAAAAATAATATTAAATAGAATTCAGAAAAAAGTGCTGCAGAATATAAGCGAGCTACAAATGGGCTTCAAGGCCGGTATTGGTACAAGAGAGGCTATTTTTTGCTTCAAAACGATACTGGAAAGGGCACGAGAAAGTGAACAAGATATATATGCCTGTTTCATTGATTATCAAAAAGCATTTGATAGCTTAAAACATGACATACTAATAAAGAATTTGTACAGTGTGGGAATAGATAGAAAAGTGATAAAAATAATTAAAAATATATATGAAAATCAAGAAGCGGCAGTGAAAATAAAATCGGGAAAAACTCGGTGGGTACCAATTAGAAAGGGGGTTAGACAAGGATGTGTGCTATCGCCACTACTCTATAACTTGTATAGTGAACAAATTATGAACAAAGCGGTAGAAAACTTAACTGAAGGAATAAAAATAAATGGACAAATTTTCAATAACTTAAGATACGCAGATGATACAGTTTTAATTGCAGAAACAGAGGAAGATTTGCAGAAATTGATAAATAGTGTTGTAAAATATAGTGAAAATGCGGGTTTGAAAATAAATACGAGTAAGACAGTTGTTATGATAAGTACAAGAAATAAAAAAAAAATTAATAAGTTGAATATAAAGTATAAAGGCAAAACACCTATTAAACAAGTGGAATCATATAAATATCTTGGTGTAAACTTTAACAGTGACAATAATCAGACATTGGAAATTAAATCAAAAATTGGACAAGCAAAAACAGCGTTTCACGGTCTGAGAAAGATATTGTGTAATAATAAATTAAATAAAAAACTAAGAGTGCGCTTTTTAAAATCTTACGTATGGTCAATATTATTATATGCATGTGAAACCTGGACTTTAAAAGAAGACGAGATTAAAAAGTTAAACGCATTCGAAATGTGGTGCTATCGGAGAATGCTGAAAATTAAATGGACAGATTACGTGACTAATGACAAAGTGTTGCAAATAATGAAAGAAAGTAAAACGTTATTAAATGTTATTAAAAAAAGACAATGCGCATACTTTGGTCATATAATGAGGTCACAAAAATACAAAATTCAACAAATCATATTAATGGGCAAACTTGAACAAAAAAGACCCCGAGGTAGAAAAAGAACATCGTGGCTTGACAACATTAAAAAATGGACTGGCTTCAATTTTATTAACCTCATCCGTACTGTCCAGGATAGAGCAAAATGGAAGAGAGTGGTATCCAACGTCCTCTAGGGGATATGGAACTAATCATCATCATCATCATGTTATTTGTCAGAGAACATTATTTTAGCGTTTTGGTTGAAGTTTTTAAGCTATCCAATTAAAAAACAAACAGTATTTATAAATTTTTATACATGTCGGCAAAACGACGTCTTTCGGAAAATTTAGAGGGAAAACGCCCCAAAATCAAAAAAGTCGTAGAAGAAATAGGTGTCAGACTAGGCCTAATGAAGCCATATACAAAGTTTGGGGAGAGTATTTGTCAGTAAAATTTTTGCCGACGGGCACTCTTATAAGGTATTTTGTTATTTGAATAATCGTCTAGCTTCTTAAATATGCCTAATTGGTTTTCATTATTCTATAAAACATGACTTATGAATCTATAAAATCTATTACGAGAAAACGACATTTCGGTTTTCTTCGAATGTTTTTATCGTCTTTTATTTTGATATCAATATTTCTCATTAAAAAAACGGAAATATTTTTTTTTACATCGACTGTACTTTTCGGACAAAAGTAGGTATAGGTATATATCTATTTAGAATATATTTGTTACACAATACGTGTGATGTCGCGGTGACCCCCACTGCACTGCAGGCTACTAGATACGCGTGTGTATCTGACGTAACACGTGACCTCTGTGACGTCACATGATGACACTAAATTATTATTTTATATCTCGTCCTCTTTTTCGTCAGTTATCAACTATTATTAGTAAATCGTATATTTTTTTTTATTTATGGAAAAAAAAGTTATTGATTTACAGCTTTAGAGTAACAATCTGGAGTCTACTTGCAAAATCATCCAATGTGTATTTTTGATGTGTAAATGAGGATATTATTATTTTTTTTGGCTTCGGCAGCAAGGCCATTAGCTCTAGGTATGATGTATGAAGTAGGTTGTGAGGATATTATGTTGATATGTATGTATCAAAAAATGTCACAAGTACAATACTGAAAGATTTTTTTATAATATATCGCTTTTTTACAAAAATCTTAATTATAAAGTGAAACGGAACGTAATTTGAAACACCAATCAGCAAGCAGTGACGTCAATCCTTCGAAGTTGTTTGACAACTGTCAATTTTACTGCGTGTGCATAATGTTGTTCCCGTATTTTAAAAACAAAAATATATGGTAAAAGACTTTAAATCATGAATCGTTGAAGTTTTTCTCAAATCAGTAATCAACGAATCATTTTGTTCTGCAGTGTAAACTTGTCTCAAAGTATTTTCTTCATCTAACACTGAATTGTTTTAGAAGATTTTGCAGGAAATTTTTTTAATCTGAAATTTCATTAGGCGCGATTAGTAGGAGAAATTCCGATCTAACAATGTAATAAAAAAGCGTGATGGAAATAGTGAAGCGGACAAGGAAAAAGAAACATTGTTTTAGCATATAGTCTAGTTCACATGTCCCTTTTTGTAGAATTCAAGTCCTCCCTCATCGAAATATATGATCATGGTGTCATTCGATTCGGAATGACATCTATAACTTAAAAAAATTGAAATGGGGGTCAAAAAATTGCATAAATTAGAAACATTTTAGTAAAAGTAAAAAGAGGGGTTTGGTTCTTTGTGAATATCTCAAAAACTATTGCAGATGTCTGAAATCACAAAAACTGAAAGAGCAGGAAATTTCATACAAAAAATCCTATCTCCCGGAACTTTACCACCAATATTTCTAATTTTAATTTAGAGGTGAAAATAGGGCTAGAAAATGTATTCTATTTTTAAACAAGCTAAAAGACACGAAAATATGGAAAATTATATAAAAAATAGAAAAAAAAATATTAGCCCCATTTTTACCTCTAAATTAAAATTAGAAATATTGGTGGTAGAGTTTCGGGAGATGGAATATTTTTGCAGGAAATTTCCAATTCTCTGAGAATCTTTTTTGTGATTTCAAATATCTGCAATAGTTTTTGAGATATTCGCAAAAAATCAAACCCCTCTTTTCACTTTTACTAAACTATTTATAACTTTCGCAAATTTTTCGTCCCACACTTCAATTTTTTCAAAAAGTTTCTAGATGTCATTCCGAATCGACTGACGCCATGATCATAATTTTCGGTGAAAGGGGACTGGAATTCATCAAAAAAAGACATGTCAACTAGACTAATAGACAAATTAATTAACTCGCTAACAAATGGCAGTAAACAAATGATTGAAAAGGCGTTTCCTCTATTCTAATAAATTGCCTCAGATGCCGCTTACTTAAAAAAAACTTAAATCGGTTCAACAGTGTTTATTCTAGTTCAGTGATAAAATAGTTATTGGCGTAACTAGTAGTCTAAGTCATTCATCGCGCTGACAGGTCATGACTTAGCCTACAAGTTGCGCCCATAATTTTATGCAACAATTGCGCGTTATTCATGTTTTAATTATAATGAGATGTTGTAAATATCTATTTATTTCTTTATAAAAAAAACTGTAAATACTAACAGCACCAAACAGCACGATTCAATGTTTTGGTTTGAGGTTAGCCGGTTATGAATAAACTCCATGTCGAAAACATTCGGCCTCTCAATTTTAGCCTCAATGGGTAACAACGGAGTTGTTGTTACCTACTATTTCGTTACGACTCAGAAAATAGTTACGTTTATTTTCATTACTCCATAATGGCCGAGCTAGTAGGAATCTTCATTGAGTTATGACAAGTAATTGTCACCAGTCGGTAAATGGCTATTTAGGGTTCGGTTTTTAGGCATGATAAAACATGAATAATGCGCATGAGTTGAATAAAGGTAGTAACTAGTTAACGACGTGCAAATTACATACCTATTGCAAAGTCACTAAAAAGTACAATAAGAAAATGTTTAACAAAAAACTGAACCTCCTTGAAAAAATCCAATAATAAAGTTTTGAGATACGCGCTAATTTTATCACTTGATAACTTTTTAGGTTGTTACTTTCATTAAATTGACGCCGACCTCAAAACTTTATTATTTTACGCTTCTGAATAGCTTTTTATGAAGGAGAGTCATGTTTTTATTTTTTTTTCTACCGACATTATTTTTTAGAGCTGTAAAAGTAACGAGAAATTGTGGACCCGTATGTATTCGTTACTTAAAGAACCAGTACCCGTTACTTTCGTATCGTTACGTTACTCGTTACTTTTCATACGACATACAATCAACAGCATCGAGCATGTACCATCGCATCGAGGCGCGTCGCATACGTGATACGGTATGACTTCGTTCGTATAACGTATAAATAATAATTCAAAATTGTTTTTATAATTTAAATGATTTTATCTCTTAGTAATTTTATCTTACACTAACGCTATTATGTTCTTTGGAATTTAAATATAAAGAATTTAATATAAAAAATTGGTTGTCTGTAAAGTCGGTTTACGGACGATAGTTTTACGTGATAACGTATTCCGTAATACATAACCTAAATTTATATAATAATTATAATAATTCGAATCTATGATATTGCATCTTTCGCTTCAAATTTAGGTTAATTTTATTTATTTAAATTACTCACCATATAATATAATTGTTTTTTTAACTTTCTTTCTTTCGTATTTATTTTAAGTCTCAAAGATTAGCTGTCATAATATTTATAAAACAATTGTTTCACTGTTTATAATATAAAATTCGAAAACCTACTTACAATATTTAAGTATTTTCATACGTCAAAAAATTGATTTTTATATTGATAAAATTTGTAAAAAAACAATTTTTCGAGAGATGAGACCTAGCTAAAACGATTTTTTGCCCCCCAAAATCCCTTTTCAGTAAATTTCATCAAAATCGTTAGGGCCGTTTTCGAGAAAAGCACGCACAGGGTCAGGCGGAACGTTAGGAACGTTACACTTTTTCGTGCATGCAGCCGGTGTTTCATCAATTTATAAGATTGGTGATTCATCAATTTATAAGACGTTCTCACGTCAAAAATATAAAAAAAACGAGTCGAACTGACATGGATACGAAAGATGCGAGTAACGAAATGAATTTGTAAGTAACGATTCGTTACTTCGAGTCAGACGATGTACCCGTTACTCAGTAACAAATACATACGGTTTGTTACAGCTCTCTTATTTTTAAGAAATCAAAAACCGTATTTGCACTTTGCAGGACCCTTAAAAGTGCGAACACTTCAGGTTGAAGGCTGCTGAATTACTGCAACTCGACGTATGCAGAAAAGTGCCGGGCGACGTTACGGGAATAGGCCGTTGGTAATATTACTACGAGCGCAACATTTATGAACCTCCGGTGGCCCACATATGCATGTCGGTACAATGTCTGTACGTATAGCAAGCCATTAGTGCTCTTTACTTATACAAGCCCTGCGCAGAGAAATATATTGCGGTTTACATGGCTGCGGTTTCAAAAACAACGCCATATTAAACAATGGCCATTTTTGAAATGATATGTTAAATTTAAACTGCAAAGAAAGAGAGAGAGAGAATATAGACGTTCGTCAACCGAGATCATTAGCGTCTAAAAATTTAACATGCAACATGCCAGCTTAATTTTGGTATGCATGAATCGCAGTCAAGTATAAATAAATAATCAGAAGCCAGTGCCTTTTAGGGATGTGACATTGAATGAAAAAAATCGATTACTTAATAATCGATTTTTTTAGTTTGAATATAAATCGATTTTTAAAAAATCGACTTTAAAAGAAATAATCGATTTTTGTAGAAAAATCGATTTTTTCTATTTTATAACAAAACTAAGAGAATAATATTAAAAATTTATTAGAATAAAAATCATTTAAAATGGTAAGTATAATAATAATAACCAAAATGACAACCTTATGGTTTTGATACAGATTAGAATTGTTGAAACAGTTTCCAGTACAATTTGACATTTTATTACAAATTGTAATTTACAATAAAAATAACACCAAACGATAAGAATCAAAAGTAAAACGACAAGTTTTTGGTATGAAAATTAAAATACAAAACAAATCATGCTTTAAACTTTGCATTTAAAGAATCAAAAAACTAAAAAGAATCGTCTGTCGCACAGATGGCACCATTTAGAAAAATAGATTAAAATGTGTAATTTCTATAATCGATTCATTAAAACTCGATTATTGTCATAAATAAAATCGATTACAAGAAATCGATTATAAGAAAAAAATAATCGATTAAAATAAAAATCGATTATTTATTCACTTCCCTAGTGCCTTTTAAGTTGCTACCGGCAGATTCGTAACCTAGATTCCAAGTAAAAGATGAAATTTTATTTCTTTCCCATAGACGTACCCTATTAATTTAAATATTTGCGGTTGTGTTTTAAAATTATGTTTTACTGTCATCGCAAGCACAATTTTAAAATCAAATGGAACAAATTTCGCAGATAAAGTAACTAGATAAAATGTCTTGTTCAACCCGACACGTAAAAAACAATTCGCTGCAAACCTTCCAACACTCGAGACGTTACATTACTGACCGTTTCAGGATAGAAGCTCAAGTTAACCAAGAATAAGTAAAGCGCGTAATAGAGAGTTATATTCTGTATTTCTGCTTATTTATTTGTTATGATTCGTAGTTGTCTCTTCTCGTGTTGACACGAAATAATTTATTTTTTTGAAGCGGAACTTTTTAGGCGCGAAAGGGCAAATGGACATGGATCAGACTTCAACCGGCATAGTTAAGAGGAAAAAGTGGGACAATCGTTTCTACTGTCTCGGTCAAAGCGTCATGGGCAGTGCGTACACACAGTATTCACGTAGCATTTTTTCTAGCCACGGTAACAAATTCTATTTAACAATTTCCCAATCCTGAAATAATAATATCGTCAACAAATGCTAGAAGCTATAATCTAAGAAGTTTCACTTCTGACGCGAGAGTCTCACGCAAACATTACCATTCCAACCCACAAGTGGGGTACTAGTTTAGGTCAAAAATAACTTTTCAAAACGACGTTTGTTTATAAGATTCGATTGGCGTAAATCTCTGTCACAACAGACAGGTAGCTTTACCGTTATTCTAGCGCTCTACATATTGAAAATCTAGAAATAGTCAAAATGGCTTTCTTAAAACCTACGTGACAATGTGTGGAAACTCCAGTACCTCAATATCCCACACAATTAGTAGTTGACAAGTTCATTTCTACAGCCGCGTTTATTCACTCGAAGTATTTAGAGAGTGTCAACTGATATTCACAACTTTTAATTTCAAATAAGAAATAAATGGACTTCTTAAATAGAGAAATTTAAGGATTAAGAATAACCTAGCGCTTAGCGTTGTCGTTGTTTATATGGTTCCTCTATACAAGCCCCTTGTCCAGGTTTTAATCCGAAAACTGGTAAAATTATTATCAATGTAATTAAGAGAACTAATAATAATTGGTGCTAAAGGCCCAAATAGCCGTAGCTGTCGAGGACTTAAAGAAATGTTTTTTCACGCATTTATTGGTATCTAATTTATTTTACACTTCGGCTTAGACAGGGTAAATTTTGATTTGTCAATGAAGTAATTAAAAGAAGATCATAATATATCATTTTACTGTACCTCGTACAGCTTAAAAGATATTTCCATTATAGCGTAAAAGTATATAGCGCTGTGTCATTCGGGAAGAAGCAGGTTTTTTTTTTTTTAATATATATACAGTGCGCAGCGACTAAGGCTATGTGCACGAGTCTATAATATTAATTCATGGTAAGTAACATACATGTATGACTCTAAAATTAGTAGGCAGTAGGTAAGTACAATTTCTATGTTGTATTTTGTCTTTTAGGCACGTAAGGTCCAAAAAAAGCAGGTTTTTAAATGCTGAAAAAAATGTTCAAATCGCTGATATTAATGTAGATAATCTATCTATATCTATATATCATATGAAATTCTCGTGTCACAATTTTAGCCGCGCTAATCTCCGAAATCACCGAATCGATTTTAATAAAATTTTGTAAATATGTCTTGCTTGCTGCAACTTACGCTATAGGATAGTTTTTATTAAATATTTTGTACAAAATTACGGTGTTTTCTCAAAAAACTGTTTTAGTACCAAGTAGTGACATCTATTAGAATTCGCTCAGAAGCAAATCTGGTAGAATTTGCTCAAAGCTATTAGTTCAGAAGCAAATCTGGTAGAATTTGCTGAAATCTATTAGTTCCGACGCCGGGCCGCAAACGAAATACATTTTGCAGAGTTATATAATCTATCGCACCCGGGTGAAACCGGGACAGACCGCTAGTATAATAGGTTTAGGGCTTAGGCCTAGCACACATGAAGAGCGTTCAACGCGCGTTATCATATAAACAGTTATATACAATTGTATAGAAATTGTAAACGCGCGTTGAACGCTCTTCATGTGTGCTAGGCCTTAGACGGATCTCGCACCAGTAATACCGACTTCAAAAAAGAATAAATAATTTTATTTTACAATCACCGTCCCTATTTAACATTCAATAAAAAATCGACGCAATTATTTCTCTTTAAATAAGTATAGCAGCGATTTATTTACGCTGACTTCTAATTAAGCGCAAGTAGAGAAGGTTGTTGTAAAACGTTGAAAAAATTATTTTATTGTTTTTTGAAGTCATTTCAATTATGTTTCTAATTATTTTTATGAATAAACTAGATTTTGAATTTATGTGACATCATTCTGAAACATAATCATGTACTAGTTGTGTATACGACAGTTAATTTTCATGTTACTTGAGTTTGAAATGTTTCATATACAAACTCGGTTGAAATATGTACAATTGTCTTGTGAGACGACAGACATCACTATCAGAGCAGACTGCTGTTCGCAACTTGATAGCTTTTTGTGATAAGATCAATCTCCGCTGTTAGATTGACTGAACAAAATACAGGGTCATCGAGAAATTGTTATGGTATACTCGTATTAATTTTGAGGTTCTCGGAAATCTGTTGGAACGAAGTTCCTTATGAGAATGGGGGCTAGGCGAAAAAAACTGTAAGATTTTGGCCGTCACGGCACTTTTTTTGTTTGATAGTATTTTGTTCTAAACAGACGTTAGTAATGCAATGTAAACAACGAGGGCTCGTGAGCATCGGTGGTTCAGTGGTAGAATGCTCGCCTGCCACGCGGGCGGCCCGGGTTCGATTCCCGGCCGATGCAACTCTCATATTTTTATTGTTTAATTATTATTATAATATAATTAATTAATTATAATTAATCCATAAAACATTTTCTTATACTAATATTTCATTACACTAGAATAATAACGTTTTATATGAATAACGTGAAATCTGATGTCATGTATTTTGATATGTTATAATTCATAAACTTATGAATATAATGGCAGGTAAGTAGGGCTTATATCGATAAAGTATAGCTGATATCAACCCTACATAATCTATTGTTTGTTATGATATATACACGATGATACCGCGCTATAACATACGCCTGTCATCTTATGTCCATTACAACACGCGATGTCATTTCATTTCCGAACCTTTGACAGGTTATTATATATATTTTTTATTATTTAGGTACATAGCTCTTTTATAACATACTGAATAGGGTCGTCCCACCTATCAAAATTTTATAATTTTGAACAGAGCACATTACTCCTCATACATAAACAAATAATCTAAACCGACAATTTCGTTCTTATACACTTCCTCTTATTTTAAATTAGAAATTCTGAAGAAAAACTATTCCAAATAAATTTATTAATATAATCGCTTTCGACATTCAGTCATCTTCAGCTATTATTTTATAAAATGTAATTATTTACAATGAAAATATTAAAACTAAACAACAAATTTTAACACTGAGCATAAACCGTCATATGATGACGTAGATGAAAGTCACGCTTCTTTATCTATAGAAAGAGATGTATACAAATGAGATTCATTGTAAGTTTGACTTTAGATCTTGTCAGCCAATCATAGGCTGATCATTACGTCATTTTAGTAGCAGACAAATTATTATTGTAGATATATTTTTTCATTGCATTTTTTTAGTTCAAAAAGGCAACCGAAAACTTCTCAAAATCATGATTTTATAATCTCTTTGAAATGTAGATTTTAACAAAAAAAAAATGTGGGACGACCCGGTTTATAAAAAAGTAATAACCATGATATTATATAATAACGGCCGCAGTATAAGGCCTAGCACACATGAAGAGCGTTCAACGCGCGTTAGCCTAACGCGCGTTTACAATTTCTATACAATTGTATAGAACTGTTTATATGATAACGCGCGTTCAACGCGCCACCAACGCGCGTTATCATATAAACAGTTCTATACAATTTCTATACAATTGTATAGAACTGTTTATATGATAACGCGCGTTCAACGCGCCACCAACGCGCGTTATCATATAAACAGTTCTATACAATTGTATAGAAACTGTAAACGCGCATTGGGCCAACGCGCGTTGAACGCCTCTCATATAAACTAGGCCTAACTGCAGCTTGTTGAAAATAACTTCACTATACAAAACCAGTGGCGGATAAAATTAATAATAAAGACCGAAAGCCAAGGTTCTGCGTTTCTAGTTTCTAAAAAAACCCGTAATGGAATGAAGTTGCTAACATGTAAATTGACGTCACATATGTACGTATTGTACTATCTATATGTTAAATACATCTAAATAATTTGATTATCGTCTGAATAGAACTCTTTAAATAAATAAAATTATCGACCAATTTTTTCAGACTATATAATATTAACAAATTTTTGTTAATATATATAGTCTGAAAAAATTGGTCGATAATTTTATTCATTTAAATACATCTATCTATCTATCTATAGCGACAATTTCAATTTTTAGTGTAATGTATCAAAATTGGTAAAATGGATTACTTATGAAATCACATTAGTTCTCAGAAATCGTTTAACACCGTAATTTGAAATTTTTTATTTTATTGTGGATTATAAAGATTCGACAACAGGGGTCATAATCATTTAATTTTATTTGTAAAAGTAGAGTTTTTCACGACAAAATGACAGTATCCACAAAATTAATCGTAAGGATTATTTTGAAATGCAGGTACTCATTTTTTCAACGAAAATAATATTTAATTTACCATGAAGGAAGGTTTTGGTTGAGGATCATATATAAATAAGCTTTACCAGTGTTTTGCTAGTGGCCAACGTTTCGAGAAATTGTTGTTTTAACAATTTACTACCTTTCGACCAGCTTGAGGCCCTGAAGATGAAAATAAATTTTTCGAAACGTTGGCCACTTGCAAAACATTGGTAAAGCTTATTTATTGATGATCCTCAACCAAAACGTTCATTTATCGTAACATTCTATTGGATCAACACTACTTTATGCTGAAGAATTTCATTTACCCTTGTTCCGAAAATTAACTCTAAAACTATGATAAATGTAACATCTTATTATATTATCACATTTATAAAATTCTGGGTTTAGTTTTGAAAATATTACTTGTAAAACCAATCCTTATGAATTAAGATTTTTCGAGTATTTTTTTCAAAATTAACAACACAGGTGGATAAAGTTTGAGGCACGAATAATAGATATATAATTCAGAAATAAGCTGTAGAATATACGGTGGTATATTAAAAGTGACATAATTACAGGATATCTGCAATTTTATTTCAAAAACTTCATATATTAATTATTGTAAAATTCTGTATATTATTCGGTATTTATTCTACGAAAAATGTTAGCTCAATTAGGAAGGCAGCCAACTACCTACGTCTATAATTTATCAACGTCAAAATTATTTTTCATTCCCACGCATCACTGATAAATAAATTTCATTCGACTCATCGTTTATGAAGCTTAAAACGTATAACGAACTACAGCAAAAAATAGACTGCTGGAAAGTTAATTTATTGAATTTATGGTTTCCCAAAAATACTCATGTATTGGAACCACTGCAGTAACGGGCGCAGAGATATGGAATGTGTGAAATGTGTATAAATCACACGAACGGTTTAGGAATTCCGATATTGAATTCATTGTTCGGTCACGGGGGCATTAAGTGATGTAATTTATTTGTAATCACGCATACAGTGACGCCCGTCAATCAACGCGAATTAAAATAGGAACGCGTTGGCCACTGGTTCACGTACAAGCTAATAAATTTAGCTCGCATACTGACTTGGCCAGCGACATTAACATCTATCAACGGTTGACTTATTGCTGCTGGGTTGCAGAAAGGATTGTCAAAAAATCTTATTTGACAATGACCTTAGATTGTGAACGTACATATTTCTCATAGACGCTGATGACCTCAGCTGTTGAGCGTCTATAATTCACAATTTCTCTCTCTACATATTTCTTCATATGAAAAGTACCGTAGAGTTTCAAATCGATCCTGCTCGAAAAGTAATTGATCGATTAAAACGATGTGTATTCATGTATTTATTAGCTTCGTTTTTGACGTGATAACGTCTTATAAATTGATGAAACACCGGCTGCATGCACGAAAAAGTGTCACGTTCCGAAATGTGTTACGTTCCGCCTGACCTTCGAGCGGAATACGTTATCACTTAAAACTACCGTCCGTAAACCGACTCTCATGTTCTGTATGACAGGGAGTTTGAATACTACTTTAAACTGCTTCTTTAATGTATGGAAAGTGTAATTATATAATCACAATGTAAGGTCATTGTCAAATCAAATTTTTTGACAATCCTTTCTGCAACCCAGCATTAGTGTTTTATGTAAATGGTCGTTAGTTTGAAACACACTACGTGTTCGACCATATTACATATAATAAATAATAATTAAAAATCCTTAATTACAAACTTCCAGGTCCCAGATATTGGATTAATTAATTATTAAATAATATTAAACCGTATTTAGATTTGGGTAATCCAAGACGTGTCGTTCCAGGAACTATATGTTCTCTACAGTCTACAGGAAACATTTCCCATCTTTCCCTAAAACGTACCTAAGCATTATAGTTCTGATTTCATTATTATTTCTGATTACTTCAGTTGAAAAACTTAAACGATATCTGAATCCAGTTTTAGACACTGTCGTAAAAACAGTGAGCAAGGAAAATAAAGGATTGTAATATTCTCTATTACAATTAGATCTAACAAAAGACTAGGAAATATTTCAATTATTCTTTCTTTCCTTCACCGTAAATGATAAAACTTCTGACTAGTGATGTGGGGAGGAAAATTTTCCGGAATATTGTCCATTATGTTTTCCGGAAAATTTTCAATGTTAAAAAGGCAATTTTTTAGTGATTTTTTTATAGGACATAATTGAACTTTCCATACTTTGTTTTTTTAGTCAATTTCTGTACCATTAAAACAAAAACTACAGATTATAATTCTAGCTTTGTAATCCGCATGAATAAAAATAAGTTTGATTCTGTTTTATTTAAGATTTGTCGAATTGTTTAATTTGCAACTCATAACAAGTCAATTCATTCTATTACATAATAAAAGAGCACACAGAAAATAAATCACCCATATCTCTTGTAATTTGATAGTAATGAGGTAGTGGCAGAGGCCAGAAGATGGCACCATTGTACTGGCTGCTGCAGTTATAAAGGGCCTTCCCCTCATGTAAACAGCACTAGATTATTGTTTTTTGTTGGAAGGACAAAACTCAAAAGAGCATTATAGTCAGAGCAGATGAAAATACTCGTTTTGTTTACTTGTAGCCTTTAGTGAACGAGAGATTAATTTTGCAATACCTTATTAAATTAGTGGTTTTGAAAATTTTCTGTTTCAAAATTTTCCGGAAAATCCACAACTCTACTTCTGATAACGCTTCTTTGAGAAAGCACCTGCATATGATGGGGATACATCAGGAATCAACAGCATGTAGATTTATGCAAAATAAAAGATGAAACAGCCACTTATAACGTGTTCTAATGCGAGACTCTAGCCTAAAGAAGATCAACCAACTTTGGTTACATAAATGATGAGGACGGAATTATCTCACAGGATAATCTAGTGGCCAATCTTCTGGAAGAAGATGCAGAAGATTTGCTGTCTAAACTCAATAAAAAGGGGAGCACAAAAATCCTTATATAATGTTGTGCACTTTTTGAACGATAGGTACCATCTTTGTTTTTTTCAATCTTTAACCATAAAACGACACTGTATCTCCAGAGATGCACAGTTTATTAAGGTCGAAAAAGAAAAATGTTTATTTCCTCTTCGAAATTGTTTGGAAGAATTCTAACTAAATTTATTAAACTGTACTTAGATACAAAATGCGCTTCAGGTCAATTCAACGTTCTATCGACATGGAGATCACGCATTTCCTTGATGTAATGAGCTACCGGGATCGCATAATGATTGACAGCTGACTTCCGCTAACACGAGGTGTGATTCCCAGGTGCGAAGGTTCACGTCCGCGTCGCTATATTTGCGTTATAGAGTTATCAAGATTGTTCATAATGTAATAACTAGGCTTTATCCGCGGCTTCGCTCGTATTAACAAATAATCTATTAGTTTTAAATCCACCAAAATGCCACTGGCCCCAAATTTGTAGTTACTTTCGTTTTTACCCGAAAGAAGAGGGTAATGTGTTCACCTGTGGCACTGTAGCACTCAAAACAGCTGGACGAGTTTCGACAAGTAATCTACCTTATGCAAAAATAGACGAACATCAAAACGTCGCAAGAACATTAATGTGGGCTATCAAAATAAAGGGTTTGGGGAAAGGATTCCTAAAATATGCAAAATAAAAATAGTAACTTTTAAATAATCAAAAAGTGATTTAAGACTCCTCCGTACGCGCAATGTGCTTAAAAGGGATACAAAGTTTTTTCTTCACGTATTAATATACATAGTAGTCGGATCAATAAAACACAATATAAGGATCAATAAAAACTGTGAAGATGAAAGGAAATCTCTCAAAACGTTAGTAATTAAATGCAAAAACTGTAACATCATGAGTATCACTGTTTTCTTGATCCTTGCGCTAACTTCTTCAAAATTCTTGTTTATTTTTAATATTTGTAGTTTTTTTAATTCGCTTTTCACGCAGTGAAGATTTTGATATTTATAATTTATTGATTTTATTTAATAATAATGCTTAAATTCAACTCTGCAACATTAACATCTAAATTATAAGTCGAAGGGCCTGAAATGAATATTAAAAATGCTCCAATAATCAATTAATGTCTGCGAATTTATTCAATTAATTAAATCGGCTGCTTCAGTTATTTAATTAAGATTTCCTCATCGAATTTATTGAATAAGTAACTGTATAAAAAATCACTTAATTGAAATAAACGCCTACAAGTAATAAATTTAAAAGCGATTGTTATGGAAGCAATTAAATTTTATATTTGTCTGAACGTTTAAAACCTGAGTATGACTCAGTGAAGTAGAAAATTTATTTTCTTTCATTCAGCATGAAATTATATTGGTTTTCTGACAATAATGCAATTCACAATGTAAGTTCTATTTTCAAAAGTATATGCTAATAAATGGCTCAATCAAATATTCAATTAAAACTTCTGACACTTTTTATATTACTGTCAACCAGAGGCGGCGTAGATTTGTCAGATTGAAAGCAAACCACGAGGAAGATCATTTATATATACATCTCTTTCGATAAATAAATAAGTATGGCTGTCTTCTACGTCATTTTGCGGTTTATAGGCTCAGCGTTTAAAGGACCCCGCACAAACCTTATGGGATTTGGTTCTATGTTAAATTGATTGAAAATAATTTTATTTTATAGTTACTAAGTCGCTAAGAAAAAGTGTCCATGGGCGCATAGTCTAAAAACCAATAGATTTTTAGATATTAAATACAGAGATATTCATTGAATTTACAATCTTAAAAAATCCTAAGCTCTAGAAATATGTTTTCGAGTGAGCGCAATCTGAATATGGCATTATTATTTTATACAGAGTGAGACCTTCCAACATTCCCTAGTTTTAGAATATTTTTCTATTTCTAAAAAAAAGCACAAAGGTTGAACATGGAGCATGTTTGTTAATTCAATGGATATCCCTATATCTAAAATGTCGCTAAACATATCTGTAGCTAAAAATCTATTGGTTTTTAGGGCTATGCGCCCATGGGCACTTTATCTTAGTGACCTTTAAACTATAAAATAAAACCATTTTCGATCAAATTAAAAATAATAAATACATTTCTTTAATTCTGGTTTGAGTAGGAAAATCTAAGAAAAAAATCAAATTGTGATACGTGGAACTACCCTATTGTTGCCAACGTTCTATAGAACCAAAAGGGAAAAAATCAAAAGCTATGTGGGTTATTCTTCGACATAAATATATTCACCATAACTTTGAACTCTGACTAGTTATAAAATTTCACTTCGATAAGGTTAGCCTTGTTTACTTCAATATTTTGTCTGATTTTGTGCTCAGAGTGAGGATATTTTATTAATTCATAAAATAATTACACCTAATTGCCAAATTAAACTATAAGCCTTCATTTTTCAAGGTATTAGCTTTAAAAATAAAAGGGTGTTCATAGATATTTGCTGACTAATTTTTAATTAAAAAGCAAGGTCAACATATTCGATTAATTAGTATCTAAAATCGAAAAAAAAATATGTGCCTGAGAACAGTCGAGAATGTAGCGATGCCATTCGTGATTTCATAGGGTTTCCATGGCTTATCTACCTCAGTTACTTGAGAACTAATTGAAAAATATGGATTGGTACTAGGCTTAAGCAACCTTGACTATTGGTTTTAACTTTGAACTAATAACCAGTGATTGAAATTCGACCGTAATTCTTAAAATTTTTAAGTTTGAACGTTATTGAGGATCTTATATGTTATTTTCTCCTGAATCAATTTTACTTACGTCAACGATATATGTTTCATCACGAAGTGTGCGAACTAACACACTAAAATCGGTACCACATGCTTTTTTCCTTCACGTATTTATATATCACATATTAGAATCAAGTTGCTATAGTTTTATTTAAAAAACTTGATATTATGGATTTTATAAAACATATCAAAACCCGGCATTTATTTTTGCAATTAGTTTTTATTACACGAAGTTTTATTATAGAGAGATTTATGTGCAGTAATATTATACAAGAATAAAATGTCATACCATGATCTTATGCAAGAGGGTTGACCAGTTCTCTATAAAGAATAAGAAAATATTGTGACGAACGCTGCGCGCAGCCAGTACAGTTTTGTAGAAGCAGGTAGCCAAATCCCAAATTCAGAATTGCGATGCAGGAGGAGACGGGTTTCGCACATTCGAGAAAAAAAGCCCGTAGAATTTTTCGTTCACGATATCTCTTGAACAAATTTTGATACAACTGGCGGCAATCGACGCAGTTTTTTGAGGAGAAGAGCCGATTAGATTTTGGAATTAATCTGTTCAGTAGTTTAAAAAATATTCCAAAAAAAATTTCTCAAAATCTATTGGGTCAAATCATTCCAAATTTTCAGGAAATCTAAGTTCAGCAAAGTCATGTCAGATGCCGCAAACCGCGTTTCAATCGAACACTCCGTTCAAAAGTAATAAAATATTTACATATTATATACATACACACAACCCTATGGACATCATCGCCAAAATAGTCAGAATAGCTACCTAGGACCTCAAAACTTCGAGATCTGACGAAAACTAGATTTTCGAAAATCGGGGTAAAACAATAATTTCCCGTTTTTTTTATAAATCATTGATTTTTTTGCAGCGGGAAGTAAAAAAATATTATTTTAAGGCACACTTAAGATCAAATGATAAAGTCACAATGCCTGTGTTAACAAATAACTATATTGTAAGCATTATTTTGCATGCAGTCGGTTTTTTTATTGTTAAAATAGTATATTACACCACAAGGGCAGAAAGTTTGAGATTCTTGCGCTGCGGGTCATGATGCTCGAGGTTCGCCTCGGGCATCATGACGCGCAGTTCATGACTCTCAAACCTCCTGCCCGTGTGGAGTGTACTATTTTTCTTCATACCTCTGTCGAAAGTGCGCTTACTTAATACATTCATTAATTACATAAAAATACAGATAAATTCCAAGCAAGCCGCTTTGAGGTTACACGTAAAAATACGAATGACAGCTGTTTGTAACTATTGACTGGCGGCAGTCTCATGGAGCGGTGTACATGATAACTATTTTTTTTATAGCCGGTCGAAAGTACGTAGTTCCGGAATTAGTGCGTGTAATTCCACTAATGCATAAATGTTAGACTTTCTGCCTTAAAATTGATCCCGAAAGTACGTACTTTCGACCAAGGTATAAAGAAAATAATATTTACTTTGGGAAATCTATTTTGATTTATAGTTTTTCTTCGGGTAATAAAAATACAATTAAAGCATAACACAAACACGGAAGTAATCAAAACCCTGATTTGATTACAAAGCTTAAGAATGTGTGTATATGAAATATTAAATTGTCCTAGATTACTTATATTATACGTATAAAATATTATACAGCTGATTTTTAAAACACTTACCTGGGTTGCACAACGCATTATCAGAAAATTTTCATTTGGCAGTACCCTTAAGTACCGTTGTATTGTTTCATTCTGTAATCTGATGTAGCAAGTATTATTACATTAACTCTCTCTCTCTCTCTCTCATTTAATATTGTCAAAATTACTTTTTCATATAATTTTTTCTCTAAATCTAATCGGAAGGTTTATTTTTTTCAGAATTAAAAAAACCTTCAATTGATAGCTACGCAAGAGATTTAACGCTTGTTATTAATCTTCCGATTACATTCAGGAAAGACAAGTAATTAAAAATTGTTTATAAGTATGCAATTTTAAACTGTGTTATTTATATTTACAATAAATACTCATTTTAGTACTTATACTAAATAATAGTATATTGTGTAACTAGTGAGAGAAGCAGAAGATTCCATGAGCGTGAAATTTAACGCACGAGCGTAGCGAGTGCGGTAACACGTGATTGGAATATTCTCCTTCGATAAATAGTCGCACATAATACTTTATTCAACTAGCACGAGTAATATGTAATCGGGGCCCTGATAAAAGAGGGAGAAATAATAAATCATTTCATTGATTGACGTACCCACCGCCCTCGATGCACACAAGATGGCCCTGAGTTTCGCTGAATTGCGATGCTGTTTTCATATATACAAATCGCTACCGCGTTCTTATTGGTCCAAAAACTATGCAATAATACATTACCGTACAGTTTCGGCTCATTATTCGCACTCAACATGAAGTAATTTATTATTTCTCCCGATTTTAGCAGGGCCCCGAAATTATATATTACTCACGCGTGTTGAATACAAATTGTTTATAAGCATTCAGTTTTAAACTGTTTTATTTATTCAAAATAAATACTTATTTTAGTACCTACCCTACTTTTTGTTTTGTGTATTTTTTAAAAGACAAATAATATATTATTTATTTTTACACGCTTTATATTAGTTTCACTTGTAAGTTTGTATGTATGTATGTTTGTAAACTCCGTTTTGGACTAGCAAGTGGTTTATATAGTGGTAAAATATGCCAGCAGTGTAAGTACAATGGGTAGCCGTGCGGTCTAAAGCACGGGTCTTCGCTGACATGACGTCAACTCTCGGCATCACGGGTCGTGGGTTCTAATCCCGTCCACGCTGAAAAAAAAAATGTTTTTTTCGGCAAATTTTTGACAATAAATCGAACTAAAAAGTGGAAAATAAATATAGTTTAAAAAAAAACTAAAAAACACCTTTATATCAAACTAAAAAGTGAAAAATAAATATAGTTTAAAAAAAACTAAAAAAACACGCTTACATCGAAATAAAAAGTAAAAAATATTTTTTTTAAAATAAGCTTAAGAAGCGTGGGGCGCTCGATGTACGAAAATGTGGAACAAAGCGCCCCACGCTTTTTTAAGTTTATTTTAAAAAAATTATTTTTTACTTTTTAGTTCGATATAAGCGTGTTTTTTAGTTTTTTTAAAACTATATTTATTTTTTTATTACTAAACATGCCTATTGGTCGGGCGCAGAGTATAGAATGAGGAAACTCAATCGATCACAGCGTGAGCTGTGAACTAAATGAGTAATAATTCATACAACGATTACGAAGTATGGCTTCACGTGGTCATCAGATGCCGTTTTCGTCGCGCTCCCTCATATCGTTTGTTGAAGCTTCGCGGTTTAAATTAATCCGCCAGTGATTTGATGTTTTATATCATATATTTTCTGTTAAATTCAACAATAAAATTTTAGTAGTGTCGTTCAGTAGACTTTTGCACAGCCAGAGCTTAAAATAGTTGTCCCATGACTGTCTGTCAAAGCATTGTGCAATCCAGCAAATCTTTAATTAAAACACAGGTGCAAAAATGGTTTCTACATCCTGTACAAACGTATTGGCTGTCAGATAGGTGATATCAAAATGCATATAGTAGATAGTTCAGTTAGTGGAAAACTATTCCATCATGTTGGTATTACTATGTGTAGCGTTGCCATAAACTAGTTTTATGATTGAAATATCCCAGGAGAGCACTCATTCATATTATGTAATATGGTATGTCATAGCGATGCTTCAATGCTATTTCTATGCATAGAATACGTAATATCAGGACTGAAAGAGGTCTATTATGTAACGGTGTTAATTTTTCATGCTTGAGTCATATCAATCTAATTTTTTCATAATCTAAATGAGAAAATCAAATATTAACATAATATTTGACTGACCGAGCAAAGATGATGCGATATCGTTTAAACTCGACCGTTCTGCATTAGGGAGTCAATCAGTGATGTCAAACATAGACTGCGGCCCGCCGAGACGTTAAAAAACATTGAGTTCAATAATATAATCATTCTAACAATCGTATTTTATTAATATTTTTTAACATTAAAAACATGCGGCCGCCAGCTTAGTACAAAATAGATAATGTGGCCAGCAGAAACAATTCACTTTAACCTGGTAGTTTATTACATTGTTCAAAATCTTTCGAATAATATAGGGTGCTATTTGAAATAACTAACTTATGTGCTCAGAGGCGGATCTACATAGAGATTAATTGGGCTTAAGCGCTGGATCCCCAGGTGTCAAGGGCCCACAAAGATTGATTTATTATCATAAATGTTAAATACTTTTTTCTTTAAGAATGAGCACTTATCGTATAGTGAAAAATAGTTAACAGTGACTGTTGACAATTTTTTGGGTGAATTTTGACACATTTTTGGGTGAATCTTGAGTTTTTTTGAATGAATTTTGACAATTTTTTTTATGAAATTTGACGATTTTTTAAGTGAATTTTGACAAAATTTTCAATAAGCCCAGGCGCCGAAAAACTTAGGTCCGCCTCTGTATATGTGCGGGGTTTTTTGTATTTTTTTTTTTAATATTAAACAATTCGACGATCTTGGTCGCCATATTGAAATATTCGTGACGTCATATATCCCAGGACACTCGGAGGTTCAAGATTATTCCTCGTTTGTATAAATCAGTCTATCCGTTCAGCTATAGACCGGTTAGTCCAAGCTCCCATGACAAAAAAAGATACCCCATCGAACACTTCAAAATTATAAAGTGAAAATGGCTGAAAAACGTGTAAGAAACAGACTGGTAAAAGTTTGTTAATTGTTATTTTTTATGAATTTTTTAATTAAAAAAAAAATGATTTTTTTTCCAAAACACCTGCTTGAAATTTAAACAATTTGTAGTAAATAATGTACCATTTTTGAAAAAATTTGTCTGACTGACAATTTTTGTTAATTAACTTCTGACAGACCATTTGTTATAAATTATTTTTTGACGTGATAACGTCTTATAAATTGATGAATCACCAATCTTATAAATTGATAAAACACCGGCTGCATGTTCGAAAAAGTGTAACGTTCGTAACGCGTAACGTTCCTAACGCGTAACGTTCCGCCTGACCCTGTGCGTGCTTTTTGCTAATTTCTCGCTCAATTTAAATCAGATCGGTTTGAAACCAGTCTTAAACGAAAGAGGAGAACATTTTACATAGATTTCGTATAACAGAATTTGCCTAAACAGTTTTTTTATACAAATTTATATAGAAAAATAGCTGTATAAATGCAACATGAAAACGGCTGAATTTCTAATGTTTAATTCAATTTTTTGACATTAGTATTTTGTGAAATGCAACGCCTTCTAAGTTAAGTATTGGAATAACTAATTATTATTAGAACATAATACTTTGACAGTTGCAAACGTCACTTTTGACATTGTTTATCATTCCGACACCAAGGATGAGCGGATTGAAACCAAATTTTGGGAGGTTTAGGTTATGTATTACGGAATACGTTATCACGTAAAACTATCGTCCGTAAACCGACTTTACAGACAACCAATTTTTTTTTATGAAAATGCACTTCATTACACCTCCTTGAACCATTACTCATAAATGATGAATGTTTACTAGTTTACAAGTTTATTCTCCTAATATTTTCTCTCTGCCCAAAATGAAATTTTACGGAAACGCTTCCGTGTTTTCGACTTGTGCACGACACATCAAACATTTGATATTTCCAGGTTATGGCAGAGCACACAAATTTAAAATAAAAATAAATATTTGCACTGTTACCATGTAAATATAACAATAAGTCACCGAGGACATATCTGTATCCAATGTGAACATAACTGTATCCACCGTGGACATAACTGTGTCCATCACGGAATCTACAGAGCGTAACACACATCCATGGACTGATAAATACAGTACTCTTCTGTTGTATATGTGATTTTCAATAATATTATTTTAAATCAATGCACGCTATATCTTAATTCAACAGAAGTTTATTATCAAGTGATCATTTTACAAATCATTATAATTAAACTAAAAGATATTCATATTACGTATAATAATTGAAAGGTTACCGTTATACATAATACACTACATTCATCTTCCCTTTAATCCCAGGTGATTTGTAATCTTTCAGGAGCCTGTACTGTTCGTTTTGGTCTTGTGCTGGTTCCTGAAGAATCACTGTCACCATTTGCATTAGTCTATATCTGAATTGGTTTCATCAAACTGTTCAGATCTCAACTTAATGCTCCGGCTTTGTCGCACTCACTAACTTATATCTCCCTCTCAATTCCGTTCGCCTCGTCCGATAATGCACTTCCGTAAACGATTTCGTCAGGCATTTACCAGCTTACTCCCCAAGTCAAGCGTGCCTAAAGAAGTTTTACTTTTTTTTGACCCGTCGATGATATAACGTGGTGTATATTAAAATGCAAGCTAACAAACTGCACTCTGAAATAAAAATATTTTCATATCGATTTTACCATTATGTGACATGAAGTTTTATTTTGTGATTATACATAATATATTATATTATATTAAAGCTGTCGACGTGAAAAGCTCTTGAGCTTTATTTTATTTTAATATACATATTTCTGAAGAGCTCTTTTATGACAAGACATTTAATGAATTATTACCATCGACGACATTAAAGTATTCCAGCCACTTTTCTTCTTTAAAATGAATAATTTCATTTTATTATTATTTATATTATATAATACCTACCTGTCGCATTTTATGCACCCAATATGATACAAAGTAGTTTTTACATTAAATATAATAGACACGTTTTGTTAAAATAGCAACTGAATAAATGCTGTGATTATATAGAAAAAATATCTATTAAATAACAAAGACATCTCCTATTATAATAGATTTTTAGTGTGCGCAAATTTTCATAGCGTTTAATAAATACAGTTAAACCCGTACGTCAAGTAGGTAGACTAATGGTTAGGTCACAAGACTAACAATTCAGTAGGGATGCTGGATTCGAGTCGCGGCAAGGACAGATATGGCCAGCAAATAAAAAAAATGAACTGTTATTTAATTTTGGCCATCTTAATTCAATTTTCGGCTATCGATATTTTTTTTAAGTTACATGCGGCCGTTCTGCATCAAAGAGCTTATACCGATCCAAAATATTGTAAAAATCATATGTTTCCCGAACTCTTATTAAACGTAAAATAAAATAGTTGGCAAAACCAAAAGTGCACATCCCGCAAGTTTTCCACTGTATGATAAAAAAATAACAATTAAAAAATATTTTTAATAAATTTAAAAAGATTTAAAAATTTAAAGAAATAAATAATTAAAAATTGAAAAAATATTTATTTTTAAGTTTGCAAAAATAAAAAAAATTAAGAACTATACATAATATAATATATAATTAATATCAAGTGGAATAAAATAAAACAAAATAAAAAGAAAAAAAAAGAAAAAAAACAATGATCTCGTAAGGAATCGAACCCAGAACCTTGCCCTTGGGGATCCAACGGCATAACCATTACGCCACGGCGCCCTACTACGTGTAGTGGTGTTATCACGGTATAGAAGTGTAGCACTTGTTTTATGGATTACACTATATTTACACAGCAATTATTATATTGTTTTTTTAAACTATTAGCTGTCAAAAATAATAAAATAAAACTGTTTATAAAAATTAAACTACTGAACACATTTTAGTGAATTTAAATAGGGTTCTGGTCTGACAGTAAACAAAGTGAATAAAATATAACCCAAGGCAATCCGACCAAAATTGCGATCTGTAGAGTCGTGACGTACGTACGTACGTACATACGTACATACGTACAGACCAACCGACAACTGCTGTTTGTGATTTTCAATTACAATTTTAATAGTATTTATAAACTCGAATTGATTTAAAAATGGTTCTGTTTTATAGATTAGAATCTCCTCTTTTCAAAAAGCTTCAATTTGAATGGATTTCGTGTGAAATTAACTTAGATATAACTTCTTATATGAACGAAAGTCAGCTCTGACGCACAAAGCGATAATAAAGCACATACCGCTAGTTTAGCGGTATGTGCAATCTATTTTGCATGTCGTTCATTGGTTCTTGTTTACCGTGATGACGTCATAATGACCACTATTGAATATGAACTGTATTGCTCGATTCAGATTACTGTCACAATAGATGTGAAAATCCAATTTGAGTAAAAATTCACTTTTGTAAAATTGAATATGAACTGTACTGCTCGATTCAGATTATGTCACAAGTATTTTTGCACGTCGTTCATTGGTTCTTGTTTACCATGATGACGTCATAATGACCACTATTGTGTAATCTGTTAATAAACTGTATTGCTCGATTCAGATTACTATGTCACAACAGATGTGAAAATCCAATTTGAGTCAAAATTCACTTTTGTAATATTTACAATATTTTTTTCGTCTTGAGGTCCCCCGAGTTCAAAAAACATATTTTTGGAAAAAATCAATGCGTTTGCTATTCTGTTTGTTATTCTGTGAGCACGACATATCTAGGTCAAACGGATGAGCGAAATGACACCAAATTTTGGGAGAATATTTGATATGCAAATATGGAGAACCCTATTGGTTTTTGGGGGCAAAAATCGGCGCATGCGCAAAATAAATATAATATGCTATAATGTTGTTTTTTGTATTATAATGGTATATATTTCATAACGGTTTAATATTCAATTAATTTTTCCAAGACAGTTTAGCAAACATTTTTTTTTCACAAATAAGTAAAACGAATAACTAGATTTAGTATACTAATAATTGTATTTTCTTTTTTTCAGGTGAGTTTTGAATGTATACGACTTTCGCCGGAAGCGTAAGTGATTTTTTTTATATTCTTAAAATTTCATAGTAAAATCTTTTCGATTCAAATCAACTCGGCTGCAAAGTCCAAATTATTATTACCTTACATTTAAAAAAATAAACAAACGGAGTAGCATATCTATGAATATACATTACCTTAGTTATGTTAGAAGCGAAAGTACCTATATTTAAAATTTTCATACCAACTTTTTAAACGATTGATTTAAATAACTAGAGCAGCGCAAGTGGGGATTTTTCAATTTCAATTTAGGTCAAGGCAAAATATTCCAAAACTTTTTCTCCCTGCGATAATCAAATTACATATTAAAAAAATTCGTGTGAAACAGATATTCGACTCACCTTAAAAACTTTTTCAACTGTTTGGAGACGTATCCTAACAATGAAAAACAGTCAGATGCTGCGCAAGCGCCTTAGATTCGAAACCCTTGGGAACCAAACATTTGGGTACCATCTAGTTAAATATTAGGGATACACTGCACCTGAGTGCAGAGGAAGAATTTTTCATGCCACTTATTTTATCTATTTAAAATGTGATCCCTGTACAGCTCAACTCGGTTCAAAAGTACTTTTGTGCAGAAAGATTATAGACACTCGACGACTTAAGTTATTAACTCTACACAGATTTTTGAAATGCTTGCATATTTCTCAAATACCTACTCTCTGTGTAGGCATTCACGATATTTAGATATCTATACTACCTACTACTATATATATTATAGACTATGTGATTAATCAGGGCATTATGTATAATGTCCGGGCAATATGAATAATGACAAGTCAAATCGGGCCATGTAATAAATAATCATTAAAACTTCATTATTTATCACAGTGCCCTGTCATTATGAATATTGCTATGTGATTGTTGGGCAATTTGATAATTTAAGTACATTTGGCAAAACGCGGGGAGCAGGGGCAAATATGTGAGACGCACTAGCCAATCAGAGCACGCAACTCATCCCCTGATCACAACAGAGAGTATTTTACAATATTTTTTCGTTTTGAGGTCCCCCTAACCCAAAAAACATATTTATAATTTAAGACTGATTATCTTAAAAAAAAGTAGGTTTACGGACGATAGTTTTACGTCATAATAAACATTGAAATGCGTACAATCCGACGCTTGGGCCGATCGTGCCTCTCTATCGCTTATACCACGCTCTCGCTTGCACGCTCAGGCTCAGGCGGAACGTGACACTTTTTCGTGCGTGCAGCCGGTGTTTCATCAATTTATAAGACGTTATCACGTCAAAAACTAATATTCGTTTTATATTTTGAATTTGTTACTAAGTACTATTCGTACCTTAACCTACCATAATTATTTTATAATAATAATATATGTCAACATTAAAATAATTTAATAAAAATATATTTTTATTATTCTGCCCAATAGGTGAAGGGCATTATTCATAATGCCCTGTCGATTTAATTATTTGAATAGTTTTTATTGAACCGCCCTATCATATTGAACATTTTTCAAACTGCTCGGGCATTATGAATAATGCACTGTTTATCACTTGGTCCACAACATAATATATTTTGTGATAAATTATTTGAAAACATTTTTATATGACTTTATTGTTTTACTGCATTTTTAGATAAGTACTTGCTCATAATCCAAGGCTATGTCAAATTTCCTTTTATAGCGTAAAAAATTACAATTAAATTATTCATAACCTATAATAATTTTATTTTTTTGAATTACTATAATGAGTTTTTTTATTAATTATTACTTAACAATTATTTCACGGTTTTTTTATGAACTTTACAGAGACCTTGTGAAAATCTAGAAAGGAAATGACTGGTTATAATTTTTCAAATGTAAAGAAGTCCGTTAATTAATTTTAATATAAATTACCGAACTTCCACATTTTATATGTGAAAGGATTCCGAATAGTCGCGTTTGTTGGAGAGTTGTAGTCTTAATGACCTTGCATTTTAATCTAGGATTTGGTAACAAATTTATTAAATATAAAGCCAAAAATAATAAAAGATACATTTTTAGTCATTACCAAATGGTAGGTACTACCTACCTGTAGAAACAACACTATGATTCTAACAAACAAATAAAAACGTCTGTATTATCTTTTTTACCTTAGAACCTACAGACATTTAAAGATGTTTTCATATGTGAGAAATTTTAAACACCCGTAGCTTCTAAGCCATAAAAAGTGCAGAAATCAGTTTTGGAAAAGATCACAATTTTTTTATTTTTTTCAAAACGTTTTTTTTTTATTTTTTCCAAACTTAGAGTTACTGTAAGAGTTCGTACAATATACCTGCACTAACCAGCACGGTATGAACCAGAAAAACCTGCTAGTGAAAATACCCATATGTTATTTAACGGAGTAGCGTACACTAGACCAGCACCTGTACGTACCGTCGCCAGCAACGGCCGTCAGAGCAAATCGTGTCTGCAGAAGTGCAATTCAGACCTGCAATTCAGGAAATAAATTATGAAATTCACAATATTTTTCTTCCTCTTTTCATTAATAGGGTGAACCCAAAACTTTCTTTTTTCCTGGCTTCTTCCTCATCCTCCTCTTCCCACGACATCGTCAAAATAAAAAGTTCTTCCGCCGAACCTACACGCGTTCATGTTGCACACTCAATACTTGAAAACTGCAAAATGCATACCGTACACGGAACCCGCATTAAAAGTTGCTAGTTCCCATGTGCGAAGTACAGACTCGCGCTGTGCTGGTCCGTGCAGGTATAGTGTATGCGATAATTATTTATGTAGCGCTTTTAGTGCAAAAGTAACGCGCATTCTTTCATTTTAATTTGTGAGTTAAAATTAGTATACAAATATACAGCAATAGTTTGCCATTGTTATTATGAAATGCACATTGTTACAATTACAATAACTCAATATAAGAAACATTTATTTTCAAACAATGTCACTGTCGGAACTCAAATCCGAAATTTCCACTATCATGGCGGATGAGTTAACTTACCGCCGTGATAGTAGAAGTTTCGGGGTTGAGTTCCGACAGTGATACTGTTTGAAAATATTTTTTTCTTGTATATCTTCCATTCTGTTTCCGTTATTAAAATGTGATATTGATGGTAAATATCTTTTGTTCCATGAGTAGATATAAATGTTCTAATAGTAATATCTAACCTATTATTATCGAACCTTTTCTGTACTATTGATTTCTCTGTGCATAGGTATGTCAAACAAACTGTACAATGTACGTGCAGCACTTTAATTACAAGTAGACACTTCCTATGCATCAAAGCGTTGAAAATTATACACATAGACACAATCCACGCTGCTTTGTTACTGTATAAAAGAAGGATATCCTTTCTCATCAAGTATTTATACTATGACGCTATCTTTGGTTCTAAAACACAATGTTTGTAGGTACCAGCGTTGCCAGACAATGCTTTTACCAAATGGAGAATTTTAGCATGTGAAATAAAAAAAAAACGGAATTAAGGAGCAAGAAATGGGACCCATTAGAAAAAACAATAAATACTGCAAAAATGTTATGTCTTATTAAGAAATCGTTTAGAATGAAAATAATAAAATAAAATAAGTGCAGATTATAGTTTGTGATCAAAATTCAAGAAGTGATTCATCATTATCTATATTAATATATCATAAAGAGGTAAAGCTTGCAAGAAAACTCTCAGCAAATAATAATAATAATAATAATAATAATAATAAAGTTTATTTATTCCGTTGACATAAATGTGTGGAACAAGTCAAACATAGAAATTACAATGAGGTCGAAAAAAATTCTTGGATTGAATAAAAAGTGTGCTGAATTAAGAGACGCTTGATGGTGCGTTTGAAACAAGATAGGCTATTAATGGATTTAACATTAGCCGGTAATTGATTATATAATTTTATAGGCATAGAATTTGGGCCTTTAGCAAACAGATTTAAATGGTGCTTCGAAATTGTTAGCTGATCATTATTACGTAGAAAGTGACAAGTAGTGTCGCTAACTTTCGAAAATGTGTTAATATTTGATTTAACATACGTTAAACAATTATAAATATATAAAGAAATGACTGTTAAAATTTGATGTTTTTTAAACAGAGGGCGGCAAGAGTCTCTATAATTTGAAAACGACATCAGTCTAATTATTCTTTTTTGCATAATAAGTATATCGCCAATACGTGTGGAGTTACCCCAACATACAATTCCATAACTGAGCGTGGATTGGATACAACCGAAGTAATATGTTTTTAATGTGTCAATATTTACGGATTTACGTAGATGGCGGACGATATAGCAGTATGAGGCCATCTTATCAGAAATAACATTAATCTGCTTATGCCAATTCAGTTTAGAATCAAGATATATACCTAAGAACTTTTCATCTGATGATTGTTTAATAGATTTGCCATTAAATTTCAGTAAAACATTTTGATCCAACTCTCTAGTGCTAAATTGAAGAAAGGCCGACTTCGAGTTGTTTAAAACAAGGCCATTCATATGGCAAAATTTTTGCATGTTGACCGCACAAACATTAAGTTTATGTGAAAGTTCAGGTATATTATGTGCGAAGGTGGTCACAGAAGTATCATCAGCAAACAATGTTGTAAAATTATTAGCACCAAGATTGGAAACAACATCATTTATAAATAAGATGAAAAGTAAAGGACCCAGATTACTACCTTGGGGAACTCCAGTTGTAGTGGCTAGAGGTTCAGAATAAAATACACCGTTGTCGTTTTTAAGCGCCACCTTTTGTGAACGATCTAACAAGTAAGAATTCAACCAGTTACGACAAACTCCACGGATACCATATGACTCTAACTTATTGATTAAAATCACATGATTAATAGTGTCAAAAGCTCGGCTCAAATCAAATAAAATACATGCACAGAGTTTTTTATTGTCTAGGCATTCTATTAGATAATTAACCACTGATATAAGGGCATCCTGAGTAGATAAACCCTTAGTAAAACCGAATTGCCTATTGGATAAAATATTGTGAGCATTGACAAAATGTAACAGTCTAGAATAAAAAGCTTTTTCATAAATTTTTGAAAAAGCTGACAGAAGCGACACTGGTCTGTAATTATTAATGACAGAGCGATCACCTTTCTTATGAATGGGCACTACAACAGACAGTTTGAGAAGAGAGGGAAATAAACCCTCTTCGAACGATTGATTTATTAAACGAGATAAAGGAAGTGCAATAAACTCTGCTACATGTAATAGTAAAGAACATGGAATACCATCAGAACCTGCTGAGCTCTTACTTGCTATGTCGCGAATATATCCAATAATTTCTAAAGAATCAACAGGTGTTAGAAATAATGAAAACATATTTTTATTAGGAAAATTAATTTGATTATTTGATTGACCATTTGTCAATAAGTCAGAAACAGACGACACAAAATAGTTGTTAAATTTCTCCGCTGCGTTATTGGTAGCAAAATATTTTCCATTACCATCGGAAAAAGACGATGGATCAATCACTTTACTGTACTTCTTATACTCACTTGGTTTATATTTTCGCTCACTGCTCACCCTCCTTTTGTTATAACCTCAATAATACTGCATCGCCTATGTCACTCGGGAAGTAGGCTTTCAAGCAGTGAAATATGTTTTCAAAGCGATTCAATAATTTTTAAGATTACCCGACGAAACACAAATGAACACATACTCTTTTTATCTTCATTCTTATACTTCTATACTAATACGTATTATACAGAGGTAAAGTTAGGATGTCGCAAGTAATCTCCGATTTCAATATATTTTTTTTTTCACCATTATTTAGAATGGACATAGGCTATATATTGTCGCGTTAAAATGAAAGCGCTTTTCGTGGAGACCAATTTTGTGGCAATCTGCAAATTCGAGAGAAGCCGAATCGGGCCGCTAGTAGATAATAAAACGGCAAAGCAATCAAACAATGTACGCATGCCCGTGTCGTCTATACCGCTTGTATTAACATTGTGAAGTGTAAGTGCAACCCACTACTTATATGCATTCGGTTGCAGTACGGCAAATATCTTAGGGTGACAAATGTTTGGTCTTTGCCCATTAAATAATCACTTTATCTCCGAAAATAGTACATAAAAAATTATGATTACATAAGCATACAAAAAAGCCACTAAAGATTACAGAAAAGTTGTGCTCGACGCCAAAAATCATCAAAATACTTTTTATGGATTTTTGCGCCGAATGTATCGTTTGCTATAGTCTTCCTGTGATCCTCTTGATATGCTTGATTTTTTTAAATCTTAAGCCTAATGTATTCGGAGATATGGAAGGGAGACATACTTTTTTGATGTTTGGTGTACCAAAAAAAAACATATCTCTCCCTTCTATATCTCCGAAATTATTAGATCTAAAAATTTTAATTAAAGAATAGGATGCATGTAAAATCACAGGAAAACTATATAGCCAAAACATTTTTTTTTAATATATTTTTGATAAGTTCTGGCTCTGCTTAGAGTTTTTTTGTAAGCTTTACCATCTTCTTTATAGGTATACCTGATTTTTTTTTTAATTTTGACGTATTAATTTTAGAGATATAAGAAAAAAGACATTGTGACGTCACTGTCGTTACAACACTGTGACGTCAGTACGGTTAAAATATGCTTACAACTTATGATGGTACTTTTTCACCTTCGATAGTATTAGATCTAAAACTTTGAAATAAATAAGTCTCATAAAGAAACTGGTAAAGATCACAGCGCCAAAACTCAACCTGAAATTTTTTAAAAATATTTTTGATGAATTTTGGCATCAAACACAATTTTTTTGCAATCTTTATCAGCTTCTTTATATTCCTGATTTATATCCAAAATTTTGACATTTCGGATATATACAGGGAAAAGGCGTTTTTTTTTTATTTTGATAGACAACACGAATCAAGGAAGCATGTATCTCCTCTCTTTATCCGGTTTTAATTGTAATGTTTTTGAAAAATCGTAAAATTAACTGTTCCGCGCGGCAAATTCAATTTTAGCTAAAAAATCGGAATTGAGATTTCTGGCAACGCTGGTACCAACCATGCGTCCGTAGAAATGTCAGTTCTTTTGCAATTAAAAATTGTTTCAATTAGCATCTGGTCTAATTCTACTTTAATAATTGCTCTCTGCATCTGAAAGTTTAATTAAATAAACTAAATCCCTTTCTTTCTTGCTTCGCTTCGACCTTGACACACTGTACAATAAGTTAAGTGCTTATTATAAAATCTATTCTAATTAATTATTATTAAAATAAAAAAGAAGTGAAAAATATACGTGAATATTGGAACTTAATATTGATTAACTCAATCAATATTAAGTTCCAATATTCACGTATAGGTACCTACTTCTTTTCGGCCTACTACCATCTCATGATAAAATTAATTATATTCGTTTTCCAAGTTTTTTTTATTCTGAAGCAAGGTTCCATTTAGCATTATCCTTTCTTAAAGTCAGTTAATTTTTTTTCATTATTTCTAATTCCAACTTTTATTTTTCGAAATTTTCCGGGTTTCAATCTTTCTAAGAATGCTTCTCAAAAATATTTCGGTATTCGTCCCACAATTAGGTTTGCCAAATATTCACGTGTCCGCCCTGTCCGGCTTTTATTAGGCTTTTGGTCCGTGTTCTTTTAATTACAGAGTTTTTGATTTTCTTCAAGAGTTTGAAATTGTTATTTTTTAATAAAGATCTTTTTGTTTTTGTCAAAAAGAATAGATATATATTAGTAATTTGGTTAACGAAAACTTTTAGTTTTTTTGTATTTTGTTAAAATAGAGCTATATTTGTTTGTTGTTTTTTTATTTAATGTATCTATTAATAGTCTACGGAATATAGTAATAATTAATAATCAGTTCATCAATATCATAGATACAACCGTTTGTTGAAAATGTGATGTCCGGCTTTAAAAACGTATGTACGGCTTTAAAAAAGTATGTTTGGCTCTTAAAAAGATATGTCCGGCTTTTAGGGCAAAATGTCTGGCATAATACAGCACCGAGTACGGCTTTTCTATTTTAGGGTCTGGCAACCCTACCCACAATACCTAAAATAAAAGCTGTGTATCTTTTTAATATTCAAACGGCCGCCATTTTAAACAAAGTAGCGAATCAAGATCAAACCTACCTAATAAAACTCCTTCAGGATAGCTAAAAATGTTGTATACCTGATTTTTTGTTCCACAATGGGTATAGAAACTCTAAAAAAGTGAGGAAATAAAATTGTACAGAAAGATTGCAGATTGAAAATGCTCAACAACCGAGATCATTAACGAGGAAATATAAGATCCATCCATGATGTGAAACACATTTATACGACTTTTTTCTAAGCTGTATAAAAAGCACAAAAAATTTCTTAAACGCAACCAAGGCCGGCCTTAGAGAGTGCGATGCTTCGAGCAATATTTCAACATTGTTGTCACCAATATTGGGACAGACATAGGCTATCTATTATCGCGTAAAAATGAAAGCGCTTTTCATGGAGACAAATTTTGCAACGTAAGTCGACGAAAAAAATGGCGGCATTCTACAAATTCGGGCGAAGTGTATGTAGAAACTAGTGATGTGCCGGATCGTTAAAAATGTATATCCGCGGATACGGATCTGAATACGGGTATTTGGTTTCAAGATCCGCGGATACGGATACGGATCTTAACTTTCTTAGAGTACGCGGCGGTAAATATTGCACATCGACCTTTGGAAAGAGACTATCTGTTATGGAAAAAAGTTATTGACCTCTTTAAGAGTTAACTCTCATAACAGATTGTCTCTTTCCAAAGATCGATGTGCAATATCTCATTATAAAAATAGTTTTTTAGTTCCTTTGAGTTATGTACTATTGGTATGGTACTCACTATGATACATTTTTGCAATATAAAGGTGCCAAATACGATTTTAAGAAATAAAAAATAATCTGAATGAAATTTAACTGTTTTTCATTATTACCTAATCACCTATATATATATAAAATGTCATCTATGAATTGAAAATTAATAAGGTAAAAGATCCGCCAAAAACTAACGGATACGGGTACGGATCTTTCTTCTCCCTCGGATATCCGCGAATACGGATACGGATATCCGGCACATCACTAGTAGAAGCATCTAAATAGGTATAGCAAATACATCTACTATCATGCGAACATGATTACTACCTCTATTCTGTTGGTAACCTTTTTCTGCGATCAACTTCATCCTGTCAATTATGATGTTACAGTGAGCATCGTGAATATTCACTCTCATCATTTTTTTCATTACGCGCCAAAAGAATTATAACTTAAAAACATATCTGCAATTCGTAATTCTTGTTTATGAAAACTGATTAACCTTGTATTTCCAGAATAATTTATTTTACTGAAATAAAAGAAAAAACATTTGTGTATTCATGCGCCACGTGTACATAATATGATTCTGCAAAATATGAAACAAAGACGAAGAAAATCACACTCCAATCTTGTTAACGCTACAATTGTTTTTCTACATGCATAGCAGTGGTCGTAAACGGGTGGTTTTAAAGCTGCTAAAACGCTATATTAAATTATTCACTAAAATATATATGTTCACTGTAAATAATTCTGCAAAGTACCTATATACGAGTATTTTGTATGAGCTTTTTGAATTGAAACTTCGGTGCGGCGCGGTGGGGAAAATTGGCCTGCACCAGACGAAAAGTGAAACGCTCCCCTACTCCGACTTCAATCAGTACTTGAAAAGGAAGAGCGGGAGAATCGTTTCTACTCTCTCTGTCAAATACGTCATACTTGTAGCTTTTTCTCACAAGCGTCTAGTGAGCCTCGTCTGTTGTCGTCGAACTTCGTCTATTGTCGCGTTGCGCGTATCGACTGCAGAGACCACAGATCATTTGGGTGGCTACTGGCTACCACAAAACACACAGTGGCTACTCTTTCAAACTATAGCTACATGATCTCGCATCCGGTATCCTATACGAAACCCGCCTTTCGTATGCGAGATCTATACTGGGTTGCAGAAAGCATTGCCAAAAAATTTGATTTGACAACTTAGATTGTGATGATATAATTACGATTCCTTTACATCAGGAGCAGTCTAATGTCGTATTCAAACTCCCTGTCATCTAAATTCTAGAACATTAGATTGTACTCACAAAAAAAAAATGATTGTTATTTATAGAAAAAAATAAGTTCAAAAACTAAAACTCGACTACTGAATAGTATGAAACAATAAAATATTTTCATCTGAGGATAGTCGTGGTCATATGCCACCTACCCTAACAAAACATTACATTTCAACAGTAGTAAGCAATCATAAGTTCTAGGGCAAAGTGCATCACGCTATACATCTAAAGTGGCCTCATATATATAAGATGGCATACGACCACGGCTATCCTCAGATGAGAATATGTTCTTGGTTCATATTTTCAAGTAGTCGGATTTTAGTTTTTGAACTTATTTTTTATTTAAATTATTTTATTAAACTTACTTTTTATTTGTTTTTAATTTGCTCCCCTCTGGGACCAAAATTCAAAAATAAATGTAGCCTATGTTACCCGGGCCATAAGAACGAATCGATTGACACCTTATTTATCAAAATCGGATAAATAGTTTAGGCGCTACGGTGGAACTTCCTTAATAAAAACATACATTACATAGACTGCTGAACTCATAACCCTTCCTTTTGGCTTCGCCCTAGTCGGGTAAAAAAACCGATTTTCAAGCTAAATTTTGAACAAAACGCATAGAAAAACATTGTTTCGACTTGGAAACTACAAAAAAAAAATTGGTTGTCTGTAAAGTCGGTTTACGGACGATAGTTTTACGTGATAACGTATTCCGCTCGAATATCATATTTAATAATACATAACCTAAATTTTAGTAGCTGTCAAACTATATTTTTACCGACTAATAATTTGATCAACCAAAGCAAAATACATATTTTTAAGCAATTATAAAAGAGATTTAAAAGAATGTATATATATTATATACATATTTGTTAACAAACCGTATAATTTATCTGGCCATCTGTCAGATGTAGCTTTCGCTGGAACAGCCGAAAAAAAAGTTGAACGCACACTACTCTCTGACGTCACGCGAGAAGAGAGAGACTATCGCTTATATCGCGCTCTCGCTTGCGGAACGTTACTCTTTTTCGTGCGTGCAGTCGGTGTTTCATCAATTTATAAGACGTTATCTCGTCAAAAACGATGCTAAATACATAAATACACAGTTGAAGAAAAATATCGTTTCAATCGATCAATTATTTTTCGAACCTGATCGATTTAAAACTCTACTGTGCTCTTCATTTGGAGAAATATTTATGTTAATAATCTAAGGTCATTGTCAAATGAGATTTTTTGACAATCCTTTTTGCAACCCAGCACTAGTTTCAAGAATTAACCCTCTCTTCATGCAGTCGCTGTCTCTGTTGTGTATAATTTTCATTTTTGTTTTAAAACGGAACACAAATGCAAGAACTTAAGAAGTTTCACTAGTAACGCGCGAGTCTCGCGCATGTTTTTTTTTTGTATACATCATTCGAGATCCGCACTGATTCTAATAATATTCTAAAATAATATACTGTCTATTGGTGTACTAGGTCTAAGGTTCCTCTCAAAATTGACATTAACCGGCATATAAAAATATATGTAACAGATTGCAGTTTTTGGCGTTTACGTTGGTGATATTATGGTTCAAACACATTTTTTTTTTCTTAATTTAAAATATGTTATGTCAAATTCTGGCCACAATTTGTTTCTTCTAAAGCTCAGGTGGCTTTAAAAACTAATTTACAAAAAGCGGTGTAACAAGTTACAAGTTCTGATGTAATCCTTTACCTGGGATTTTAAAAGATTAACTTTAGAATGAATTTTTGAACGATTAATCTGTTGACTTCCTTCAGAAGTTCTTAATTAAACAAGTAAAACTTGGGAAAACTCTTGTCGAGATTAGTTAAAGAAATAAAAAATTGCAGACCTTCTATTTTTTTGCCCTTAAAGCCAAAATATTGCTATGTCGGTCAGAAGCGTAGCGTGCCTTGGCGGGGCCCAGTATAAAAATTTGTTTGGAGGCCCTTAGGAAGGGTAAAGATTTCTCACAAAAGAAAAAAAAAATGTTTGCATAAAATTAAAAGAAATCTTTATTCATCATTATTATCCATCTGTCACTTTTTCCAAAATTTTTTCATCATCGTATCGTATGTACATCGATTATTGTGGGATTCCCCCGTTGAAGTAAATGACTTAAACGGGGAAATCCCGCAGCCCGCGATAACCGATGTAGGGTGTTGCCAACTTTTGAACGCACGCTTTAAGCTGGAAAAAAAGAAATTGCTTTTTTTGACTTTTGTCATTTCTGAAATAAAAAAAAAATTGGGAAGTTTTTATTAATATTTGCTTACGCACGTTGGGGGCCCGGGGGGCCCGTATAATTGATACGGCAGATACGGCGGTAGCTATGCTCCTGATGTCGGTGTTGTGAGTGGAAAGAAAATATGAAATGCGTCTTTACGCATAATATCAATCGCCGAGGTTCTCCAAGGCAATTCAAGAATTTTCGCCTAAGTCTGTTCTCGTAAAATATTTGCGTAGCTCATGGACTATTACGAATTATGAAAAATGAATATATAGGTGCCTATAATATGCTGGGTTAGTAGATTAAAGAAGTGACCAATCAGGGTAAGCGCGAGAATCACGTCATATTTTTATCAAGCTATTATAGATATAAATCTTTTACCTTAAAAATTCAATTTATTGCTACTAATTTTTGATTTCTTTGAATTTTATAAACAACAGCCGTTTCCACGCAATCAATCGCCAGGTCCGCCGGATGATGTCATCTCATACTGCTATCGAATGGAACGATGAAACCTCTGTAATCACTTAACCACGATTTTCAATGTTAAATGTACTTGAAAAGAACTTTTATGTTTGAAAGTCGTATAAAACCTAATACAGTCAGTTCTATGAAAATGAGATCTTTGACTACCCAATAATATACAAATGGGCAACTAGTTGCATCTCTTTTATTCATAGTAGCAATGTAAAACGATGCCCGCAACTTTCTTAAATTTCGACCAACTGTTTAATACCGCTAGTCGGTATATTTGCGCTCTGCAATGCCGGTGCAATCTAATGTCTGCACCTGTCCCCTGTCTCCGTTATGAAGCTGTGCGGTATTTCTGTTTACATAAACAAAAACACAGTGTTTCACAAACAAATGAAATATTCAAATCAGTGATGCCAATTACAAATTCTGTCGTCACTTACTGAAAACTTCTCCGATCTATTAATTTCAAGATTGTAACATCAACATTTTAGTCCGGCAGGTGGTGTCAAAATTTATCAGTGATTTATCTCCGACTCAAATGTAATTGATTGAACAGTTTAACCATTACTCTGTTCGAAATCGAAAGTCAGTCAGCGCGACCGCAGTGGGTGTGGGCGTCGGAGGCTGTGAAACTCGTCGGAAAAACTATGAAAAAAGTGATAAATCTGCTGATGAAAATTTGTCAGACTGTAAATAATTGATGATTAAACGTGAAAATACTCGTCAGTCACTTTCCCGACGGGGGAAACATCGTCAATCATGAATGATTTCCTTTAAAAGAATATCAATTGCTCAGTGTTTGAATTTAAAATCGGTATTTTCAGAACGAATAGTAGGAATAGAATGTTTCAGTTCCACAAGTGGAGACTGGTACTAGTTTAGGTCAAACATATTACAATATCTTTCGTTTTAAGGTCCCCCGAATCCAAAAAACATATTTTCGGAAAAACTCGGTGCGTCTGTTAGTCGGTTAGTCTGTTAGTCTCTTAGTCGGTTAGTCTATGAGCACGATTCAGGTCAAACGGACGAGCGGATTGAAACCAAATTTAGGAAGGATGTTTGGTATGCAAATATGAAGAGCCTTATTGTTTTTAGGGAAAATCGGCGCATGCGCAGAAGAGATACGTGCTATATACTTTTCATAACAGCTTATTATTCTAATCAATATTTCAAGAAATTTTCTTTAAAATCTTTTTTTCCTAAACTTCATAGTTCCGGAAATATTTTGAAAATAAAAAAAATTAGCTGTTCTTTTGTTTTGTAGATCTGTTAGAAATAAACTAGTTCAGCATGCTTTGATTAATATTTACATGACGTAGAACATGACGTTATGTAGGTAACCATGGCAACGAATAGCAAATATAATATTGAATACTAGCCATTACCCGCGTCACCTCAAGCGATATCAGAATGTCAACGTTTTAAAGTTGGAATGGTCCCGTCGCCCAATTGGCTGGAATTTTTTGTATTGGTTACGATCAGATTAAAATAAAGTGTCTATATAAAACGACACCCATTCAATGTAAGTAGGAGGAAAATTGTCTCCGCCATCTAGTGACACTTTACTGAAAGAATATCGTAGTGCCGACATTCACATTCACCCTATTGCAATTGAAACAATCATTCTGTATAATAAGTACCTTTCATTGCAAGTACTACTTATTGTTACAAGTGCATTCGAGCGGGTTCCATGCAGCTCTCGACACTGTGTGTGAGAAGCGTTTAAATTTCATTGTGCTTCAGCGTCAAAATAACAGAGCTACATAGCTATGCGCAATTCTATGTAGAGATTTACTACATATATAGGTACAACATTTCACACAATCTTAAAATTGAAATTCTGGTAACTGCCAGGGCTTCCCACATATTATATGAAATCTAAGATTTCGGAATTCCTGACAAAATTTTTAAACTTATTTCAGAACTGAAGAAATTAATATAAAAATTGATTGATTGATAAAAAAGTAAGCATTGATATAAATTTTTTAGCAATTTAAGTTTTAAGTGTTCCTGATTATTACCAGTGATTTTTACCATTTCAACCCACAAGTGGAGATGCTATATAACGTTGTTTTTATATAATAATGGTATACTTTTCAAAACGATTTATTTATTCTATTTATTTTGCAAGAAAGCTTTGTAAAAATTTTTTCTAAGCTTTATAGTTTTGGAAATATTTTGTAGATCTGTTAGAAAGAAATTAGCTAAGCACGCTTTGATTTTTACATGATGTAGATAATAATACCAACGAATAGCAAATATCATATTTAAAACTAGCCTTTACCCGCGTAACGATATCAGAAATTTTATTTTCTTTATTATGTCATACCAAACTAAATGTCAATATTTTTGAAGTTGGAATGGTCCCGATGCCCAATTGGCTGAAATTTGTATATTTGTTTACAATTAATTTATTTTTCAAGATTTTATTCACCATTTACTACAGGGATACTAAATATATACTGATTTTAAAAAGACGAATTTTGCATCTTGTTTTTTATTGACCTTTCTCAATATTGGAACTAGTTCCAAAATTCCTGAACTGAGAATCAAATATAGAAACCAGTTCCAGAATTGAGAATGATTCGATATTGGAGATCTTAGAAAGTAATAACAACTACCGCGGAGAATTTTTATCAAAAGTCCGCTAATATAATTCAAACTAAAATAAAATTCATTGGTTCAAATGAAATATCTAGCTAAAAAACTTTATAAAACTGGAAATAAGCCGAGTAAAAAAAAACTAAAGAGGTGATACTGCATTAAATTTATTTCCAAATCTAATTTTTCGAATTTGAGATTGAAACTTGGCAACGTTTTAGATGTCTGTTCTTTTGGCGGCCGAACGAACTTGTAGAAAAGAACTTGGTTCATGTTTTACATTTATGTCTCTGATTCGATTGAATTTTCGATAAGTGCATATTGCGAATAGAATATGATTAGAGCGACGTAATTGAATCTCGCTATATCTATACTATAACTCGAAATTCGAATTATGCAATATTATAACATAAACGATTTGAGCTTTGAGCTTCGTGCAGTTAACTAACATCGTTAAAACCACCTAGGGCAAATCTTGTTTGTCTATTATAATACAAATACAGTGCGGTTACGGTAATCGGAAATTTGTTTTGCATGAAGGTATCCAATAATAATCAAAGTCGTCCGATTATAGAGTGCTATGATTAAACCTCTTGTAGTTGGGCTAAATGCATAGTAAATTGTTCGTTAATCACAAAGTAAAAAATCGTCATTTTTCAAACTCAGGTAACTGCGCAAAAAGATCACACATTTTTTTTCGAATATTGTATTTTGACGGGAAAAGTTTCAGCTCTCAGTGTTCGTCACTCAATTTTTCTAATGACTTTTCTATGCATCGCAGCACCACTTCCGAACGCACCGGGCGAATATTGTAAATAAATTGTCATCACAGCGTGAAAGTTTAAAGCCCTAGCTTTCAATCCAGTTACAGCTACGACTGGAAAATACGACGAACTGAAAGAAACTTATTACTGACTGCAACACCCACTCGAATTGTCACATATTGCTGAATAACGATCAAAGAGGTAAAATATAAATGGACTTAGCAGTCCCTAAATTAGTTAATAGTCCGGTCAAATTAATGTCTGGGTAAAATTCCAGAATCAGTGCTAGTCACTGTGTATTATGCCTTTGTGCAATCCATATTTTTATATGGAATTGTCTTTTGGGGCAACTCTTTAAACATTCTTTAACTTTTTATTGTACAAAAACGCTGCATTAGAGCAATCTGTAATGTTCCTCCTAGAACACATGGTCGTCCACTTTTTATAAGAAACAATTCATGATCTCTATGTGCTCGCGTGTGTAAGTTTTGTTAAATTTAATTCTAATCTTTTCTCAGGAAATACTCCAAATCCATACATACAACAGGGACGAACTACAGACTTAATTACACGTCGTTGACTACGGTCAACAAACGTCCCATCAATGCAATGTTGAAGGTGTCTAACAGGCTGTCCCAAGAGATTAGAAATCTACCAGAAATAAAATTCAAACCTAAATTAAAATCTCTACTATTACAGAAAAACTTCTACTCGGTCGAGGAATTTTTTAACCATAAGTTTTAATGATATATTATCACGCATTCTACATTGTATATACAGTATTAACAGAATAAAGTTTATATCTATCTATCTATCTAAAATAGACAAATAGTGGTAGATTTACAATAATTCACATTGAGCTGAAAATTGGTACAGGTCTTATAGGTACACTATTACAAATGTAATAGCAAAAATCCCCAGTCATCCCACATCTGGTAAAAAAATTATTCAAGGTCAAAGTTTAAAAGTATCGGTTTTTTACACTATTCTCGTAAACGGTAAATTTTATCTACAAATAGGTCAACATAAGTTGTAGATCATGCAATTGTCTACAAGAATTGTTCTTTACTTTATTGAGGTTCTTATATTATGGATCTCTCCTGAAATTGTACAAAATACGGGAAGGAAAAAAGTTGTCATACCGATTTGAGTGTGCTAATTCGCACTCATCGAAAGCTTACGAGATATTTATAAAAGTAACCACGCTGCTGCATTCTTGTAGTAAATTAGTCTTCACGATCCGAGTTTTTATTAAATCGAAACGAGATTGACGCTACATTGGAGTTAGCTCAGTCAGCAATATAGATACTAAGAACTTACGTGACTATTGTTATATATCCGGATAACGAACTCCATTGTTGTCTGAACAATAATCGGTACGGTTGGTGTTTGTGTAAGACAAAATATCGTTAGATGCTTCTATGAATTATTAATTATTTTAAATACCCTCCGGATGTCAGTAATACCGTGTAATAATATTGGCGCCATTCTGTATAGTCAATGTTAAAATTAACAACGCTGTTCTTTTTCACTTTAAACTATGTTAAATTTGTCAGAAAGAAACAAAAAAATTACACCACTGTTAATTCTTATATTAACCATTTACAGATTACAGAATAGAACCATTTATTTTTATAATCCAACCACAAGAATTAATAAATAACCAGGAGCGGTGCTTTTTGTGTTACTCCCGGAGATTTAGTGACCTTGGGTCGATATAAAAATTATTACTTTTCCATAAGCGTAGTCTCTAAACATGAATTAGTAAAATTTTCACTAATTTCGTAAGTGAAGCTGCATTCACTTGATAATCAGTGATTTTCGCAACAAATTAGTGAATTTTCAGTAATAAATTTACTCTCTGAAACTGAAATACCTAGTGAAAATATCACTATTTGAAATAGTGGCTTCTGATTCACTTCCGGAATAGTGAATTCAAGTAAAATTCACTGTCAGAATAGTGATATCCCTGATTTTATATGACGTGTCGCTTGTGGCGCCTCCATACAGTATACTATGGTTTTTTTACCAATTCTAAATTATAGCCAGTGACATAGGATCATAACTAACGAGGACTGAAGATTGTTTTTTGACGCGGATTCCCTAATTTTTTATTTTGTATTCAATTTTTAATCGACTTGTAAAAATATAAAAGTTAATAATTATACTATTGAAAATACCTAACGAATGAATGAATTGATGTCAGATGACATTTAATGGTCACTTGTATAATTAGTAAATTTTTATATTCACTAATACATATTGTGAGTATTCATTAATTCTGCGTGGTACGATTTTAGCATTGACAAATAGTGAATATGCACTTATAATTAGTGAAAAATCACTGATTCATGTTTAGAGAGTACCTATTTAATTAATTTATATATTTAAAAAATCTTTTTTACTATCATACCGAAAAATTTTAAAATGTGGATACTTATATGAACACACTAAATAAATTGTCTTTTAAACAATTAACAATTCGCTGTAAACCTTTCGACACTCGAGCCGTTACACCTCGTCATCACTGTGTAGAATCTTAAGTTAACCGAACATCAAATACACAAGAGTGAGTAAAACGCATTATAGAAAGTTATTTATTTATTCTTGTGTTCCAGCTTACGTACTACATTAACTGGCCAGTTAGGCTTCGCTCGGATACAAATTAGATTGATTCCAAGTAACGAGCTATTAGTGTCCGACAGAAGCTTCGGCTTCCGTCAAAAAACTCACCTTCGGCGAGATCTTCGGCTTCAGCCAAAATGAGCCTAAATTTTGGCCGAAGCCGAAGGTTTCTAACAAGCGACGAAATTGAACGAACTCTTACGAATGAGCGAGAGCGCGATGGACGTGGCGACTTCTAGAGATGATTAAAATTCAATTTTAAAGTTTTAAAATCATTTATACTATTAATTGTAGCTTGTAGCGGTTGTAGCCAATTTAAACTGAATTTCTTAGGGTTTTCATGTCTTCGGCTCCGGATTCGACCGAAGGTTGTGGCGATAGCTGATTAATCGGCTTCGGTGCGAAATCGACCTTCGGTCGGACAGAACTTAACACTAGAAGTTTTCTTTTAATAGTGGTCGATGCGAATACAAAAATCAGTTTGAGTAAAACATGAATAATTGAAGATTCGACGTTAATTAGATAGTTGCGTTCAATAGATGTCTAACTTTGCTGAAAGCAGTTCACTGTTTCTGCTGGATTCCGTATTTCTATTATGACTATTATTATAATCTCGTATGGTGGTATTATGCATCGGGCGCGCATTGTACGGCTCCGTGAAACCAGCCGCAACTTTGTTAGCCGCATGGACTAAAATGGGTGGGCTGGTTTGTGCTTCGTTTGTGCCTTTTCCTGCTTTAAAAATTTTCGTTCCTGCTTTTAGCGTTTCCGAGAAAATCGAAAATTTTATAACTGCGGCCAGGATCACGCCAGCCGCAACTTTTTTGATTTTGTAATTTTTTTACTTGCGGCTGGTTTGTGCTTCGTTTGTGCCCTTTCCTGCTCCAAAAAAATTCGTTCCTGCTTTTCGCGTTTCCGAGAAAATCGAAGAAATTATAGCTGCGGCCAGGTTCACGCTAGCCGCAACTTTTTGGAATTTGTACATTTTTTACTTGCGGCTGGTTTGTGCTTCGTTTGTGCCTTTTCCTGCTTAAAAAAATTTCGTTCCTGCTTTTCCCGTTCTCGAGAAAATCGAAAAAGAAAATTCGGTAAGCGTGAAGTTAGCCGCAACTTTGTTAGCCGCACGGACCAAAATAGGTGGGATGGATTGAGCTTCGTTTGTGCCTTTTCCTGCTTAAAAAATTTTCGTTCCTGCTTTACGAGTTTCCGAGAAAAATACGAAAAAAGAAAATGCAATTCTACACCGACCGGCACAAAAAACGCAACACCTAAAATGATGACCAGTTTAGAATTGCAATAACTTTTAAACGTATCGCTCGATTTGAATGAGTTTTTTTTTATTTGAAAGGTCTATGCTTTGTCAATATTTCTGTAAGTGCTCTGCTCATTTTGGCGCTCTTCCATTTCGGCTGTAAAGAATAACGCTAATGCTCGTTTTCCCCATACACATTGAAATCTGTGTTTTTGCATATTCTCTACTTGCAGCTCGAAAAACTGTTTAGAACTGCTAAAGTATTATGATGCGGCTGATTAGTGCCTACTATGGAAAGTTTCCTGCCTTCATAATATGTTCGGAATATTTAACCCTTTCTAGAGAAAATCGACATATTCTAATATATCTGTGTTTTCACGTATTCTTGACGTGCGGCTCGAGAAACTGTTTGGATCTGCTGAAGTATTATGACGCGGCTGATTAGTGCCTACTATGGAAAGATTCCTGCCTCCATAATATGTTCGGAATATTTAACCCTTTCTAAAGAAAATCGACATATTCTAATATATCTGTGTTTTTACTTATTCTGGACGTGCGGCTCGAGAAACTGTTTGGAACTGCTGATGTATTATGACGCGGCTGATTAGTGCCTACTATGGAAAGATTCCTGCCTTCATAATATTTTCGGAAAATTTAAACCTTTCTAGAGAAAATCGACATATTCTCATATATCTGTGTTTTTACGTATTCTGGATGTGCGGCTCGAAAAACTGTTTGGAACTGCTGAAGTATTATGTTGCGGCTGATTAGTACCTACTATGGAAAGATTCCTGCCTTCATAATATGTTTGGAAAATTTAACCCTTTCCAGAGAAAATCGACATATTCTAATATATCTGTGTTTTTACGTATTCTCGACGTGCGGCTCTAAAAACTGTTTGGAACTGCTGAAGTATTGTGACGCGGCTGATTAGTGCCTACTATGAAAAGATTCCTGCCTTCATAATATGTTCGGAAAATTTAACCCTTTCTAGAGAAAATCGACATATTCTAATATATCTGTGTTTTTACGTATTCTCGACGTGCGGCTCTAAAAACTGTTTGGAACTGCTGAAGTATTGTGACGCGGCTGATTAGTGCCTACTATGAAAAGATTCCTGCCTTCATAATATGTTCGGAAAATTTAACCCTTTCTAGAGAAAATCGACATATTCTAATATATCTGTGTTTTTACTTATTCTGGACGTGCGGCTCGAGAAACTGTTTGGAACTGCTGATGTATTATGACGCGGCTGATTAGTGCCTACTATAGAAAGATTCCTGCCTCCATAATATGTTCGGAATATTTAACCCTTTATAGAGAAAATCGACATATTCTAATATATCTGTGTTTTTACGTATTCTGGACGTGCGGCTCGACAAACTGTTTGGAACTGCTGAAATATTATGACGTGGCTGATTAGTGCCTACTATGGAAAGATTCCTGCCTTCATAATATGTTCGGAAAATTTAACCCTTTCTGGAAAAAATCGACATATTCTAATATATCTATGTTTTTACGTATTCTGGACGTGCGGCTCGAGAAACTGTTTTGAACTGCTGAAGTATTATGATGCGGATGATTAGTGCCTACTATGGAAAGATTCCTGCCTCCATAATATGTTCGGAATATTTAACCCTTTCTAAAGAAAATCGACATATTCTAATATATCTGTGTTTTTACGTATTCTGGACGTGCGGCTCGACAAACTGTTTGGAACTGCTGAAGTATTATGACGTGGCTGATTTGTGCCTACTATGGAAAGATTCCTGCCTTCATAATACGTTCGGAAAATTTAACCCTTTTTGGAGAAAATCGACATATTCTAATACATCTATGTTTTTACGTATTCTGGACGTGCGGCTCGAAAAACTGTTTGGAACTGCTGAAGTATTATGACGTGGCTGATTAGTGCCTACTATGGAAAGATTCCTGCCTTCATAATATGTTCGGAAAACTTAACCCTTTCTAGAGAAAATCGACATATTCTCATATATCTGTGTTTTTACGTATTCTGGACGTGCGGCTTGAAAAACTGTTTGGAACTGCTGAAGTATTATGTTGCGGCTGATTAGTACCTACTATGGAAAGATTCCTGCCTTCATAATATGTTCGGAAAATTTAACCCTTTCCAGAGAAAATCGACATATTCTAATATATCTATGTTTTTACGTATTCTGGACGTTCGGTTTGACAAACTGTTTGGAACTGCTAAAGTATTATGACGTGGCTGATTAGTGCCTACTATGGAAAGATTCCTGCCTTCATAATATATTCGGAAAATTTAACCCTTTATAGAGAAAATCGACATATTCTAATATATCTGTGTTTTTACGTATTCTGGACGTGCGGCTCGACAAACTGTTTGGAACTGCTGAAGTATTATGACGTGGCTGATTAGTGCCTACTATGGAAAGATTCCTGCCTTCATAATATGTTCGGAAAATTAAACCCTTTCTGGAGAAAATCGACATATTCTAATATATCTATGTTTTTACGTATTCTGGACGTGCGGCTCGAGAAACTGTTTTGAACTGCTGAAGTATTATGATGCGGATGATTAGTGCCTACTATGGAAAGATTCCTGCCTCCATAATATGTTCGGAATATTTAACCCTTTCTAAAGAAAATCGACATATTCTAATATATCTGTGTTTTTACGTATTCTGGACGTGCGGCTCGACAAACTGTTTGGAACTGCTGAAGTATTATGACGCGGCTGATTAGTGCCTACTATGGAAAGATTCCTGCTTTCATAATATGTTCGGAAAATTTAACCCTTTATAGAGAAAATCGACATATTCTAATAATCTGTGTTTTTACGTATTCTGGACGTGCGGCTCGACAAACTGTTTGGAACTGCTGAAGTATTATGACGTGGCTGATTAGTGCCTACTATGGAAAGATTCCTGCCTTCATAATATGTTCGGAAAATTTAACCCTTTCTAGAGAAAATCGACATATTCTAATATATCTGTGTTTTTACGTATTCTGGACGTGCGGCTCGAGAAACTGTTTGGAACTGCTGAAGTATTATGACGCGGCTGATTAGTGCCTACTATGGAAAGATTCCTGCCTTCATAATATATTCGGAAAATTTAACCCTTTATAGAGAAAATCGACATATTCTAATATATCTGTGTTTTTACGTATTCTGGACGTGCGGCTCGACAAACTGTTTGGAACTGCTGAAGTATTATGACGTGGCTGATTAGTGCCTACTATGGAAAGATTCCTGCCTTCATAATATATTCGGAAAATTTAACCCTTTATAGAGAAAATCGACATATTCTAATATATCTGTGTTTTTACGTATTCTGGACGTGCGGCTCGACAAACTGTTTGGAACTGCTGAAGTATTATGACGTGGCGGATTAGTGCCTACTATGGAAAGATTCCTGCCTTCATAATATGTTCGGAAAATTTAACCCTTTTTGGAGAAAATCGACATATTCTAATATATCTATGTTTTTACGTATTCTGGACGTGCGGCTCGACAAACTGTTTGGAACTGCTGAAGTATTATGAAGCGGATGATTAGTGCCTACTATGGAAAGATTCCTGCCTCCATAATATGTTCGGAATATTTAACCCTTTCTAAAGAAAATCGACATATTCTAATATATCTGTGTTTTTACTTATTCTGGACGTGCGGCTCGAGAAACTGTTTGGAACTGCTGAAGTATTATGACGCGGCTGATTAGTGCCTACTATGAAAAGATTCCTGCCTTCATAATATGTTCGGAAAATTAAACCTTTTCTAGAGAAAATCGACATATTCTAATATATCTGTGTTTTTACGTATTCTCGACGTGCGGCTCTAAAAACTGTTTGGAACTGCTGAAGTATTGTGACGCGGCTGATTAGTGCCTACTATGAAAAGATTCCTGCCTTCATAATATGTTCGGAAAATTTAACCCTTTCTAGAGAAAATCGACATATTCTAATATATCTGTGTTTTTACTTATTCTGGACGTGCGGCTCGAGAAACTGTTTGGAACTGCTGATGTATTATGACGCGGCTGATTAGTGCCTACTATAGAAAGATTCCTGCCTCCATAATATGTTCGGAAAATTTAACCCTTTCTAGAGAAAATCGACATATTCTAATATATCTGTGTTTTTACTTATTCTGGACGTGCGGCTCGAGAAACTGTTTGGAACTGCTGATGTATTATGACGCGGCTGATAAGTGCCTACTATAGAAAGATTCCTGCCTCCATAATATGTTCGGAATATTTAACCCTTTATAGAGAAAATCGACATATTCTAATATATCTGTGTTTTTACGTATTCTGGACGTGCGGCTCGACAAACTGTTTGGAACTGCTGAAATATTATGACGTGGCTGATTAGTGCCTACTATGGAAAGATTCCTGCCTTCATAATATGTTCGGAAAATTTAACCCTTTCTGGAGAAAATCGACATATTCTAATATATCTATGTTTTTACGTATTCTGGACGTGCGGCTCGAGAAACTGTTTTGAACTGCTGAAGTATTATGATGCGGATGATTAGTGCCTACTATGGAAAGATTCCTGCCTCCATAATATGTTCGGAATATTTAACCCTTTCTAAAGAAAATCGACATATTCTAATATATCTGTGTTTTTACGTATTCTGGACGTGCGGCTCGACAAACTGTTTGGAACTGCTGAAGTATTATGACGTGGCTGATTTGTGCCTACTATGGAAAGATTCCTGCCTTCATAATACGTTCGGAAAATTTAACCCTTTTTGGAGAAAATCGACATATTCTAATACATCTATGTTTTTACGTATTCTGGACGTGCGGCTCGAAAAACTGTTTGGAACTGCTGAAGTATTATGACGTGGCTGATTAGTGCCTACTATGGAAAGATTCCTGCCTTCATAATATGTTCGGAAAATTTAACCCTTTCTAGAGAAAATCGACATATTCTCATATATCTGTGTTTTTACGTATTCTGGACGTGCGGCTTGAAAAACTGTTTGGAACTGCTGAAGTATTATGTTGCGGCTGATTAGTACCTACTATGGAAAGATTCCTGCCTTCATAATATGTTCGGAAAATTTAACCCTTTCCAGAGAAAATCGACATATTCTAATATATCTATGTTTTTACGTATTCTGGACGTTCGGTTTGACAAACTGTTTGGAACTGCTGAAGTATTATGACGTGGCTGATTAGTGCCTACTATGGAAAGATTCCTGCCTTCATAATATATTCGGAAAATTTAACCCTTTATAGAGAAAATCGACATATTCTAATATATCTGTGTTTTTACGTATTCTGGACGTGCGGCTCGACAAACTGTTTGGAACTGCTGAAGTATTATGACGTGGCTGATTAGTGCCTACTATGGAAAGATTCCTGCCTTCATAATATGTTCGGAAAATTAAACCCTTTCTGGAGAAAATCGACATATTCTAATATATCTATGTTTTTACGTATTCTGGACGTGCGGCTCGAGAAACTGTTTTGAACTGCTGAAGTATTATGATGCGGATGATTAGTGCCTACTATGGAAAGATTCCTGCCTCCATAATATGTTCGGAATATTTAACCCTTTCTAAAGAAAATCGACATATTCTAATATATCTGTGTTTTTACGTATTCTGGACGTGCGGCTCGACAAACTGTTTGGAACTGCTGAAGTATTATGACGCGGCTGATTAGTGCCTACTATGGAAAGATTCCTGCCTTCATAATATGTTCGGAAAATTTAACCCTTTATAGAGAAAATCGACATATTCTAATAATCTGTGTTTTTACGTATTCTGGACGTGCGGCTCGACAAACTGTTTGGAACTGCTGAAGTATTATGACGTGGCTGATTAGTGCCTACTATGGAAAGATTCCTGCCTTCATAATATGTTCGGAAAATTTAACCCTTTCTAGAGAAAATCGACATATTCTAATATATCTGTGTTTTTACGTATTCTGGACGTGCGGCTCGAGAAACTGTTTGGAACTGCTGAAGTATTATGACGCGGCTGATTAGTGCCTACTATGGAAAGATTCCTGCCTTCATAATATATTCGGAAAATTTAACCCTTTATAGAGAAAATCGACATATTCTAATATATCTGTGTTTTTACGTATTCTGGACGTGCGGCTCGACAAACTGTTTGGAACTGCTGAAGTATTATGACGTGGCTGATTAGTGCCTACTATGGAAAGATTCCTGCCTTCATAATATATTCGGAAAATTTAACCCTTTATAGAGAAAATCGACATATTCTAATATATCTGTGTTTTTACGTATTCTGGACGTGCGGCTCGACAAACTGTTTGGAACTGCTGAAGTATTATGACGTGGCGGATTAGTGCCTACTATGGAAAGATTCCTGCCTTCATAATATGTTCGGAAAATTTAACCCTTTTTGGAGAAAATCGACATATTCTAATATATCTATGTTTTTACGTATTCTGGACGTGCGGCTCGACAAACTGTTTGGAACTGCTGAAGTATTATGAAGCGGATGATTAGTGCCTACTATGGAAAGATTCCTGCCTTCATAATATGTTCGGAAAATTTAACCCTTTATAGAGAAAATCGACATATTCTAATATATCTGTGTTTTTACGTATTCTGGACGTGCGGCTCGACAAACTGTTTGGAACTGCTGAAGTATTATGACGTGGCGGATTAGTGCCTACTATGGAAAGATTCCTGCCTTCATAATATGTTCGGAAAATTTAACCCTTTATAGAGAAAATCGACATATTCTCATATATCTGTGTTTTTACATATTCTGGACGTGCGGCTCGAAAAACTGTTTGGAACTGCTGAAGTATTATGTTGCGGCTGATTAGTACCTACTATGGAAAGATTCCTGCCTTTATAATATGTTTGGAAAATTTAACCCTTTTTGGAGAAAATCGACATATTCTAATATATCTATGTTTTTACGTATTCTGGACGTGCGGCTCGACAAACTGTTTGGAACTGCTGATGTATTATGACGCGGCTGATTAGTGCCTACTATGGAAAGATTCCTGCCTTCATAATATGTTCGGCATATTTATCCCTTTCTAAAGAAAATCGACATATTCTAATATATCTATGTTTTTACGTATTCTGGACGTGCGGCTCGAGAAACTGTTTGGAACTGCTGAAGTATTATGATGCGGATGATTAGTGCCTTCCATGGAAAGATTCCTGCCTTCATAATATGTTCGGAAAATTTAATCCTACCCAGAGAAAATCGACATATTCTCACAAATCTGTGTTTTTGCGTATTCTCCACTTGCGGCTCGAAAAACTGTTTAGAACTGCTGAAGTATTATGATGCGGCTGATTAGTGCCTTATATGGAAAGATTTCTGCCTTTCTAATATATTCGGAAAATTTAACCCTTTTTAGTGAAAATCGACATATTCTAACAAATCTGTGTCTTTACATATTCTCGACTTGTGGGCTCGAGAAACTGTTTAAACTACTGCATTATTATAAATTTCTGCAAAAAAATAGGAGAGCAAAAAAATTTTTTGAATTTTTAGTGATTTTTCAGAATGCTGTATCTCAGGTAAAATTTGTCGTATTGAGGTTTTAAAAAAAGCATTTTAAAGCTCTGAATGTCTAGTTTTTAGAATTTTTGGCTTAAAATTTTTAGGAGCGAAGTCATCGCAAAATTCTAAGAAAGTACACGAAACAAATTTTTTTTTCATTTTTTGCGTTTTTTTTCTCGGTCCACGGGCTTGGAAAAACTTTTTACTCAAAAATTATGATATGGCGTGTTCATCAGCTTTATATTCTTTTTTTAAATTTTTCTCTACGTTAATTTTTGACCCGGAGATATTCGACTACAAAAGCCTTTTTTTGACTGTAACCATCGATATCTCAGCAACTAATGATCAGACAGAAAATTGACGGGCAGTTTCAAAATCTCGAATAATTTTCCTACAAGGTTATGTAGTGTTCTTGGAAGAAGAAAATTTTCTTTCATCCTCGATATCAACTTGAAAAAAGTGAAAAAAAGTGACTTTTTGACTTGTTTTGCTAAGTCGACCTCATCTTTGCTAATATCGGTGGAAAGTCTAATGCTTGTACGAATTTTTACACCTCGATGTACCCCCAAGAGCTCCGTAAATCGGTAGATCGATCTATCGAACGGTTTTTCCGGACCGCTTAATCAAAATTTCAGAAAAATTTAAAGGAGCAAATTCAATAAGCAAAAGATGCCCAATTGTGAAAGAATTGAAAAAAAATCAAATTCATTTTTACGAACATTACAGAGTGTTCAGAATTGTAAATTTTGCTCCTTTAAATTTTTCTGAAATTTTGATTAAGCGGTCCGGAAAAACCGATCGATAGTTCGATCTGTCGATTTACGGAGCTCTTGGGGGTACAATGAGGTGTAAAAATTCGTACAAGCATTAGACTTGCCACCAATATTAGCAAATATGCGGTCAACTTAGCAAAACAAGTCAAAAAGTCACTTTTTTTCACTTTTTTCAAGTTAATATCGAGGATGAAAGAAAATTTTTTTCTTCCAAGAACACTACATAGCCTTGTAGGAAATTTATTCGAGATTTTGAAACTGCCCGTCAATTTTCTGTCTGATCATTAGTTGCTGAGATATCGATGGTTAAAATCAAAAGGATGCTTTTGTATTCGTAGTCGAATATCTCCGGGTCAAATTAACGTAGAGAAAAATTTAAAAAAAGAAATTAAAGCTGAATGAACAGGCTATCAAGTCCACATCATGATTTTTGTGAAAAAAATTTTTCCAAGCCCGTGGACCGAGAAAAGAAGGCAAAAAATAAAAAAAAAAATTTTTTTGTGTTCTTTCTTACAATTTCGCGATGACTGTCGCTCCTAAAAATTTTAAGCTAAGAAATCTGAAAACTAGACATTCAGCGCTTTAAAATGCTTTTTTTAAAATCTCAATGCGACTAATTTTAACTGAGATACAGCTTTCTGAAAAATCACTAAAAATTCGAAAAATTTTTTTGCTCCCTTAATTTTTTGCAGAAATGTAGTAGACCTAGTGCATTCTTTAAATATACGGAATGTTTCGTAATAGCACGGAGCCATAAGTACCTATGTATTTTCTTACAAATAATTGCCAAAAAAAAAAAAAAAAAACCTATAAATTTAGAGGTAAATTAATTTTTATAACTAAGTCATTAAGAAACACAGATATTTTTTGACCATACAACTTTCAGAGTATTAATTCGAAATATCTACCCCTATCTTGTTGTTTTCTTGGGTTAATTAAAAATTAGAGTTTTTAATTTAAGGGGGTACTCGCTCGAATTTTCGGAAAAAATCATACATTTTTGAACGGGTCTCAAAGAAAGAGGGAGGCAGATAGAAAATTGATTTTTTTTATTTTACATAATCTTCATTTTACATATCCTTCTACCATATGTTCATTTTTTTTGACGCGCGCGCCCCACGCGCATGCGCACAGCTGTCTGTATCTCAGGAGACCATTAAAAAAAGGCGGGTTCGATCAGCGCTTTCGAGAACATCCTAGAACAAAAAAAAAATTATTCTTAAAGTAGAAGAGTAAACTTCGCATTGACGGATGGAAATTAAAAAAAAATCGATTTTAGAGAAATGGCGCATCTACGAAAAAAACCTCGGAAACGCTAGAAAATTTGAGGAAAAAACGGTTACTGAATCGCGAAATTTTTTTTATCAGAATTTCCATCCGTCAACGCGAAGTTGGACTCTTCTACTTTAAGAATACATTTTTTTTGTTGTTCTAGGATGTTCTGGAAAGCGCTGATCGGGCCCGCCGTTTTTTCATTGTAACCTGAGATACAGACAGCTGTGCGCAAACGCGTGGAGCGCGCGCGTCAAAAAAAATGGGCATATGGTAGAAGGATATGTAAATAAAATTTTAAAAAAATCTGCCTTCCTCTTTCTTTGACACTCGTTCAAAAATGTATGATTTTTTCCGAAAATTCGAGCGAGTACCCCCTTAAATGATTGTTTTTGCTTTTTCACTTAATTTCGTATCTTAATTATTCAAATGACTTGAAAAGTTAAATGTGTCAGTACGCTCGCAAAGATAATCTTTTTAGTATAAGTCGATCATTTTTGTAAAATGAATCCCATCAAAAACACAAATGTGAAAACGGGAGCCAAGTTTAATAATCAATAAATAAGGAATTGAGATCTAAAAAGGTGTCAAATTTTCACCAAGCAAGTGTTCGTTTATTATGATTTATACCTAAACTTCATGTTTATTTGTGTGAAAACTTGCCAATTGAAAACTTAGCACCTTTTTAGAACTCTTTTGCATTGAATTTTTACGCTTATGTTTTTGATGGGATTTCATTACTTTCTGTAAACAAATTATTATTATTTATCAGTCAAAAGTAATTTTTGAGAATATGTTGATTTTCTCTGGGAAGGATAAAATTTTCCGAACATATTATTATGAAGGCAGGAATCTTTCCATAGTAGGCATTAATCAGCCGCATAATAATACTTCAGCAGTTCAAAACAGTTTTTTGAGCCGCAATCCGAGAATATATAAAAACACAGATTTGTGAGAATATGTCGAATTTCTCTAAATAGGGTTAAATTTTCCGAACATATTATGAAGGCAGGAATCTTTCCATAGTAGGCACTAATCAGCTACGTCATAATACTTCAGCAGTTCCAAACAGTTTCTCGAGCCGCACGTCCAGAATAAGTAAAAACACAGATATATGAGAATATGTCGATTTTCTCTAGAAAGGGTTAAATTTTCCGAACATATTATGAAGGCAGGAATCTTTCCATAGTAGGCACTAATCAGCCACGTCATAATACTTCAGCAGTTCCAAACAGTTTGTCGAGCCGCACGTCCAGAATACGTAAAAACACAGATATATTAGAATATGTCGATTTTCTCTATAAAGGGTTAAATTTTCCGAACATATTATGAAGGCAGGAATCTTTCTATAGTAGGCACTAATCAGCCGCGTCATAATACATCAGCAGTTCCAAACAGTTTGTCGAGCCGCACGTCCAGAATACGTAAAAACATAGATATATTAGAATATGTCGATTTTCTCTGGAAAGGGTTAAATTTTCCGAACATATTATGAAGGCAGAAATCTTTCCATAGTAGGTACTAATCAGCCGCAACATAATACTTCAGCAGTTCCAAACAGTTTTTCGAGCCGCACGTCCAGAATACGTGAAAACACAGATATATGAGAATATGTCGATTTTCTCTATAAAGGGTTAAATTTTCCGAACATATTATGAAGGCAGGAATCTTTCCATAGTAGGCACTAATCAGCCACGTCATAATACTTCAGCAGTTCCAAACAGTTTGTCGAGCCGCACGTCCAGAATACGTAAAAACACAGATATATTAGAATATGTCGATTTTCTCCAAAAAGGGTTAAATTTTCCGAACATATTATGAAGGCAGGAATCTTTCCATAGTAGGCACTAATCAGCCACGTCATAATACTTCAGCAGTTCCAAACAGTTTGTCGAGCCGCACGTCCAGAATACGTAAAAACACAGATATATTAGAATATGTCGATTTTCTCTATAAAGGGTTAAATTTTCCGAATATATTATGAAAGCAGGAATCTTTCCATAGTAGGCACTAATCAGCCGCGTCATAATACTTCAGCAGTTCCAAACAGTTTCTCGAGCCGCACGTCCAGAATACGTAAAAACACAGATATATTAGAATATGTCGATTTTCTCTATAAAGGGTTAAATTTTCCGAACATATTATGAAGGCAGGAATCTTTCCATAGTAGGCACTAATCAGCCGCGTCATAATACTTCAGCAGTTCCAAACAGTTTCTCGAGCCGCACGTCCAGAATACGTAAAAACACAGATATATGAGAATATGTCGATTTTCTCTAGAAAGGGTTAAATTTTCCGAACATATTATGAAGGCAGGAATCTTTCCATAGTAGGCACTAATCAGCCACGTCATAATACTTCAGCAGTTCCAAACAGTTTGTCGAGCCGCACGTCCAGAATACGTAAAAACACAGATATATTAGAATATGTCGATTTTCTCTATAAAGGGTTAAATTTTCCGAACATATTATGAAGGCAGGAATCTTTCTATAGTAGGCACTAATCAGCCGCGTCATAATACTTCAGCAGTTCCAAACAGTTTCTTGAGCCGCACGTCCAGAATACGTAAAAACACAGATATATGAGAATATGTCGATTTTCTCTAGAAAGGGTTAAATTTTCCGAACATATTATGAAGGCAGGAATCTTTCCATAGTAGGCACTAATCAGCCACGTCATAATACTTCAGCAGTTCCAAACAGTTTGTCGAGCCGCACGTCCAGAATACGTAAAAACACAGATATATTAGAATATGTCGATTTTCTCTATAAAGGGTTAAATTTTCCGAACATATTATGAAGGCAGGAATCTTTCTATAGTAGGCACTAATCAGCCGCGTCATAATACTTCAGCAGTTCCAAACAGTTTCTCGAGCCGCACGTCCAGAATACGTAAAAACACAGATATATGAGAATATGTCGATTTTCTCTAGAGAGGGTTAAATTTTCCGAACATATTATGAAGGCAGGAATCTTTCCATAGTAGGCACTAATCAGCCACGTCATAATACTTCAGCAGTTCCAAACAGTTTGTCGAGCCGCACGTCCAGAATACGTAAAAACACAGATATATTAGAATATGTCGATTTTCTCCAGAGAGGGTTAAGTTTTCCGAACATATTATGAAGGCAGGAATCTTTCCACAGTAGGCACTAATCAGCCGCGTCATAATACATCAGCAGTTCCAAACAGTTTGTCGAGCCGCACGTCCAGAATAAGTAAAAACACAGATATATTAAAATATGTCGATTTTCTTTAGAAAGGGTTAAATATTCCGAACATATTATGGAGGCAGGAATCTTTCCATAGTAGGCACTAATCATCCGCATCATAATACTTCAGCAGTTCCAAACAGTTTGTCGAGCCGCACGTCCAGAATACGTAAAAACACAGATACATTAGAATATGTCGATTTTCTCCAGAGAGGGTTAAGTTTTCCGAACATATTATGAAGGCAGGAATCTTTCCACAGTAGGCACTAATCAGCCGCGTCATAATACATCAGCAGTTCCAAACAGTTTGTCGAGCCGCACGTCCAGAATACGTAAAAACATAGATATATTAGAATATGACGATTTTCTCCAAAAAGGGTTAAATTTTCCAAACATATTATGAAGGCAGGAATCTTTCCATAGTAGGTACTAATCAGCCGCAACATAATACTTCAGCAGTTCCAAACAGTTTTTCGAGCCGCACGTCCAGAATACGTAAAAACACAGATATATGAGAATATGTCGATTTTCTCTATAAAGGGTTAAATTTTCCGAACATATTATGAAGGCAGGAATCTTTCCATAGTAGGCACTAATCAGCCGCGTCATAATACTTCAGCAGTTCCAAACAGTTTTTCGAGCCGCACGTCCAGAATACGTAAAAACATAGATATATTAGAATATGTCGATTTTCTTTAGAAAGGGTTAAATATTCCGAACATATTATGAAGGCAGGAATCTTTCCATAGTAGGCACTAATCAGCCACGTCATAATACTTCAGCAGTTCCAAACAGTTTGTCGAGGCGCACGTCCAGAATACGTAAAAACACAGATTATTAGAATATGTCGATTTTCTCTATAAAGGGTTAAATTTTCCGAACATATTATGAAGGCAGGAATTTTTCCATAGTAGGCACTAATCAGCCGCGTCATAATACATCAGCAGTTCCAAACAGTTTGTCAAACCGAACGTCCAGAATACGTAAAAACATAGATATATTAGAATATGTCGATTTTCTCTGGAAAGGGTTAAATTTTCCGAACATATTATGAAGGCAGGAATCTTTCCATAGTAGGTACTAATCAGCCGCAACATAATACTTCAGCAGTTCCAAACAGTTTTTCGAGCCGCACGTCCAGAATACGTAAAAACACAGATATATGAGAATATGTCGATTTTCTCTAGAAAGGGTTAAATTTTCCGAACATATTATGAAGGCAGGAATCTTTCCATAGTAGGCACTAATCAGCCACGTCATAATACTTCAGCAGTTCCAAACAGTTTTTCGAGCCGCACGTCCAGAATACGTAAAACCATAGATGTATTAGAATATGTCGATTTTCTCCAAAAAGGGTTAAATTTTCCGAACATATTATGAAGGCAGGAATCTTTCCATAGTAGGCACAAATCAGCCACGTCATAATACTTCAGCAGTTCCAAACAGTTTGTCGAGCCGCACGTCCAGAATACGTAAAAACACAGATATATTAGAATATGTCGATTTTCTTTAGAAAGGGTTAAATATTCCGAACATATTATGGGGGCAGGAATCTTTCCATAGTAGGCACTAATCATCCGCATCATAATACTTCAGCAGTTCAAAACAGTTTCTCGAGCCGCACGTCCAGAATACGTAAAAACATAGATATATTAGAATATGTCGATTTTCTCCAGAAAGGGTTAAATTTTCCGAACATATTATGAAGGCAGGAATCTTTCCATAGTAGGCACTAATCAGCCACGTCATAATACTTCAGCAGTTCCAAACAGTTTGTCGAGCCGCACGTCCAGAATACGTAAAAACACAGATATATTAGAATATGTCGATTTTCTCTATAAAGGGTTAAATATTCCGAACATATTATGGAGGCAAGAATCTTTCTATAGTAGGCACTAATCAGCCGCGTCATAATACATCAGCAGTTCCAAACAGTTTCTCGAGCCGCACGTCCAGAATAAGTAAAAACACAGATATATTAGAATATGTCGATTTTCTCTAGAAAGGGTTAAATTTTCCGAACATATTATGAAGGCAGGAATCTTTTCATAGTAGGCACTAATCAGCCGCGTCACAATACTTCAGCAGTTCCAAACAGTTTTTAGAGCCGCACGTCGAGAATACGTAAAAACACAGATATATTAAAATATGTCTATTTTCTCTAGAAAGGGTTAAATTTTCCGAACATATTATGAAGGCAGGAATCTTTTCATAGTAGGCACTAATCAGCCGCGTCACAATACTTCAGCAGTTCCAAACAGTTTTTAGAGCCGCACGTCGAGAATACGTAAAAACACAGATATATTAGAATATGTCGATTTTCTCTGGAAAGGGTTAAATTTTCCGAACATATTATGAAGGCAGGAATCTTTCCATAGTAGGTACTAATCAGCCGCAACATAATACTTCAGCAGTTCCAAACAGTTTTTCGAGCCGCACATCCAGAATACGTAAAAACACAGATATATGAGAATATGTCGATTTTCTCTAGAAAGGGTTAAATTTTCCGAACATATTATGAAGGCAGGAATCTTTCCATAGTAGGCACTAATCAGCCGCGTCATAATGCATCAGCAGTTCCAAACAGTTTCTCGAGCCGCACGTCCAGAATAAGTAAAAACACAGATATATTAGAATATGTCGATTTTCTCCAGAGAGGGTTAAGTTTTCCGAACATATTATGAAGGCAGGAATCTTTCCACAGTAGGCACTAATCAGCCGCGTCATAATACATCAGCAGTTCCAAACAGTTTGTCGAGCCGCACGTCCAGAATACGTAAAAACACAGATATATTAGAATATGTCGATTTTCTTTAGAAAGGGTTAAATATTCCGAACATATTATGGGGGCAGGAATCTTTCCATAGTAGGCACTAATCATCCGCATCATAATACTTCAGCAGTTCAAAACAGTTTCTCGAGCCGCACGTCCAGAATACGTAAAAACATAGATATATTAGAATATGTCGATTTTCTCCAGAAAGGGTTAAATTTTCCGAACATATTATGAAGGCAGGAATCTTTCCATAGTAGGCACTAATCAGCCACGTCATAATACTTCAGCAGTTCCAAACAGTTTGTCGAGCCGCACGTCCAGAATACGTAAAAACACAGATATATTAGAATATGTCGATTTTCTCTATAAAGGGTTAAATATTCCGAACATATTATGGAGGCAAGAATCTTTCTATAGTAGGCACTAATCAGCCGCGTCATAATACATCAGCAGTTCCAAACAGTTTCTCGAGCCGCACGTCCAGAATAAGTAAAAACACAGATATATTAGAATATGTCGATTTTCTCTAGAAAGGGTTAAATTTTCCGAACATATTATGGAGGCAGGAATCTTTCTATAGTAGGCACTAATCAGCCGCGTCATAATACATCAGCAGTTCCAAACAGTTTCTCGAGCCGCACGTCCAGAATAAGTAAAAACACAGATATATTAGAATATGTCGATTTTCTCTAGAAAGGGTTAAATTTTCCGAACATATTATGAAGGCAGGAATCTTTTCATAGTAGGCACTAATCAGCCGCGTCACAATACTTCAGCAGTTCCAAACAGTTTTTAGAGCCGCACGTCGAGAATACGTAAAAACACAGATATATTAAAATATGTCTATTTTCTCTAGAAAGGGTTAAATTTTCCGAACATATTATGAAGGCAGGAATCTTTTCATAGTAGGCACTAATCAGCCGCGTCACAATACTTCAGCAGTTCCAAACAGTTTTTAGAGCCGCACGTCGAGAATACGTAAAAACACAGATATATTAGAATATGTCGATTTTCTCTGGAAAGGGTTAAATTTTCCGAACATATTATGAAGGCAGGAATCTTTCCATAGTAGGTACTAATCAGCCGCAACATAATACTTCAGCAGTTCCAAACAGTTTTTCGAGCCGCACATCCAGAATACGTAAAAACACAGATATATGAGAATATGTCGATTTTCTCTAGAAAGGGTTAAATTTTCCGAACATATTATGAAGGCAGGAATCTTTCCATAGTAGGCACTAATCAGCCGCGTCATAATGCATCAGCAGTTCCAAACAGTTTCTCGAGCCGCACGTCCAGAATAAGTAAAAACACAGATATATTAGAATATGTCGATTTTCTCCAGAGAGGGTTAAGTTTTCCGAACATATTATGAAGGCAGGAATCTTTCCACAGTAGGCACTAATCAGCCGCGTCATAATACATCAGCAGTTCCAAACAGTTTCTCGAGCCGCACGTCCAGAATAAGTAAAAACACAGATATATTAGAATATGTCGATTTTCTTTAGAAAGGGTTAAATATTCCGAACATATTATGGAGGCAGGAATCTTTCCATAGTAGGCACTAATCATCCGCATCATAATACTTCAGCAGATCCAAACAGTTTCTCGAGCCGCACGTCAAGAATACGTGAAAACACAGATATATTAGAATATGTCGATTTTCTCTAGAAAGGGTTAAATATTCCGAACATATTATGAAGGCAGGAAACTTTCCATAGTAGGCACTAATCAGCCGCATCATAATACTTTAGCAGTTCTAAACAGTTTTTCGAGCTGCAAGTAGAGAATATGCAAAAACACAGATTTCAATGTGTATGGGGAAAACGAGCATTAGCGTTATTCTTTACAGCCGAAATGGAAGAGCGCCAAAATGAGCAGAGCACTTACAGAAATATTGACAAAGCATAGACCTTTGAAATAAAAAAAAACTCATTCAAATCGAGCGATACGTTTAAAAGTTATTGCAATTCTAAACTGGTCATCATTTTAGGTGTTGCGTTTTTTCTGCCGGTCAGTGTAGAATTGCATTTTCTTTTTTCGTATTTTTCTCGGAAACTCGTAAAGCAGGAACGAAAATTTTTTAAGCAGGAAAAGGCACAAACGAAGCTCAATCCATCCCACCTATTTTGGTCCGTGCGGCTAACAAAGTTGCGGCTAACTTCACGCTTACCGAATTTTCTTTTTCGATTTTCTCGAGAACGGGAAAAGCAGGAACGAAATTTTTTTAAGCAGGAAAAGGCACAAACGAAGCACAAACCAGCCGCAAGTAAAAAATGTACAAATTCCAAAAAGTTGCGGCTAGCGTGAACCTGGCCGCAGCTATAATTTCTTCGATTTTCTCGGAAACGCGAAAAGCAGGAACGAATTTTTTTGGAGCAGGAAAGGGCACAAACGAAGCACAAACCAGCCGCAAGTAAAAAAATTACAAAATCAAAAAAGTTGCGGCTGGCGTGATCCTGGCCGCAGTTATAAAATTTTCGATTTTCTCGGAAACGCTAAAAGCAGGAACGAAAATTTTTAAAGCAGGAAAAGGCACAAACGAAGCACAAACCAGCCCACCCATTTTGGTCCATGCGGCTAACAAAGTTGCGGCTGGTTTCACGGAGCCGCATTGTACTGTCAGATGCATTCGCGAACTGAATTAAACCTCAATTGATAGAAGCATATTATATTGTGTCTAACACACATACATATACAAGGAGATCAAAAATCAATATTAAATTAGCAGCACAGCAAGCACAGTCGTGATTATAATGCACCTGAACTGCGTTACTATAGTAGTTGTGACATTATGGCAAAACGGTACTTCGCGAGTTTTAACAATCACACGAGCCATTGTAGTCCAAGAGCTCCTGAACCATTTTAAATGTTTGATTCACTCAGCAATTTTGTACGACGCACACTGGGGCCAAATATATAAATTGTTGGCAGAAATTATTTTAATATTTTTTTGTGTTTTTCTAGGTAAATAAAACATTTATAATGAACATTATAAAAATATTTAATATTTTTATGCTATATGTTTACATTGCCAAAAATAATTATTACATGTATTGGATTTATGCAGCAACTTTATAGGGAAACGTCGGAATCATTATCACTTAATGATTCGTTGCTATCTATTTCTTCAAACTACTGACATTTGGTGCGTTTAATGTCCATGGAACCTGATCCTTAAAAGAGAAGAAAGAAATATCAGTGAAAATGACAACTACCATAGTCTCATTTTTCACTGAAATTTTCTTCAAAAGGCGCAAATAAGCGCAACATTTTGTTCGTGATTCTACAAATACAAGTTATAAAGATTGATTCAGAGTTAGAATTAGGAACATGATCTGCCCTAATGACAAGTAAAATCATATATATAGATTCAAGTAACAAGTTCAATTAACATATTAATTTTGGTTATATAATTAGAACATCCTATGTACCTAAAACCCGTAATAACAAATAAGAAACAAAAGACCAACCTGAGGGTAAACACTCCATGCTAAAAGCAATTTTTTATATAATAACAGTGAGGCGCACTGTTAACACAAAGTAATAGCCTTTCATTCCGCTCATATAGCCGCTAGGATAACCAACAATCAAACTGGTCTGAACTGGATGACTGCATGATCTGCACTCGATGCTTGGTGGTAGCGAGTACACGCACTACTCAACTTTAGTATCTAAGTATTATTTACTACTCGAATTATGACATTGGAGTTTCTGCCACAAATTAGTGTACTTGGCCCCACTGTGCGGCGCTACCATTAGGATAGATAAATTGTGAAGCTTGACGTTTCTTTGTAAAGAAGATATTTCGCATAAAAAATATGTACCAAAAAAAGGGTTTAATTTACGAGCAGACATTTGAAAGTTCAGTTAATTTAGAATACAAAAATCAACAAGGCAGACAGTTTTGAAAATGTGAACACTGAACCAAAGTACCCCAAAGTTGTATTTTTAAAAATTACAAAATCACGCGGAAATTTTAATCAAACACGAGCTCTTGGACTATATATTTTATTAGCAATTTGTAAAGAACCTTACTTCCTATTTTATATACAAACTATTCGCCCGAATTTGTGAATTGTCACCGTTTTTCGCCGATTTACATTGCAAAATTGGTCTCCACGGAAAGCGATTTTATTTTAACGCGATCATATATTATAGCCTATGTCCATTGTAAATATTGGTGGAAAACTATTATAATCGGATAGGTAGTTTCGGAGAATACACAAACTCACAAAAATCGCACTCTCTCTCTTTATAATATTAGTATAGAATATGTAAATCTCAGTTTACTAAATTTTAATTTACCGAGTCATATTCTGTATGTAGGGTTACCAGATTGGCAGGAATTGGCTGGATTGTCCAGCAACTTTACACGTTGTCCAGTGTCCCGGTTTTAGGCAAAATGTCCAGCTAACGACTAGTACGAATCGTACTACGTACCGTGAAGCAAGCTAAGTACATATTACTTAATTATATGTCGTGTTTCGGTTGATTAATGCAGATTTTTATTTTGACCAGCCTAAAATCCTTTGGTCCAGATATTTTAGAATATTGTCCAGAAATTTTGATTTCCCAATCTGCCAATCCTATCTGTATGGCTAATCTAACGTGCACATCGAGAGTTAGGTGCAATTATGTCAGTTATTCGATTACCCTGTAAAAGCGTCATGTGTTCTGTGCAAATTGTTTTTGTACTGCGACATGTGTTTGAGTTGTTACAGTCCTCCAGCAGTTATCAAAACCTAATTCAAAGGCACTGAATCGCATTGCTGGAATGAGATTTAGCATTGGCTTTACTAAAGTGTGAGTGCAGTTTGTTCGGTAACAAGACAACTAAACGTAACCCTAATTCCTATACCGCGTCAACTAGTTGAAAAACCAGTTGATTCGTTAACTACAAAGAACGTTAGGCAGAACCGTTCGCGTTGCGACTTTAAAAATGTTTTGTATTTCGTTGGTTTTAAGTAACTAACACATTAGATAATACTGCTGTGGTTCGTCTATCGGTTTCGTTTGGCGTTATGCATTTCGTTCGTTAAATGAAGAAATTCCGTGCGTTTTATTACCGATAGATGAGATAGGTAGTTGAATCGTCAACTCCTTAATTCTAAGAACAGAAACAAATTATTCCACGAACAATTAACATATTGTAACAAAACTGTTCTAATTCGTGGTGGAAAATATTTATTTACAATAATAAACGTTTAACAAAACAGTTAAACAAATAAAGAGACTAAACAGAACAAACCAACAGTTCTAATCGATAAAAGAATAATTAACGAAGAATACAAAGTCACTATACAACTATATACACAAGATTATTTACAACACAGAAGCACACCAAAATGTATTCACACTTATCTATTAACTATATACAGTTCTATTTATTTATTACACTATTATTTACACAATTCATATATTTATTCATCTTTGAAGATTATTTATGTTAAACTATTTGTTTCGGCAGTTACCTAAGTACTGTTCAAGGTACTTACTGTTAATTTATCTCATAATAACTATTTATTTCGGCAGTTACCTGAGTATTGTTCACGGTACTCAATGTTAATTTATGTCATAACTATTTATTTCAGCAGTTACCTATGTACTGTTCAAGGTACTCAATGTTAATTTATGTCATAACTATTTATTTCAGCAGTTACCTATGTACTGTTCAAGGTACTCACTGTTGATTTATGTCATAACTATTTATTTCGCGCACTGTTTGTATGACAGTCCCTGTGCGACTGTCTTCGTGTGACTGTCGTATGATGACTGGTTTTTGTGTGACTGTATCTTCACTAAACTATCCCGTGATTTATATAGGCGCTGGATAGTTCTTTCCTTTGTTGCTTTCATTGTTGTCTGGAATTTGGTTTGCTATTAAAGTTTGTATCTGTAGTTTTTTTAAACTATATTATTATATAGTGTCGTAGTGTATACTTTTTAAATTATATGTTTTAATACCGCTGGTATAATACTATTTGAAGTTTAAAAAGCAGATGGAGTGTTAATTATTATGATATTGTTTTTCCCATAACTATGTATATTGTATACGTCTTCATAAAGAAATAGGTCACAACTGCGTATTAAATCAACATCTGAACAAAAAAAAATCATAGCTTTACATTTTCTACACTACACGCTAACAAAAAAAACTATACAGGATTTTCGCAAAACTCTTTATAGCAGTGTTTCCCTATACCTAGTACAGGGAATGAAGCTCAAAAAAAGGTAAAACCTCGCAATTTTTTCGTCCTGCATGGATTGACTTGAAATTTTAACAGAAGGTAGGTGATAGCCCAAGGATCAAAATCTATATCGAACCGAAGGGCGCTAAAGCCTTGGGGGTGGTTGCCACCCCATCTCGGGGGTGGAAATTTGTTATTACATTTTAACCACAGGAATCGATTGAAAAAGTGACTCTAAGAGATATGTACGTATTTCATTTTTTTTTTTTTGAAATGCAAATGTCAATTTATAACATTTAGATGTAGATTTTACGTGTCACTTCGGTAGTGTGTAATGTAAACAACATCAGTCGTTATCGCAGACTGCATTCCATACTACAGTTCTGACGTGGTAATCATCTAATAGGGAGACAATTTCCCAGACGCCCGAGAAAATGCTGGCCATGGCTGATGACTATGACGTAGTTAAAAAAGTTGAAAATCGTTTACTTTTAGACCATGCTGAGTGGAGAAAAGTGGTGAAATTAATGCAAAGTTAGTTTTTTTAGATGAATTTCTCTTGATCTCGGTAGTTTCTACATTTAAAAAAAATAACGCAGCCATTAAAGTTGCGCAGCGGCAACGATATGTATGCCTACTAGGTGATTAAAAATATATTTTTTTCTTTTTGCTCTTACACTCTCAAATGTTTCTATTTAGATAATGAGAAAAAAATCTGTAGCTCAACTCTAAGAGGTCGCTATTTTAATTTTAGTTTCCCATTTAAGTAACATGGGAAGTTATTTTATTTTTTTTAAATTGAAATTACCTGTAATTATCTGAATGTTTTTACAAATAACCATTATATATTCTTGAAGCAGCCTTTTTTAAGCTTTCAAAAACTTAAAAAAAAACTCCCAAAAAATCATGTAGGTACATGAAAAATTACAATATACAATTCATCCGTACCTAGTCAGAACTTCAGTAATTTTCAGATGGCTGTAACTGCAGGTCTTCTAAATTATGATAATCATACGTTATTATAGAGTTTTTGAAAACTTAAAGAGTCAGGCTTAAGTACCTATATATAATGGTTATTTGTAAAAAATTGAAAATACAGGATCTATTTACGTTATCATTGATATGTAAATAGATCCTCTATCCTTTTCCAAGATTATTATATCAGTTGGTAGGAACGATTATAGTTCAGCAAACAAGCGTTCACTCCAGAGACTGCGCATACCACCCTCTCTTCTTTTTATTCTTTTATTATGTAAATACGATAAACATGTGACTTGTAAATCATATTTTCACGGTTTGTTGTTTTAAATTAAACCACAAGTTAATTTAAATGTTAATATTATTCAGCTAAGAGCGAGACCAACGAGACGTTTCCTTTAGTGCTGCAGTCTTGTATAGTTGCATTGTTATAAAGCTTAATGTGAACGACTGATTTCCTCTTGTTGAGTTTTGTCAACCAATGCTTACTTGACTGACCTCGTTTATATCCGTCAGGGTGAAGCATTAGTAGATTAGTATCGTTTAGAAAAGAGAGTACCCTCATTTCTGCGCACAAGCGAGTTTCAATTACAAATCACGCCGCTACTGATCGCTTTTCCCACTCTTTGTTACTTTGCTACTATCTTCTCTAAATGATATTTTTCTACACTTTCCATCTGGAGAGAAGGCACCTATGAGTCAACTATACGTATAGAAGACAGAGAATTAGTGATAAACATTGTTGGCGGTCAGACACCGCTCACGACCGACAGTCTGTCAGACATCGTACACGGCTCACAGTTTGTCAGACGTCTGAAGCCCATTCCTATTGGGTCACTTTTGTGGAATGCTGCTGTTTGCCATCACAGGAGTTTCCATATTGCTCAATTTTTAAATATGTCCAGCAATATCGCAATATCTAAATCGCAAATATTGAATTCAACTATTATTATTGAAAATACGCTTCCATTTTTTACTTGACAATCTACTTTCCCAATAAGATACATTTTTCAATTTTCATCTAATATCTATCGACATAACTGACGTTTTGCATGCAATATTCCAAAAATGATACAGACATATGAAAGTGCATTTCTCAGTCAATTTTTTTTTGTAGTTCGTGTGCGCGTCTGTTTGAACACGGGATACCTATCCCACCGTCGGCATGTCACAGGCAATCAGATCGGTGAGCAGTCGATGGAAAAATAGAACATTCTCCAACAATTGTTTGTTGGTTCAATTTGTCATTTTTGTGCTGCGTTCTAGAATGTATATAGTGAATACTAGCGGCCCGGTCCGGCTTTGCTCGAGTTTGTAAATTGCCACCGTTTATTCGCCGACTTACGTTACAAAATTGATATTCACAAAAAGCGCCTAACATTAAGATGGGTATAGTAAGCTACCCTTAAAAAATAGACATATACCATTGCTAACTTTTCTGTAGACTTATATTTTTTTGGTATATCTAGAGGGGATTAGGCAGCGTTTTCGATGAAAGCTTCTAGTCGGCTTGATTTTTTCCAACATCAATACAATCATCGTCATATTTCAACCAATTTACATAAAACATTAATGAATTATATTGACATAAACCTTTATCTTGAATCACTCCGTATGAAAATCCGTTCGGTAGTTTTTGAGTTTATCGCGTTCAGACAGACAGACGCGACTTAATTTTAGAATATGTAGCAACGTCGCAAGTTTTTGTTTTGCCAAGTCGGGATTTTGGAACTCTTTGAGTGAAAACAGCGGGATTCTTTCGTCGAAAGCGGGACATAGTAAAAAAGTTGGTTGTCTGTAAAGTCGGTTTACGGACGATAGTTTTACGTGATAACGTATTCCGCTCGAATATCATATTTAATAATCACGCACAGGGTCAGGCAGAACGTTAGGAACGCTCGGAACGTTAGGAACGTTAGGAACGTTACACTTTTTCGTGCATGCAGCCGGTGTTTCATCTTTTTATATTGACGTGATACATCAATTTATAAGACGTTATCACGTCAAAAACGTATATAATCAGAAATTTTCAAATATTTATCTTTTTATTTGAATTAAAATTACGTTAAAGTGACAATAGATAGCAAAAATAGCCATAGAAAATGTATTTTACTAATAAAAATATAATATTTTAAATCAGATTTACCCTATCGTTAAATAGTTGAGTCTTATTCGTCTTCAGAATAAGTTATCCCCGAAAAGCGGGACTGAGCCTGTCCGGCGCGGGACATTTAATTTTGATTTAAAAATCGGGACATCCCGCCAAAATCGAGACGTCTGGCAACGCTGAATTATGTAGAGATTCTGGTTGACAAAATTGTCGCCCATCGAGTGTCTGTCGTAAGTGGTAAGCTTTAAATTTATTATCATTGACAGCACTCCATTCATTCTTCTAGAGTTGCTGAACGGCAGATGCATCGTTTTTGAGACTGCCAAGACGCAATGATTGTTTCAAAAACTGCAAGTATACAATTTAAAAACCAGTAAATGTACAGAATATTTCAATGTAGAGAGTTCGTGTAATCAAAACAAATTGCTCACAAACAATTAAACTTTCAGTGCCAGAGTTCATCTTCTAGATGGTATATATACGGATATTAGACAGTTCATTTAATATAATAATTGGGACACAAGAAAAAAAATCTTTCCCTCTGCAATCTCGCATTCCGTCTGCTTTTTAGAACCAATATATTTTCAGCTTGGTGACAGTTTCTGCACAGAAAACATTAAATTAAATACGCTGCAGTGACTTTATATATCTGTTATGAAAATTATATGCTTTCCAGATGAAATTTATGATTCGGAAAATAAACATGAAATAATAATAATGTCACAAAAACATGATTGCTGAATATCAGATGTTGATCTCTGAACTTCAATAAGATTGAAAAAAAATTTATTGCTCTATTGCATCTGCGATCTTATTTAAATTATAACCTTTATACCTTTTTTAACCGACTTCTAAAAAAGGAGGAGGTTCTCAATCAAATATAAAAAAGAAGTTTAATATTTAATAACGTGCAAACTACGTACTATTGCAAAAATACACTAAAAAATAAAATATATTTTAAAACACAAAACCTTCTTCAAAAAAAGCCACTAGGAGAAGAAAAATAATAAAATTGTAAGTTCGACATCAATTTAATTAGGTATTATTTTTTTTTACGTATCTCCTTTTATTAAATTAGTGGCGGCCTCAAAAATGTATTATATCCTTTTAGTGGCGTTTTTATAAAGTTTCCATTCTTTTTTAATTGAAATCGACAAACCTAATTTAAATTCTACTTGGATTCTATCTGATATCCAGGCGGAACCGAGCAGGCCAGCTAGTATATTTAGCAGGTCGAGGATCCTGAACGCAACGTCTGTCCTAAATTGTCGTATGCTGTCTAAATTTCAAAGAGTGGTTTATGAAAAATTTGGTTGCTCTTGATAATTTGGTTGCCAAACCAAAATCTCCCCCAGAAATTTCGAGCAAGACAGTACATTCTTTATCTTTATAATATTAAACGCACTTTATAATCAACTTATAGCAAACGACAAGGCAATGCCTATATGCAATGGGATGATGCACTCGCGGTAGGCGGTGGTAGATTGTGGTGGCTGGGATCTGAGTGCAGTGAACTGCACGATGTGTGTTGTTGAATGTTGCGTTGTTAACGGAGGCAAAGGTAAAACGCCTCAACATCCGACGCACACACCGACACCAAACAACAGCGACGGATATCAAGTAATAAACCTTGAAACCGGTTTTAATGTTGATACTAAGCTCTCTTGTTGAGAATCATTTGTGTTGTGTCAACGCACCAATTGACTGCCTCGCAAAGACTTCAGAGACTGAGATCCCGTTTCTGCGTAAACTTCCAGGATTAAACGACATTGCCCACTTTACCAGATGATTGCCTAGTGTCCGGTTTTTCAATGTCTTGTCCGGGCGAAAAATGAAACGAAAACCGGACAATGAAATAATCAAAACTACCCAAAGGATCCCATACAAACGTTATGGGATTTGGATCTCTGTTAAATTGATCGAAAATGGTTTTATTTTATAGTTTAAAGGTCACTAAGAAAAAGAGTCCATGGGCGCATAGTCTAAAAACTAATAGATTTTTAGCTACAGATATGCTTAGTGAGATTTTAGATATAGGAATATCACTTATATACATCTCTTTCTATAAATAAAGAAGTATGGCTGTCTTCTACGTCATTTTGCGGTTTCTAGACTCAGCGTTTAAAGGACTCCGGACAAACCTTATGGGATTTGGTACTAGGTTAAATTGATCGAAAATAGTTTTATTTTATAGTTACTAAATCGCTAAGAAAAAGTGTCCATGGGGGCATAGCCTAAAAACCAATAGATTTTTAGATATGTTTAGCAAGATTTTAGATACAGAGATATCCATTGAATTCACAATCTTAAAAAATCCTAAGTTCTAGAAATATGTTTTCGAATGCGCTGAATCCGAATATGACATTATTATTTCATACAGGGTAACACCTTTCAACATTACCTAGTTTTCTACTATTTTTCTGTTTCTAAAAAAAAGCACAAAAGTTGAACATGGAACACGTTTGTGTATTCATTGAATTCATTGAAAATCCGTTCTGCTGAGCTATTTTATTTAATAGTTTTACATATTAACATCAATATTGTTAAAGCACTATATCCCGTTCTTCTAAAGTAGTGATGGCGAACCTTTTTGAGAAGTGGGTCAAATTTTGTTAATTATTTTTTTTTTAGTACTAGCTCGTGGGCCACTAAGTCAGTGGTGTTACTTGTAAAGGGAGAACGGGGATGGTTAAATAAGTACTATTTTTTTAGTTTTGCCAAAGTTCTGAAAGATTTCGGTTTTCGTCTAAAATCGCATTTTTTAAAGGGTATGCCTTGAAAAAATTGCAAAAATCAAATTTTTTAAAATTCTTTTGAAATTTAGAATGCTTACAGAAAAACAGTAACAACTCTTAGTAATGCAGTGGGTAAGCAGCAAGTATTTAAGAGCGACGGTGGTTCAGTGGTAGAATGCTCGTCTGCCAATGCAATTATTTTTTTTTGTTTTTGGAATTGCAAAGAACTTAATTTATTTATATTTTTGATTTTTATAATAGCAAATCACTTGATTAATTTTTTTATACTGACCCACTTATCAAAACTTTTAATGTTTCCCATTAACCTAGAATCCTGTTTGGCCCAAAAGAAAGTTGCATAGCGCAAGTAAAGAAAAAAATCCGAAAATCATATATTTCTGATTTTATATTATATAGAATTATTACATGACAAATTTAATTTTTATGAAATAACGGTACGGAACACTCAGGGCGCGAGTTCTACTCGAACTTGTCCGTCTTTTTTTAGTATTATTGACTGTTCTCTCTTTTATGATATAAAAAATGAGTTTATAGGAACATACACGTGGGTCATTTAAAAAACCTGCGTGGATCAGAGTCTGACCCGCGGGTTATAGGTTCGCCATCACTGTTCTAAAATCTAGGATAAATAATTTGGATGCGATTAGGATTTGACGTATGGGCGAAGTTTGGGCTAAGTGTAATGATAAATATACTGTTTTCATGTATATAGTAATACTAACTGCGTAATGTATTTATGGTTTAAATATCTGTCAGCAGATGTCGTATCGTTTTGTGTCGAATCCCAATAGAAAAAGTTGTTATTTATGAGTAGGTAATACTCAAAAGATTGGCATTCACCGATTTAGTAGATAATAAGAACTTAATACATAATATTGAATACTAGCGTGACCTGTGCGAATTATTCGCACTAAATAAGTATAATAATTATCACTTTACAAAATTATTTTTTAAATATGATTGCAGCTATTCAATTCGTTTCTAATTTTGCACACTGCTTATAACGTTCTTCTTTTTGTTGTAAAAGAAAGATGACAGATCGAAGTGTTAACGTTACGCCGTCAGATGGCAGACGTTGTTCAGAGTTTAATTAATTTAATTAATTTACAAAAACAATAGCAATAATAAATTTTTTAGTTGTCGATGTCAGTAGAGCAAGCAATTGTCTGTAAAATGATATATAATTTATGTGTGTGGTTTTTTCTAAAAAGGGAGGCAAACATCTTAAACCTTAGCGTAATATATATGATTATATCAACTTCCATATTATTTTATTGTGTAATTTCCTAACGGTAATCATTTGATTGACTATAATCAATACAATATTACCTGTATAATATATAATATTAATTGGAGTATTGGTATTTCATTCTTTATACTCTTGAAATGCCACTTATCCACGCCCAGAAATACATGCATAAAGACAATCAAAAAGTCGCGGTAATAATATGTTGCGAAGTTTGAGTAATTTTTTGTCAACCCGTTGACCTCGCCAGAGAAAGCGTATTTTTTCAGATTAATCTATTGTTCTAATCTCGCCCTCGCTTTGTAATTATCTTAAAAATAATATTAAAAAAAAAAAACACAATACACTCTTGATCAAAATGAACGCAGCAGCTGTTATATTTAAACTTTTAAAGGTTGAAATTAAAGACCGCGCATACTGGTCAAGCATAAACCCTCACGACCAGCACACCACGGATCAAAAAGCCTGGAGAAGTGCACATTAGTCCAGCCAGCGACGACTGTCATTTGGTCACGTGTAATTTTGTCTATAGCCGTGCTGGACCGATCTAGTGTCGTTTTCAATAATTAATTTGCATTGTGAAATTACTTGAAAAACTACAAAATTTCTACGGCACATTACGAAACCTGCACTAAAATTTGCTGTAGTGGTTGTACATTGCGCGGGTTTATGTTAGACAAGTGTGCGCAATCTCTTACTCGATAAAAATATTATTGTCATTTTTATGCCCATATTCACCGAACACTATTAAAGATAGATGTTACTAATCTTGGAACAAATTTATTCGTTGGATTAAAATTTACTTTCAATTTACCAAGCTAAATATTAGTTAGAAAACTGCACACTGCACTATACTCCTTGCTCTTTTTGTTGAATATTGTGATAAAAAAATCCGACCGTTGGCGTTAGTGTAAACGTCAAAAAAAAGTTTCACAAAATAATAATATTTTATCCTAACCCAATTGCACACAAAAATTCCACTAACTTTAATGTTTTACAACTATATGCACTACACAGAAGGTTAATAAACAACACATAAATAAATTCACAAGAGCAACTGTAGATATAATATTCCACGTTCATAGAATAGGTATTTTGATCTACGTGACGGCCATTATTATTTTGTCAGGCGAATAAATGTTTAAACCCTCGAAGTAAAACAGAATAGATTTATACTTGCAGTAAACATAATTATGTTTGAATTGAACTATCGCTATTTAATATTGTTTTATTTTATTGAATGCTATTGTATACTATATTGACGTATTACACCCTTTTTTTTGGAAATGCAAATAAATGAATATCTACCTATTCGGAGGAATAGCTACCCGCAGAACAAATCAACCGAATAAATTACTGCTTACGTTCGATGAATATCGGCATTAGAGCTGTTAACACTTCAAACAAAATTTTTTTTGGTTTCAATAAAATTAATTGTTACCATCATCGAAGTCATGTTTTTTAAGGACGTAGTCCTATGTTCAAGCTCGTTTTTTTTTTAATATCAAAATAATGTACGATGTTTTCAATTTTGTTACATGTTTTTACTGACATCGTAAACTACAAAAAAAAATTTCTTAATTTTACGCCATTTTATAATTGTTTTTTTAACCTAAAGTAGACAACTTTAAATGGAGGTAGGTGGGTTGCGCGGGTGATAACGTGACTTGGAGTCAACTGAATTTTAAAAATTAAATTGGTTATTGTTTCGTAGGCTTGTGACTCTATCCCGTACTAGAAATAAACATTTTTATTGATAAATAACAAAATGACAGGTTTTAGAAAAAAAACAACGAGAAAATCGTGATTTTTCGTTGAAAATCGGTTAAAAAAAATAGAAATAATTTTTATAATTAAGTAATTCTAGTACCTGACGGAGCTATTGTTGTGTAAAATACCCTGTACAAAACTGAAAGCAATCGGTTGTATACAATTGTTTCAATCACCCGCGCCGCTTAGAAAAACGTAGTCTTGAGAAAAACGCGTTTAAAGTTTTAATTTCAGATTTCTTACAAAAAAATAAAAATGAATATTTACACTAATCAGCTATGCCTGGTGTATAGTAAACCTTCCGTTTCTTCAAAGGCATCATTTTCTGCTAATTTGTTTGCTCTACTTTGCGAGAGTATAAGGGTAACGTGATAACAATTGAGAGGTAAGAGCAGGTAAGAGTCTTACCGTAAGACCGTTGCTGCTCTCGACTATATGCTATAGCTTTGTAAATATTTAATATTTCGGTCTAAAATTTTTACAGTATTTTCTCAATATATTATACTTACTAAAAATGTAAAAAAAATAAATTCGTTTTTTCAAAACCCGAACACCAGACTACGTCCTTAAATAATAAGATTAAGAAAACTGTTGGCAGTGTGCAAACTTTAATACCTGTATGCAAAAAAAAATATTGCAACACTTTTTTTAATTAACTTGTGTATTTCAAAAGTAGAAATAAAAACGCCTGTAAAAAATATTATTTCCACGAAACTCGAAAGCCATGTGTAAAGTCAGCCGCCAAGAAGCTGTAAAACAACCGATGTCTGCAAAGTATCTTAAAGTCGTTAGGAAAGTTTAATTGAGGAAACGATAAACTAGTCGAAGTCTGCCGTTTTTATAATCCGTTCAGGGCTAAAAACACCTCGATAGTTTGAAGAACTGGAAAATAAAATCCTAGAAAATATTTAAAATGAAATTATTATATCAAAAGACGTGATAAATATTTCCTCACAGCACGACATGAGAATTTAAATTACGTGAAGCTCAATTAACAACTGTATGTTCAAAAAAACTGAGAAATTTAGTTTGTTCAACAATTTTTTATATTTTTTTTTGTACCTACATAAATTTTTTATAAACGTGTGCTGTTTTTGCATTTTTTGCATGATTTTAAATCATTTATTTAGATCAAATATTATTTAAAAGTTTGGTATGTTCATAACCGCATATTATAAGATGGTAGCAACATCGTCAAATTGTACCAAAACCTTTATTTCAGTACAATTTGTTAGACAGCAATACATGTATAGGTATGCGTGAGTAACTAGTAGGCGATGTGCCGGATATCCGTATCCGTATCCGCGGACATCCGAGGGAGAAGAAAAATCCGTATCCGTATCCGTTAGTTTTTGGCGGATCTTTTACGAATCTTTTACCTTATTAATTTTCAATTCATAGATGAAATTTTATATATATAAATGATTAGGTAATAATGAAAACCTGTTAAATTCCACTCAGATTATTTTTTATTTTTTTAAATAGTATTTGGCACCTTTAAATTGCAAACATTTATCGTAGTGAGTACCATACTAATAGTACATAACTCAAAGGTACTAAATCAACTTTCTTTATAATGAGATATTGCACATTGATCTTTGGAAAGAGACAATCTGTTATGAGAGTTAACTCTTAAAGAGGTCAATAACTTTTTCCCATAATAGTCTCTTTCCAAATATCGATGTGCAATATTTACCGCCGCGTACTCTAAGAAAGTTAAGATCCGTATCCGTATCCGCGGATCTTGAGACCAAAAATTCGTATTCAGATCCGTATCCGCGGATATACATTTTTAACGATCCGGCACATCACTAGTAACTAGCATGGAAGATATCGTGACTGCATCAGAGTTGAACAGTATTTACACCTTTCAATTTCATTGGCTGGTTATCAAAAGTAAGCGGCAGTTATGCTAAAAATGTTTATAAACTCTGTACTCCAGGACTACGCTGTTGCCAAGTGTGAACACACATTTTATAAAACACTCTGTTTGATACTTTTTGGCAAAAAAAATATTTTTCTTATGATTTTCAGCGGTGACAACCATAGAGATATTAGACTAGAGTACGCAAGTGAACCGTGAAAATGTTTGCAATTCAGAGAGAGAATAGTTCTTTTATCTCTATGGTAACTAATGATACAAAACAATGCTGGTTTTCTGAGTTTTCTGCAGCGTTCTCTCTCTGAACTGAGGACACTTTCACTTATGGCAAGCATACGAACTAGCGTACTCTACTTACTTATATCTCTATGGTGACAACAGATAAAATTTTGACCAGAGCTTATTAGCCTAAAAATTACAAATCTTTCTCGGTGATATTTCTATGTGCTTTACTGGTATTAAACTCTGAATGCGCGATTTTTCCGCTCATGTTAATATTTTCATAATTATAAATTTTCTAAACCTTTTAGTAAATCGTTCTGAAACTCGGGGAACTTAGAGATATATTGACAAAATTTCATTTATTTTTCGATGATTTGAGATACATACATCCTTAGTCATAGGAAAAGAATAACACATGCTTCCAGTTTATTTTGAAAGTATTACCGTCTAAAGGCCGCTGCACACGAGGCTAAAAACGCTGCTAGATTCCTTGCTAGATTTTCCTACTAGTTTTCTAGCGCTGGTGCTCGCTTCACACGAGACTATTTTTCAAGCTTGTTTTGTGGATAGATCTGGTGCGCGCACAGTGACAGTTCGAATATAAACACAGAGCAAAACGTGTCTGTTGTCTGACTCTGAGCAGAATGAAGCCATGTTGGTTTTTTGGGCGTTTGTTCAAGTGCCCGCGTAACAAGATACTGCTTCCTGATTGGTTCTTGCTCATACCTTGCAGCAAATCTAGCAGGGAAAATAGCCCCTGTTCTAATTTTAAAACCTATCTTGTGAGCTAGCAGGCCAGCCCGCAGTGACGTCATTTCCAGCTTCGTACCCAGCCTACCGGCTAGCAGAACTTCTAGCAGCGTTTCTAGCCTCGTGTACAGCGGCCTTAAGATTGAAAAAGATTTTTCATTATTTCTTAGTATTTGCAGATTTTCGTGACATGAGTTTGATATGCACACACAACATTCAAATGCTCATAAGATAGAGCTATTCGGGTGAGTAAGGAGGCATATTGAACAGCTGGTAAACAGTCACCTTAATCCATGACCTAAAATCTACGCAAACCAAAGTTTATTATCAGTCCGACGTAAAAGATGCGGTATGACTTTTACGACGTCTATCAAATCACTTTGCTTATTTACGAACCATTAAAATGTTGAATTAACGGCTCTATTTGACGACATGCTTTAGTAAGAATCCATTGTAACAAGTCATCCTTTTTCTGACCGAAAAAGCGTATCTCAAAAAAATGTTGACTCTGACATATGGCCACCAATTGACATCTTGTGGTAAGGCACACCGAACAATATATCGTAGTGGTGAGAACACTAGACTCGCATGCAGGAGGTACCGAGTTCTATTTCCGGCGGGGGCAGATGTGGTTGGGAGTTTTCCTGCTGCCTCTCGCCGAGAAACGGTAATTCCCGTACCGGCCATCTTGTTGAGGTTTTCCATAGTTTCCCTCAATATATCCAGATAAATATCGAGATGGTTCCTTATTCAAAGTCATGGCCGTTTACCTGTCAAACTCCTATGTTTAAAATTTTCCTACCTTATCCTAATGTCCTAAAATTCCTTCATTCGGCCAGTGCTATTAATTAGTTGAAAATGTAGCAAATATCGGGAAGTGTGAAAGATGAAAAATAGTAATGGTGCGAATGGCGTCTGTTATGACATAAAGTCGAGACACGGACGTTAAATGCATTATTATTATTATTGTTGTGGTAATTATATAATTAATTATGTTGTGTCTCAAATTCTAGAAGTTACGTTGATAAACGCTCTAAAGAATACATTTATATTTTAATATGTAGGTAACTTCTCCTGTATAATTTCATTTGAGCATAAATTCTAACAATAACTATTTATTTTACTTCCAATTTTTAACTTTAATTTTAACAACAATAATTTTAGCACCAACAACTTTAAGAACAATTAGGTAACTTTAACAATAACAACTGTAACAACAATAATTTAAAAATTTTCTTATATATGAATCTTCTAGATTCTCTGAAGATAGCATAAAGATTGCCGAAACGTCAGACAATAAAATGTAATGAAAACCTTCAGTATTAGCTTTGTTTCATCGATCCTATGCCACCATTCTTCCTTTTTAATCTTCCAATAACTATCAATGGTACACGTACCATAGATTGAGGACTCCTGATATTTTATAGAACTCATTGAAAACTTGATTCACAATGTAGATATATTTTAAACAAGGTTTGCAGAATTGAATTCGCTACGGATAATTTTATCGAATTAAAATTTGTATATAAAATAACTTTCTTTTTAAATAAAAATCGAAATTTACGATAATATATGGATATTAGTAACGATGACCTATCACTTTTACAGCTAGCCTACGGTTTTAAACAAAGTATATTGTGTAATTGACTGCTACAATTACCTTTCGTTTCGATGACAATCAGCGTGACATATTCCTTTCTATTTATTCGAGTTAAAATCAATCGTCAGTGATAATCTGATTTCCGATAATGATAACCTTGTAATTATACCACTGTAACTAGCATTTTAATAATGAAAAAAAGCAATTACATATGTTGACCGCTTTTAAATGATTGTATCATAATAACTATTCTGTTTTTACAGAGCGGTTACTTCTCAAAATGCTACAAAGGTAAAATAACAAATGTCAATGAACATTTTTTTTATAATACAGTACAACCTTGATAACGTAAAAGTAGGGTTGCCATCCGTTCGGATTTCTGCGAATTTGACCTTTTTTTAAAGGCGTCCGGGGAGCGTCCGGGTTGGAGTTTTGTTTTCAGTCTGGATTTTAAATCACTATAGATAAATAATTTTTTATCAATAGTTGATAGTAGAATTTAGTTTCTTCAGTTTGAAAAGATTTATTTTTGATTATTATTGGAAAAAAGAAAGTAGTTTTTATATTTTTATTACCAAAGAGAATATAGATATAATTAAAAGGATGTTTGTAATATTTCATAATTATTATATTAGTTTAATTTTGTACGTTCAAAGATTGTCAAAAATCCATCAATACTAATTCTGTAATACAATTGGTGACGTAGTTAATTATAATATTTAGCAATTATGAGCTCAAAAATCCGAATTTTTGATCTTTTTGTACTAGTTTATTGACTTTACAGATGGCAACCCAGCCTCGGTCTAAAACCTCCTTTACTTAAAATACAAACCCTCTTACACAAATAATTTGAGCAAACAAACATTAACATTTTTCTTTTAAATACTATATATATCAGTATTGATTTCGCTCAAAATTTCAAAAAAAATTACTTAAAATGCTTGTTGATTGTAATACTTACATCTATCACTTACTTTAAAACTGCAGTAAAAGTAATCAATACGAAATTTAAAACCGTCATAAAAAACCTACTGGTTTTCGCATAATTTATACAATTTCTCGAAGAAGAAAGTAAAAGTTAAAAAAATATGATGACAATATACATAATTCTTAGTTTTATAGCAAATTATTTAACATAGACTTAATCAACAAATCATTTGATGTTTTCTCTCGACTTCGACTGCAAAATTTGCGAAGAAAGAAACGTCTATCAATTTAGCAAACGAACGCACAAGATAATTATGTAAAAAATTGTTTGTAACAAAAAGCTGTCAATTTATCAAAACGGTGTTGTTTTTAGCAATAAGAAAAAGTAAAAACACGCTAAAACCGATCTCTAAATAGTTGGATTGCAACTGATGGTCATTGTTGTAAAAACAACGTCATTTAATTTTAATCTCTAAAGTTTATTAATGGATAACACTAATCTGTGAAACGTCATATTGATATAAATATTTAATGGGTGAACTTTTTGGCGGGCTATTTGATTTATGATTCAAAAACTATCACACTTGTAAAACGTAAAATTGCCACTTAGTAAATTTTTTATCGAATTTCGACTTAAAAGTAGGTAAACTTTAAATTTTTTAATATCTAAATGGAATTATCTATTTTTATGTCTGTCTGTTTGTCGATTTATTTGTTATTCAAAAATTTCTAAACCGATTTAGATCGCATTTTACTGTAATTTTTATTACGCATGCGTTAAATGTATTAATAATTCAAATTATTCATTAAATTCCGTTGTTTATGTGGCGTTTTTATGGCTCCTCTATTACAAGCCCCCAGTTTCCAAGTTCTAATTCGAGAGCTGAAAAAATGACAAACGGATTTTTAGTTTGTTGTCTAGTACCAAATATTTTTTCCAATAATAAATTGAAAATCAATTTGATACTGATATCAATCTATACTTATATATAAAGCTGAAGAGTTTGTTTGTTTGTTTGTTTGAACGCGCGAATCTCAGGAACTACTGGTTCAAATAGAAAAAAATTTTTTTGTTGGGTAGCCCATTTATCGAGGAAGGCTATAGGCTATATTATAATATCACGCTACGACCTTTAGGAGCGGAGCATTAATGAAAAATGTTGCAAAATGTATCTCAAAAATAAGCTTCTATTCAGGTGAAATGTACTAACTAAATATAGGTACTCATATTAGCGTTGTGAGTAAAAAACCCCGGCTAGCTCAATCGGTAAAGGATGCGCGTTGGGCGAATATATTTTTATTATTTTTTTTTATTTTCTACATTGCTTTCTTCTAAGGTTTACATTTAAATTTATTTTAATTTTATTCAATTAATTAAAAAAAAATTATTAGTTAAAAAAAGTATAAATAGGTAGGTACTGCTTTTTATCGACAAAAACTTTTGAACGGTAACTCCGATCATCATGTAATTTGGACACAACATTCATCTCGGTAAACTAAGATGAATGTGTGTACTCATGTTCCTCCCTTCCCTATTCGTTCTTTTACTCCCGGGTGAAACCGGACGGGACCGCTATAGTTTGAAATAAAATGTAATGGATTCTAGGCGTTTTGTAGAGATTATAGCCGTCAATTCGCAATCCAATTATTTGAGATCGGTGTATGGTAACGGTGTAACAATATGCAAATTTCACTCTTTAAGAAAGTGTTGCAATTGATGTTCATTACCAACATTGACATTAAAATATTATTGTACAATACTGTTGACTGTATTATAACAAAAACGAATCGAAAACAATTGAGACTTAATAAAACAATTGCATGTAACATTGCGTCTTTTGAATCAAACTTCAATAAGTTATCAGAAATATTGTGACCAGTGAAAGTTCTTCTTCAATGACATTTGAATATAATGTTATGGTTTATAACGTGATAAAAAAAATCACCTCAAAACATACGTGGTGTAAAAATTTTGGCCTTACATTCATGTTCCATCAAAGAGGATCTTATGGTTGTCTAGAGTCAACGTATAGCTGAGCACACGTTGACTCTAGACAACCATAAGATCCTTTTTGAAGAAACAAAAGTTATAGACAGAACATCGAGTTAGTACCCGCGCATATACAGAGAGGCCATAGAAATACACAAACACACAAATAATTTCAACTGGAAAGATGACGGTTTGAATCTAAGTAAAACTTGGACACAAGCACTGTGCAATACCAACCCACTGAATATGGAGCGACCAGAACAGCATACTACGACCGAGTAGAGAACACGAGCACGCTGACCATAAAATACGGAAGTACCACACTTGTCGACACACTTACCTGTGAGCAGCCTAGAAGGACACTTCGCGCGCTACCACATCGCGTTTGATAATGTCTACCGCAGTTGTAGACGAAACGTCAGGTAGAAATATCAATGAACCACGGCATACAAGCCCAGAAACCAAGAAGATTTGAATGTGTATATTATCTAACAGATAATCTTTGTCATCATCAAATAACAGATTAGGGTATATATTTCTAATACCGGATCTTAGACTATAAGTACACGCACCCGTTTTTGTATATGTTACGCTCAAAGATCGAAAACGCTCAGTGAGCGGAAAAATAGCTCACAACGCGTTGTGGTCACAGTAAAACATCCACATGGCGAAATTCGTGTTATGGCTCTAATGAAAACGCGCACGACGCGTTGTGGCAATCACAGAAAGACCAAATAGCGAAATTCGTGTCGTGGCTGACATGCTATTCGATCTCAACGCGTTGTGGCAATGAAGAAAAGCCATGACGCGTATGGAATATTATTTGTTTACGACGCACACTACTTTCCGATATGGATCCTACTAGGCCTAGGCTGGAAACGTTTTGGTAGATGTCCTTAGGAAATATTTTTTATTTTATAAAATCACTGCATAATGTGTTTGTCATTATTAAATATGTTATATAATTATATAAATTAAAATAAAACGATATTTGTAATTTATTGAGATTATATTTTAAAAAAATCAACGTATTAAGTAATAAATTACTGAACACAAAATATTAATCATTTGTAAATTACTTATAATTCACTTAAAATAATTAGGGATTTTAATTTTTTTATGACAATTTAAAATTCTTTCAAGTAAAAAAAAATATTTAACACAAACGTAAATGTTTATTGATCACCAATAAACAACAACAATGCACATAAATTAATTACTTATATTAGATATTACTATAATAATTGTAAAAATAAGTATTTGATTGCTATTTATTAAAACAATGAATGCTCAGAACGCGTCATGGCTTTTCTTCATTGCCACAACGCATTGAGATCGAATAGCATGTCAGCCACGACACGAATTTCGCTATTTGGTCTTTCTGTGATTGCCACAACGCGTCGTGCGCGTTTTCATTAGAGCCATAGCACGAATTTCGCCATGTGGATGTTTTACTGTGACCACAACGCGTTGTGTGCTATTTTTCCGCTCACTGAGCGTTTTCGATCTTTGAGCGTAACATATACACCATGTAATTACAAAATACCAAAACGGAAAAGTTTTCCTTATTCCAGCAGATTATTTCGGCAATGTACCGTGTACACGGATATTTTTATTATTTATGACGGGTATTAATTTATGTCTCGACAAGTTTAAAGATTCTCAGAAGTTAATTTATGACCTTTCACCGCGGACTCGCGGAGCATCAGTGATGTCAAGGTAAAAAATATTGGCGAACGTCACTAATATTATCTAGTAAGTTGGTTCGTTTAGCATTGTACATATTATGCAAATTGAGTAGGCAAACTTTTGGCGACAAACCATTATGTAAACAACATTGTCTCGTACACCTATCTGGGAAGTCGGAAGTTAGTTAAATCATAGAAAAATGAACAGAGTCTTACTACAGAAGGGTAGCGTATCTAAACAAAATAGAAAAAAAAATAAGAACCGTCGTGGGAGGCTTGGCAGATTTGAAACATACATTTAAGCGAAATTCTAGTAACTAAATTTCGTCCTGTACTTAAATTTCACTCTGTAACTAAATTTTATCCTATAACTAAATTTTTCCCTGTCAACTACCGAAATTCTAGTGACTAAATATAGCCATGTAGCTAGTACAAAGTGTGAATACAAGCGGTGAACGTGTCAAACATACTATAGTCTCTGTGTGAGTTGTGACAGCCTAGAAGGAAACTTCGCCCGCTACCACATCGCCTTTGATAATGTCCACCGGAGTTGTAGACGCAACGTCAGGTAGTAATACCAATGGACCACGGTATACAAGCCCGGAAACCAAGGAGATTTATTATAATTATTTTCTAGCTTTTATCGTTTGTACAAAAAAACCTTATTTTTTATTACCTATTTTATATTTAATACTAGTGTGCTTTATTCAAAAATTCGATTTGAAATCGGTCAACTACAACACAATATTGTAGATATTGTCATCGGAATTATACATTTGTGCAAAATTTCAAGTAAATCGGTGGACGGGGAAGTAACTGTATAATCGCTTCAGGATTAAGAATAACAAACAAATATGCGGAACGTGCAACGTGCAGTTAAAAAAATCCGTTTTAAATAACTTTTTAGACTTTTTATCTGTCTATATGCCACTACCTAGAGTCACAATGTGCATCTTGTTTCATTTCGATACCTCAAAAGGTACCGAAAGACTATCGAAACGTTTCGAAATGTCTGTGATTGTAGTAAACCAAGTTTTAATTTTTTTCATTCAATTGTTTATGTAAATTAGTATATGAAGGTTAAATTTTATCATTCACTAGCCGTTACTCGCGGCTTCGCACGCGATTGAGACGAAACACGGATGTATTCCCATTATTTGACATAGTTACTCTTTTCTCGACGTAGATTCCCTAATAAATTTAAAATTGATGACATTCACGTGATCAACGTCCTGACAAACCTTGAAAATGACATCCATGTTGATTTTTGAACTATTTACCTCTTTTCACCCTCTGAAGAGGTTGTTTTTGAAAAAGCATGAAACACGTGTTTACTTATTCATTGACAGAAGTAATCCTACACGTTTTCGAATTGATACATCTTTCTTATATATGATTTCTCCATGCAAATTTTGGAGCCCCGTTACACCCTTTTAGGGGTCGAATTTTCAAAAATCTGTTCTTAGCGGATGCCTACGTCATCATAACTATTTGTGTGCCAAATTTCAGTACAATCCGTCCAGTGGTTTCAGCTATGCGTTGATAGAACAGTCAGTCACGGTTTCCTTTTATACATTTAGATAAAGGTTGTTGATTTTTTCAGTTTTATAATACTTTATATTTAGTGTGAAATCGCAAATAGTAATTTTTTTGAAATAATTCGCATATTTAAATAAGCCTGTTTTATCAAATTTCAAATAAATTTCGCTCGTCATGTCAATAGTGAGGCTCGTGTGAAATGAAGGTACCTAAATATAAGTGACAAGCAGCGTTTCTGTTATAGTATGTGCATTCAGTGGAGGGTTAAACAAACTACTTAGTCGTCACCTTGTAAGTAAATCTTTCAAAAATATTTATGATTGTAATAAAGCTTTATGAAAATGTACAAAGTTTTTCTATCAAATAGTTTAAAACGGAGTTTGTGATAAAAAGTTTGTTATACTGTTTATAAAAATGGTTATAAGAATTTATGTCCTGGTGTAATGTTATTTTGCAAAGTAGTAAAGTTATACGATACAGCGAAACTATCAACTTAATGAAACAAAAAAGTACCTACCAACAAGTTTCAATCACTGTATAAAATAGTAGATTGTATATCTAGAGCGTAATGAAGTGTATTATTGACGAGGTCAGTCAGATTAACGAATCAAAATGGCACCAACCGATTCTTATGGGCCTAGCTATCGACAATTTTTTTTTTTTTGCCGCGAAACAGATTAATTTTTGTGATCGCAGTCGGGTTTGAACGGCTATTTCGTGCGGGTTATTTTCAGAGTTAACCAGGGGTAGCAGTACCGGTTTGGCCTCAGGGAATACCGTAATTTTTCCCGGTGCAGTGGGCCGATACAATCCGGTCTGGATTTTTTTTCTTCTTAGTTAGGTATATGGTTTCGTAGAGGCGTTTGACAATTTCCCCGGTAGTTTTTTAGGTCCCTGAGGGGTACACAATTCTTTTCTTAATTTTTCTAGGATCTTTGCTCCCTAAACAATCATAGTAATATACAACAAAAAACAAATAAAGTTTTGCCGGTGGTAAAGGCCGGTATAACTATGTATTTTTTGTCCTGCACCTTGTCTTCAATTCCAGTATTTTCATGTTTTAGCATTTCACTTGTGCAACAAACTTAACACATCCGAGTAAGTACCTGTAATGGACCATTTTACGACCGGTATACTTGAACTATTTTATAGGAAGTAAGATAAAAAAACGATTAATTAACTTTGTGGGATAAAATTAATGAAAATATAGTTAAGCCTATAATAGAAGTGAGTTAATTGAAAATTTCACACTAAATGTTTAAAGTTTATAGAAACTAATTAAAACTAAAATGTAATTAATCGGTGGAACATAAACGCTGGGAAATACAAAAGTCTATTTAAGTTTTAACTAAGTGAATATTAAATAGTCCCAACCTAATGATTGAAAAGTATTTAATTTTCTATTACATTAAGTAATTATTTTCTGCAAAGACAGAAACTTGTTTCAATAATTATATGATTAAACGAACTTATCTAGTGAAGTTCAATCATAATTGTATGTAGCGCCTCTTCCTCAGATCACTAGTAGTACCCTTTACTTACTACAGATGAATGCACAGGTTTAAATCCAACAAACATTTTTTGACCTTCATGTAATCCGCTGTATCCAGGTAACGCTTGTATCAACTTCATTTCTTTAAAGCTGCAGTGCCGTAATATTGGGTCTATGGGATTTGGGTGGGACTGATCTTTCGGAAGAGGCGCTACATACAATTATGATTGAACTTCACTAGGTAAGTTCGTTTAATCATATAATTGTATTTCGCGCCTCTTCCTCAGATCACTAGTAGATGTTGAAAGTACATATTACGGCATAAAAATAGGTGTCCGTGTTTTAAACGTATTTATTATTGTGATGCAGAACATTTGATAACAGCTGTAAGCTGTTTACATAAATCACAATATGCTTACTTATCAATATTTTTAATTTCTTATAATTTTATTCAAAAAGAAAAGAACAAACTATGTTTGTATTTTTTTTTTTTTTTTTTTTTTTATATTTGGCTCAAAAAAGAGTGGCTTCGATTCCAACATGTTCACGAATAAAGGATACCAAGCTTGAGTTGTCCAATTTGGAACAACCATGATACCCCGAGCTCTTTCTGATTTTATTTTCTTTAAGGCTCTTAAAATAATTGAAAAAGGCGGAAAAGCATAAAATAATTCTGAAGACCAGTTTGTAGTAAATGCATCTATTGCTTCAGCTTCTGGATCATTTTTCCACGAAAAATATCTGCGACATTTTGTGTTTGATCTACTAGCAAAAATATCTATACTAGGTGTGCCAAAGGTAAGACAAATTTGTTTAAAAACTATATCTGAAAGACCAAACTCTGTTTCTGGTTCCAACCGCCTCGATTCTTGATCTGCTGTACTATTGTCTACTGAGCGAATATATGATGCAAAGATCCAAATGTTTTTCTCTTCACACCACTGCCAAATATCTTTGGCAAGATCACTTAAGTGCTCAAATTGAATGCCTCCCATTCGATTAATGTAAGAGATTGCGGTAGTGTTATCGATTCTTAACGAAATGTTACAATCTCTTTGATTTTTAATAAAACATTTTAGTGCTAAAAAAGATGATAATAATTCTAGGTAATTAATGTGATTTTGTTGTTCAGCACCATTCCAAAAACCATGAACCGATTCTCTTCCACAGTGAGCTCCCCATCCGGACAAGGAAGCATCTGAATAAATTTCTAAATCAAACTGAAAATTATTTATTGGATTACTAGCCTTTTTAAAGTGAAGTTTCCACCAATTCAAGTCTTTTCTTATTTTTTTTTTTTTTTTTTTTTGGCAATTTCATAGTTGTCTCGAAATTATCATTTGCTTTTTCTATCGACGATTCGAGTATCTCGGGTTGAAGTGTCTCGAACTCTTGTTCCGGTTGACCTCCTGGTTAAAACTCGCTTTTTGATTCCACTGTTTTTTCTTCTGTCCGCCGGCCGCTCTGAAATGTGGTTTCATTGTGTTCGAACGAGGCGGGCGTTTCAAGTTTTTTGATACCCTTGGTGGTCTTGCTACAGCTCTCAATTCTCTACTAGTTCGTTCTATAGCTTTAGTTATTTTTATTTGGTCGTCAAGCTCCTTACCAAAGAGATGTTCTCCAATTGATGTTGCCTTAAGAGTATCTGTCATGTTAACATTTAAGTTTTTCACAACTAATGATTTTCTTGTGGCTGATTCTTCTCGTTGTACATCTAATAATAATCTGGAAGCATCGCTTACCAGTCCCAGGATTAGATCATCTTTATCGAGTCCGGGATTATTCCATAATTCTGTCAGTGATTGGCCTAAGGCAGATAAACACGCAGAAATCTTATTCTGCTTAGCAACCATGCGAACATCTCTATCGATAGCTCCCACAGGAATTGACACTTTAACTTCCGGATTCAGAATCGGAGCATGTATCTCTTTACAGTTTTCTGGTATAATGTATTTAGCGAGCAAGGTAATTTGTTCTTCTTTGGGAAGACCTTTCGTTATAACCTCTCGCCAACGCAGTGCAACGTCTTCTTGAATCGGAGGTCCGAAAGGATTATCCGGACCCAACCGTTTACCGATGACATTTAATCGGTTATTATCTACTTGAGTCGAAGATGTTTCTGCGTTAACAGCAGTTGGTTGACTCTCAGAAGAATTGATTGTATTCTGAGTAATTGGCTGACCTTCAGATAAATTATTCGTTGGTTGAGTAATATAACCCACTGAAGATGGGTTTTCCGGATTCTCTATGGTAATTTCCCTTGACTGTTCTCTTGAATGACTATGAGAAAGACTTGGCGAGTCTTCACGTCTAGTTCTAATTTGTGAAAAACGATCTCCTGATCGATCACGAGAATATTCAGATGACGCACGTCTGGTTTTTCTTCGTGACGAACGTTCTCTTGAACGACTTCGCGAATAATTGGCTGAAACTTCACCTCTAGTCATATTTGGTGAATCACGATCTCTTGTTCGACTAAAAACTCTAGATTTCTCATCCGAGCTTGATGAGCTACCTATTAACACAACCAATAATGGCATGATGTTAATATTTCATTAAAATTAATGCTGGACGCATGTCCGAATAAAGTCAATTACTTTTGCCTAACAGCATGGTAGGACTCATGTCAAGCTGTCAATTTTTTTTTTTTTTAATTTAACATCAATAATTGTGGATTGTTATCTAAAGTGCAAGATCTATTGCCATAACACATATATTAGCCTCTTGTCTAACCTGCAATATTTTTATCGTGTGCTCAAGGACTCTTGTCCGAGCTGCTCAAGGACTCTTGTCCGAGCTAACCCTGTGAATTGTAGGGTTAATATTCTACCTATTAACATAACCAATAATGGCATGATGTTAATATTTCATTAAAATTAATGCTGGACTCATGTCCGAATAAAGTCAATTACTTTTGCCAACAGCATGGTAGAACTCATGTCAAGCTGTATCAATAATTGTGGATTGTTATCCAAAGTGCAAGATCTATTGCCATAACACATATATTATCCTCTTGTCTAACCTGCAATATTTTTATCGTGTGCTCAAGGACTCTTGTCCGAGCTGCTCAAGGACTCTTGTCCGAGCTTACCCTGTGAATAGTAGGGTTAATATTGCATATTGTTTAATATTAAGACTCATGTCTCTATGTAAGCATCTCAAGATGGCCGCCTAAAATGACGTCTGAAATCTGTGAAGCACAAAAAATACTTACGTCGTCGGTGGCGATGTTCTCGCTTTTTATATTTTTTCAAAGACTTTTCCAGTCGCTCCATTCGCTCATAAATATCTTCCTGTTCCCGTCTATTTTCTTTCATTATTGGAAAATTTTTTCTGCACGGACAAAATAAACCTGTTTTCACTATCTGCACAAACAAAGGAATGAAGTTGATACAAGCGTTACCTGGATACAGCGGATTACATGAAGGTCAAAAAATGTTTGTTGGATTTAAACCTGTGCATTCATCTGTAGTAAGTAAAGGGTACTACTAGTGATCTGAGGAAGAGGCGCGAAATACAATTTAATATGTATTCAATAACGCAGCTTTTTTTCTTTTATTTTCCGAAAAATGAAGAATTTCTTCAAAATTTTATATAATAATATGTAACTGCAACTTCAAATTATGGTGGCGATTTTTTGAAAGTGAAAACTTTCTGACACGTTAAGCGATTTTTTAATGGGTAAAATCTTATGCGTTCGCGTCACTGACATGCTAATGTTAACAGTATATCTGTAGCTATAAGTATGGTGTGTTAAAAAATATATTTACCTACTGGCGCGCGAGCAGCCAGTACACATTTATACATTGTATAATGTATCTACGTAAAGTTTTTGCCTATCTTGACTCTAATTTTCATTATTGTAAGATTGTAACATTAGTGCAGTGTATATGTATATATGTATATAAATATAAATTTACTACGTTAACCGCTGTTATTTCATAGTTTTAAATTTTCACTTGCGTCGACAGTCCTCAAAAATTGCCTATTTTTTTTCATTTTAAAAAGTTGTGAGAGAAAATGTAATGAAAGTCAGAAACCCCGCACGTAATACGTTGAGCTAAATAACATTTGATACAGGTGCAATTACAATTTGTAACTTCAGGCCAACGTAATAAGTAGGTATGTAGACAATCAAAGAACATGCCCATTTTATTACGAAATTTGGTCCAAATTCTATTGCAATATGTTTCCAGTGTCTTAGTTTAAATATCTGCCCCGGGTTTTGATTGCCGTATTTTAACAGTAGTATAATAAAGTCAAAATGTTAATTGTAAAATGTATAAGGTTAAATAACAGAATTATTAATCTATAGCACACTGCACAGTGTTCGCTATTGTTGTTGTAACGGTTGCAAATCTGTTTTATTATGATAATAATTATTTGTTCTGATGTGTAATTGTAGACTGATTAAGTCATCCGCCGCGATAGTGGAAGTTTCGACCTTAAGTCCTGACTGTGACACTGTTGGAAAATAAATTTTTCTTATATAGCATTGTAACTGTAACAATGACTGTGTGTTTTATACAACAATAGCAAAAACTGTGCTATAAATTAATACTAATAGATAATAAGCTATATACCTACCTCATTAATTTATTGTTTTACTCTTGAAAACATTTGGCTCAAAATAATTGTTTTTTTTTCGCTTCCAAACCAAAATTTACCCAAGTAAAACAAAGCACTTGATCATTTAAAATAAATTAATATTCATAGCGTAAATATATTTTGCACGTTATAATAAATGAATGTGGGAAAAAAAATAAAAAAGTCAATTTGCGCAACATGGCGGTGACCTGTCAGTTTTGGTACGCCTGACAAAAGGTTTAACTCGTTATAAAACAGTATTACCAACCATAGTACATACATGTTTTACATGAAGACTTTGAATATGAAGTTAGTTAACTTACCATGGAAGTTTTCTGTTGTCTGCAATTTACAAAATATGTAGTGTGTTCATTGAGTTGTATACACTTTTTTTAAGAATTAATTTAGAAACAATGGTTTAAACCGTAGCTGGAACAGTGATGGCGTTACAGGAGTGAAGTGGTTTTTTTTGGAATATTATCATTTTTTGAAGGAGGTTTATTTGGTTGAGGAACAATTGAAAATAAGCTTTACCAGTGTATCGCTTGTGGCCAACGTTTCGAAAAATATATTTTCATCATCAGGACCTATGAACATGTATAATATTCGTTACATAAAGCTTATTTTCAATTGTTCCTCAACCAAATAAACCTCCTTCAATACATATTTTGGAACAAAACTTCTACCAATTATCATTTTTCTTATCAGCTGGTCATTTAGTATAAACAATTTTAATTCATTCATGATATAGTTTCGATTTTAATTATGCATAAAATACATGACCGTATTTCATGCGCCGAAGGCTCCATGCATCATTCTTTATATTTTTTTGCAGGTCATCTTTTAGTCCGAGAGGTGGTGTCAAAATTTATCAGTGATTTATCTCCGACTCAAATGTAATTGATTGAAGAGTTTAACCATTACTCTGTTCGAAATCGAAAGTCAGTCAGCCCTCCCGCGGTGGGTGTGGGCGTGGGAGGCTGTGAAACTTGTCGGAAAAACTATGAAAAAAAGTGATAAATCTGCTGATGAAAATTTGTTAGATTGTAAAAAATTGATGATTAAACGTGAAAATACTCGTCAGTCACTTTCCCGACGGGAGAAACATCGTCAGTCATGAATGATTTCCTTTAAAAGAATATCAATTGCTCAGTGTTTGAATTTAAAATCGATATTTTCAGAACGAATAGTAGGAACTGAAACATTCTATTCCTACTATTCGCTCTGAAAATATCGATTTTAAATTCAAACACTGAGCAATTGATATTCTTTTAAAGGAAATCATTCATGATTGACGATGTTTCCCCCGTCGGTAAAGTGGCTGACGAGTATTTTCACGTTTAATCATCAATTTTTTACAATCTAACAAATTTTCATCAGCAGATTTATCACTTTTTTTCATAGTTTTTCCGACGAGTTTCACAGCCTCTCACGCCCACACCCACCGCGGGAGCGCTGACTGACTTTCGATTTCGAACAGAGTAATGGTTCAACTCTTCAATCAATTACATTTGAGTCGGAGATAAATCACTGAAAAATTTTGACACCAACTCCCGGACTATTACCAGCCTCTTTATATACTTCATTTTTTTTATAATATTATGTCTAATTAGATTAGATTAGATTTATTTGGGGTGATAAGACACTTGATATCTGACAAACACTGCGACCTAAAAGATCTTTTGTGCATTCCCTAATAGTGTTATTCCCATTCTGGTATTTTATGAACTTTATTACCTTACTGGGGGCTGCTCTCCATATATCCTCAGGCTTTGGAAAAGGCCTGTTAAAATATTGGAATTTTGTATCTAATACTTTTGGTGATATAGATCAGAGGAGGCGAATCTATGGCACGCGACAGATTAATTGCTATGGGCACGGCATTGATTGAGATGGAAAATCGAAATAATAATAAGTATGCTTGCTGTCGAAATAAATTGACTATCACCAAATAACAACTCCGAAAAAGTTTCATGACGCTCAGTGTATTATCGAAATTATTCTTTTTATCTGTTTACAATACAATAATTTATGAGAACTCTCGCATACATCACGTTCCAACCGCTAGGCTATCAGATATAGCCACGGTATGCAATACAGTTCGGGTAGGTCCATGTGACATTGCAATTATACACTACCGTCACATTGCGATTATATATAATACCTACTGTCCTACCTAAATTTCGGTTTCAGTTACGGTTTCGGCTGCTGTGGCCATTATCACTACAAAATGATTACAATACTGCAAAAATTACAAATTTATTAATAATAATGGAATTTTACTTATTAGATGGTAAGTAACCTAACATTTTACTAATCAACCAGTTAATGTCTGCATTTTTATTTCATTTCTTTGATCAAGCATCGATAAAACCCATTTTTAATTATAGTGATTCACTGTAAACCTACACGAGACACTGTGTACTCAAGGCTGAACCACTGTACCCATCTAGCAGTACACAGTGAATCATTTTCTACTTAAAAAAAAAACTTTTATAAAACATTTTCCTTTGTAGATAATGAAAACTTAAATTAAAATAACCACACTATACAGATGTCATATTTTAGTTTTCTTGGTACCTTAAAATTTTATGATATAGCCAATAGAAAAAAAAGTGATCCACTGTTGACAACTTGACCCTACTTATTAATTTTAATTTTATTGTAGTTCGTTAACAAGTTACAAGAGTATCATACAACATGACCAAAGTTTAGAAGAAATAATTTTGTTCTTAAGATGAGTGAGTGTTTTCATAAACATATTTATTAGGTAAATACTGTTTACTAAAAAGTAGTTTGGTTTTGTAGCTTTTATTTTATTTCATAATATTAAAAAAAAGTATATTTATTTGTGTTTTTGAAATAAGGGGGATAATAATATGATATGATACGTTAATGATTAGTTAAATTATCAGAGGCTGAATGATTAATATGTGATTAATTTAAAAATGAAAAAAAAATAATGAAGCCTGATTATGATAATGTTTACTTTATTTTTCTCACGAAAACATGAAGTTTCGGTTTCGGCCGAAACTGAGACTGAGGCCGAAATTCGGTTTCGGTTTCGGCCGTAAAACTAGTTTCGGTCGGACACTAGTGGTATTATTCCTACACTAAGCGGGAAAAATCTTCGAGACTCAATTTCCGTGATATGGGCGACCTATTTACATACCTACAAGTTTGTACGGAACCCTCGGTGCGCGAGTCCAGCTCGCAGTTAGCCGTCGTATTTTTGTGTATACGTAAATTTATAACATTAATAGATATGCGTAAAGAGCTTAACTTCCGTCGTGCGCCCACGAAACGCTCTTTCTCGTTGGTTTTAACGATTTCAGACAAGTCACTGAACTTCAGTTGATTAACGTTTGAATACCAATACATGTAGGCGGTATAGGTTTTCAATTTTCATTTCGATATAATATATTTATAAGCTGTAAAATAAAGCATCAATCACGTTTTATATTTGCCGAATATAAATTATGCATGCTGTGTGTCTATCAAAGTCTTATTTGTACAGTTGATCGATCGCAGATATTATTATAGCCTTTGCGTTTATTTAGAACGTGGCGTTATTTAAAATGTTAGTTTAAATTATTTATAGGTACCCTACCTAATCTCATAGCTCATTTGGATTATACCTTGTCGAGCGTCTATAATCTATACAGCCTCTCTCCCTGGATTATATACCTTTCGTATAAATACAGTATAATAACTATCCAACGAAAATTGTATTGCGAAACGGTATTCGTTTAACCAGGGATGCAGGCAGGATGGGTGGACGATGCGGGTCACAAGTCGGGACGCTGCAAGAGATGCCCGAATAATGTTGTACTGACCATTCGCATTAAAAAAATGTAGAGATATAAAAACTGACATTACATTCATTATCTCAATTTTATAAGATGTGTCACTTTAACAAATATTCGATTTATTGGCGAAATAGTAAAATATATTTTTTCTATTCATGTTTTTAGTTCAAATTATTCAACTAATTACTGATGATGGATGGAAAATCCGAAACAGTCGTCTGATTTTATATTTTATATTACTTTGGATATGGTACAATTTTCTTCACATATATACGACGCATCCAAACTACTCCTGGAAAAATTCAAATGAAATTACATTATACTTTTCACATCTATTAAAATTGACAATTGACACTTGTACCGCGTGACGTCACCCGTAGTGAGATCACAAATACTGAAGTAGCATAACTGTTATTTATAATCAAACTTATCTCGCCATTAATTTTGCAATTTTTAGGACTATGTTTAAAGTAAAAAAAATATGGAAACTTTCTCAAGTCCTATTGAGGTTCGTTAAACACATAATAGTGTTGCGTGCTCCCTGTTGAGACGACTATGGATTCTATAGAATCTTCTAGCAACAACAGCAATGAAGAACAGGTAGCCAAGAAAACCCGACCTTCTTAGAATTGCCTGGAGAAACCATTACATGTAAAGGAAGGATCTCGATGCTTTTAGAACATCTCCGGGCGGGGAACGAAGCTGTAAAATACGAGCGGAGTGGTTGGCAAGTCAGTCAGTCAGTTGATTAGTTGTTCGTGAGTTGTTCATGTGCTCTAGCGTTGCGAGATATATCATTCAGTTATACTGTGAATATAAATAAACTTTTGTGTGTGTAAACCATTGAGTGCAATTATATAATCTGGTTTTACATAAATAACTTTTTGCAAATAGTCGTGTGAATATAGTTAGTATACAAGTGTGAATAAGTGTACTAGATAAATTTTGTTGTGTTTGTGTATTGTAAATATTTTGTGTACATAATTTAGTGACTCTACATTCTCTGTTACTTAGTTTTCTATTTTATTATTTAGAACTATTATTTTATTTCTGTTAACGTTATTATTTCTGTTAAGTAAAAGAAGTACGCTTTCGTTTGTGTGTTTAATTGTTTTGTTAAACGTTTATTATTGTAAATAAATAGTATCCACCACGAACTAGAACAGTTTTGTTACAATAGGTATATAGCTTCTAAAAGAAATACAGTAAACCCTCGGTAACACGAACACGGTTAACACGAATTTCGGTTTAACGCGAACACAAATTTGCTCTCGACAATGGTCACATAAGCTTTAATGTAATTATGTTCGGTTAACACGAACCCTCGTTAATACGAACTTCGAACAACTTTTTCGTCCCTTCACGGTTAATTATCGGATAATACGAACTACAAAAATTCTCAAATCATATATTTTGATCATTTTGGTCAATGAATATACAATACAACTAAAAGAAAAGTTTCGCTTAAGGGATTACAAAAGTAATTAACTCACATTCTAAAAATAGACAAAGGACTGAGAGATTAAAAATTCACTCGAAATCCTATAAATAGAAACATACCTCAAAATTTTGATTTAATTATTGTTATTAGATAATTTATAATAAATAATTATTCAATTTATGCCATAATGCCATACTCGGTTTACACGAACTCCCACATAACACGAACTTTTTGCCTGATTTTTACGAGTTCGTGTTAACGAGGTTTTACTGTATCTTAAAAATCAAGTTTTGTTTTCTTAAATACTCTCAAAATATTTGTTCTTGTTCACAAAAAATATTTCGGGTAATTATTCTATGAATATTTTATATAATAGATAAAATATTTGTGAGAATGACGTCCGTTCATAAGGTCTAGAATCAAATGTGAATTATTAAATTTAACAACCTTATTTTTTCACACGTTCATTTTCAACTCGTGATTTTTATTTTCCGTTCGGATAATTTCTTTGCAAAGATTTGTTTTCACAACTTTTAATGATAAACAGTATTTTAATTGGCGGGTTAAAATTAGAAATGTTCCAACGCACGTATTCCGTTATACAGACAAAGGTAATCAGTAATTAATAATTACTGGACCGTTATCAATCAATTACAAGTATACCGGCAAGAAATTAATTGCATTTTAATGAACACCGTCGTACTTACATTACTACGTAGGTACGTACTATACAAGACGACTTCTGTGAGACGTGTGACGCTCAATCCGGGCATGAATATTTTAAGGCCGCTGCACAAGAGGCTAGAAACACTGCTGAGACCATAATATTTAATAATTTACTATATGAATCATTGTCTATCTACTCAATGTGCGGTGAGTGAATGCAACAAAGCGTATCGAAAATATATCTGCGTCTCTTTCTTCGATGTAATTCCCTGATTTCTCCGATGGATTGGTTGATGTACTTGCATTCAATCTGAATAAAGTATCTCTGTTTCAAAAACGTTGTCTTTTTCTATGACGTTAACATGGGCGTACCCAGCTTTTGGCCCAGGACGGAGCAAATTAGAAATTTCTTAAGCCGGGTCCCCCGTGCTCGTTTTGCCCTCCTGGATACGCCAGTGTTTACGGCGTAAAAAAAGACAGAAGTATATGTTTGCACCTTAATGGTTCGATTGCGATTTTATTCCTATGCTCAGTATAGAATAAAAGTATATGGCTGAGACTTTTGCTGGCCGGCAGGCTGGCTACGAGACTGGAATTACGTCACTGCGGGTTCGACTGCTAGCTCACAAATTAGATTTTAAAATTAGAACAGGGGCTGTTTTTCTTGCTAGGTCCTCTGCTTGCTCTGAGCAAGAACTAATTAGGAAACAGTATCTTGTCACGTGGGCGACATGAACAAACACTGTTCCATAGAGAGTGTTCTGTTCAGAGGCAATAAACGTCCACTTTTGTTACCTTTCTAACTATCACTGCACGCGCACCGAACGTACAAAACAAACGTGAAAAGACGTCTCGTGTGAAAACCAGCGCCAGAAAACTAGTAGTCAAATCTAGCAAGGAAAATCCAGCATCGTGTGCAGCAGCCTTTAGTCCGATGTAAATGCACGTGTACTCTATTAGGATTTGAGATTTCAAAATATTCAATATGGCCGCCCTATGCGAATCAGTTGCATTGATAGTATACGAGATTTCTATGTTTTATATAAAACTAGCGGTCCGTCTCGGTTAAAAAACGAATGGGAGTATGAGTTCGCACATTCTTCTTAGTTTACCGAGATGAATGTTATGTCCAAACATGATGATCAGAGTTACCGCTCAAAAGTTTTTGTCGGACAGACAAATTTTGATTTTGAGTTTTGTATGTAGGTATATAGATGAATATTTCCGAGGAAAAAATTTGTCGCTGGGATGATACTAATTCTCCAAAACGTAATTATATCGAAGAGAAAAAATCTCGAGTTATTTATGTTCATATATTTTTCCTAAATTTTGTTCTAACTGTAATTGGCGTAAGTCTTATTATAAAGCAAATTTATCAGCAAGTGTAGGTATATTTATATAAATCCCACATAATATAATGGTCTGAATTATATTTACATGGGCAGAAATTCACGAGAGCGTTTATTTAGTGAAGAATATTGTGCCGTTATAAATGAAGTATCTTTTTTAACTGTACGATTCTGATTTCTAATGACTTTTCTATGACAGCTATATATAGACAGTCGACCTTCATGACTACAAGATAACTAATACGGTATGTTTGTAGGCATAAAAATGTACGTTATTAATATCATGTACATTCACGGATAAATTTAAAAAAGGTAGGAAAAATATTACACGGGGTTTCCCAGTTTGACATAACACAAGTAAAATAAAAGGTGCAATACTGGCTCTCACTATCCTTTTGATCGTCGGGCCACATTGCTGATAAAAATTTGACCGTGGGCCAAAAATTTGATCCTTTCATTTCCGCAACAAGAAGTTCTTTTTTCGTCTGTTGTGGCCCTTGCTATTTACTATTTTTCTAAATTATATTGGCAAACTATTTTCGCTCTTAACATTCATTTTTAAAATGCTTCGCGGGCCGGATAAAATTCTACTGCCGACCGGATCCGGCCCGCGAGCCGCCATTTGCTCAGACCTGCTCTACAAATAATAAAAAAAAATTTCTGAAAAACAAAAATATTTATTTAAAATGTAACAATTTAATTCAGGAAAATTAAACAAAAAAACATTTTTAAAAAACGAATCATAAAGACTTGCGTCACATTTTTGCTCAGGGCTCATCCCCATTTAATCTAAACGGTTACTCGGAAAGGGTTAGACTTTTAAACAGTCAAAGAATTTTTCAAATTGATTCAGTAGTTTCTAAGATTATCCACGACAAAAAAATATAGGTACAATTTTCTCTTTATAATATACTAGTGGTCCATCCCGGTTTCACCCGAGTGCAAAAGAACGAATATGGAGCTGGGAACATGAGTACGCACATTCATCTTAGTTTGCCGAGATGAATAGTGTGTACATATTTCATGATGATCGGAGTTACCGTTCAAAAGTTTTTGTCGGACAGACAAATTTTGATTTTGAGTTTTATATGACCCGTCCCGTTTCACCTGGCTGCGATAGATATAATTCTGCAAAATGTATTTCGTTTGCGGCCCGGCGCGAACTAATTGCTTTGAGCAAATTCTACCAGATCTGCTTCTAAACTAATAATTTTAAGCAAATTATCAAATGACGGTACTAATTGGTACTAAAACAGTTTTTTTGAGAAAACATCGTAATTTTAATACCAGTGTATAAGTTCGTGAGAGGAAGTTTTTGTTTGTTTTTTTTTTGTTTTTTTGATTGTGGAAAGTTTTTTTTTTTTTTGTTTAATTTCAGATGTAAGCGAAAGTGTTTTTCAATAATATCGGAAGTTAACAGACTAGAAATTTTTACAAAGTTTATAGATTTTTCCACTAAAAATGAACAGGATGCGTATTTGCAAAGCCTGATTTCAACAATGCCAGATGATCCCGAGGTTCAAAATTTCTGGGACGAAATTTATACATGGCCAACGAAGGAAAATGATACCGAGAATTAATGATTTAATACATTTTATTATTATTGTAATTTAAATAAGAAAAGAGTATGTTTTGTGTTCAAATAAATAGATACTATCCCCGTTTTCAGTCATTTTTTAATGAAAATTATTGTTTATTTGAGAAACCCTATTAGTCGAACATTTTCAAAAATATTTTCTGGCGATCTCGCCGACTCTATATGAGTAAATTTAGCAAAAATCTGTAGGCGCTGCTGAGTTTATTGAAATGTAAACATACAATATGATTATTTTACTTTTCAGACAAGTTATACAGTTTTTTTTACTTTTCTCAAAACTTACTTTTCATGACTTGTAGGGTTTCTCAAATAAGTGATTCAGTTCGTAACACTAAATATACAGTTAAATTTAAGACACACCTTTTGTTACAATGCTATATTAATAAATAAAATTATCGACCAATTTTTCAGACAAATATATTAACAAAATTATATAAATTCAATACATTAACGTTTCGGTCCGGATTTGGATTTTCTTTAGAACTGATCTAAAAAAATATAAAAATATAAAAATTAATTAATAAATTAATAATTGGTATCTACTCAGACATTAATCAAAGATTTGAACAATGCTATATTATAGTGAAATTTAATTCCAAAAACCGTCACCGTCGGGACTCTGCATCTATTTCGCACACTAGATCAGCACAAACCATTAGCCTTTAGTGCAGATGATACCGTGTGAGACAAACATTTTGCAGTTTTCAAGTAGTGAGTGTGCTACATGAACGCGTGTAGTTCAGTGGAAGATTTTTTCATTTTGACGATATTGTGTGAAGAGGAGGAAGGGGAAGAAGCCAAGAAAAAAAGGTTTTGGGCTCACTCTATTAATAAGAATAAATTCATGAAAATGACACATCACTAGTACACTAGGTCGGTCCAGCACGGCCAGACAAATTACAGGCGACCTACTGACGGTCGTTGCTGGTTGCAGGTGCTGATCTAATGTGCGCTGTTCCGTTAAATAATAGATATTTCACGATCAGGCGTTTCTGGTTCGTGCTGGATAAGTGTGCGCGGTTCTATAGCCTTGTAACAACGGATGTGTCTTAACAATAATCCAAATCTTTGATTAACGTCTGAATAGAACTATTCAAATAATAATATCAACCTTAGCTTGATCTAACTGTATAAGTTTTTAGTTATAAAAATGAATCGATATTGTTTTACTCCATTTTACCAACACTTTTTGAAAACTGTATCGTTTTTCTAAATTTTGTCTGTGACTGTACATATTAGTACGTCGACTGTACTCTCATAGGCGGAGGATTGCCGATCTAGTTTACCAGGTTAGCTGTGCCTATGATTGAAATGGTCAAACGCTCGAAGCTCATTTCTGTTTTTTCATTTCTAACGGGTTTTAATTATTCATATTTATACAAACAAAACCTAACAAATAAATAACTGTCTGTCGCTTTAACAAATCAATTTCCCATTTTTCTAAAACATAACTGAGTAATTTACAGATTAACATAATACTTGATTTTTTTAATGTTTAACACTTTGGCTACTAAAGATTAATTCAAAAGTTTTCTTCATGGCTTCAATACGTTAACAAATGTAATTGCGTAACAACCATTTAATGCCAAGTTCACTTCGTACAAATTATTTCTTTGCCATTTTGTTCTAAAATATAATATAGAAAAGTCAATATTTACAAGTGTTTAAAATTTTACATGCTAATTTCCTTTATTTTAAAAACTAAGCATAACTTAATATGCAAAATAGTTGGAAAAACCAAAAGTGCACATCCCGTAAGTTTTCCACTGTATGATGAAAATCGGAAAAATATTTTAAAAATTTATAAAAGATTAAAAAAATAAAATAAAAAAAATAAATAACTTAAAATTTAAAAAAAACGATTGAAAAAATGCAATTTTTTTGAATTAAAAAAAAATGATAAGAGAATATATAAATGAAATTATATAAATAAATATCAAGGGGAATAAATTAGAATAGAACAAAAAAATAAAAATCATCATGGTACACACGCGCAAAGTGCAACGGTATTTGCAATACTAGCAGTAAAAATCATTAAGGATCAATGATTACTTTTATCTTGGTCGCATTACTTATTTTGTTTATCTTGCCCTTTTTGCATTCATTAATTTTCGATGTTTTCAATTCCGCGGTGTACAATAAAATTTGACGAAACTATGAAACGTTTAAGTTTATAAACGACCAATAATTGCACGTGTAAAACTACTGTCAGTGTTGTTTGAAGAGTTAAAAATATTTATATAATTTATCAAATAGTATTTTCACATCAGAATGACGCGTTATTGCCACTGTATTGTATTAGATACCGTTAAAAAGTAAAAAAAAAACGAACTCCTAAATCAATCTTGTATTTCTCAACTTTGTTCAAACAGATGGCAAATTCTAGAAGCTCGACAACTGAGATCATAAACATCATATTTATCGTTTTATGTTTTACTGTGTGACGTCATAATACCGCTATACTGGCTGAATTCGGAATGCGTCATGTCAGACGCCAAATTTTACTGCTCATAACGAACGTTTCATTTTAAAATCGCATAAAATTCTGATATTTATCATGTATGTTAAATTATATTTTAAATTTAAATAAGAACGGCTGAGTTATATAAAAAGTTTTAATGTTAAATTGTTGATTTAATTATCATACCGGGAGTATACATTCAAAAAGTCAGCATATCGTCGTTGGTTCTGCAATAGCTCCTATGTGCTTAGTTGACGGATTTTACGTTTTTTAGATGAAAAGATTCGGGAAACAGAGCTCTATACACTAGTAAAACTCCCTATGTGCAAAAACTGAATTAAAATACTATTTTAAGTCCGTTTTTGCACATAGTGGTATTACTAGTGTATAGAGCTCCGTTTCCTGAATCTTTTCATCTTAAAAACGTAAAATCTGTCAACTTAGATGAAAAGATTCAGGAAACGGAGCTTTATAAACTAGTAAAACCTCCTATGTTCAAAAACTGAATTAAAATACTATTTTAATTCTTTTCATCTAAAAAACGTAAAATCTGTCAACTATGCACATCGAGGAGCTATTACAGAACCAACGACGATAATATGTCATTAACCAGTCAAGTTTTAAATATGAATCAGCGGTCAAAAAATGGCCACAAAACATTGCTATAAACCAAAGCTTAAGATATTTCTTAATTATAATTAGTATTTCAATGTTAACTGGCTGTGAAGTTGCCCCGAAGGTCATATGTTAACGTATGTTTGTATAAACACATCTATACACAGAATGTCTCAGACATTACACCAAACTCCTGTATGGCTGTATCTCGATTTTATTTAAGTTAACCCGTCAAATTTTATACATTCGTAAATGGAATGAAATTATTTACTAATTATTATCGACAATATTCCTGTATAGGCGAGAAGAAAAAAATTGGATATCCTTTTAAAAAAGCCACTAAAAGGAGGAAAATAATAACATTTTGAGGTCGACGCCATCTTTATTACCAAATCTTTTTTGAAAAATTAAAACTTTTTTCATCTTTTAGTTTTCTTTTTTTAAAGGAAGATCAATTTTTGTCTAAGGTACGTCCAAAATGCAAGCTGGTAGTCAGATTCAGATTTTCGGCGTCTGACTGCCTGACTCCGAGCGGCGTTGGGTGTGGCCAATATAAAAGCTGGTTATCGGCGCAGACAGAGCATTCATATTAAATAATTATTAATTATGGAGCGAACAGTACAGATTGCAGCTTTGTTGCTGCTTGGTGACAATGTTACATCTAAATTAAAACCTGTTAAAAGTGAAATACATTCAATTAATAAATTAAGGTCGATTTACGGGGAGTACAAACACCTTTTTCCGCAATTACTTGCCGACGAAAACCGATTTTTTTAATATTTCCGAATGAGTCCGGATACTTTTTACTTTATTTTGTCAAGAATTGAACACAGGCTTACAAAGAACTGGGCGTATTTCCACAAAACCCCCATTTTGCCGATATCCATATTTTATAGCACCTAAAAACGACACTGTCAGACGCAGGTTATCTGAAACCAGAATGTACAATTCATACTGGTAAATATCTGAGTCAGAGAGCCGGTGCGCCGTAAAACTGCGCGCTGGTGCATTATGGCCAGTCCGATTTAGCAACAAAGGATTTTATGCACGCCGACTGTCTGACTCAGAAAACCAGCATCTGACTACCTGACTACCAGCTTGCATCTTGGACGTACCTTTAAAAGTTTTTTATTTTTTTTTGATATTGTGCTGTGAATAATACATTCACAGGACAATAATTTTACATTTAAAAGAAACTTACAATTTTAAAATATTAAAATTTACCAGTATCTACTATTAAAAATATAAAAAAATAACAATAACAATTAACAAGTTGAGTGACACTATGTTCTCAATCCATCAACAACAATATAGTACTGATAACATGTGACAGCATTTGAAAACTCTGAAGATGATACAAAACGTATCGAAACGTCAGTATTAAATGCAAGTTTAAAAATTTCAGTATTGCTTTATTTTCGATCCTTATGCCACGGAATTTTTTCCAAATACCTATAATTAACTTCAATGGATCACAGTTACTCTATTTATTGAATAGAGTCAAATTCAATCAAACTTAAAACTAAACATACATTTAAAAAAACAGTTGAACTGATTTAAATAAAATTTATGTGGAATTACTGTTAAAGTATGATCTGTTAAAAAGAAAAAAAATCATTTTAATCGGTTTCCAAATGGTGGAGATATCACGGACCATAAAAATTTGTCTGCAGTTAGACTGTAATGGTTCTACTGTACGTTGTTTCTCTGACCTACACAGAGATACCGTCGATAATTTATCGCCATCTTGTATAGAATTTCATTCCCGTTACGAATATTATACAGACTTTGATGAAGCTACCTTCAAAAACGATACAGAACTGCAAGTCATGTGTGAACACTTTGTATATTCAGATATACTTGTAAGTCATGTATCGTATCTGTTTAGACAAATTATTAAAAAGTGACTATGCAATGGAATGTGATAATTTACTTAAGCGACAAAAGGAACACGCCTTAATTGTGTTAATTAAATTGCATCTGAGTTTGTTGGAATAGTACTCATTTTTATATGGGTTATAATTTGTAAAATGCGTTTGTACTATGGATAGTTACTTCTCAGAAATTAGAACAAGCGACATGGGGTCGAGCCATACATCACAAGTTTGATAGTTTTGGATTAGACAGTTGAACCCTTATTTGTTACGAAATAGGTCCCGTAAAATTTCTATGAATAAATGACCAATGCCTGTGTTTTAATCTGATTGGCTGAGAGAAAGTGGCAGTTGAAAATTATTTAAATATTATTGGTCATCGTGGATGTGTCCGAACATAGTTTAAATTAGTCTGGATGATTTTTTAAAAGATAAACTGGGAGTTTGAGTTGGATAGTCGATGTTGAGTTGCAATTGTAAATATTTGTAAATAAAGTTTGTACAAAGTCGAGATTATTTATTTCAAATCTATTTCCATCCTGACACGTGAATAAATAAGGGAGAGAAATAACAGTCTCAGAAGTGGTTAATAAAATAGATACCTAATATTTGCCAAAAACAATTGATCAGAAGTGGGACAGATAGGTATAATAATTACTTTTGCGGTATATGTATCACATGCATAGGACAAATCCTTCTCAAATTTGAAAGATGATTCAAAAGCTATGAAGTAGCCATGGAAATTGGGATTAGAAGGATGATCCGCTTCACGTATAATGGATACAATCGTCACAACAAATTGTACATAATTATTTAAATTGTTTTTTTTTTATTTGATGACATGAATCTAAAGGCGCTGCCAGCGTTGCCAGCTTTTTTTTGCCAAGTCGGGATTTTGGAACTCTTTGAGTGAAAACAGCGGAATTCTTTCGTCGAAAGCGGGACATAGTAAAAAAACGTATATAATCAGAAGTTTTCAAATATTTATCTTTTTATTTGAATTAAAATTAAGTTTACGTGACAATAGATAGCAAAAATAGCCATATAAAATGTATTTTAATAAAAATATAATATTTTAAATCAGATTTACCCTACCGTTAAATACGAGTAGTTGAGTCTTACTCGTCTTCAGAATAAAAAAAAACAGAAATCAAAATCAAAAAAGTTTTATTCATTAGAAAAATATGGCGTTTTAAACAATAGTCTGTGGAGTGAGTGTTACAAATTGCAACTTACAATAAGAGAATAATTATTTATAATTACTTATTCATGATATTTCTGTGAAGATTTAACTTCTTTTAAAGTTTCCTTTTTCTCTGCAATAAAGATGAAGAACTCGTCACAGGATAGCTGTAGATTAAACAAGTTATCCCCGAAAAGCGGGACTGAGCCTGTCCCGCGCGGGACATTTAATTTTGATATAAAAATCGGGACATCCCGCCAAAATCGGGACGTCTGGCAACGCTGGGCACTGCACACGAGGCTGGAAACACTGCCGGGACTTTTTCTGCGGGCTCGCCTGCTAGCTCACAGGATAGATTTTAAAATTAGAACAGGGGCTATTTTTCTTGCTAAGTCCTCTGCATGCTCTAAGCCAGAACCAATCAAAAAACAGTATCTTGTCACGTGGGCGACTTGAAAAAACGCCTACAAACAAACACTGTACCAAAGTGTGTGTTCTGTTCAGAGACAATAGACGTTCACTTCTGTTACCGTTCTATCACTGCGTGCGCACCGAACCTGCCTACAAAGCAAGCTTGAAAAGACGTCTCGGGTAAAGCGAGCACATAAAACCATCAGCAATGAATCTAGTGGCAAATCCAACCTCGTGTTCAGCGGCCTTAAGTTAATAAAACAAATAATTACTGATTGGATTATTATTAATTCGTTCGTGAACAGTGAAAACACATGGCCATGCCATTGACCCAACACAAATTTTAATCGTGTAAAGCGTTTTATATTATGCATTTAATAAAAAATTTGAAACTGGTTTAGCTGCAATATCCCAAAATGAAAAATTCGAAAAATGATCATTTTTCTTGTAATAAAATTGTTATCAGTATTTATAATTTTTATAGTCATTCTGAATATATAAAATTTGCTTTTTGCGTATTCATTTCACAATAACTTAATTGATTTCGTATAATAAAAATGTTGAATTTACAGCTACGCTGTATTTTCAAAAACCAATTAAATTTAAAATCATAAAACCTTTCAACTGAAAAGTAATAATGTTAATATTTTAAAAATATTTATAAATATTTTATAAATATTATTTTTGGAATATCAACATCGCTTATGCTAATGAGTAATGGTATTGAAATAAATTTGAAAAATGTATTAACAAAATTTATTTAAAGCACATAAAATTCGTCATTGACGTTGGGTAAATATTATTTTATTATAACTTTGACTATATTGACTGATAAAAAATACACATCCGCCTGTGCAAATATATCTTATGCAAATCAATATAGTAAGTTCAAAGAATTTTTCTTTAATTTGCGCTGCAAACTTTTTTACATTATGTCAAATTATAACATTTCTGCTGCGTTGCAAAAAAACATTGTCAGAAAATCTAGTTTTTCATAAGAAAAGCGTAAATTTTAAATCGATCTGTTCAAAAAATAATTTAATCGATTGAACCGATATGTTTTTAAACTGCAGTACGATTTGGCGATTTCCACTTTCTAACAACATTTTTCTACGCATTTTAATCAAAATTTAACTTCAAGAGCGATCTTTTTCAAGGTAGGTACATCAGTCATTTGTTTTACCATTCAAACTCCACAAAGGGATTGGTACTAATTTAGGTAAAAATTCACTTTTTAAAATTTTACAATATTTTTTCGTTTTTAAATCTCTCGAATCCAGAACACATATTTTTTTAAAAGTCTGTTCGTCTTTTTGTCTGATTATCTTTGACCACGATACAGATCAAATGGCTGAGCGGTAAGAAACCAAATTTTGGCAAGATGTTTGACATGTAAATATATGAAAAGCGTCATTATAATATAAAATCGGCGTATCCTGTTTTGATGGTATACGTTTCATAACGGTTTATTATTCTATTTTAGACTGTTCCTGCATAAATATAATTATATGATCCCATTTTAAGATCTGCAACCCAGCCTATAAGATGTAGATTTTTGTAGTGTAAACAAACACATCACTGTTTGTCAGACGACGTTCATACAGTTCGGCCGCCATCGACTGAACTATACAACTTTGCCAATTTATAAGCTGGCGTACAGATTTAACTGAAAAGTCTGTGAACACACTATATGCATTGATATTATTGCATTTACATTGTGATGCAATGTTTGACGTGTTAGTGTAAATTTCACAAGTCGCCCAAGATCACAATAATTGATTGCACACACCACAAATACATGATGTCACAAAAACTTGACAATCAGCTTTGAAGGTAGCTTCAAAAAGGGTCAATCCATCTAATAATCTTTAATTTCTCTCCTAGGGCGCCAGGCTACTTTATGTATCGAAAACGCGCCATTTAGTAACTACATTACTCAACTACTCGAAATGTCTCGTTCAATCGCGCGATTTGGCAATTTCATAGAAACTCAATCGCACTTTCGCTCGATCTAGCGATCGATGCATTTTTTTCGCTTTCGCGCACCTGTGCATTCTCATAAAACCAAAGATGACTAAAGTTACTATGTGTTTTCGACAATAATAATAATAATAATATTTCTCTTTATTTGTTACATCTGGAGATAACAAATAGTGTCAAAGTCAAATATAATTAAGTGGGATTTCCAAAGAATTCATCGACACAGTAAAACGCCTGTTCAATTAAATAGACCTTTAGAGAACTTTTAAATTTATTATAACTTTCAATCTGTCGTATATCAGAAGGTAAGTTATTGTATATCCTTTGACACACATGATTAGGCGCCTTACCGCCTAATGTAGTACTGAAAGACTGAATGTATATTATATTTTCAGTTTGCTGCCTGGTATTATAGGAATGTACAGTAGAGGTCAAAGTAAATAATGAGATATTCTTTTTAACAAATAATGCGCACTGTAAAATAAAAAGCGATGGTAGAGACAAAATTCTATAAAACTTGAAAAGCCCTCTACAATACCCCAATCGCCCAACCCCACTCAGAATCCTTACAACCCATTTTTGCAACCTAAAGGCTCGTATTGCTGACGTCGAGTTTCCCCAAAATATGATTTAAGTCTGGATTGGAAATTTCCAAAGTACGCCTGCATAATAACATCAATACTTACATAGGTCTTGAGCTTCTTAATTAAATAGCATATTTTAGTAAGTTGGAAAATTATGCGTTGTGTATTTCAGTGAATAGTGTGCGGCCTTACCCGTTACTGTAGTTGCATTTGAAGAATTACAAGCGACTTAATCGCATAACCGTGATACAAAAAGTAGCACGTGTGCTTTGGTCATTATTCTAAAGGCTTGGTATGGTTTTGCGGGGGTGAATCATTTATTGCAATGGAGTCCTTTAGAGTTATGCGAATGACATTGTTGTGCATTGTTGTGCATGTGAATACTAGAAACATACTAACTCTCTGTGAAAGCTGCCAGTCACAATTACATGCACGATGCACCAGCTCAACTTTATAAAGCCGGCGCTACACGATGCTATGAACGTTGACCGTTAAACGTTCGATCGAACGTTGGATAGAACGTTTGAGTTCGATAGTTGGTGTGCCAAAGTACTTGCTACACGGTGTGTCGAATGTTTGAAATCTTGATTGAGAAAAGTTGGTACAAACGTTTGTCAACAAATACAAAATGGAGGATGATGTTGCAAAAAGTAATGGATTTTGTATGGGAAGGTTATGTTTCTAAATATATAATGATAATGTAATAAACGTACTTGTTTATAACACAAATAAATCAGAACTAATAATCTTGATAAAGTATGGACACTCAAACAGTATTTAGCAATACACTACGAATTGACATAATATTCGATCGAATCGTGTAGCCGTACATCAAAGCATAAGAATGTTTTCCTTCGAACGTTGGAGGCTTCCTTTGACTCGGGTCAAGAATACCGACAACAGCCGGAACATGGTCAAACGCGAACGTTGGACGCTCTACATTGGAAGCTCGTAGGTTTGACTGTCGGGCACACGATGCGACGAACGTACGTTGGACGGTGTTGGTAGCATCGTGTAGCGCCGGCATAATACACATTACATCATACGTTTCGACATTATTATTGGTATAAACAGTTATTTCTTGCGTTGTATAATATTATAACCTAAATAATTTTTTGGTTATTTTTCATTGAGACGAGCTTTATTCCGGAGACATGCAAATATTGTATTTCGCTTAACTATAAAAATGGAACTAACCATGTAATCCTTATAAAAACCTAGTAGTTATGCAAATTCAAAGTTCAAGATTTGAAAATGTGTTTAAAATCAACAAAGGGAAAGTAGATGGTCTTAAATAAATGTTGAACTATCCACCGAAAAACTTCCTTGTATACTGTTTTTATTAATATTAACTTCCTAGTCAGCACCGGATTTACTTTAGTGCCGCCTCTGGGCACTGTAAAAAATGCCGTCCCATTACCGAAATTTTACAAAAAATGAATAAAGTTTCGATATACAATTTTTAAATAAATAAATTGACTTATTCATGGCAGAAAATTTATTTTAAATAGGTGTAACCATTTATCACTGAAACTTTTTTCACTATTTTGGGGATGAAATTGCAATGTTTATAATTTTGAACATGCTCTGAATAATGAAAAAAATATTTTATTTATTATAATTTGAAGATGTTTCCAACACAATTATACGATTCAATTCATCTTCCATAACGCGGAGAATTTTTTTTTCTCACCGTTCTAATTTTGCCGCCTTGGGCACTAGCCCCGAGTGGCCCTAGTGTAAATCCAACGCTGTTCCCAGTAGATAAGTAAGTTATTGTAATCATTCCGAAAATCGAAATAAAAAATTTTACAAATTTTTGTTTCACGGTCACTACAATATTTTCAAAAAATGTCTGTGTGTGTAAACTATTTTTCTGGTCTAATTTGTTAAAAACCCAGTACATATACCTATATTTAATATTGATCCACATTGGGAAGTTGGTCTTTTGAATCTCAAGAGTCGCACTTGTAGGGTTCCAATCAACGACCCACCTCACAACTTGTTTTCGAAAATGTTTTGGAAAAAATATTGTTAATTATAGACGCTTGACAACCGAGGTAACAAACGTCTTAAAACAACTAATATGTAAGGTTAATATAAGCTTGTAAAACGACCAAAATATATATATATGTATAAATCAATAATAATTTGCTAATGAATGATAATAAAGTTTTAAAGTGTTATGATTTATCAAATAATATGTCTTTCTTCTTTTTCAGCAGTATTCTCCAGCCAACAATACCACAAACAACAATTCTAGAAGTGGATCGATCCGAACTGGAACAACTTATACGTGGAAAAATGGCCACTGCTTTGTCCGAGAGGTACTTACATAATATAAATATCTATAATTACATATAGAGTTAATTTATTTTGTGACTAAACATGTCAAACTTTGTACTTTAAAATTGAACATTGTTGATCAAGGTTACTCCAGTTAGATCTCTAAATGGATGGGCTAGCGAGCCGGTCAGGAATATAATAAGATGGAGTCATCAACGGCTCTACATCAATAAAGCGAATCTTTCTTCGAGAATGAAAGTTTCTCCAAGTTTTGGTCAGAACTGCGTAGTCGCTCTAAGCCAAAACTTTAGAGATATTTAGTTGACAACAAAATTACATTCTTAAACCTAAACTTAAGGCTCGAAAATCGTTCCAAAAACCCAATATACCTAAGTATTTCTTCTACGATCACTCGACAGTAAAATGAGGCTGAAATAGTTTTGCTTTTCGAATCTTCACAGGTAGAAAAAGCGTTTCTATTGACTTACAGAACAACGTCATTAAAAAAAGCACTTTTTTATTCGGAAAACATAGTTTAATGATTTATACGGTCTCTATTAAAAACAATATAAATCGAAAGCAACAGTATAAAAAAGAAAGTAAATAGTTTTTGTTACAAATACCGTATAAACTACTGTTTATACAAATTTGCATACAATATAAAATGGAAAAAAATATCAATGTCATTCAGACAATAAACATGCTCTCATTAATGGTTTAAATATAACATTTAAATATTCGTTGAGATCAGTGCTTCCTAAACTCGGGCACTGACGTGAGTGGACGGCCGAACTGTATGAACACCGTCCAGCAAACCGTTTATACTACACACTATAGAAGTAAAACTTGTTAAATGTTATAAATTGACATTTATATTCTTCAAAGAAATTAAATAAATGAAACAACATGTTTTATATAACCCGGGACAATTTTCCTACTCTCTAAGGGGTTCGTAGACGAAAAGGTTTAAGAAACGCTGGTTTTGACTATTTATTTGTTAAAAAACAAACATTTACCGATTAAGAGAATGGAATTATACGCTTTTTTTCTTTTACCTTTTGCTTTTTATTCTATATATTACTTATATAATTTGTAGAGTTGCACTGCTAACAGTGTTTTTTTATTAATTTACTCCGCTTCAATATATTGGAAATGTCAAGATTAGAATGTTCTTCAGACTCACTATGTAATCTCTAAAAACGTTGAGTCAGTTGAAAAATATGGAGTAACTAAATTTTGAAATATCTAAAATTAGTAGTTCCTTATCTGCGGCTTCCTTCACGTGAGGGTCACTTTTAACCGCAGAGCTAGCCGCGTTAACGTCGGTTTTGACGGAAATCGTAGTTTATCCCGAGAGTACCCAGGTAAAAAGTAACTTACATTTAAGCCTGTGTATCAAAGAAGTCTTAAAAGCATTCCAAAACTCTATCGTCTGGCTGTCTGTGGTGGTACCAGCCGCCCAAACCAAATTTTGTATCTGTTTAGGACGATCGCACCTCGAGACGAAATCTCTAAATCGGTCCTTACTCAAAGTGAAAAATAAATATTTTTAAAATAAATTGGTTAAAGCAGTTCAAAAAATTAAAAATGTTTTTACTTGATTGTGATTAAATTTTACACATGAATCGTACTCCTATACACAGGGATGACCGGAAATTGCTCGTATTCCTCTCGGGAGAAGAAACTATGACTATAATTTTAAATGATTTAAGCTCTGTCACTTGGGGGTCGGAAATGCGTCATTTTCGAAAAGTCTACTTCGGTTCTTTTTACAAGAATCCGAATTTTGGGAGTTAAAACTAAGAAAAAAATGTATATTCTCACTTTTGGCCTGTATTTTTCCACGATCTGATAGCTTACTAATTGGCCAACCTTTCCAAAGTTAAAAACCACGAAATTTACTGTTAAATTTTATATTGTGTGTTAAAATTTACGAAAATTAAAATAAAAATTCTTCACAGAAGTCTCATTATCATAAAAATATGACGCATTTCAGACCCCCAAGTATAAAGGTTAAATCATTCGAAATTTGTCATAGTTTCTTCTCCCGAGAGGAATTCGAGCAATTACCGGTCACTGTATAATGTATTTATAGACCGAGCTGTGTCGGACAATATATTTTACCTTTACAGCAATTTATACTCGAAAAAAAATTTAAACAAATGTTTTTTGGGTCGTATAATTTATTTCGACCAAACACAACAAAATCCAAATAGACTATACAATCCAATAAGTAGGTACGAACAGATATGTATTTGAATAAAACAAAAATAGATTGTTTGAGGCAAATATTGGTTGATGCAAAAAAATACTGTTTGATCCAAATACATTATACGATCCAACAGACACAAACAAATATTTGTCTGTCATCTCAACCAATTTTTTTCTGTGTAGTTAATAGCCAAGTGCGAGTGGATGAATTATGGGTATTTTGGATAAGATATGCAACTTCACTATGGTCTTTGTAGGGTCTAATTATCAAATAAGTGCTGGATTGTATATTCACTGTACTAATTTTTAGTAAAGTTACATAAATTTAAATCTACGAACACGACGTACTTATATAAATAAAACGTGTCATCCATAATAGATTATAGTTAGATTTATTATTGCATCTATTTGTATGCTATTTATTTATTTTTCACTAATGGTAGAACTACTTTCTCTGATTCGCCCATCAATAAATATGAGGAGCATTCAAACTTTTACTCCGTTTTTTCAACACTAACAGCGATAATTTTTTTTTATGATTTACTAAGCTGACCCCTTCAAAATTCGACGATGTGATTTAACAAATATTCGCATCCGCAATAAAACAAGCAAACATTTTGCTAATACTTTATTCCAGAACAAATCATTTATAACAGAGATATTTAGCCTGTTAAATTTATAATTGAAAATGGATAATTCGGGTAGAAGAACATCTATTAATTATAACCTTATCCATTTTCAATCGTAACAAAAATAAAACAGTTGTGTGGTTTTAAGAAACCACGACGCAAGTGAAACTTTTATTGGATTGTAGGCGTTGGATTGTAGACACTTATCCATCACGATTAATTATAAACAACAATATTCACATGAATACACGAATAAAAACATGTAAACACTGTACAGCACTTGTCCGCATGACAGACTGACTATGTGTTATACATACTACACGATCAGCTGATGCTAACCATGGGCGCCGCCATATTGGCCTTGGCTGCTCTACCGAGCGCCTACTCCGAGCGCCTTTCACTTTACCCCTACTCCGCGGCCGCCTGTAATGCGACATGCAACAGACGGCCAGAAAAATTCGGGGCGATAGAATAAAAGTTTCACTTTAAAAAACATTTTTTTTCTTTTTATTTCTATTTAATTTGTTATTATTTTATTTAAAATGAAAGACCACACATATTTCTTCATGAGAAAAGCATTGTAAAATTTTTAATCGAACCTGATCGCAAAATAATTGATCGATTAAAACGATATTCTTTTAAACTGTATACACATTGTGTTGAATACAATGGTCGACTTCGAAACAACATTTTTCCACGCATTTTGAAAACTTTGCTCGATAACCGTTTTTTTTCTATATAAATCACTCATTTGTTTTTTGTGAGCACCCACGTACAGTCTAATGTTCTACATAATTGCAAAGATTTTTACAACGACATTAGACTGTTCCTGCATAATATAATAACTGTTGTAACTTAAGATCATTGTCAAAACAAATTTTCTAACAATGCGTCCTGCAATCTCTATAAGTGTGATATTAGATGAATCTCGACGAATATTTTAGTGTGAACAGGCCTTTGAAATTGCAATAATGATTGATACCAACCGTTGGAATGATTTGCAAATCGTATTTCATTCAAAATGCATTAGTAAGGCCGACGCTTATACACTGTGATGGCTGTACAGTTATATATTTATTACCTATAAGTAGATATAATAGTAAATCGATATACATTATCTGCGTTAATATATAGAATGTACAGGTTTTTAAGTTGAATTCCGGATTGCAGAGCGAATTGTCAGAAAATCCAGTTTGACAATGATCCTAGATTGTAAGCATATAATAACTGAAAAAAGCATATAATAATAGATTGTGTACTTATGCTGGGTTCCTCAAAGCATTGTCAAAAAAATTGATTTGGCAATGACCTTAAATTGGGATCAATCTAATGTCGTATTCAAATTCCCTGTCATGTAGAATATTATATTGTAGTCACACAAAAACAAATGATTGGTCTACTACAGGGTACATAGAGAAAAATCGCTTTTCTAGCGAATTTTGATCAATATGCATTATGCATAGAAAAATATTGTTTCCAAGTAAAAATTGTACAAAAAACTGTATTAAATACATGTATATATTAGGTTCTTTTTTGTCCCATTGGACCTAATTTTTTTTTTTTTTTAATTTTTGATAGCGATATTTTGTAGAAAATTAAGGCCTAGTTTATATGAGAGGCGTTCAACGCGCGTTGGGCCAACGCGCGTTGAACGCTCTTCATGTGTGCTAGGCCTAAGTTTCACACGAAAAAGTCCTTAGTACATACTAGATCCGTGAATTCATTATTTTCAAAGATATGTTCGTTTAAATATTATCATAAAAATCGGATTTCATTTATTTAATTAATGTTTAAATGAACATACAAGTATCTTTGAAAATAATGAATTCACGGATTTAGTAATACTAAAAACATGTTTTGTGAGAAATTCTATTCTCTATAAAATGCTGCTATCAAAAATTTAAAAAAAAATTAATAATGCTACACTTCCTCTTTATAGTCTATTCATTTTGCAAATATCGCATTTTTCTGAACATTTCGTATATTTTGAGCGCCCCGGTATGTTCAATAGATGAGTTTTACCAGCCGCGTTCGCGAAGGTCTTTGAACTTTTTTATTGCTATGAAATAAAATTTTATTATTTATTTACATATAAAAATATTTTTAACAGTTATGTGTATATTATAAAAGAAGCAAAAAAAAAATTATGGCGATTTTTTTACTCTGCTGATGCCCTTAAACTCCAGAGTAATTAGTTTTAAACCAATGCACAATTTTTTTTTTATATTATCCTATATGAGGAGTGTGCTATAAACCATAAAATTCTAAACAAAATGGCAGCAAATCACTTCACTCTAATTTCAAATAAACTAAAAAAATAATTTAAATATTGCACCTTCTCAGTCATAAAATGTACCAATGTACAGTGGCGTAACTATCCCATTTGAGACCCGTTACAAATTTTACCGAATATTGTAATAATAAGTGTTAGGATCCTTCTGTGCTCTCTGCTCTCTCGGACCGGGGGCCCCGTCCGGCCAGGGACCCATGGCATTTTTCACGCCCTACCAATGCAACGTATGAATGACTCAAATTGAGTTGCAACTTTCCCTTTTCTATCAATTATTAACGTATAAAATAGGTTTGCAAAATGCATGAGAACATAAAAATAATGACGATATATAGAAAAATATATAAATATCTCAGATATGCTTTGAATTAATTTGTCTCATAGAAAAAAGTATGCTGATTCGATTAAGTCTATAAGCGCAAATCCGTATTATAAATAATTTAAAACGTCTATATCTCTGAAATCAAAAAAGAAACATAATAATAATAATAATAATAATAATAATATAACCTTTATAAAATTCCAAAGAATGTATATAATGATTCGAATCGATTTCGCGTGGTTTTTTTTTATAAGTAGGGTTAATATTAAACGTACCTGAATATTTTAATTTTAAAAATATTTCACGATTGTTATTTTTAAAAAACCTCCCAGATGTAACTGTTTAGGAACAATAGAATAACCCTAATGTGGGCTCCAGGGCGTACAGGCATTGAAGGCAATGAGATAGCAGACTCCCTCGCTAAAGAAGGAGGAACTAAAACCTTTATAGGCCCAAAACCTCTCTATGGCTATTCTAAGAGCCATGTCAAATTAGAGGTTCGCAAATGGGAGGACGAAAAGAAAGTCTCTCGTTGAAAGTCCACTCCGACTGACACAATTAAAGAGATTTATCTCGCACAGCACTAAAATGACTAAAAACTCCTTATGCTCAGTAAAGCAGAACTGAGAATACTGACAGGAATCCTCAGAGGGCACTGCCCTTTGAGATACCATCTCTCAAAAATGGGTACAGTCCAGCATGATAACTGTAAAGAAGCAAAAGAAACTGCTGAACACATTCTATGTGAATGAAGCAGTGTTCTCCAAAAGGCTGCTATATCTTAACAGGCCTTGTCCAAAGGACATATTATAGAGAACAGCCCCCAGTAAGTTAATAATGTTCATAATAAAATATAGTTTAAAAAAAACTAAAAAACACGCTTTATATCGGACTAAAAAGTAAAAAATAATTGTTTTAAAATAAGCTTAAAAAGCGTGGGGCGCTTTGTTCCACATTTTCGTACATCGAGCGCCCAACGCTTTTTAAGCTTATTTTAAAACAATTATTTTTTACTTTTTAGTCCGATATAAAGCGTGTTTTTTAGTTTTTTTTAAACTATATTTTATTTTTCACTTTTTAGTGAGGATCTATAAAAGAATTTATTAATCCTGGGGGTCCTAATAAGGATAATGGGAAACTGTTATCAAATTATTGCATTGTCATCGGTCCTTGATACGTATGCAAAGTTTCAAATTAATCAGACTTCGGTAAATTGGTGAAAATTATGCTCAAAGATTCCGTTACGGACATACATACATAGTTACAACCCAAACTAATATAAAGCGTTTAATAATAAGGATAATGGGAAACTGTTATCAAATTATTGCATTGTCATCGGTCCTTGATACGTATGCAAAGTTTCAAATTAATCAGACTTCGGGAAATTGGTGAAAATAAAGCGTTTACTACAGAGGATCTATAAAAGAATTTATTAATCCTGGGGGTCCTAATAAGGATAATGGGAAACTGTTATCAAATTATTGCATTGTCATCGGTCCTTGATACGTATGCAAAGTTTCAAATTAATCAGACTTCGGGAAATTGGTGAAAATTATGCTCAAAGATTCCGTTACGGTAGTTAGTTACATACATACATACATAGTTAGTTACAACCCAAGCTAATATAAAGCGTTTAAAAAGCATTCTACCCGAATGGAAATAAAACTATTAGGGGATTCACAATAGATGTTTTAGATCGCAGTGTTTGTGAGATTACCCCATATAAATCTAATCTGTTTAAGCATAACTTGCATATAAGATGTCCTTATAGAAAAAATAATGTTGAATCAATTCCGACTACTTCCATTTCTGTACCTCTTTTAGTTTTGAAGTTATGGCATTTTAAAATATTTTATAAATTTGAAAAGCGAATATATTTTTAAAAATTTTGCAATGTAGATATCAAATTAATATTATTTATCTGTACTATTTCCAACATCAGTTTTTTTACATTCGTAACTCTCAAGTAGGAAAAGTATTGTAAAATTACACATGTACACTGATTTTTGTTCTATACGGTATACCATTCTTGACTTGTGAAATTGTAATAATAACGTCGTATGACTTCTGTTGTTTATCGTCTATAATCTACATCAACTGTAGCTTCTGTCACATTTATTTGTATTGAACTAAGGTTTTATTGTTACAGGGAACACAGACGAGCTTTACAGGAAGTCGTCAGAGCTGGAAGCGGAAACCGACGGCTGTTTGAGGGCAAGTATTTCGTGAAACGTCCGTTTAAATTAATTTTATAGGTTATAATGACCAAGCAGAGTTTGTTTTTATTACCATAATGTTGTTATGAAAATACAAAATCTAGCTATTTAAATCTAAATTAATATTTTTAAAAATTATGGAATTGAACATTGAATTGAATTTTCTATGAACTATTATACGGTGTACTCTTTGATTTATAGCGTATGCCTAAAATTATTTCGGTTGCCTAAACTAAATAGGGTCCTCCCACTTATCGAAATTTGATAATTTTGAGAAATGCAGATTTTTGCTCTATCTCGTAACATAAATAATTCTTTTTTTTTCATTTTTCCATCCTTTCTTTTAATTGCAAACAAGAATTAAATATATAATATATATCTATTTTAAACCGCCATTGACGTAGTAGACAGTCGTACTTCTTTATCTATAGAATGAGATGTATATAAATTATATTCAGTCACAGGCTGAATGTTGTAGCTCTGTAACTCGTATGTTAAAAATTGAGCTGAAAATATACTCGTTTGGGATTTTTCCCTACAGAAAAAGCTTCCGAAATTGTTTCATAGCCTACTTGTAATGCAGATTTAAAAAAAGTGGGATGACTCCATAATATCCAGTTTACAGTTTACCTAGCTAAATTACTCGAAGTGTAAAACCTAATTCACTTAAATGACTGCCATGTTCTTAGTAGGCACAGCTGCCATTTCTGACACAAGCTATGTTCAATTTAATTAGAAATCGCTAAAAAAACACCAAAGATAATTTAGTGAATCTTCTGGTGTTTCTGTGTGCTGTGTCACAGACGCTGGATAAATTTTTGTGTAATGTGTTTGCTATAAGTATAAAAAACTTGTTATTAATATTGATCAAAAATTAAAAACAAAACAAATAATGTAATTTTTGATGAGCCGATATCTTAATGAGAATATAATTAAGCTAAAAAAGTAATTGTCATAAAAAACGAAAGGTAGTTTGTTTTACCTACATCATGAAACGGTTTTTCTTTCTTCTTGCTAAATGACATTTATTTTTAACTTTAAAACTTCGAATTTGATACTTTTTTAATTGTCCTATTACATGTTGCAATAGATTATTAAAAATTGTTACTATTATATGTACACCAGTATTTTAAAATGATTAAAACAAAATGTTGAATATCGTATGCAACATTGTTTTAATTATTTTATTTATTTACCGATAAAATATTCTTTTTAACACGATCCCCTATAAAATAGCTGCTTTTTAAGCCGATATAGCTGTAACAAAATATCCCATTTTTTTCACTAGTGCATATAAAGTAAAAAAAATTAAAATGCAAAACATAGTCGTACTCTCATTTCCATAGTAAATATATGAAAATCCAACACATCCTATAGGCTGTGTGTACAAAGCCTACTAGCGCCGCTAGTGGGTAATAGAGAATTATTATTGAACTCACTTTTTATGGAAATCGCGACGTTTCTATGGTGATAAGTCAAAAACTTCAATAAAATTCAGATTGTGAACCATTATATAAATAGCATAACATAAAAGGTACGTGAGAATTATTTATTTATCAATAATGACGTACAATATATAAATAAAATTTGTTTACATTGACAGCGGAACGTCAAATTATGGCGCCAATGGTCTTTATTTTACTTAAATCGCCATCAGCGCAACAGCCCCCCGGAACAAGCATTTCCAGATCGCTTAGTTGCCCAGGTTTTCTTTGTAATAAAAATACTTCATAAAATTATAACTATTTTCACTTTTAATAAACATTGCTCACTGACATACGGAAAATTTGAGGTTGAAGTTTCCCCTAGTGCTCACCATAAACGCTCGCATCGAAAAATTTGTAACACCGTCTCCTTGCCCATAATTGGAAGTAAACTTGCTCAAAACTAAAGTGTAAAAAAATTAGAAAATTTTGTTAAAAACAGCTATTTTATAGGGAGTACGTGCAAAAAAATACGATTTGTATCTCGTGCGATATAATATTATGGTTCATGTGGCTGTTAAAGCTCGTTTTTTTTATGTAATATCACATTCACCATAATATATTTAAAAACATAACATTATACAGTAAAACCTCTGTAAGTCGAACTTCAAGGAAGACGACAATAAATTCGAGTTATAGAATTTTCGAGTTATGGAGGGAAAATATGTACCGAAATGGCTTGTAGGACTCACTGTTTAAAGGGAAGAGAACGAGTTTTGGAGGTTTACTGTATTTTATTGCATAAATGCGAATATCAAATAATATTTAAAATATTTTTTATTTTATCTCTGCAAAAGCCTACGTAAAAGTATTTTGTTTATATATTGTTCAATCATGACAGTAGCTAATTGTTGGAGAAAAAAGGAAAGAAATAATATACTTTTGTGTGATATAAAAAATACGTAATATGTATTTAAAAAATATAACCTATTTTATAAATAAACTATTTTTAAAAAATCAGTCACCGCTCTGAGAAATAATATAAAATCTTCGAAAAGTATATATAAGTAGAAAATCGCATTTTTTTGTGTGGGGTCAAAAATTATTCAATTTTTTTCTCTCTTTGGCAAATTTTCTGCCGGCATGGGCACTTGATCCCCCTGGAAATGTAGTATTTTAAAAAATAATATGTAATTAGCTGAAAATCACACATTTTTTTCAGTTTATATACCACTCGTTTGATCACTAATTCTTGTAATGTTTTCTCCGATTATAGAGAAATATCCATGATACATGCTGTTGCAGTTACTCGTTTGTTATAAAAAAAAGCCAAGGGACTGTTGTAATATTACAGAAAATCGACTGACAAAATAAAGTATTTTAAAAAACTTGTTGATTTTATATGCTTTTATATCCGTCTGTTGAAAAGCTAATATTAGTAGCAGAGCATTGTTTCTTTAACAGTAAAATTGTAAATAAGTATAATGTTGTAAATACGTTTCAATTGTTATTAACTATACGAATAAATGTAGTAGAGAAAACAATATTTTAGATATTTGAATATTTTGAGCGTTTATATTTAATGTTACACTAATTATTCATATAATAAATGTCCAAGTTCATATATAAAAAAATCAATTTAAAAGTATATTGGTGTCGAAACTGTAAACTGAGCAACATTTTTAAAAACTAGTGGATTATTCGCTTTTCTCAAAGACGGTTGTTCAACCACTCATTTATTACAAACTACAGTTACCTATCTATGTATTACTTTGAAACAAGCGGGTCGGTCTACCATCGCCCGAATTTGTAGATTGCCACCGTTTTTCCTTCTACTTACGTTGCAAAATTGGTTTCCACAAAAAGCGCTTGTATTTTAATGAGATAATATTAAAGCGATCCAGGTCAATTCTAATTATTGGTGAAGAAAATTTTTAAAATCGGATGAGTTATAAACTTTACCTCTTTATAATATTAGTATAGATGAGAATTTGCCATGGTTAAGCATAATGCCGGATTTAGATTTGGCGAGGCTCTAAGTTATTGATTTAAAAACATATGATCTTTAATTTGTGATTTTACATCACTCGCAGGCTTGTCCTTGGGTCAATGCATCCAACGAAACAAGATGCCGTGGCCCGTGACACAAAGGGTAGACGGTTTTTGAAAAATTATTGTTGATGGTATAAAATATTTTAGTTTGAAATTATATTTTTTCAAATTATATTTCCGACACCAATTCTAAACAATTTCTTGTTAAATAATTAATTATTCACAGATACCTAATAAATACGAGAGCTTGTGAAAATCTAAAAATGTACGAAAGTACATTTTGTCCACTTTTGAATTAAAAAAAAATGTGATACAATAATATTGTAGATTTGTAGAAATATAGTAATTATGAAATTTAATGCATTCGACTTAGAAAAAAGGGACATGCGCTGAGGATTGTCGATTTTTTGGATGAAACTAAACACTAAAAGAACCGGCTTCCTAAGCCTTTGAATAATGAAAAATAACAACAAAACAGCAAACAATCAACAGTTTTTTCTCAACGCACGTTTCGCTAGCCAAGTTTTCTGACGATGCTAACATGAAGCGAAACGCGTATCGAGAAAAACGTGTCAATGGTTTTCTGATTATTTTTGAAATTTCGTACCTTAGAATGAGAAAAAAAATAGGATTTTTTTTTAAATTTAATTTAATTTTGTTTTTTTTTCAATAGGATAATTGAGTTCAGAAACAAGACTGCTGTCACTTTGTTGTCCGTCTGTCGTCTGTCCGTCAAGACCCTCGATCCTTAATTAATATCAAATACTAAGATCTACAACCCCCTAATCCAGTAAAGAATTTAAGCTTCTAAATCAACGCAATAAAAAAATACAGTTTTTCAAAAAACTGATAATGACACAGATTTAGTTATCAAAACAAATTGGATAATTTCCGCTGACCTAGAATCTTTAAATTTGGCACAAATGGAGGAAAAAATCTGAAATCATTAAGTTTCTAATTTTATGTTAGTCCAGTCACTTTAGGATTTTACTTTGGAATGAAACGGAATAAGCTGGATATTTGTATAAACCTTTATTTTGGCATTCTTAATGTTGTCTTAAAAGTCTCATAAGGTCACGTGTGAGCGTCCTTAGATATTCAAGGTCGAAAGTTGCGAAAATCAGTTTTTTAAATATCTCGGTTCTTTGCCTCAAATCGTATTTGCATTTAGTATAAAAGTTATAGAGTAGAAGATTCTCTACAAATTTCCTCTTTAACAATTTTTTATACGTTTCACTGTTTTCGAGATAGTCATACATGCCATAGCGCAATGTCAATCGCGAATATAAAAAAAATTGTTTAAGACGAAATTTGTATAGAGAATTTTATACTCTACAACTTTTATAATAAATGCAAATACGATTTGAGGCAAAGGAAGCGAAATTTTTCCAAAAAAATGATTGCCACGACCTTTGACCTAGAATATCTAATGACGCTCACACGTGACCTTATGAGACTTTTGAGATAACATTTAGAATGACAAAATAAAGGTTTATACAAACATTAAGCTTATTTCGTTTCATTCCGAGGTTGTCCCCTTTTTTAGCTTATTTGACTGGAATTTTCACATAACGAATTTTGATCAGATTTAAATGAACTTACATACCTATAGGTTGTTTGCAGTTTTTCTGATCTTAAATTTGAACGAAATTAATAATACAATTAATAGAAACCCTCGACGTGCGAGCATACCTCGCACTTATCCGATTTTTTTGTGATTTAATTTCACCCAAAAAGAAATTGGTAGAAACCTCAACTGTAAAATTCCCTTATTAGTAGTAATGGCCATAATTAATTTTGATTAAAGATTTAAATTTGTAAATCTTGCGATCTCATTTTCACTTGTTATTGCATTTTAAGCTGCGATATTTAAAAGGCCTAACGTATTTTGTATTTAATGAATAATGTTAGTAAATTATAAAATAGTAATGAATGTTCGTTTTTACTACATCGAAGTTAAGATGAAAATTGCTACAAATATTTCAAATTTTAATTTTGTTCAAAATTTACTGCTCGTTTAATATAACGCAAAAAATCACAATACACATTCCTACTTCGTTCTTAAAAACGTGTAAAAGAGATATTAAAAATTTAAAAATTACATTACATATATTTATAGATTTAATTTCTACAGAAAACCATTCATAAAAAATTACCACATAGGCAATATATTTTCAATTTAATTATTAATGGTTATAAAATAGGCCAGAAAATGAAGATGATTTGACCCTGAACATTTCCACAAAATCGCAAAAGGGTGTATATTTGAGGGAACATTTATATAAATATGATACACAATCTGTCAAAATTGCACTTTCGTGCAATGACTGGAACTTAAAAAAGACAAATTTATGTCAATGTTTCATCAGTGTTTTGGTTGCATCTCCAGAACACAATATTTTTTGTTGATAATATTGTAAAAGAGATAGCGATTCGCGAAAAAGTCTTTAAAAATAATTCTCCACCTATTGTCAAAAATTAATAAAATATTATTAATGTAGAGAAGTTGAAAATTTCCACGACTAAGATAATATCTAAAAACTCGAAAAATTATCATTTATTTGAATGTTTCTATTTTTTCAGTATAAAGTAGTGTTGATCCAATAGAATGTTACGATGAAGGAAGGTTTTGGTTGAGGATCATAAAATAAGCTTTACCAATGTTTCGCTAGTGGCCAACGTTTCGAAAAATTTATTTTCATCTTCAGGGCCTCAAGCTGGTCAGGTGGTGGTAAATTGTTCTAACAGTATACATGATCATAATTATTATGAGTTAGTATAATTTTAAGCATCTTATTATAAAACATTAATTAAAAAATTTATTCAATTATTATAAAACTGTCACGCAGTGAAAAAATTAAAATATTTATCTAAGAATTAAATATAACCAAATTTGAGAACTTTCTGTGTACTTTAATTTGATACTGAATTTTTCGAAACTTTGACCACTAGCGAAACATTGGTAAAGCTTATTTTATGATCCTCAACCAAAACCTTCCTTCATCGTTTCTATGTTTATTGATTTTTAAAAATCAGGCCAAAACTGTCTCCTTATCCGCTCCGAATTCTTCTAACTTTCGAATTAGAGGAAACTGAGTTCGTCATTTTACTGGCCTAAAAAGATAACTAAATTATGTAAATAAAACATGAAATTGATTTTGTAATTAATTTATAATAGATATTAAAATAATTTGCGTATTCAGTATCAAATAGACTATTATTGATTTTTACGTCATTAAAATATTTCACAAAACTATTCCAAATTGAAACGTCGAAATTTTACGATTCCGTCACCCGATAAACGTCAATAGTGTATTTGCAACACAGATAACTACACTAAAAATGACGTTAAAATCAAAATATTATTTTACGAGTAAGTATATAAAATTTTGTATTACATATGAATATTGTAATGTATAAAACATGGGGATACGAATAGACGCTTAAAAAGTTTTTTTTTTGCATTTTGATTAATTGTTCTCAACGCATTTTGGGTAATTCTGGACCTGTAGTTACATTAAATATAGATTACTGGAGACCGCCGTCCATATCTTATATAACAATGTATTAAAAATGGCCACCAAATATGGAAGAGATATAGAACGTGTGACGGCCATATTCTTTGTTACTAATGGGTAATAGACGCTGATGACCTCAGCTGTTGAGCATCTATAATTTACAATCTCTCTCACTAATGGGTACGATAACTGGATGTGCAAAATACCCATTGGATATACACAATTATTATTTTAAATAACATACTAGGTATTATTAGCCGTTTAAGTGCGGAAAATTGATTTTTAAAAATTATTATTTTCTTGCGCAATGTAAAGGGGGAGGCGTTTGAGGGGAGTTTTTTAAAAAACAATTACGGGGTTGTGTATACAAAGTGAAATAGTAATACAGTAATTCTACACCAGTTGCTATGACGTGATATGTGATTTCCGATTGGTTAGATTAAAAAAATGAGAGTGAAAGACGAAAAGTTTTTACGTATTTTTGAGAAAATTTGTGAATAATCCGCAAAGTTTTTTTTTTTTGAAAGTCAAAGCTTAGCGTTTGCTGTGACTTAAAAAAAAATCAAAATTTGGGCATATCCAGTTATCGTACTGGACCCTATTTAGTAACAGATTCTGTTAAATGCAATAATAAAATTTTAGTAACGCTGTCCAGAAAACTTTTGAACGGTCAGACCCTGAACTATATTTTATATAAAGAAGTTGAAAAGTGTAATAAAGTGAAACATGTGACCAGAAAAGTTTTAAAAATTTATAAAAAGAAGTACATATTGTTATTTCCAAGAAACAAGCAATAAATTACGTGTATAGAAAAGTGTTCTTAGATTAGCGATATTGATCTTTATATAAAACAGTATCTTATACAGCGTGTCCATAAACGAAATCACTAACTGAAGTGTAACCTCTGATGTGAATTAGAACTTTTTGACGTTTGCGTTAAGTAATAATAATAGTCTTTAATTTTTGGATATCAGCATGTATAAATTGCGTCATTTAAAAAAATCATTTCTAAACCTATGCATGCTGCATTAAGAATCTTTTAGATCTTGTTTTTATTTTAGGAAGATTTTTTATTTCATCGGGTGTTTTTAACGATAAAAGTGTGATGACGGCAACGGAAAGCAAGTCCTATTTTGTTCTGAAAATGTCAATTTATAATATTTATGCTTTTCTGCAGAACACATTATCAGAAAATCTGATTTGATAATGATCTTAAATTTATATCATTAATTGCAGTTTTTCTAGACTTAAGGAACAGTCTAATGTCTTTGTAAAAATCTGTTATGTAGAACATCTGATTCTATTCTCAGAAAAGAGCGCTTTTAAAGCTAAATTTTTATAGAATTGCGTGGGACAATGTTATTTAGAAATGATAATTGAATTAAAAACTAATTATTTGCGAGCAGGTTCGATTTAAAATTCTACAATACTTTTTTTTATTTTCAAAGGGACGAATCGGCTTCTATGACCATTATCGCGTAATAATTTACAAATGTATGTGTACATAGGCATGATAATATTAAGGTAAGTACATATTATATTACATTTAATCACAAATGTTAATGGTAATTAATAAGGTAAGTAGAATGAGCTGGTGTATTTAAATGTCTATGTATTTATTTATACTTTTTAGATAATAATTAATAGTTGACTTTACGTTGTTCTCTTCATTATTTAAAATTGTTTCCAGATCCTGTGGAAGTTCAGTATCCAACCGTGACATCGTATAATGGGCAGGTCACCAAAAGGTGTTCTACCGTCAGAGGAACGTTGCAGATCTCGCATTTCGGGGGAGGAGACCGATCCAACAGGTAAGAATGTGAGAGTCGAGTGTGTCCTATTCTTAGCCTTGTTAGTACAATTTTTCCTCTTCGGTTTAAGTTTCCGGGAGATTTCTATCTTTCTACACAGTTTTTTTGTTTTCTTTAATTTGTTGTCTTCTGTTCGTTCCCATATTATTTTCCACTTATTTTTTATAATTCGATTGGTGTAGCACTTTAAATCGCTAAAAATGATATATAAAATATATATAAATAGACCTGGCTGCTTCCTTTGCTCTATAATACTTATCTTGTGAAGGAATATATGTGCTCACAAACTAAGGTTTTCAATCTAGACTTTCTGACAATTAATTCTGCAATACAACATTAGATGTAGATTTTGACCGTGTAGAATGATTTTTACTGTGTAACCTTTGACCATTACATCTATAATTATTCTTATTGATACAGTGCGTAGGCCTTAATTTTAGTGTTTCCTAATTAAGTATCAATTGCGTGTGTATGTAAACGAGAGAGAGAGAGATTGCAGCTTATAGACGCTCGACAACTGAGATCATTCGCGTCTAAAATGCCGGCTGTTCACTGAACAACCGACACTTTGAAACAATGTTCAGTGCGCGTTCTGCTTAAAATATCTTTGGACTATACTGTGTAATTCGTCATGGCATCGGTAGCAACTGTTTTCATGACATGTAAGTTTTTTTCAGCAAATCCTTCTGATCGCGTGCGTCGTCCACAATGAAAAGACTTTAACTTAACAAAAACTTATTTGTATCGTATTGCTTATTATACCACGATGCTGTTTTTAAAAACACATTTTAGTTTGTAAGAAAGTTTATCGAGATTTGTAGACAGTGATTATATAAGCATAAATTCAGTGCAGCAGCGTGCATGGTTGCGCACTAATTTAAAAAATATTAATTTTACAAGAATCAATAGAATACACCAAAAACGTAGAGGACTTCGAGATCAATAAAATTACGGGCCAAAATTCATTTTAACCAGAAATGGTTTTGTGAGATAAAACGAATTTAACCTTTTTGTATCAAATGGCGACACTTCTTTCGGATGCCAACAGTTTGAATTTATGATCTCTAGGTCCTCCCCCCCAACAAAAATTTAGAGATTACAATTTTATATGATGACTGGGCTATTTACAGTACGACAGATTTCTCGCTATATCATTAATATTACTCAACTTTTCAGCATTACAATATTTTTACAGAAAATATTAAAGTTCATAACATTTAATTAATTATTTATACAAGTATGAACACATTTTACTCCATAAAATCTTCTATTCATTAATGACTTTCACATAACCCTTTTTAATAGGAATGACAAAATTGTTACGTAATAGCTGCACATTTGCGTGGATTTAATTTTTGTTTTTTAGTATTCATTAGATTATAGTGCGGTTCGGTTATTTTGTACAGTGAGTTTTGGACGTGTATATATATAGTTATTATTATTTTTTTTTAATTTATGAGGCTTCGGCAGCAAGGCCATTAGCTCTAGGTATGATATAGGTTGCTGTAAATACGTGGATTAAATTTTTGAATATCATAATGAGTTCATTTACATGAAAATAGTGATACGTGGCTAATTAAACATTATGATGAGACAATGAAATGAAGTTCGGGACTGAATGTAAAGAATTAATTAATCGAGCATCTCGTCAGTCGTCTATAAACTTCAACAAAGGTAAGAAAAATTATTACTATCAAAAAATGACAATTTACTAATTATTAATGTACTAAAATTATTCGCATATAAGTACCTACCGTACGAAATACTTAAAATTTTTCTTATTGAATTGCTTATTACATTGAAATGTGCATAGAATTAATATAAACATGGAAGTTCAATGAAAATTTAAAAAAGCGACTGTGCTTTAGACCACACGACTGAAGTAAAACTTCTTCCTGCCATATATAAAATATAATAATATGTAATAATGATACAATAATATTCGATAATAATCATAATAATCTATCACCATATTTTGATTAAACATCCTGATTTAACGGCACAATATAACCTCACTCTGTAGCACATATCTACAAAGACGAAATGTTTAAAATATAATTTTTGATTAATTAATAGGCAAAATATGTACCTATATATATTTATTACCGTAATTTATAAAACATTTAAAAAGATTTAACTAGCCTACATTATTTCCCGTTACAAAATGCAGCAAAATTCGATGAAATGTATTTTTGATACAAAAACAATTGTTTTCATTTTAAACGCCAAAAAAAAAAAGAATTTCGATTAATGTTCCGTCTTTGTCGCACTCACTAATCTATATCTCCCTCTCAACTTCTAATATACGAAACGTAACTATCTCTCTCTCTCTCTTACTATCTTCACTAACTTATATCTTCGCCTCGAATGATCACTCACTGTTCGCCTCGTCCGATGATGCATTTACGTAAACGCTTTCGTCAAGCATTTACCAGCTTACTCCCCAAGTCAAGTGTGCCTAAAGAAGTTTTACTTCAAAAATGATCCGAAAATTTTATTGTCCAAAGCAGGAAGCATAGAAACGTCAAAAGAGAAATTGAATATTAAAGACGTTAAGGCTTTTCCCGTCAAAACCTTGTTTATGGTGCTTTTGCAGTTACTTGAGTTTGAAAATTAATGATTTTTGACTTCGTAAAAGTTGTTGTTATTATCATCCATAATTATAAATATATATTAATAATATCAGGAATGTGGACTAGATAAGATGGTAAATAATAATCACTTTATTATTTCTGCAACGTTTCGGTCTTTATTAGACCTTCCTCAGGCATCTGAAAAAATTACATATTATGGTAAATATTGAATTGTAATAATTATTGTGCCAATGTAGTGGTTAAGTAAGTACATATGTAATTTTTTCAGATGCCTGAGGAAGGTCTAATAAAGACCGAAACGTTGCAGAAATAATAAAGTGATTATTATTTACCATCTTATCTAGTCCACATTCCTGATATTATTAATATATACTTCGTAAAAGTTTATCCCCTAATTGTTCTGAGAAATTTATTTATATACAAATATATGCACAAAGTCCTAGAAAAATTATACTTTTATACGACTTCAAAAATAGGCCATAATAGGATATGTGCGTTCGGCATGGATCATACTTTCTTATGGTACATACCTACTAATATTGGTCAAAATTTGACTGTTCAAAATATTTTTATATTTTTTTTTTTCGTTTTGAGATCCCCCGAGTCTAAAAAACACATTTTTAGAATAAGTTTGTTTGTCTGTTAATCTGTGAGCACGATACAGGTTAAACGGTTTAACGGATCGAAACCAAATTTTAGTAAGATGTTTGGCATATAAATATGAAGAGGTCTACCCTAAAAACAGCAAATATTAGTATTTCTCAATTGAACCACAGCTGCTTGCAGCCAACAATAATATATATTTTTCAGTTCACATTATATAAAATTATGGTTGTTGTTCTCGTCCATGTTATTATTTATAAATTACAGATTTTCAGATACTTGGACAGTTAATAAGATATTAGTTTTTCAAGTTTTTTTGCTACGTTTCGTTGATATTTTTCAACTTCTTCAGGCAATATTTGAATGGAATATCCTTAATTAAAAATGTTCGTTAAAAATGTTTTATGAATATTTTCAATTTCAAATAAAATATTCATAAAACATTTTTTAACGAACATTTTTAATTAAGGATATTCCATTCAAATATTGCCTGAATAAGTTGAAAAATATCAACGAAACGTAGCAAAAAAATTTGAAAAACTAATATCTTATTATTTAAACTGTCCAAGTATCTGAAAATCTGTAATTTATAAATTATATAAAATGTTTGACTTCAACTGAACGAAGGTAAGAAAAAAGCCGAAGTTCAGCTTCGGTCTTAAAAGTGGCTTTCGGTGTTCTTGCAATCAAGTAACAGGAATATTTTGTTGGTGAACATACAATATTTCATGTTGTATTGTTCAATAAATATTTGAACTTTTGCTTTGAAATGCATATAATTGGATTTGTGTGCACTTAATTAAATTTTTGACACATGACGACGTACAAAATACCGCAGTTGCACAAAGTACATGATCTCGATCTGCATTTCTGTACAGCTATGAGAAACAAAAAATAATTTATTAACTCAAACCACCAAGAATATTCAGACGAAGTTGGGATTTTCGGGTCCAGTACTCGATGTGCCTAAATTTTGACTTTTTTCTTAAGTCGTAGAAAACGCTAAATGTTGACGTTTCAAAGAAAGACTTTGCTGATTACTCAGTTTCCTCAAAAATACGTAAAAACTTTTCGCCTTTCACTGTCATTTTTTTAATCTAACCAATCAGAAATTACATATACACGTCATAACAACTGGTGTAGAATTCCTGTATTACTATCTCACTTTGTATACACGACCCCGTAATTGTTTTTAAAGAACTCCTCCCAAACGCCTTCCCCTTTTCACTACGCAAAAAAAAATTTTTAAAAATCAAAATCCGCATTTGAAACGGTTAATCACATTGTTGTATGTAATATATAATATAAAATAATAATTGTGTATTTCCAATGGATATTTTTCACATAGAGTTATCGTACTCTAATCGTATTTTCTACTTTTTTTCTTTTACGGGTTAAAATCTAGATCACATATAAGCTATAAATTAACATTTTTGAGAATTTTTTGGAAATTTTGCATTAAGATTGTTTAAATTTTATTGCGCAAAAAAAATGTGTATATATCACCACGGAAGGGACGCGCTAAAGCGCTGATTTCCTAAGATAGCGGTACCGTACTATGACGATGAATGACGTCACAGAACACGTGTGCATGGAAATAAATAAATGTCGCTTTTTTACATTACTGCGGTGCCACCCTACCACGAGAAAATCACATACATTTACTTCTATCCACACGGTTTTCTTGACGTCATTAAGCGTCATATTTCATTTTCTAAATAAACTCTTGTCTGCAGTTAAGAATGAACAAGTTATTTTTAATTATTTATTTACGAATGGTAAATAATCTGCACTACTTACAGTGTATCAATAATCACCACGATGGAGGGTACAGTTTTTAAGATAAGTAAGAAAAGTTATTTAAGTTTTTAAATACCATCCTTGAAAATAAATTAATGGAACCTATGAGAATAAATTATTTCGAGGAATTCAAATAAAAATTTGTATAATATTTGGTGGGTACATTAGTTAAATAATGTACAAGGAACAACTATAATTATTATTCTTCAGTTGCTTCAAATATCTTATATCCTTAAGTATTTAGAGAGCGTTGAAAGATGCGTGTGACTTCAGATTTCTGAAAAAAAAAATAATTAAAAAATGTGTGAATAATGATTCTGCTTTCCACTATTCTTTAAACATTTAACTGCGTCCTACGACAAACACAAGTCAAATTCATTGAACTTTGAAATAAAACCTAACATATTAATAATTAAAATATTAGAAAAAAAACTTTTCAAAGACACGCTTTTATAGCAGTGTACTAAAAGGAACAAATAATCTTAAAAAATTTAGATTCATAATTATAAAAGCGTGAGTTGTAACCTCTATAATAGCTCATTAGTCACGGCCCCACTTTTAAAACTATGAGTCCAAATTGTTAAAAAAATCTTTTTTTTAGTACCTACATTGCAATAAAAGGGTTATTATGTCTTAAGCTTTGCATATCTCATAATGAAAGAAAAAGGTAATCCGCCATTTTGGGGCGTCTGCCATCTTGAGTTTAGAATGACGTCATCGCAGCTTATCGTATTCTACTCGTGAACTGATATCTATTTGATATCCATGACAAGGGAATTCTAAAGAAACGGGTGATCCACCATCTTGGGGCGTTGTTGCATTGTCACTAGATATATATACACGTCTACAAAATTTCAAAGCTCTATCTTAATTAGAACTAGTCAAAATTTTGATTGCAAGATTTGACCCAACTGACTCACTGACTAACAAACACGTAAAGTTGAATAAAAGCTTGTAAAATATAGCAAGTCATGTAGCTGTAATTTTCTTCAGTTGAAAACAATTTTCAAAATCTCTTTACAATTAATAAGATCAATAATGGTTACACAACATGATCAATGTTCAAACAACTTCACTTTTGTTAACAAAAAAAAAACTTAATTATTGTACGAGTCGTTCTTTAAATACCGATAGTCATTAGTTAAAAAACAATATATTATTATTTCGTTGTTTTTTCATAGTCTGTTCAGTGATTATTATAATTTATTTGAGTCCATACAAAAGTTAAAACTACTTATTATATTTGAAGCGTTGCATTTTAATAAATCTACTTATTTTCTTGTTAGTTATATTTATAACAATTATACGTTTTGGTTACATAATAATATATGAACTATAATAATATTGGTAAACATTGTTAAATTAACATTTGAAGGACGTTTAACCACGTGTCAATAGTAAAAATTTACAAATCATTTAAAAACTATTTGTAGCAGTTTTTGAAGTGAAAACTTTTTTACCGGCGTTGTACACTTTTTTGTAATAGGTAAAAAATGTTAAACTCACGTCAGGGACACGTGACCTGATCGAAAATTCGTAAGACGAAAACTTTTGTGACATGCCCTAAATGAAATCCATTGTATTAATGTGCAAGGTATATATTTTTTTTGGGACTTGTCTATGCAATCGAATGGTTTTTAACTACACTATAAGTTGTGTTTTGGCGACATCAGACGGAATTTCTTGGAAGTTATTAGTTCAAACTTTTCTGCGCTATGGTCGTTTAACATAGACGTTAATATTCAAGTTTTCACTTCTGCCGGCACTCCCGGAGTGCATTTGCGTTTTTTTTTCTAATTAATTTAGCCTTTGTCCGCGTCTTCGCGTTTACGTTGCGTCGGCGTTGACAGAAATCTTTTACAAACAGAGAATAACAAAAATGATTGTAAAACGAACTGAAAAATATTTCATCCTTTTCAGAGATATTTTTTAAGTCGATTAAAATTATTTTGTATTATTCTTATTTAGTTAAAATTAAATTGGATTATCTGATAAAACTTGACATTTTTATTGCATGACATGAATGTATAATTATTATTCAAATATTAATTCACTAAACTTCTAGCTAATTAAATTCCAGTGCAATTATACTTACAGTACACGGGTATAACATTACGTTCATTTTTCGTATTTAACTAGAGACCAGAAATCATCAAAATATCACGAAAAAATTAAAATGTGTTACGAGAACGCATTACAGAAGTGAAAATTCTAGTTGCAAATCATACGACTGCATTTGGACAAGTGGAAAAAATGCGTTACGAGATAGTTTCACGTTCATATTAACATGAATCTGAACATGAAACTATCTCGTAACACATTTTTTCCACTTGTCCAAATGTAATAGTATGATTTGCAACTAGAAGTTTAACTTCTGTAATGCATTCTCGTAACACATTTTTTATTTTTTCGCAGGTTTACTGCAAATAATAAATAAGAAAACACCAGCAGACAACAAAATTTTCGCAGGTTTACTGCAAATATTGTTTTTTATTTTATCAGGTTTACTGCAAATATTGTTTTTTAGCTCATGTATTATTCTGATAAATTAGTCGAAAATGTTATATACAGGGTGAGTCAGACCACCCGTATCGTTCGTTTTTTTCGAAAACGGTTAGTCGAAGAGAGCTGTGTCAAAAATCTGTATTATAAAAGCCCTAATGAAGAATCTAATGGTGATATTTTTTCCCCCCGGAAAGGTCGGCTTCCCTGTTGGTTTTCTCCGAAATGTTCAGAACTCCGGAATGTTAAATGGCACGATAGGTCGAAAGTGGTATTGTTGTAAAGATCTTTAAAAAATAAGCAAGTTTTGTAGGACATTTTTTTTTGTTACTGCCACCCCTGTTAAGTAATATTCGTTTGAAATTATTAAATTAACATGTCAGAATAACAAACTTAATTTTAAAAGTCGACATTTAAAATCTAGTTACCTAATTAAACAATGTGACAATAAGTTTTCAATAATTGCAATTGTTTTTTTTTTGTCGGAAAATACTTCCAGGTACTCATAACATATCTAGAAGAGCTCCGCAGTATGTTTAAGTAAATTGAAGACACTGTTTGAACATTTGTGACATTGTTTAATTAGGTATCTAGATTTTAAATGCCGACTTTTAAAATTAAGTTTGTTATTCTGACATGTTAATTTAATAATTTCAAACGAATATTACTTAACAGGGGTAGCAGTAACAAAAAAAAAATGTCCTACAATACTTGCTTATTTTTTAAAGATCTTTTCAACAATACCACTTTCGACCTATCGTGCCATTTAACATTCCGGAGTTCTGAACATTCCGGAGCAAACCAACAGGGAAGCCGACCTTTCCGGGGGGAAAAAATATCACCATTCGATTCTTCATCAGGGCTTTTATAATACAGATTTTTGACACAACTCTCTACGATTAACCGTTTTCGAAAAAAACGACCGATACGGGTAGTCTGACTCACCCTGTATAATAGGTATACTTAAAAATTATAAAAAAAATATATAAAAAAAAAAACAAATTGGTGCGCGCACCTGTCGGTAATCGATCCCGGGCCGGCCGTTTAAAGAAGTATTCACTTCAAAAATGTAAGAGTTAAAAAATGCACAAAAATCGGCAGCGGAATTCAGTTAGCCCTTAAATTTTCAGTTGTTCGTTCTATGTGACTGCGTGGCTTTTTTTGAAGGAGGCTCAATTTTTATTACTGTCTAGCAGTCTTTTTATTTAAACAAAAAATCTTCTGGACCGATTTTGATAAAATTTCTTTCGTATCATACTGACATTAATTCCCGAGATATTGTGTAAAATCTACTTTTTTGGATTTTTATTAAATTAAAACAAAAGAACGGGACCGATTTTTAAAGAAACTTCTTTCAGGTCATATATTCACGTTAATTAGCGTCGATTGGCACCCTAACCTTGTCGATATTATTTGAACTCGTTTCAATTCCATTTTGCGATGCCAAGGTTTCTCTTATAATTCCCCGCCCTTGAATCACTTCCCCTTTAACGTTCCAGAAAACTTCAAACAGATACGTCGCTAAAGATGTTTTCCTTAAAAAAAACTACTGAACCGATTTAAACAAATAAAACATTCCGTAAACATTTTGAACTCAACGGCGCTGAAACTATTAAAATCAATTAACCTCTCGAGAAGTGCTGACTGAATAAACAAAAAATAGACTAGTCGAATTGATAACCTCTTTTTTATTCTGTTAAAAAAACTGTTGATATAATGCATGCCAATGACTCAATTTATTTACAAGAAAAAAACACTCAGTTAAAAATGTTTAAGTACCGCTGTCGTTTACACCGAGTTGCGAATATGATAACGTGTACTGGAAGGTAATCCATTATTTTCCTAAGTTTAATAACCACTTCCTACATTTTAGGTCTAACCTTTAATAAACTTAATTATATACGAAAATTATTTGTCACTGTGCCTAATTACTCAGTTGAAACATTACATACGAAATTTTGCTTGACCCATTGTTGTCCAAAGTTTTTTGCAAATAATTACGTAAAAAAATTTACTAATACGACATTATGAAGCAAAACACAGAAATGGGGCAGCCCTGCATTTTTTTTTATTCCATTATCAAATAACTTATACATTACCTACAATTTTGTAAACGCCAACTCTTGTTTTGTTGTTTTGTGAGTACCTATACATAATGTATTGTAACAAAACTGTTCTAGTCCGTGGTGGAAATTATTTATTTACAATAATAAACGTTTAACAAAACAGTAAAACACACAACGAAAGCGTACTTCTTTAACAAACAGTAATAATAACGTTAAAGAAACAAAACCAATAGTTCTAAATAATAAAATAGACAACTAAGTAACATAAGAATATAAAGTTCTAATTATGTACATAAAATATTTACAACACGCAAACACACCGAAGTTTATCTAGTAGGCACAATTATTCGCACTTGTCTATTAACTATATTCACGCGATTATTTACAACACAGGAGCTATTTATAAGAACCAGATTTATATAATTGTACTCAATGGTTTACACAGCTCATTTATCTTCTATCTTGCTGTACCGACACTGAACAATTTATTTCACAGTTGTCTGTAATCTACTGTACGTACTGACCAACCACTCCGCTCGCATTTTATAGCTGCGTCCCCCGACTATCGAATGGTCTAGAAGCATCTCAACCTTTTTACATGCATTGGCTTCTCCAGGCAATTCTATGAAGATCGGGTTTTTTACCTGCTTTCCATTGTTGTATATGTACCATTTATCGATACCGCTACCACATGATCCAAGTTTAAAGAACTGATGGGTTGTTTCAACTACAGGCAAACGCTGTCCAAAAATGATGTATTTCGGTAGTAGGATAACTCTGTGTTTTGGAAAATAAACACTTTTTGGAGCGTTGTTCTTCTAAAAAAGACGTCATTGCAATTTTCAAAAATATTGTTTTTCTATTTCCAACACTAAAGAAAATGTGGGACGAACTCATTGCTGAGTTATATCTGTAGCTAACAGGTCAAATGAAGGCCAGTTAGTCATTTTATATTGCGGAGAAGGGTATTATTAGATTAAAATAGCATGTAAGCAGTGTCATAAATAGTATATTATTATAAGATTGCTTTGATTATCAACTGCCCTCATTTACAAACAGACGCAAATTATGAAGAATCACTTCTGCTTACCACGTTTACACGAATTTCGAGGGCGGATGTAATTAACACAAACGGAGAAAATGTAACTCACACACCAAGTCGCGGTCAGATTTAAAATATAAGTACTACTAGCCTTCAGACCCGGGTAGTTATTGGTTTAACAATTAAATAATCAAGAACCAACGAAGAGAAATGTATTTTGAGTACAAAGTAATTTTTTTTTATTGTTAATGGCCTGATTCTTGTCTTTGGCCGGCAGCCGAATACGTCATCATGAGCTTTATGGCGTTGATTTCGTTTTAGTCCAATCGGTGGAGATAAAAAGATCCAGAAATTCGCAAACAGGCTGATTTTTTTTTATAAGTAGTTTAAAGTGTACTGATTGAAATAAAAAAAAGTTCATTCGTCTATCGATTTCCAAAAGTAAAAAAAAAATTGAAAATCATTTTGATTTTCAAAATTCTTTGATATTTTGAAATGTAAAAAAGATAGGAAGAAATAAAAAATACCACGTTATAGAAGAGGTTTTTTTCTATAAAAAAGATATCTTATATTTTTTCGTCCGACTTATTGTTTGCCCGCAAAAAATTCGATAAACTATGTATCTATTTTACGCGCAGGATGCTCGGCTAGCCATGCGAGAACCTTCTTTTTCGTGTCCGGCGTATTGAATTACAATATTTTACATATTTATAGGGAATAAAATAAAAATTCAAATAGCCTATCTTCAAGTAGAAAATCTGAACTTTTCAATGGTGAAGTTAATTTTTTTTTTTTTAATAAAATATCATGTATAAAAATGCAAGTATACCTAGATATATATTTGAATCGAAAATCGAGCGTTGCAATAATCATTTTTTTTAAACATAAGGAAAAGACGTAAATTTTTTTTGAACCTGGTAAACTATTCTTTAGATGTTCTTTTTCATAAATAAAAATTCCTGACCATAAATCTTATCTCGTTATTAAATACGGCCCTTGTTACTATTTTCAATTTTTTCGGAATCTTGAATTCACTGGAAAAAATATTTTTAAACCTCTGTTACACGATGAAAACTTAACGGATTTCAATGTATATTTTTTTAAATCGTAGGTATAATTAAGTGTATTTCTAGACATTTATTCGACACTCTTTTAGATAGACGTAGATGAATTTGTGGGTGCGGCTAGGATAATGATTACATCGTCCCAATTAGTACAGTTAGTACATTAAATAGGATATATCTTAGGCAAGAAAATTGAAATAAAACAATAAAGAGCTAACAAAGAAAAATGTGTTTTGGATACAAAGTTTTTAACTGGCTTTGGACGAAAAATTCTTTAAATTGATTTGCGGGAAAGGCAAGATAAAAACAACACTCCAACAGCATAAAGAAAGAAAGCAACTGAAATAAACATAGACGTTTTTGTTTTGTTTAGCTTTTGATCATATCTGTCGAGAAAATTCCTTGGATATATCCACTATATGCAGTGGTGCGTCTTCTATATCGGGTGTATTGCAAATTTATTACAGAAATTGAAAATCTATTTCTCGTAATGTCAGGGTGAAGACGCCATTTTAAGAGTTTAAGCGTTTAAAATTGCTCAACAGAGATCTTGGCAAATATATTCCGAACTGAAAGAGACAGAGAACCTCTACAAATATTGAAATATTATGTTCTGTGCCTGTGCACATGTCAAATAGCTTTTCGGTCATTCTTGATTTTTAATTCAAAAACAACAAACTCATAATTTAACCATCCTCTTTTTGTCATATAGCGTAATGATATATGGCTTTTGCTTAGGGTTGCCGTCCGTCCGGATTTTCCCGGATTTGTTCTCTTTTTAAGGGCGTCCGGGGAGCGTCCAGGCGGGATTTTGTTTACAGTCCGGGTTTTAAATTGACTAGATAAATCTTTTCTTATCAAGAGACGATAGTAGAATTTTGTTTCTTTAATTCGAAAAGATTAATTTTTGCTTATTGAAATAAAGAAAGGCGAGTTATTGTTTGGTTTTTCTATTTCTAATTTTTACACGGCTTTTTAATTTAATTACCAAAGAGAATAGAGATGTCATTGAATGAACGCTTATAAAACTCCATATATTGCTTTAATTTTGTACGTTAGTTTCAACAGCTTAAAGCTGCCCGTATACTGCCTTGGATTCCCCTCAACAAATAAAGATACAAACTTTTCCTCTTTGTATAATATTAGTGTAGAAACTCAGAGAGGCGCGAATATAATAAGTTTGATCTGAAAGGACATTTTCTGAAATCAGGCGATAGATAATATCTATTTGTGTTCAATGCTAAAACGGAGAGAGTAGCTCGTGAGTATCTAGGTAGCAAATTGAGCGAACAAAACAACACAAGGATCATTGAAAGACGTGTAGTCTTCCTTAGTTGTCTAGCATCATAACCTACAAGGAAATTCTACCCAAACAGATGATATGGCGTGTATCTAATAGTATGGTATTGTTACTTTGCAATACGAGATCAGTTTGATAAAAATTCACAACCAACAACAAAATGACACTCTTGTTTTTTAGATATAAATAATTCGTCCAAAGGGGGTAGATACCGTCTTTTTGTAATTTCTATAATATACATTTTTCGAAGAAAATGCCTATAGTATTTTCTTCTCAAAATGTCACAAAAAACCCGAATCTGCCAGGAAAAAATTATTTTTAATTTTTTCACATTTAGGGGCGGTTTACGGGTAAACTATTGCAGATAGGGGTAAGAGGGTTAATCACTTTTTTGTAGCAAATATAACTATCCACAATTTTTTATCGAAACCTTTTTTCTGCATATATCTCATAGTTTGTAAGATAATTAGAAAACAAAGTTTAAAAGGGTGGTTTCTACCCTAACTGCAAATTGGAGCACACTTTTTCATAGTCAGAATAGTTTCTTGTAACCCCAAGAACGAACACTCAAATTTTTTTGCGGTTTGAGATTTTAGGTATTTCACGAAGATCGTTCTTGGACTACATTTCAACTACAAAAATGGTTGTTTAAAATTAAGTTTCTGTTAATGCTGGCGATAATGCGAGGAACGACTAGTAAATAATATTTATAATATTGCGACGTTTGTTTTTTACACATGTAAAAATTAACCAAATTGCTACAATTACTTCTATGTAATTGTTAATAATATTTGAGTTATTGATGAGTATAGTTGATGTTCTATGATTTTGGTTAGTGAAAATTGGGAATGAGTTTGCAACGAACCTAGTAAGCGTTTGTACCTATATTCAATACAGAGTGTGTAGGCGTATTAAAATTGGAAGAGCTGAAGGCGTGGCTTCGTTTGCCCAAAAGTAGGGATGTGAAAAAATAATCGATTTTTATTTTAATCGATTATTTTTTTCTTATAATCGATTTCTTGTAATCGATTTTATTTATGACAATAATCGATTTTTAATTAATCGATTATAAAAATTACACATTTTAATCGATTTTTGTAAATGGTGCCATCTGTGCGACAGACGATTTTTTTTAGTTTTTTGATTCTTTAAATTCAAAGTTTAAAGCATGATTTCTTTTGTATTTTAGTTTTCATACCAAAAACTTGTCGGTTTATTGTTGATTCTTATCGTTTGGTTTTATTTTTCTTGTAAATTACAATTTGTAATAAAATGTCAATTTGTACTAGAAATTGTTTCAACAATTCTAATCTATATCAATAACCATAAGGTTGGCATTTTGGTTATTATTATTATACTTGCCATTTAAAATTATTTTCAATCTAATAAATTTTTAACATTATTCTCTTAGCTCTGTTATATAGAAAAAATCGATTTTTCTACAAAAATCGATTATTTCTTTTAAAATCGATTTTTTAAAAATCGATTTATATTCAAACTAAAAAAATCGATTATTAATTAATCGATTTTTTTCATTCAATGTCACATCCCTACCCAAAAGCTTCAAGGTATGTGTAAACATTCTGAATCAAATATGCTAGCTATACTAAAGAACTTAACTGACTAAAATAGAATATATAAATCTTTTATTAACGTCTGAATACTCTTAAAACAGAATATAATTGATAATGAAACTTGCATCACTTTCGCGACCCATGAAAAATTGCAGAAGAAAAAATGTTTACACAACAAAACCCATGGAAGATTAAGTAACGGACTTTGAAAACAATACCTCATGAAATTCTATTAATTTAAAGCGCATTTAAAATAAATATTATATTAATGAATGATGCAAATTTTTAATATCTAGGTACCTATATCTATACTGATATATAAAGCTGAAGAGTTTGTTTGTTTGTTTGGTTGGTTGAACGCGCTAATTTCAGAAACTACTGGTTCTAATTGAAAAAAAAAATGTTTGTTGGATAGCCCATTTATCGAGGAAGACTATAGACTATATAATATCACGCTACGACCAACTGGAGCGGAGCATCAATGAAAGATGTATCTCAAAATTTGTCCGTCCGACAAAAATTATCAGGTGAAATGCTTTAACTAAATATTGCAATATTAGCGCCTCACATTCACAAGTTCGGCTAGCTCAGTCGGTAGAGCATGAGACTCTTAATCCCACGTAGGCGAATATATTTTTATTTTTTTTTTAGTTTTCTACATTGCTTTTTCTAAGGCTTACATTTCAATTTTTTTAAACTTTATTACGACTAATTAAAATTAAATAAATCTAATTAATAGCTCATTTGAAAACTGTTACAACTGTAGGTACCTACCTATATAATAATAATTTTCCTACAGTGTTTTCAATTATATATTTATTATATTTTATTAATTAGAGTAATTATATTGTTTCAAAAGAAATGTATTACTTAAAAAAGTATAAATACTGCTTTTTAACGACAAAAACTTTTGAACGGTAACTCCGATCATTATAAAATTTGGACACAACATTCATCTCGGTAAACTAAGATGAATGTGCGTACTCATGTCCCTCCCTTCCCCATTCGTTCTTTTGCACACGTGTGAAACCGGGCGGGATCGCTAGTTGTAATATAAATTTTTTGACCAAGAATGCAATTCAAGAAAAAATTATTTCGTTTATACATCAGTAGTTAAACGTTGACAGGCTTGCCTATGGACTAACAAAGAATTATTTAGAAGTGTTGTAAAGTAAAGTACGGCTTTTTTCTTTCTGAACAACAGAGATTAAATAAAGTTGTCAGATTGTGGGATACTGCTGTTTTTTTTTTAATGAAAATTGAACCTACGTATTTCAGAAGTTTGTATCTCGATGTCTTCGGAGTAAAAATCATTTTACATTTTAGATTTTCGTACTTGAATTTTCATACTCCTGCAGTAAATCATCCTGTAGGGTGTAGGCTGTATACTGTTCTTCACATTCTAATACTGACGAAAACCCAGCTGGCCTCTTCTAATTTCAAGGCCACTACAACAAGAGTTTTTATTGTACCTATGTAATAAGGGTATGGAAGGCTTCAGTTTCATTTCTCTATCTCCCTTTTCGGTTTTCGATGAGGTCAAGAGATATTGGATGCATGTATCTCTTTAAATTTCGAAGTAATAACCTTTTATAAAATAAACAATTTTAAACGCGTCTATCTTCGAAACGAAATGTGATACAGAGCTGCGTGTGAGCTCATTAGACTCAGCGTGTCGAAGTCTATAAGACATCCTTAATATCAAACCGATCTGAGAAATTTTAGTTTTGAAAATTAAATTTCAAATTTGAAACATTTCTGAGAATTTTTCGGCATTGTTGTGGACACGATAACTCTCGACAGACCTAATCGATTTAAACGAAATTTGGTCCACATGTTGGAATTCATCACCGCACGAAGCCTATTTGAAATGGATCCGATCGAGTCATTTTAAAGGTGGTATTGAAGGATTGAAAAAAATTATGAAATTTTTTTCAATCCTTCAATACCACCTTTAAAATGACCCGATCGGATCCATTTCAAATAGGCTTCGTGCGGTGATGAATTCCAACATGTGGACCAAATTTCGTTTAAATCGATTAGGTCTGTCGAGAGTTATCGTGTCCACATATATAAATGTTGTCAAAATGTTCAGGAGGATGTTGGTACAACCCCTAAATCCCGCCATCTGTCCGACTCCAATAGTGTAAGTATCTTATGGCAAATACACTAATAATAACAACATTTATATTTTATAAATATCGTTGCTTTAGAAATCAGTTGTTAACTAAGTAGGTATAGTTTTTTAGGCAGTTTTTTCACTTGAACTGGTGTTTTATTGTACATATATTCATATCTTGGCATTTCTGAGCCCCATTTGCTAAGTATATACTTAGCACATAATAATAATTACCATCAATTCGACTTAAAGAATCTGATAAATAATATTTCAAACAATGTTTTAAACGAATTCATATTCGTTCCGTATGGTGGATTTGTTTGTACTGTAGGTACACCTTCTTTAGACCAGTCTAAAAGGATTTAACCAACTTTGTGTTAAACTGAAAACAAAACATTAACATCCTGTTTCCTGAGACGAAACGAGCGCGAAGGATTCCTTTTGTTTTTTGTTCTATACACGCTACGCGCATTAAGGCTGTCGTTAAACAGTGCAAAAAATGCTTTGTGTTAAATTTTTGAAAAACATTCAATAGTAATGCTGTGATCATAATAAGGTACCAAAATAGTAAGAGTTAGTCATCATTGTAGTACGTTTCGCTTAATGAAGCGTCAAAGCAATGAAACAATTTAGAGCATAGACGTCCTGCTCGTAAAAGATATCCCACTTATATTGCATTGTGAAATATGTGTACGACCCACTCCTTGAATTTTTAATTTATAGTAGGGGTAGATAACCGGGACCTTCGTCTGTAATTTTGTTTTCTTGCGAATTTTTCATAATTTCTTGGTATTTTGTAGTTCCGAAATTCTAGACAGCCATACACTTATATTTCATGTGGTGGTAAAATACTATTTAATCGGTTCCTCCATCACCATTCTCATACCGATAGGTCTTGCGGCTCCTAGCTGAGAAAGGGTTAAAATCTCCAGTCATCGTTTCGACACAGTTTAGCATTATCATTTTTTACCGAAAAGAAAACTGTAAAAACGACACGGCCTTAAAAATAACTGAAAACATGTTTTATGTAATATGCATATGATAAAAATTAAGCTATAGTCTTGCATACACCTATCTGGTACATTAAAACGTTCTGAATTATCCATGAAAAATGTTTATACCATGACGTAGATATAGGTACTGTTTATCAAAGATATCTGTGAATATATAAATGTTAAAAATGAATAGATTATAGAACAGATTAGATTATAGAATAGAATTTATTAGATTGATTGAAATGCAATCGAATGGAATAAGTTAGATTAGTGTAATGGATTAGACTAGGATAGAATAAATGAGAATTGATTATATTAGATTAGAATAGGATTTAATCGATTCGATTAGATTATAATTAGAATAGAATATAATCGATTCAATTTGATTTGATTATAATAGACTAGCGTCCCTGTCGGGCTTCTTCCAAATTTGTAAATTGTCACTATTTTTTCGTCGACTTACGTTATAAAATTAATCTCCACGAAAATCGATTTTATTATAACGCGAAAATGTATCACCTATGTCCATTCTGAAGGTCCATTCTAAATATTGGTGAAACAAATTTTGAAATCGGATAAGTAGTTTCGGAGATTACCTCCTACATTCAAATTTACAAACATTAAGTATATCTTTACCTAATATTAGTATAGATTATAACAGATTAGAATGTAATAGATTAGAATACAAAAAAATAGAAACTTTACCGCTGTTTTTAAATTTTTGGACTCAAATTAACTATTTTAATGATAATTTTAAATATAATTATTTTAAAAAGATTGTAATAACTAGTAATTATGTATTTAGGACAGTGGCGAACTTACCGATTTATTAAAAGTAAAGACATTAAATACCTACCGCCTCCAAAGAAACAAATTACAGTGATATAAAAGAAGCAGACATTACCAAAAAAAAAAAAAAATACACACTAGAAAGTGAAAATTATATAGTTAGCTAAAGTCAACTTAATATCAACTTAAAGTTAGCAATTAATGTCCTATGATTCTTGTAGATTGCCAAAGTTTAGAAAAATCGGTCACTAAAAATCAAAGAGTCTTCCATTTCGCAAAAATTTTTGTGCCTTGATATTTTTTTTTCTATTTGCACTTACAGAAACATGATTTTGTATCTTTTTTATTTTGCAGCTGTTTCCCAAAACTGCCTAAAATCTTTCGCCCTAGACCATGGTCTACTCGACCTATTGGTGTAAATCCGTCACTATTTTAGGATTGGTGCAATTTACTACTTGATGATGAAAATAAATTTTTAGAGACATTGACTACAAACGAAACATCGATAAAGCCTCTATTTAAATTATTCCTCAACCATATTTTCCCTCAACAATTAATATGATGTGAATAACTAAATACGGAAAGATTTTTTCCCTTTTCGCAGTCGAGTAAAAATGGAACGCGCCGTTCTAATACGTCTGGCAAAAAACAAAAGTGTGGATTGTAGAGAAAATATTTGTGTGGAAACGTGCAGTGCATTGTGTGCTTATTGTTAGTTATAATGACTAAAATGGCCGAGATTTTATTCGTTGCTGTATTAGCAGAGACAAGTTTATTTTAGTTACGAAGCTTTTGGTAAGCCCTTTTTTGTGAGATCGTTAAGTACGAGCTTTATACCGTAGATGCGCTTTGCAAAATTTACTACATGTAAATATTGTTTTTTTTATTTTTATTCAACACATTGAAATAAAGGTACTATCCTCTTATGGTTAAAAGCGGTTGTGTGTACAGTAGTTTCTCTGTAAGTCACCGCTCATTAAATCAGTATTTCCCCTCTGCAACTTACTGTTTTCAATTGCCAGATACGAGTCTCCAATCCTGCACATTCTGATGAGACCGATAAATTAGATCTCACAGTAAGTTTGACTTGGACCAAAGCTGAGGAATGGATTATATCTAAAATTTTCATGTAATTATATCAGAAACTGAAAATACTTTTATAGTATCTAGGAGACTTTAAGAAAAAACGTAGCTGATGTCTATATAAGTATTATTTCTTTGAGAGTTTAGAGTTTTACCGGTGGAAATCGCTCGAAGGCGTAACCACGCGTATAAATAAGGCGTGCGCGAGTCAGTACCGTAAACGGTACTGAGGTAACTGCTAAAATAAATGAACTGTGTAAATAACTAGTGCGGAGCGCGGTATAATAGACCATTGATTTCAATTATATAAATCTGGTTTAATATAAATAATCTCTTGTATATTGTTAATAAATAAGTGTGCTAAATAAATTTTGGTGTGTTCCTGTGTTGTAAATATTTTGTGTACATAAATAGTGACTTTGTATTCTTTATTACTTATTCTTTTATTTTAGTAGTTAGAATTTGTTGTTTCGTTTCTGTTACGTTATAGAGAAGTAGTTTAGTTTGCATGTTTAACTGTTTTGTTAACGCTTCACTTTTGTACATAAATATTTTCCATCACGAACTAAAATAGTTTTGTTACAATATTATACTTTAAAGACTTACTAGTCCACGATTCATGGACAGTTGAAAAGTAGTTGTCGTTTTCGAAGAAGACTGACAACAACTAATTGGTTTTTAAATTTAATGAAATAAACTTAACTGAGTTAAAATAATGTAAAGTCTGTTATCAACTCGTAAAAATAAAATACTGCTGATGTCTAAATGTAAACATTATTTAAATATCCCATAAAGATCCAAAAACGGATTGCGTAGGCTTGTAACATTGCTTCCTAATCAGCTGCAATTTCCATTTAAATATCTATAGATGAACAAAAACTTGGTGGACTAGACACTCTCGGGTGTAATTATTTTGTGACACATCTCTAAAAATTTATTTACTATTTAATTTTCTTTTGTAGTTACTATTATTGCCGCCAGTCTCTTTTTGAAAAGGGGATATTGTTCTCTAAAACTGGTCTATTCTTTTTTTATTGATTCCGAATTCATAATAAACTACTCCTAAAATATGATTCAAAATCTCGAATAGCAGTTGTTGGTTGTACGGACGTCCGAGCTCTACAGATCGCAATGCTGGACGTATCGCATTGGTTTATATTTAAACACTGTGTTTGCTATCAGACTAGAACCCTATTTAAATTTTGAACTATTAATCTTTTATAGTCACAAAGATTACAAATTTAATGACGAAAGATTTTAATTAAGGGTAAAAAACGTGTGAGCTTCACCCACATAAGCTTGCTGAGGAAGGGAAACTTCTTTAGCGTTATGAACATAGAGATATAAGAGTACGCTGGCGGGTATGCTTGCCATAAGTAAAAGTGTCTGCAGTTCAGAGAGAGAACGCTGCAATCGTTCCGTATCGTTCTCTCTCTCTCTCATGAGCGCTCGTTGACAGATCGTTAACTGAAGAGGGGAGGGCGGGAAAAACGATGTGCTGTTTATATCTTTAGTTACCGTAGTGATACGGAATTGTAAGCAGCCTTCTCTCTCTCAATCGCAGACACTAGTTACTTATATCTCTATGGTTATGAACCAGTTTCATTGATACGTATCTATTGTGCGTTTCCAAGGTTTCTCGTATATTTCCCCGGAATTGAACCATTTCTCTTTTAATTTTCCATTACCGAGGTTTCTCTTATATTTCCCCAGCGTTGAATTATTTCCCCTTTAACGTTACAGAAAATTCCGAACTAAAGAAATATAAAAAAATAAGGTATCTGTTTGTCTGGACACGATAAGTCCTTTCGCGTAGACTATTCAAGCGAAAATTTTGTTATTTTCACGATGATGCCCTTGACCCTTGTGAATATGTTTAATCTTATCACATATTTTGGTCAGTTTTTTTTTCATTAAAAAGGCTGATGTGTAGTAGCTGAAGCTATCTAAACTGGGATACATGATAATAATAATAATAATAATAATAATAATAATAATAATAATAATAATAATAAATGTTTATTTGTTGCGCCATTATAAAATGGATACAAAACGTCCGTAGGTACACAGTTAAAACATATTAAAATAATTAATCCGATAACAAATCGTTTAAAATAGAATATGGAAATACTTAAATACTATATTCTCAATCTCAATCACTGATAAAAATCCTCAACTGAATAACAACACTCGTCAATAAGAATTTTTTTACATTCAATTTTGAAACGTTTGGCACCAGAAATGTTTTTTTATATTATCGTTCAGGTGGTTGAATAATTTTTGACTCATATAGTTTGGTCCTCTCCTACTCAGTTCCAAACTATGTTTAGGCATTCTTAAGTCATTACCACATCTTGTTGGGTAATTATGAAAATTTTTATTGCAACAAATGTTGTTAAGATTTTTTTTTGATAACTAGAAGGCATTCCAAAACATAGATTGATGGCAAAGTAAGTATCCGGTAGCTTGAAAAAATGGGTCTACACGAAACTGTTTGCTTAATTCAATTCAATTATGTTCAATATTTCATGTTCTTAATCAGTAATTTCCGAAAAGTGGAAGACAGTGATGATTTATTATTTGCAAAATTTCGCTATTTTTTAACTTCCCGCAATCATTAAAAAATCGGGAAGTTATTGTTTTCACCCCGATTTTCGAAAATCGAGTTTTGAGGTCCTAGGAAGCTATTTTGGCGATGATGTCTTTATAGGGCTGTATGTATATGTATGTGTGTGTATATATGTAAACCTCTTATTACTTTTGAACGGAATGCCCGATTGAAACGCGCATCTGACGTGACTTTGCTGAACTTAGATTTCCTGAAAATTTGCAATGATTCGGCTTAATAGATTTTGAGAAATCTCAAAAATAAAAGTTTTAAAAATTCTTAGAAATTTGTTTTTTGGGAATAGTTTCTAAACTACTAAACCGATTAATTCCAAAATCTAATCAGCTCTTCTCGTCGATACTTGATTGCCGAAAACTGAAATTATCTGTTCATTTGTTCAATAGATATCGTGAACGAAAATTCGTAAAAAAGTGTTTTTTTAAAGATACTCGTAAAATTCTTATGAGATCGATTGTTTTGTAATAAATTACTTTCTTAGGTTAAAAAAACTGTGTCAATTGCCGCAAACCGGATCAAAATCGGTTCATTTGTTCACGAGATGTCGTGAACGAAAAATTCGTAAGAAAGTGTTTTTTTTTAACTCTAAGAGCTGAAAATAAACTTCTTGCTATATTTTATACAGTTTTGAGCATTTTGAATTCGAAAATAGCGGGAAGTTTCAGAAATGGCCTGCAGGATCAACCTTCTTTTCAAATATTTTGGATTTATATAAGGCCTCTAATAATAGTGGGGCGTTAAGTGCGCGTTCATTCCGTCTGTACGATGAATCGCCACTTTTAATGTCAGACAAATTCGTTATAAAACATCTGCTCTGTATTAAGGACCTATCTACGACTAAAAAACAAAACCGCGTATGTCGAATATGTCGTAAAATAAAACTAATTACAAAATCATTTAGATGACATGCTCAATTTTGCAGTAGACTTTAAATACTTTTTACTTCACGCGTGATTTGTATTGTAATTTAGTGTATAAAGTACTCTGAAAATGGTTTTAGCGTTAAAAGTCATATCTGAAACCGAGCATAAATTATTCAGTTGTTCATTTTTGGCTGCAATTTAGTGATGTGTCCACATGACTCTTTGTTGGTAGCTGGCTCCGTGCGCTCCGCTCACTAAAAAGAGTCGCTCAGAGCGAGTCGTTCAAAGGAGCGACACTTGACAGTACGCACTACACAAGAGTACAGACTTCAGAGGTGTGAACTGTCATCATGCATGCTCAGGAGTCACGTAGCATTGCACAGCACAATACACACACTCAGCTCTGAGCTCATTTTAATATGATTCTGATCTTATATTATTTGCAATTCAGATAAACTATAAAGTATAATAAAAACTGAACAAGAATAACGTTTATTGTTACAATATTATATCTTTGTCAACGCCGTCAATGTGAATGGTTTAAATCACTGTAAGCTTAGTACTATTTACACTTACAGTGTGTCATTCAACACTAAATGACTCAGCAAAGATAACTCCGTATACCTACGTGCAAAATTCTCTAGTGCCTCTGTGGCCTGTGCTGTGTGCGCTCTGTAAATGTGCGAATGCAACAGTGCAGAACAGCTCAGCACAGAGCAATGACGCTCGGAGTGAGTCATTCATAAAAAAGAGCGACACATCACTACTGCAATGAAGAAGAAACAACACCTCAGTTATATTATGTAATGATAGAATTAATCGAGATATTTCGATAATCGAGACATTAGTAATCGAATGATTTCAATAATCGAATGATTGCCATAATCGAAACATTTTACTAATTTAGTAGTTTGCGCATTAAACGGCAACACCGATTCGAAATAATTGAATTATATTGCTCTCTCTGCGCTACTGCATGGAACCGAGCGAGATAGATACTACTAAATTAGTATTATTATCTATCTCACAAGTCACAACACACATTAGTAGTATCCCTTTCGCTCGGTTCCCTGCAGCACAACTCGTGTGTAGTGTAGCTGCTAGCTGTTGATCGGCTACTCTGGCTACTCTGTTCTCTCTCGATTATTAGTTGTGTTTCGTAGTGTTCTGTTCCGATACATACATTCATTCGATTAATTCATTCCATTAATTTTAGTAGTAATTCGATTCGGTATAGTTAAGTTTTTAGTAAAATGATTCATAATCGAATGAATTACTAATTATATATTATAATAGAGGTATCTCGAGATATGTTAATAATCGAATGAATCGATTATCATATCTCGATTTATTCCCATCACTAGTTATACGCCTTGAGCAGTGACGTAACTATACCGTTTGAGGCCCGTGGCAAATTCATCGAATAGGGCCCTCCCTCAATGTAAAGAAGCTCAACCTACTTTATACTTTTTTTATTTAATTTGTGTATATCGATACCTCAGTTCCAAAGTGTTATAAGTCTGAAATTTAAGATTTTGAGTTGAATACGAGAAATGACTTTGGAAACCATTATTTATCAGTTCCAAATAGTAACAACTCTGTAATATATCATAATATGCTATATTACAGAGTTGTTACTATTTGGAACTGATAAATAATGGTTTCCAAAGTCATTTCCCGTATTCAACTCAAAATCTTAAATTTCAGACTTATAACACTTTGGAACTGAGGTATCGATATGTACTTCAGTAAGTATAAACTTAAAATAAATTTTACTAAATGTTGTAATAATAAATGTTAGGATCCTCCTGTGCTCACAGACTTCTCGGGCCGAGGGGCCCCTCCGGCCGGGGACCCGTGGCATTTTACCCGTCCTGCCACCCTATTGTTACGCCACTGGCCTCGAGACACCTTCCTTCCACACGCCACTGGGCTGATGACGTTGCGGTGTTTATCTTCGAGTGTCTGGACAATATATTTTAATTTTACATAAACTTAGCGATTTTTTAGTTTTGAAATTCACTTTGTTGATTGAAATTCATTTGAATCGCCGTGTGGTAGGAAGACACTGTTGTCTCTTTCCATTACGACGAAAAATAGACTTATACGTTGCCCAAACACCTTTCAAAAAGCAATTTCAAATCGTGTGGATATGAAATGTTATTTTTATATAATAATACAGAACGAATAAAAAGACTGCCTGAAGATAAAAAAATCTTATAAAATATTCGACATAAGCATTTTTGTCTGCTAGATGTACATTTATAAACTATAGTATTTTTACACGAGGTCAATTGACCAGCATGCAGCTGCGTTATTCAACTGTTTGTCTCCCCTACGATTAACCAATTATTATTTTATTAAAATAAATAACATCAATTTGTTATTATATGTTCTTATTTTATATACACATAGCTTGAATTCAGTTACTAATGGCTAAAAAAGTGGGTACGGTAAACCACACGCGTCCGAAGTGAAATTTCAGGAAAAAATAGAAAGGGGGCGTGTTGATCGAGTTTTCCCCTAACCGCATTTGTACCTACCCGCCATCCAGTCCCGATCGATTTTCCGTTAATAGCCCCCTCCCCCCTTACTGAAGGTGTCGTTTTTTGTTTTTTAATTAATGGAACTGGTATAGCGCAACCAGTTATGTTTTACTTTACCGCACTGATGCATTATGAATCACTTTGTATGCCTGTATACATGCAGCAGCTATTTTATAGGGGGTAGTGTTAAACAAATGATTTTCCTATTGCAAAACTGTTTTTTGGATCACTCCGTATAAAAAGGAAACGTTATTCCCAAAAGAAAAGCTATATTCTTGAATGCGAAAGAAATAAATTGGGATTTAAGAAAAACACCAATGGAAAGTTCAACATATATTTTCTGCAAAAATAAGCGCACACAAGTTCGAAAGAAATCAAAGTTTGTAGTTTGTACATCAACTATTTGAACAAATACGAAAAAGTGTTTTTTTTTGTTTTTTTTGTTTCAACATTATATCGTAACAAATGAAAGATGAAAAACAATATCTTGTGGTTTGATATGATATTGTACGGAAATTTATCGATATCATTTTTTTTTTCGGTGAACTATATGGTGGTATTTATTACAATACCTTCGTTCCCACTTTCTAAACCACTGATCTCTATATCTACAACTGGATTATCGATTCTATGAGACACCGTTGTGAATTTAAAAGTCCATGTTAGTCACTTTAATGTCATCAACAGTTATTTACAGCGTGATAATCCTAGTAAAGTCTGTGATGACAAATAAAATATTACAGCCTGTACAATGTACGTAGGAACTAAAAATCTATACTAATAGATTGTAACAAAACTGACAAAACCGTTCTGAACTTGGTGATAAATATTTATTTACAGAAATAAACGTTAACAAAAACAAACTAAAAACTACTTCTCTAATAATAATGAAATAACAAAATAAATAACGAAAAACAAAACGAATTCTAAAAACAACACTAAACTACTATAAACACAGAATACTTATTTCACAGACACACACACCAAATTTATATAGAACGCTTATTTATCTCTATATTTATGTAACGTCTATTTATTTGTGTCTATACGCGCATATTTATGTCGTTAACAGACTTCTGACTGACTGCCCTGACTGACTCGATACACATCTTCAGTCGCGTTCTGGAACATTCCACGACATTCTAAAAGCTTCGGCATTATTTTAAGCGGTTCCGATAACAATATGCGTATTGTTGTCTACGCGTCTCCGACAACAATGCACTGCCGCCGCCTCCAGTGGCGTCTCGTTACAATAGTATGCCTCAATGTTTATCATATGGGTGTATTTTCTTGTTAAGGAATTAGGAATGTACTCAAATTTACATATTGCATATTGCGTATTTCCTGCATGGAAGGTCGTTAAATAAATTTCACAACTGAATATCATTACATTTATCTCGACGATAAGTTTATATGTTTTTACCAATAAACATTGCTACAAATCGCCATAAATCGAATAGATAGACAGCTTGTAAATTATAGAGGCTCAATAGCTGATCATAAATCGGAAATTCTCGCTGTTTACATACCAATTCTTAGTTAGGTGACGTTGAAATAAAATTTTTCAAATTAATAATACCTGTAGAAAAAGACGTGCTAGTTCCAATGAGCACACACTTGGGTCCAAGGTCTCAGTGAAAAAAAAAATAGCGAATATTTTTAAACTAAATGAAATACAGGCGCTCTTATCTGCTTCTTGGAGTCAGCGTGTCTATTTCTATAATAATCCGGAGCCAGCGATGATCTTCATACGTTTGGAGCTTTTGAGGGAGCGGGGCGGGCAAATATAAAGTGATCAAATAACCGGAGCACTTACGTCGTTTCTAAGAAAAAATGTAATTTGCGCATTAAAGTTTAAAACCTCTGCAGATTACAAAAATAGCCGTCTATACGAAGTTAAATCGGTTGCTACCACCGTCTAACAGCCACTTAAAAATCGTGCGACACGACTATTAGTTTAAGCTCCCATGACAGAAAAAGTTACCCCAAAGAACACCTCAAAATTATAAACTGAAAATGGCTGAAAAACATGTCAAAAACATGTTACGCCCGCCAGACTAGTAAAAATGTGTTAATTGTTATTTTTTATGAATTTTTGAATTTAAAAAAAAAACATGATTTTACTTTCCAAAACACCTGCTTGAAATTTATACAATTTGTAGTAAATAATGTACCATTTTTGAAAAAATTTGTCTAGCTAACATGTTTTTCAGCCATTTTCACTTTATAATTTTGAGGTGTTCTTTGGGGTAACTTTTTCTGTCATGGGAGCTTGATCTATATGACGTCGTCGTGATTGATCAAGTTTTTCGCCTAACTTTGTGCCTATGTGAAACGTTGCGTATCAATAAACGATTAGTCAAAACTTTGGCCTATGAACATCATCACTAGCTTGCGGCCTATAAGTATTGTGAACTTAAAAAAATACGAATTAAAATGAAAATTTAGTCAAGCTTTTCAAATCTGTATTGTTTTTTTAAGTTTTCTTTTTTTCCTTGCAAGGGTAGACTTTAAAAAAATCGTTCCACGCGATTTTTTTAAGTTTGAATAATGACTATTTTACCTTACACTGTATACAATACAATCTGCAGCCGGCTTAAATGAAAATTTTAAATTAAAATGGCGCCTCGATAATGAAGATTAATACAGCGATCCGATTAGCTACAAGATTTCTACATTATCAACCTTGAACATATGTTATTTCTAATGCAAGTAGAAAAACAGTTAAATGCACTTACATAGAATCATTATATGTATTAACCTGTAGCATTTTTACGTTGGATAAAAGACGTCAAAGATCTCCAACAAAGGTTCAAGGCTGTTTGTTTTACCTCATAGTTTATGTACCTCGTACCTTTAACACAAATAAACACATATTATAAGTATTAATAAATTGTACAGCTGTTGCGGTTTTCTTGATTACAATTTTTGTCCCTAATATTCAGGGGCGTGCACATCAACTGGCTTTTGCCACTCCTGAGTAATTAATATAAATTTTTTGTCCTACCCTCTATAAATAGTAATTTTTCACAGCACCCTAACTAGGGCCTTGCATTCGGAATCTACGCCGGTGGCACAAACCCAGAAGGGGCGCAATCAACAATGTGATTATGATTGTTTTATTTGTATATATCGACCACCAATATTTTGAGGACGCGAAATCAGAATCTTATCATGGGCGCCGAAGATCAGCTACGGCACTGAACAGTCACCGTAAAATTGAAACTTCTATTCTGTATTCAAATTGTTAAAAAAATAGTTCATTTTTATAAAATGTATATTTCAAGTTTTAGTATAACAAAACATTTCCTACAAAAATCTAATCTAAATCTGGAAATGTACGTATTGCTATTTCTTCTATTTGAATAGAAGATGGCGAACACAGTGCGTATTTGACAGCATTTGCAACACCGATACACTCCAATAAATGTGGTGTTTGATTAAGTTTGTAAATTTCGTTCAAATCGCCGTCTTCATTGTCAATTACAGCTTTCGATTTTATACTCTGAGGCAAACAAAAAATATCGTGATTAAAACCGACACTGACTATTGGTTATTACGGTTAAATAGGCAATTACCGTGACTTTAATCTTTGAATTAACCATGGACAGTTCTTTCCGTAGCCTGTCAACAAGTTCGTCAGCACAAATAACAGCTTTATGTTGTTCGTCAATGCTCGGTTCAGAGCTCACAACCACGATGTGGCCGTTATGATTAGGACCATCACGGGCTCGCATCGATCTAATTGCTTCGCGAGTACAGATGCAGGTGCTCAACAAATGGTTTACCTCAGTAGTCGAACGCCACTGATTGGTGTCACCGTCTAAAATATTTTGGATGTGAAAAACTTGTATGCAGTGATCAGTAAAATTCGAGCAATCGTGTTTGAAAAACATAGTATATATCGGTTATAACAACGGCTTCGGGATCATACAAAAGACGTCTTTATATCCGATCGTCGTTACAAGCAATTAACATTTTTAAACATCTTATCAAAATGAAATCTATTTGGATATAGGTATGAGACCTAATGATAAAAATTAAAACAATTGCTTTTTCTTAAAATTTACGAATAAATGTATATGTTCATATGGCTAAGAGCTGGCTACGGAGAAAATGGGTGACTCGGTGCAGAGCTGAAAATTTGCAGAATAATAGGAGATAGTAAAAGTAAGTAGGGAAAAAATTGCCAGAAGGCTAGGCGGAAGATAAAGAGCTGCCAGAAGGCGATAATGTTGCGAAAAATCAGTGCACTTCTGGCAATTTCTATACTTATTCTGTAATTCAAAACTAGATTATATATTATATATATTCTATGTATATTATATATATTATACATTATATAGTTATAAGGGCATACTGAAAATTCAAAAATGATATAATAATTACATTCTTCAAATATTTAAAATTATTAATGTCATTTTGATGGAAATAAAATTAAATAAATTAATAAAATATAATATGACGATTAATTTTATTTCTATCCAAATGTTATTAATAATTTTTAATATTTGTCGAATGTAATTATTATATCATGTTTGAATTTTCTGGCGCCTCTTTATCTTCCGCCTAGCCTTCTGGCAATCTTTTCCCTATTTACTTGTACTATCTCCTATTATTCTGCAAATTTTCAGCTCTGCACCGAGTCACCCATTTTCTCCGTAGCCAGCTCTCCGTCTAATATACAATGGATCCCGCCCAAACCTTATGGAATTTGGTTCCAGATTAAATTGAACGAAAATGTTTTTATTTTATAGTTTAAAGGTCACTAAGAAAACGTGTCAATGGGCGCATAGCCTAAAAACCAATAAATTTTTAGCTGCAGATATGTTTAGCGAGATTTTAGATATATTTTTTTTCTATTTTCAAAAGAAGCACAAAAGTTGAACATGGAACATGTTTGTGAATTCAATGGATATCCCCATATATACCTAAAATCTCGCTAAACATATCTGTAGTTAAAACTCAATTGGTTTTTAGGCTATGCGCCCGTGGACACTTTTTCTTAGTGACCTTTAAACTACTATAAAATAAAACCATTTTCGATCAATATAACCGAGAACTAAAATCCCATAAGGTTTGTGTGGGGTTCTTTAAGCACGTCTGTATAAAAATCTGTTGCCCTCCCCTAAATCCGGCACTGCTCAATATTCGAGAAGAGATAAAGAAATTTTAGATTACTGACAATCTACAATTAGTGTCATTAGCGTCTACCCAATATTCGACTATATGACTCAAAATGAACAGACTGAGTCTTTACGAATCCGAAGCCTAAAAACACACCCATCAATATTTTAGATGTATAGATCGGCTCAGCACAGTTGACAATAATGTCGACACCGCCGTGTTTTGAATGGATACGATCGAACATTCGCTGCACGTCTGCTCCGTCGGTGACGTCACAAGCGATGTGAACTATGTTGTTGCTAGCCGTCGCGACGTCGACGGACTGCCTCAACTTGCCGACGAGTTCCGTCACACGATCCACGTGGCGCGATACACCCACCACCTGTTGATTACGCAACATACTATTATCTATATATACTAATATATAAAGCTGAAGAGTTTGTTTGTTTGTTTGTTTGTTTGAAAGCGCTAATCTCAGGAACTACTGGTTCAAATTGAAAAAAAATGTTTTTGTTGGATAACCCATTTATCGAGGAAGGCTATAGGCTATATAAAATCAGGCTACGACGATTAGGAGCGGAGCAGTAATGAAAAATGTTGCAAAATGTATCTCACAAAAATAACCTTCTATTCAGGTGAAATGCACTAACTAAATATACTCATATTAGCGGCGCCATAATACAACGCCGGCTAGCTCAATCGGTAGAACACATGACTGTCAATATCAGGGTCATGAGTTCGAGCCCTACGTTGGGCGAATATATTTTTATTTTTTTTATTTTTTTTTCTACATTGCTTTCTTCTACGGCTTACATTTAAATTTATTTAATGTTATTTAATTAATTAAAAAAATTATTAGTTAAAAAAAGTATAAATACTGCTTTTTATCGACATAAACTTTTGAACGGTAACTCCGATCATCATGAAATTTGGACACAGCATTCATCTCGGTAAACTAAGATGAATGTGTGTACTCATGTTCCTCCCTTCCCCATTCGTTCTTTTACACCCGGGTGAAACCGGGCGGGACCGCTAGTTTATTATAAAATTTACAAATCGATAAAATAAATGTTTACCTACGTCCAGAAAAAGTGTGCGTGTAAACCTTTACGCGCGGTTGAAGTAAAACATGTAAACAATGCATAAATTGTTAGCGGATTTATAGCTGAGATAGCGAAAACATTTACTTCGGTTATTTCCTGCTCTTAGTCCGGCTCTGACTGAAAATACTGTATTATAGGCTGCATGCATATACTTTACTTATACTATACCAGCCATACTCAAAGTGTGCTTCGCGGAACCCTAGGGTTCCGCGAAACCCCTGTGGGGGCTCCGCAAGAATTTAGAAAAATATTAAAAACACCTCTCTCTCTGTTTGAGGCGATGTTCACGAGGCGCAGCCAAACTTAGTCGCCACCACAGTACAAATTATTATTGTACTATACCGCAGCCGATAGGTATCTACTTGTGTGAGCGCAGTCCCTTTGATAAAAGCCGCCCCTGAGATTAGGCGCTATAGTTATGAACAAAACATAAAGTCGAGAATTGCTTGCACTGTCAATTTGTATTTCTATTTTTAGTTCGGATTATAATACTATTAATAAGTAACTGTTACATTGTCCTCGTATTATGCTTATTAATAAAGAATGCATATAAAGACATTTTTGTTTTATTGAGGGTTCCGTCAAGTATTTCGCTTTCCAAAAGGGTTCCGTCACCAAAAAAGTTTGAGAACCGCTGTACTATACTATGTGGCATCAACTCATAGAGTTCGCCCTTCGCAAAATTTACAAAATGCGCCTATAGAAGTTTTACTTAAGTAAAAAGAAATTATACACGTTTATAAAAATTTATTTTAAATGTCCGTAATTCCCCTATCGTCCCCAACTTACCAAAAATCCCTCAACAGCTAGCTCCTTTATAATTCCTAAACTTATATCGGAGTTTGCTCCAGTAACTACTACCACCTTGCTTTCCATTTTTTTTATAAAATATGATCTGATTTTTTTAAAAATTATTACAATAACTCCAAGTACATCAAAGATCATCAAATGGTGGTGTAACTACGAAGTAATTTTTGTTATAAAATTTCCGTTAATCACATATTCAATCCATCTGAAATTAAGTCAATTTTAAATAAAAATATTTTCAAATGATAGTTAGCAATTCTATTTAGAGTTTGCAATATCTCTGACCGTAGTTTTAGATAAATGAATATACATTAGTAACTATTGTATAATACTTAAATCATTTTCGCTCGTAGGCATTTTATTGTTTTAAACATGGGTGACAAGTATCAGAATTATTTATTTACTTACCAAAAAAGTGTAAATTATATTTCAAATTTAAAAAAAAAATAAATTTCCCGTCAAACATCTATTAAAACAAAATAATTTTGTATAAACTCCATTAAAACCATGGAACAATTTCAAATAAAATTTCAACAACGCGCCGTGGTGCACAGTCGGGTAAAAAAATTCAAATTCTCTTGAAGTTCTAGACACACACAGTTAAAAAACTGTTCCTATTTTTTGATAACTATTTTGATGATTAGATTTTGACTGCAATTTGAAATACATCCAAATAAGTAAGTACATCAAAATAATTTTTAAAAAAATAGGAAGTTTTTTTAACTATTTGTCATTAGTGCTACCTAGCACAGTTTGTGCAAACTAGACTAAAAAACTGGTACTTTATTTTTATTTGCCACCTATCCACAAGTAGAGAGACTAAGTTTAAGTTGACAACCATCGGATATAGGCATAAGACATCTGTATTCATGCAACAACTCAGTCAATAAATGTTTGGTTTGGGAACTATACAGTGAAATTTTAGATCTCTATAAATACTTTCAACGCAAGTTGAGTATTTAATAAAAAATTAATTGTGTCACTAAAATTATCAAGAAAATATTTTCTTGATTAAAGAACTCAGTATAACTCTAAAAATTGAATAAAAACATCTTTTTATAATGCTATTACACGAATTTGAAGTGTCAGCAAACATTTTATAATGTCCCATAATGCAGTTGTGAATGTGAATTATAAATTTTATAACCTACAGCAAGTTGCGATTGCGTATTCTGTTCAACCAATAAGTTAAAGAGAAACGAATATACTAAGGTGAAACAGTTACAAATGTCAAATGAGGTCTAGAGTTTTTACAGAATATGGATTTCGACAGATGTTAAAACGAATATAGAGTATTCTCTATGCGTTTTTAACATGATTTGTGCAGTGTTAATAGTTCTGTAACAATTTTGTTGTGTAAAATATATTGAAACTGTGGTATAAAATGCCTGCATCTATTGGTGTTAATTTAAGAGTGACTGGTCACTGCAGTCAAGGTGGACGCAAATATATGGAAGATTTTTTTGCTGTTGCGTATCAACAAACTGAAGATGAAAAGGACTTAGAATATGCATTTTTTGGAATTTATGACGGTCACGGCGGCGGCGAAGCAGCTACTTATGCTAAGGAACATTTAATGGAATCAATCGTGAGACAAAAAATGTTTTGGTCTGACAAGGATGAAGATGTTTTAAAAGCTATTAAAGAAGGTTATATCGCAACGCATTATGCTATGTGGAAAGAACAAGGTAAATATATGCTACTTTTAAAATATTTTCTTGTCTATACTGAATTATAGACCGGAAAATTTAAATAACTTCAAAATGTCAAAGTTACTTTGTCAAATCATTAATCAATAAGTAGGTCACTTAAGAAAATAAGCATATTCATTGATGTTTTACGGTTCAATCAATACTCGAATCATTTAAATAATTTATTTGTAGCACTGATTTGGATATTTATGTATTACGTATTTTCTTATTCAGAAAAATGGCCGAAAACTGCTTCGGGCTTACCAAGTACGGCGGGAACAACTGCAACGATTGCTTTTATTCGAAGAGCAAAAATTTTTGTAGGACACGTTGGTGACTCGGGTGTCGTTCTCGGATACCAAGAGCCGGGTATGGATTTTTAAAACCTTTCACTGTCTAAAATAATTTGTTTTTGCAGTTACAGTTATTACTAAATAAATATTTGTTTTAGGAGAATCAAATTGGAGAGCCAGGCCGTTGACAAAAGATCACAAACCCGAAAACGAACACGAAATGTCGCGTATCGAGCAATGCGGAGGAAAAGTAATTACAAAATCGGGCGTTCCGCGCGTTGTGTGGAATCGACCGCGAATCGGTCACAAAGGTCCAGTTCGTCGATCGACCCCGATAGATGAAATTCCATTCTTAGCTGTCGCTAGAAGTTTAGGCGATCTATGGTCTTATAATTCAGCTTTAGATGAATTCGTCGTCAGTCCCGATCCGGACACTTGCGTCATACCGATCGACACGAATACTTTCCGTTGTTTGATTTTCGGAACTGACGGATTGTGGAATATGATTTCGCCACATACGGCCGTTGCAATAGTACAAATAACTGAACGACACAATGAAAAAACTATGTTCACCACGAACTCCAAAGGAAAAATTTGGATTAATCCATCGAAAAGTTTAGTAGAACATTCACTGGAGAGGTGGTCTACGACCAAAATGCGTGCCGATAATACAACTGCGGTGACCTTGTTGTTGGATCCACCCGGTCCACCCCGCGGTGAAGTCGTTAAAACCCAGCGTCGGCAGTCCGTAGATAACGGACAAATAAACGATTCACTACAAAACGATGTTGCAAACTGTTCGTCGAGTGCTGATAATAACGTACAATATCCCGCCACCGGATTACGTATTTTGACTCGTTATCCAACTGAAACCGTCGATAATATTGATAAATCTGTGCCTTACCCGATTTCTGGCCCAATACCCGCATCGGCTTTTCTTAATGGAAAATCCGATTCGAACTGCTCTCCGAATAGTGATGTGGAAACGTCAAATCAAGTGAATAAATCAAAAGAATTGACCAGCGCTGATGCTTCTTTGTCAGTTGCTAATCAAGCCTCACCTTACAATATTAAAATGGTAGAGAAAACACCGGTGAGAAACGAAAGCTGTACTATTTATATAAGAGAATACCAAAGCGATGATGAAAATGGAAACAGTTCTACTAGTAAAAATATTGAAATTGAGAAGCCGTCGTCTCCAGAACCTTCGTCAACGATATTGAATGAATGCAAAAAAGTGTCGGAGAAATGCGCGAGTGTGCAATCGAACTTAGCAAATGTTAGTAAAATTTCGGAACGGATAGAAAATATTCAAATAAATGAAATATCCTCGAGTTCTCCACAAGAAGAAAAAGTCGAAACTGAAAATAAGAAGAAAGGCGATGTGAAAAACGGTGCAAAATTTAATTTTTCAAAATCGGGTGATGATTTGTCGGGACCATGTACTCGTTCGCACGATAATCACAAAGTGATTATTACGCGGCAAACACGTGGGATTTTAAATAACAAGCCCATATCACGTTCGACGAGGAGTCAGCAAGCATCTCAAAGTGATTTATCGATTAAAACTAGATCGAACGAACGGCGAAGCCTACGTAACAACAATAATATCTTACAAAATGAAGTGAAACGAGGCAGAAAGCGTTTGATCAATGACGGAAAACAAAACGAAAATGCTAAGAACATTACAGAAAACGTGAATGAACGGGTGTCTTTTCCGATCGAACCTGTGGTGAAGAAACCAAAGCCCCAGGCCTGTTTTGTCGCAATACAGATGTTGCCGAACAGATCGCTAACGCCAAAAACAAGGAAAGGCTGCGGTGAAACCGATGAGAACGGAAGCGACGAAGAGAATAAATTAATTGCTCATTTTGAACGATCCAACGGAGAGCCACCGCATGAAAACATATCACGAACCAGAGGTCGAACATCTAAGCCCGCATGTGCGGCCGTTGAACTAACTACATCGGAAAGCAAACCGAGTTGTTCAAATATGCAAAATCGTAATTTACGAGAAAGAAATATTATAACGCAGTCGAGTGAGGAGAAATTAACGCTAAGATCTCGAACTAATACCGATCAACAAAAACTTATGACGACAAATTTGGCTTTACCGGGGCGTTTAAATAAATCTAACCCTAATATGTCAAACACTGTTAATAAAAAGCCAGGTAACATAGCAGTAGCTAAGAAATTAATGACGAGAAATTCATGGTTGCCTTCAACTTCAAAATCTACCATACAGACAAGAAACCGTGTTAAGAGATTTAGTAAATAAAGAAGTTTCAGTTGAACAATGTGCAATTTCTTATGGTGAAGCCGAATTCACAAAACGGTTAGTGGGTTTTATATACAACTTCATATAACTTACTCCGATTGTGTGTTTTTTTTTTTATAGATCTCATAAGCGCAGGTTTTATTTTAGTAATTTTATGCTTGTATGATTATTATTGCGCAATTAACAGACATAGAAAGTAAAGCGAGATTAAATTTATTTTTTTTGTTAACTAGAATTTAGAAATTACAGCACCGTGAAAAAATAAAAATTCATTCAATAGTTTTTAAATTAAAACTAAACAACTCAAAAAAAATTCAAAGATGTCCTGTTCTGTGAGCTCGAATTCTTTTGAAGGTGTAGGGAAAATAATGAAAATGCTTATTTAAGTGGTGTACTCAAATTTTTCAAGTATTGGCCAGTCATTTAAATGCTGATCGTTCAGCCGAGAGCGTTGATGTGTTACTAAACCGGTGTCAAGTTTTATGATCGCTAATATTTGACAGTAAGTAATATTTCTGTCAGTGTTCGAGAAAGCTGTAATTCAGTTCTAATCGTTTTCGAGGGAATTTAATCAAACGGTGCTGTTAGTATTTCAGCTCCGATTTCAGTTTACACTTGGATATTGAAATATCAATCGTTAATAAAAGTGTAAGAAAAAAAAAACACTCACGGAATGTAGCAAAAATATATGTTTTCATTATAAATTCCAACACCTTTTGACACCTAAGAAATTGCCACCAGCTAAACATATAATTAAAAGTGCTTATTAAATCTAATGACTGATAACCCGAAAGAATGCTATTGTTTTGTTTTATTTTTTTCTTCTTTTTATTAGATATTTGGGTGATTGCATTTTAATATACGATTTAATATATAAAAAAATAAAACGTATGCATGTCCCGAAATATTTTGTATATATTATGTAAAAAATATTTTGCACTGTCTTGAATATTTTTATTGTCTATTGAAATAGTTTACAGTGATTTCTAAGAAAATATACAACTCCACCTAGTTGAATTAGTCAATATTCAAGAAAAAAAAACACTGTTTATATGGTCCAGAATTCCGATTTTTGTAGAATTTGTTTGTGACAGATTTTTTGGGATTGGCAAATGGAAAAAATATATCGATATATATTGTATCGATATTTTTAAAGAATATCGATATATGTAGAGTAAAAAATATCGATATATCGATATTTTTGCCCCAAGGATTGATGACCTAAAACACACATACACCACGATCACCATCCATAGTCATTTTTTTTTGGGTTGCGTTCAGGGCGAATCAAATTGAGTTCATAGGACGCGCCCTGGTGTTAAATTTATGCAGTAAATGGGCAACAATCTGATGATCGGAACAGTGCATGAAATGTACGTACAGAGCTCTTAAAAAAATATGGAATTTGATACTCGGAAATAAATATCAAATACCTATATATATTTCGAAATTAAAAATTTCGACGATGTATTATATAGATTATTTTCTGAAAAAATATCGATATTTTGATATATCTATATTTTTTACCCATGCCTACAGGTTTTTATAAATGATTTCGGAGAATTAAACTGAACGTTCTTTTATCGATAGTTCACCTCAATTAGTGTCTTTCGCTTAATCATTCAAAAAAGTGTGTGGATTCACAATATTGATACGAAGATTTGTGTATATTTTGATGTAATATTTCCCTTTCTAATATTTTACAAAATTTGAAATCGATTTTCCTAAGCCATAAAAATCAAACTGACCTGTAACAGAAATGTATCAAGTTTAAAATAATCTTCAGCTGCGAATAGTCTAGGCTAATCTTACAAAGATAATTTATATATCTTTGATTTTAAGAATGTTTACTACCAATCCACGTGCGTCATCAATGTTTTTGACTATTATAATATTATAGTGTAGTCTTCGGAAATTGCTTTCGGGTTACCCGACTTGCTGCGGCTCTAATCGACTTGTTTTGAAGCCAAATGGAATGACGCGATAAATTGCCTAAAAATAATTAGATAAATTCCCTACCTTTTTCTGTTGAGATTTTGATTAATCGTAATTCACAACTAACCGCATGTTTTGCCATCACACTTTACACTTTTTTCTTGTAAACAGAATTTCCGAGAGTCGACTTAAGTCGCTGAGAGTCATTCAAATGGAACGCATCACGTTAAAATTTGAAGAAAATCTAAACTGCTTAAATGAAACGATTGCAGAATTCCTATCCATATATGCGTATTTGTTTGTTCAAAATATATTAGTAGATTTTTTTAAATAGTCTAATATAAAACATGTAAACAAGAGTATCAACAAAAATGATTTTCTTTTATTAAATCGGCATGAATGGTGTAGGTATTTGTATCTATTTATTGACATTTAAATTAATTTTTATTTCAAAATTGCTATTATTCATAAGAATTTTTTTTATATTTTACTATATTACAAGTTTCGTATTTTAATATTGCACAATATTTTTTATACCAAATATTATTCAATAGGTTTGTTTTATAGTTAAATTTTTATTATATATTTTGTTTTTTTGTATTTTTTACTTTTGACCAAAGTGTTGGATATTTTTTTTTATTTGCTGTACATGCAGTGATTCTGTTTTTTTAATGGTTAAAAATGTTCATGTTTTTAATTTCAATTCTCTAATATTAAACCGCTGCTTTTGAAAAAGTAGTCGAAAATGTGTTTAATCAATTTATGAAATTAAAATAAAGAGAAAAGTTTCGAAGTAAAATTCTCACACTAATATTTTATATGCATGCAACAAGTCCGTCTTATTTTTATTTTATTTTCTTCTCATAGAAAAATAGTATTTCGACCATTAAAATTATTAAAACAAGGTTCAAGGGCCCCAGTCGTGGCCACACATCTTGTAGTAGACCCTCAGACCTGGGTCATTTTTTTAAGTTAAAAACAGTGCAGAATAAATGTCAGATATGTGGCAGGATGACTGGCATTTTGTTGAAAGTGCTTACTGCTCCGTAGTTCTGTAGAAAGCTGTAATTATTTAAAATTAAATGTAAAGAAATGTATCATTACATAAATTTATTTAGAATAACAAAAGCGCATGACGTGTTGTAGTTGTTCTAAATTTATGGAAACTTTTGTCTTTATTTTAGAAATGAGTTGTGTAATAACGCGAAATTATTTATGGTATTGTATGTTTATTGTTTGAATTTGAAAAATAAAGTAAACAATAAAATTGTGTAAATTGAGTTTCTGTAGAACTGTATGAAAAGTTCGTTTTAGCTGCTCAAATTCCAAATATATATTATTTTTTTTTGTGGACTTGGCAAAATTTGTAAAGAGTGGACTTCAATGAAAACGGTCGGGAATTTCGCATTAACCTACAAAGAATTAATTTATTTTGGAATTTACGAAACAAATTTAGAATTATTAGTTTATATATTTTTAAGGTTCCTTTAATATATTTCATTATATCATTGAAATATATCTGTGATTATTTAATATTTTGGTACCGTAGTCCATACGTGATTGTTAAAAGATTTGTTTATAATATCTCGTATATCTTTCGAAATATCTTTGATGAATTTGTGTAATATAAAAATTATGCACGTTATTTTAAATTAAATATTTGTAACCTCCAAAGTTTTGTTTTTTTCTAAATAAAATATGTAAAAAATTGAAAAACTGTAAAACAATTTAAGTATAAATTTCTTACATAAAGATATTGTATAAAAGTATTTGTTAAATTTATTTTTATTAATAATTATAATAATAGCTCCGTTCCAACCTCTCTGCGAACGGTAATATTAAAAAAACCGATACAAACAATTTCGTTTTAGCTACTGCGCATGATTGTGACAATATTACCGTTCGCAAAGAGGCTGAAACATAGCTAATGTCATTATCTGTTCTCTGTTGTAATGTTTTAAAAATTTATAAATAAGAGAGAAGTTGTATAATATATTTCTGTTTATTTACTTAAAGTAGTAAGCAAAATAATGATAAGAAAATGAAATACAATGTGCCTAGTTACCATTATGAAATATGAAACTCTATAGGTACCTATATTTTAATATGTTTGCCACAAAGGTGTATTTAATTTAAACGTCTTAAATTGGAATATTTAAAAAATATTGTAGTTTTTTCTTTTTTATTTTTAAAATAAATGTATTCTGAAAACTTACTTTGTTGATTGAAATCAATTTTTCCTACCCATTATATTGTGAAAATTACGTAAAGTAATCACCTAATGGCCGCCATACACGTTAGGGTTTGCATGATGGTTTTAACCTTGCATCCATAACCGACAGGTATAACCAAGTTAGATATAACACATACACGTTAGGGTTTGCATGAGCAGTTTTGCCATTAACTCTCAGTTAAAGGCAGTTGGAACTACGTGACGGTGTGTGTAGAACATTTATCTAAACTACTGTGCACTTTATATCAACAATGGACGACGACGATATGATAGCTGTACTTGGCTTAACACTTGTTCTACAGAACAGAATAAAATATTTAAAAAAAAAAAATTGAACCGACTTCAAAAAAGGCACTAAAAAGTAAAAAATAATTGCGTATTGAAATGTTTTGGAGTCGGTGTAGTTCTCGGAATAGATTTCATTTTGGCTGACACCGACTCCAAAACATTTCAATACGCAATTATTTTTTACTTTTTAGTGCCTTTTTTGAAGTCGGTTCAATTTTTTTGTTAAAAATATTTTATTTTTCTCTTTTTAGTGTTAATCTAACACTAAAAATCGGTGAACATACATAAAAAACATTATGCATGCCTTTCAAATTTGAGAGTTTCCCTCGATTTCTCCGGGATCCACCATCAGATCCTGACTTGGTTCCGATGGGACCACCTCGGAAGTGCACTCTTTCGAATAAAAAAAAAATTGAAAATCGGTCTATAATTGACGGAGAAATCGGTGAACATACATAAAAAAAAAAAAATATACAGTCGAACATAGAACCTCCTCCTTTTTGTTGAAGTCGGTTAAAAAGAAAAAGAGATCGCACTGAATGGTGTAAACTGTAAACAATGGTTATTGAAAAAAAAAGCAGTTCTCTCACGTAAATTTGATAAATGAATTGAGAATTACACCAAAAGATTATAAAAATGATTTACGAATGGATGAAAAACTTTATTTGAAACTGTGCATGCAAGCATGCCGGGCGCCACACACGCTCGGTTATGCATGCGCGCAAATATTAATGCTTCTTTTTTTTATTTTCTGAGAGAAGAATTTTTTAAAACGGGTTGGTACTGGGTAACAGGTGAAAGTTGGATAACAATCTTACCCGGCTGCTGCAGCCCGATGAATAAAGAAGATACCATAATTATATTTATAAAAGTATATGGAAGATACAGAAGTGCGTCTGTCCTCATTGATTTATGTCATCTGTGTCTATTTTTCTAGTATTTGTGATACTGCATTTGGAAAAGCTGAGATTCTTTAAGGAAAATAAAAACTACCTACTGCGTTAGAAAAGTCAACGGAAAACCCATGGGAAAAACAAGCCATGTGCATAATTTAAAAATCAAAATACCTGAAATAAGAACTTTAATAAATATCTGGCAGATGTCGCCAGTATTTCCTAATAGCAATTCCTCCCACAAGCACCAGAAATGAAACAAACTCAGCATTTGACATTTAAAATCTAACCTTTAAAGTTAAAATTATAAATTTGTTTAAGATATAGGTGAAAGGTAGTAATGGAATAATTAAGAACTGATTCCACCGATAATATTGTAACACTGCGTATTTTTGTTAACAACATGTGTTTAAAAAAACAATGAAATGACAGACGCTACATCTAATGAGTTAGACGACTGGGTCGTACAGTGTTCAGATGATGATGATAATATATTATCTGAACGTAGTGAAAGTTGGGAACCCTCCGCAGAAGAAATCGAATCTATATATTCTTTAATTGAAAAAGGTGGCCCGTATCAGTTATCATGGCAAAGCCCTGGCTACAGAGCACCCTCGCCTAAAACACCGACATCGACACCAGATCAAAAAATGCCTGTCGAATCGCTGTGAGTATAAAATATTAATTAATTAATTTTCTTGATGTTTATTTTAACCATGACCAAATTCTGTAAACGAATTTATAATCAGAAAATCCCGGGAAAGTCTGCTACTATTGGCTGAGAATATTCATTGATAAATGTACAGGAGCCTATACTGGAACTGCAATTCCAAAACTTCAGATTGTCGAATACTTTTTCATATCCAGTTCCCTATCTAAAATAAATGTAACGAATCCTGAACGTCGTTGGGATTCAAACCCGTGACAGTCCAATCGAAAGGTCAGCAGGCTGATCATTTTAAGACGGCTTCTCACGCCGCGTTTTATCACAGATCGCGCCGCGCCAGCTTGCGCCAACGCGCCGTGTGAAAGCAGTGGCGCGGCGCGTGTGCATCCGTGCAGACTCGAGCGCGCGCGTGGTAGTACGGATGAACACGTCGCATTAAACTATGTTCGGTGTATTATTTATTGGTGCGCCCAGTCGATCATTTTGTGGTGTGTGAAGTAGGTAAATATGCAAATTCTTACACTTTTTGACTATACCTAGGCAGTCATCATTGTTAAAATCTCGTACAAAATTGTACGAGAATTTTATTATTCTTGTATCTCGTACAAAAACTGTAAATCTCGTAACGGTACGAGATTTCGCGTACGTCTGGCAACCCTGTTAGTCTAGTTAGTACAATGCTAGATCAGTAACTACAATATAATAATAATAATAATAATAATAATTTTATTCCAATAATAGGTATACACATTCAAAATCAAAATAAAATAAACTTTCTTTGGAATTAACCTACCCAACTTGGCATAGCCAGTGCTAGGGTAAATATTATTTACATTTTAAAAAGTACGCTGCGTCTATGCGTGCTTCGGTCTGGATGCGGCGCGGCGCAACGCACGCCGTGAGAACGGGCGAGCGCGGGCTCGTCTGTGGCGCGTCTGTGTACGCGCGAGCACGCGCCACAGACGAGCCCGCGCTCGCGCGTACAAATCGGCGCGGCGCAGCGCGGCCTGTGATAAAACGCGCCGTGAGAAGCCACCATTACAATTATGTATTTATAACATTAATTATAATGAAGTCATCAATGTTACATAAGCGTTGTGTAATGAAATTTTCATCATTTTTTTTTTAATTTGTTGAACATTTAAGCAGCCCCTAGACAATCAATATATTGCACAATATATTGCACAATAATCGATATTGTACAATAATATTGAACGTCTGTAGATCATATTGAAAGATTGCGCAATATATTGAGTCAATCAAAAAGAGTTTGATTTTTATTGTGCAATCTAGTAAATATTGCATCGTCTGCGGGCAATATTGTGCAATACTGGTTCAGTTGTGTGTTAACAGTGATAAAGGTAACATCTATAATGGCTACAAAGGGAAAAGATCTCGCATTATAGTATCTCTTTTTTGAATTTCAAGCGTAACCATTCTCAAGAGTTCATCAAATAATGTACTATCTAGTCGCAAAAAGTTTTGAAAATCACTTGGTTCACTAATTCTCAGTTCACTTAACAGATTTTCATGAGTGTACTTATTTCTTTCTTTAAACCATTCCTTCATCCACCTACGCTTCCTTTTCTCTCTTTTTTTTTTTGCAGCTATAACTAATGCAATGGCCACACAACTTGCTGTCTTCTTATTATTCCACATGTTGACTGCACAAGTATCAGCCGTGAACTAATTTATTGTGCAATAATATTGCATCGTGTGGGTTGGCCAACTTATTCTATTGCACAAAATATTGTACAATATATTGACGTAAATATTGATCGTCTAGGGGCACCTTTAGATAAATATATTTTGGTAATATAGGTATTATAAGTGGAAGTTGGAACTGTAATAAAAATAACTATTGAAGGTTTTAGTGTTACAACTGAACTTTCTGTAGTAGATGACTTTAAAATATTTTCATTGACAAGTTGTTTGTTTTTATGTGAAGTGCTGAAGAGAAATCAGATTTTGATTTTATGGACGAAATGAGTTCTCCGAGTTTACGTGTTCGTCGAGAAGGTGAAGCTGAATTAAAAGGAAGTGCAAAGAAGAAAACAGCTAAATTTGATGGTATTTTGAATAATATGCGTCGTCATTGGATTATGGATCGGATGGAAAAAGATAAACCTCAAAATGATACACCAGAATCTTAAGACATTAGAAAGTTTTTCAAAAAACAATGGAACTGTCGGTAAGTCAGATTTTAGTTAATTGTGGATAACTGTTTATTGAACCTAAATGTAAGATTTTACTTATTGTATTTATTAATTTAATTCACAAATAAAATTTCACAATATGAATGAAATATTATTCAGTAAGGTATTTATTTATATAAAAAATGTATTGAGTATTTAGATACAAAATAATAGTTAAAATAAAATCTTTTTTAAAAAGATATTTCTAATTTAAAATTTATAGCAACAGCCTCAATAAGTATATAAATACTTTCTGTAAATTTTGTTCCCTTTATAAAATTTGCAGCTATCTCAAAAAAGACATGGGAAATACGAAACAATTGAAACAAGGACTTCATTGGAAACACCTTTACTAATTAATAATTTGAAGTAAAAATTCTTCGGTTTCATAATTTAACTAAATTTATCTACAATTCCGAAGAAGAAACAATCTATTGATTAGTGTTCGTTATTTTAATTTTAAAATAAAATAATTCCTGATAATCAACAATAGTTGGCAAAACCAAAAGTGCACATCCCGCAATTTTCCACTGTATGATAAAAAAATAACAATTAAAAAATATTTTTAATAAATTTAACAAGATTTAAAAATTTAAAGAAATAAATAATTAAAAATTGAAAAAATATTTTTTTTTAAGTTTGCAAAAATAAAAAAAATTAAGAACTATACATAATATAATATATAATTAATATCAAGTGGAATAAAATAAAACAAAATAAAAAGAAAAAAAAAAGAAAAAAATCAATGATATCGTAAGGATTCGAACCCAGGACCTTGCCCTTGGGGATCCGACGGCATAACCATTGCGCCACGGCTGCCTAATACGTCTAGTGGTGTTATCACGGTATACAAGTGTTAGCACTTGTTTTATGGATTACACTATATTTACCAGCAATTATTATATTGTTTTAAACTATTACCTAGCTGTCAAAAATAATAAAAAATAAAACTGTTTATAAAAATTAAACTACTGAACACATTTGAGTGAATTTAAATAGGGTTCTGGTCTGATAGTAAACAAAGTGAATAAAATATAACCCAAGGCAATCCGACCAAAATTGCGATCTGTAGAGTCGTGACGTACGTACATACGTACGTACATACGTACGTACGTACATACGTACAGACCAACCGACAACTGCTGTTTGTGATTTTCAATTACAATTTTAATAGTATTTATGAACTCAAATTGATTTAAAAATGGTTCTATTTTATAGATTAGAATCTCCTCTTTTCAAAAAGCTTCAATTTGAATGGATTTCGTGTGAAATTAACTTAGATATAACTTCTTATATGAACGAAAGTCAGCTCTGACGCACAAAGCGATAATAAAGCACATACCGCTAGTTTAGCGGTATGTGCAATAGGTCATATGCATGCATTTTTTTTATATTTTTAATAGATTATTTAGTCAACCATAATACGGAAAAAAATTGATAATCATTTAAAAATGCAATATTATCATAAGAAAAAAAATATTAAATTTCACATTCAAAAATAGACAATTTAAACAATCGGCCATGTTCGCGGGCTTATATGACGTCATGATCTCACACATCGTTGTCATGGAAACTGTTGTTGATATATACTCTGACGTCACGATGCGTTTTGAGAATTCGAAAATAGCGCTAATTTTCCACATTTCTTTTTTATTAGTTGTATTTTTTTCAGTGATTTGATTAATAAAATAACCATTACGTTATGATCAAGAACTAAAATATATTTCGAAATAAAAATTTAAACCAATTTGGAGTCTTATGCATATGACCTATTAACAAATTAAAATACCAGCTGATAAAATCACTTCAGTATACTATGATTTGTTACTTTTTCAGTTATATATCTGGCGTGTCCAAGTATAGTATTTTAAATAAATTAAAGATGAATACGAACATCAATTTCTTTTAACTAAATTAAAATGTAGGCATTTTGTGGAAGCAGATACTAAAAATCTTCTCGTTTCTTTATACCATGGTTGCAGAGATTATAGAAAATTTATAAATTAATTTAACAGTTTTCAACTCGACACAAGAATACAGAGAGTTCCCGTTTTATGAACGTGCTCTAGACTGAATTAACTTGTAAAATCGAGGACACTTTTTTCGAAAAACCTCGTTCCCAGCTTGTTGGTAAATGAATTTTATTCTACTCATGCGCGTTATTCATGTTTTATCATGCCTAAAAACCGAACCCTAAATAGCCATTTACCGACTGGTGACAATTACTTGTCATAACTCAATGAAGATTCCTACTAGCTCGGCCATTGTGGAGTAATGAAAATAAACGTAACTATTTTTTGAGTCGTAACGAAATAGTAGGTAACAACAACTCCCTGTTGTTACCCATTGAGACTAAAATTGAGAGGCCGAATGTTTTCGACATGGAGTTTATTCATAACCGGCTAACCTCAAACCAAAACATTGAATCGTGCTGTTTGGTGCTGTTAGTATTGACAGTTTTTTTTATAAAGAAATAAATAGATATTTACAACATCTCATTATAATTAAAACATAAATAACGCGCAATTGTTGAATAAAATTATGGGCGCAACTTGTAGGCTAAGTCATGACCTGTCAGCGCGATGAATGACTTAGACTACTAGTTACGCCAATAACTATTGGAGCACCATCGACTGCAATTAATTATACAATATTCTCCATATAACATACCAATAATTGTAGATGCAAAAGTATAATGCTTTTGTGAATATTGCAGAAAATTTTAAGAAGTAATACTGATATTAATAATTATTATTAACTAACCCAATGCTAGTTTAAAAAAAAAAAATGAGTGCATGTAACCTTTACGCGCGGTTGAAGTAAAACTTCTTTTAATTTGTTTTTACCACTCACTTTTTGTGAGAAATATTCACTCGTAAATAAAATTACATTGGCTATGCTTATTAGTTTTGCGTCCGTATCTATGTTTCACCTTTCATTCAAGATGGTTTCTACAGATGCGTTTTGATGTTGCCATCAGCTGTCAATCGATGCTTTTAAATAGCAGAAACTGCCGTCCGAAAAAAGATCTGAGTTACTCTCAAGTCGTGCTTAAAGAAGTTTTACTTCAAAAATCCATTATACTGCAATAAAAATGAATACAGACACGCCATAAATTACATTAATTTCTTCTATTCAACTCATGCGCGTTATTCATGTTTTATCATGCCTAAAAACCGAACCCTAAATAGCCATTTACCGACTGGTGACAATTACTTGTCATAACTCAATGAAGATTCCTACTAGCTCGGCCATTGTGGAGTAATAAAAATAAACGTAACTATTTTCTGAGTCGTAACGAAATAGTAGGTAACTACAACTCCGTTGTTACCCATTGAGGCTAAAATTGAGAGGCCGAATGTTTTCGACATGGAGTTTATTCATAACCGGCTAACCTCAAACCAAAACATTGAATCGTGCTGTTTGGTGCTGTTAGTATTGGCAGTTTTTTTTATAAAGAAATAAATAGATATTTACAACATCTCATTAATAACAATAAATAAAACATGAATAACGCGCAATTGTTGAATAAAATTATGGGCATAACTTGTAGGCTAAGTCATGACCTGTCAGCGCGATGACACGCCATGAATGACTTAGACTACTAGTTACGCCAATAACTATTGTACATGCGAAATAAAAACGACACATACTGATCATTTGATATTCTATTTTATATTAATTTTTAATTCTATTTTGTACAAAAAATAGACGCTCTATTATTATACTTTCACAAAAAAGTAGTTGATTCGACACATAACGAAGGATGTAAAGAGATACGTTGTTTAACAAGCCTTTTTTTTCGTTGATAAACTTTCAAAAGTTTGCATCTTCCTGTTAATTTTTTTTTAATACACATCGTGATATATAAAATTTACCGGCTTTCAATTTCCTGGGTATAGTTGTTTGTTTTTTTTTTTTTTTTTGTATATACACTGTACAGTGTACAGCCAGAAATCAGTTAATATCGTGCGAAATTGCACATTTTGAACAGTAAACTCATAGTATGTTTTTTAGTTAAAATTATTTGAATAGTTACCCAATGTAACATTCTTTTAGTGTCTACAATGAAATACCATATATTGATACTCCTAATGTTGGCCAAAACACCATAATAAGAATAATTGTTATGACGTGTGCCCAGAATCCAGATTTTGCCTGTAAAAAAATTTTCTCACTGTTTAAAATTGTCGCATAAAAGACGGAGAGAGTAGTGATGGCTACATCCTTTTCTAATTAACAAAATGCAGCATGCACTAAAAAAAATCTAGTAGGTTGTGCCCGGAATACAAAATAGTTTTGACGTAAATACTCGGTACTAATGTTGGATTGTTCGGTGAAAACGTTCGCGATGATTGTTGCCCAATATTAATTGTAGCGTAGTTCATTAGCATGCGAATAACTCCACTTTCGTAGTGCTTGCTCGACGCAATTCGATGTTGCAATGAGTCAACGCCCACCGGATACCGTGAACTTGTATCATATTGGGAATCCCCTACCCGCGGTCTCTGCGGTTGCGCACACGGCCCGAAGATCATCTTAGGTACAGAATTCCTTTGCCTATTCGACGCGATTTTGACGCGATATTTATCATTTGGATGTTGTTTTTTTTTTTTTTTTTATTATTTTAAAAGGAGCGAATCGGCTTCTATGGCCATTATCGCGTAATAGATGTTGTTTTTATTAGTTTTGAAATTAGAACATGAAATCTTCGTAATGCTTGACTTTTCGTGCATGCTCCCCAATTCTTTTACGAGCTTTTAAAGGTGTATTCACGTCAATACACGACTGTAACTTGACAATGTGAGTTAAAAAAAAAAAAACTTGTACAATTACCATTTCTACTTTTGGCATATTACAACACTCATAGACCAAAGCGTTTGGAGGTGTTCCGACTGGCAACATAAATGCAAATGAACAACAAATTGCAACTGGCATACTCAGGTACATGGCGTCAAGATTGATGATTGGGGACTAAAACAAAATTAAATTAAAAAAATATGTTTCCATTTTATAATAGTCATACTATTTCAGTACACAATCAGTTCCTGGGATTACAAATACAGTAGAACTCTTATATTTTCAGCCTATCAGAATTAACTGACGCAAGTATTTTCAACTTCTCCTTCATCCTGACTTCGTGGCAGTCATGGACCAATCAGAAAAAACCTTTATTAAATTGAGGTTAAACATTGTCAAACTGAGCAGTGTAGGAGAAGACAGTATGTGTGAGAAGTAGGAATTAAAAAAGTGAAAATACGTCAGTTGAAAATACGCGAGTTTGACTATCTGCAAAATCGAGAATATGAACACTAATGACAAACATTTTTACCATACGATACAAATAATGCTACCACAAAAGATGCCTAACAGAGGTATCAACAATAGCTTAAAGACGTAGTCTGGTGTTCAAGTTTCGGAAAATCGAATTTATTTTTTTTGCATTTTTCTAAGTATAATATATTGAGAAAATACTGTAAAAATTTTAGACCTAAATATTAAATATTTACAAAGCTATAGCATATAGTCGAGAGCTGCAACGGTCTTACGGTAAGACTCTTACCTCTCAATTGTTATCACGTTACCCTGCCAGAGTAGAGCAAAAAAATTAGCAGAAAACGATGCCTTTGAAGACACGGAAGGTTTACTATATGCACCAGGCATAGCTGATTAGTGTAAATATACATTTTTATTTTTTTGTAAGAATATAAGAAATAAAAACTTTAAACGCGTTATTCTCAAAACTACGTTTTTGTATGCGGCGCGGGTAATTGAAACAATAATTGTATACAACTGATTGCTTTCATTTTTGCACAGGGTGTTTTACACAACAATAGCTTCGTCCGGTACTAGAATTACTGATTTATAAAAATTATTTCTATTTTTTTAATCGATTTTCAACGACAAAATCACGATTTTCTCGTTTTTTTTTTAAAGCCCGCCATTTTGTTATTTATTAATAAAAATGTTTATTTCTAGTACGGGATGGAACCACAAGCCTACAAAACAATAATCAATTTAATTTTTATAATTCAGATGACTCCAAGTGACGTTATCACCCGCGCTACCCACCTACCACCATTAAAAGTTGTCTACTTTAGGTTAAAAAAACAATTGTAAAATGGCGTATAATTAAGCAAAAAAAAAATGTTTTTCTTAGTTTCCAATGTCAGTAAAAACATGTTACTAAACTGAAATGATTTTACATTATATTGTTATTAAAAAAAAATCCTGAAATAAAGGCCCATTCACACGGTGCAGGATTTCCTGCTCGCTAGCTTGCTTGGAGTCTATCAGGCAGCTTTGCACGCTACGCTGTTGGATATGACGTCACTGATTGGTCCGCTGCTCGCTGTCTCGCTATATTTGGGTGATAGGTTCGGTGCTATATTTTCATGCAGCGCTGCCTGCTAGTTTGGTTATTACTATGGAGTCGTATTTTATCACGTGATATCGTCTGACATTCGTTAGTGAACAGCGATGGGGCCAACGGTCGTAAAATCAAAATGTAAATGGACTCGAAAAGAAATAAGTGCATTAATTGACGCGTACAAAAATGAACCTTCTTTATACGCCGTTTCTTCAGTCAATTATCACAATAAACATTTAAGAAATGAAGCTTTAAATATTAATAAAATAATGTATCTGATTCTTTATATTTCAATTTTATTAGAGTATTTCTAAATTTTAGAAAAGGCGAAGAAACATTTTATAGTTAAAAATAAAGCAATAAATACAATAATTTTAAATGATTTTCTTTTAAAAACGATTATTATTTTATTAAAATAAATTCTTTACATTAATGAATTTCATTCAGTAAATTGCACTACAGTAAAGCATATTTTCAATCATTATTAAAGTCATAGTAGCAATTCGTCTACGACGAATTATTTCTTGCACAACCATTGCATTCATATTTAAATTTCAAATATAACTGTCAAGTGTCAAACAGCCAGCAAGCAAGCGAGCTGCGTGTGAAGCGAAACTAGCAGCGCTCCCTGCCAACCACCAAGCAGGATACCATGCATGGCAGCCTGCAAGATTTCATGCAAGCTAGCGAGCACGAAATCCTGCATCGTGTGAAGGGGCCAAACGAGCCTGAACACCAGACTACGTCCTTAATAGAGTAGGCACGGAAACGCCACATACACAACAGCGTTGCACACGCTTGACTATTCTGAAGCCCCATTTGTTTGTTCGTAGTTCGTATGAACAAGAGTGACTCCTGTTAAATAAAATTCCGCTATGTAAATCGGAGCCAGGAACGGGTGTTCATAAATTTGGATTAATTTTACTTGTAAAGCCCATAGAATTTGTTAACAGCGTGCATAGAAATGACAATACTTACAAGTTCTAAAACAACTGGAAGTAGAATATTCGCAGTGGCAACGTTTGCCGCCATATCTGTTATTAACGATGCCGCCACACAAACTATGAGAAGAATCACTAAAGGCGGTAAGCCATCAACACAGTCTTTGACCATTTCTCCTAAATGTTTAGACATGCCTGATTCTTTTCCGGCTTTTGAAATTGCGAATCCAGAACCTATGTGTAAAAAACACATATAAATATACATTACATATAATTAATAGCATATAGTTTAAGCTCCCATGACACAAAAAGTTACCTCAAAGAACAGTGAACACCTCAAAATTATAAAGTAAAAATGGCTGAAAAACATGTCAGAAACATGTTACGCCCGCCAGACAAGTAAAAATTTGTTAATTGTTATTTTTATGAATTTAAAAAAAAACATAATTTTACTTTCCAAAACACCTGCTTGAAATTTGTACAATTTGTAGTAAATAATGTAGCATTTTTGAAAAAATTGGTCTGGCTGACAATTTTTGTTAATAAATTGGTCAGACTTCATTTGTTATAACATTTTTTAACCTTCTTTCAGAAAAAAAATTGGTTGTCTGTAAAGTCGGTTTACGGACGATAGTTTTACGTGATAACGTATTCCGTAATACATAACCTAAATTTATATAATAATTATAATAATTCAAATCTATGATATTGCATCTTTCGCTTCAAATTTAGGTTAATTTTATTTATTTAAATTACTTACCACCTATAATATAATTGTTTTTTTTTAACTTTCTTTCTTTCGTATTTATTTTAAGTCTCAAAGATTAGCTGTCATAATATTTTTTTAAACAATTGTTTCACTGTTTATATAAAATTTCAAAACCTACTTACAATATTTAAGTATTTTCATACGTCAAAAAATTGATTTTTATAATGATAAAATTTGTATGAAAACGATTTTTTCGAGAGATGATGAGACCTAGCTAAAACGATTTTTTGCCCCCCAAAATCCCTTTTCAGTAAATTTCATCCAAATCGTTAGGGCCGTTTTCGAGAAAAGCACGCACAGGGTCAGGCGGAACGTTACGAACGTTACACTTTTTCGTGCATGCAGCCGGTGTTTTATCAATTTATAAGATTGGTGATTCATCAATTTATAAGACGTTATCACGTCAAAATTAAGGTGTTTTGACACGGCCCTTGTAAAAGCTAATTTGTTTATAAAAAAACGCTGTCACGGCGCTTAAAAATTGAATCTTGGCATGGTAAAAAACAATATTTTGATGAAAAATGTATTAAAGTATATAAAAGGGATCTACCGTATTAATTTAGAATAAAAAAAAAATTTCTTTTCTAGTTAGCAACGATTATACCATATTTTTTCATTAAATGCGACCACATTTTTTAATGAAAAAATATGGTATAATCGTTGCTAACTAGAACATTTTTTTTTTTTTATTCTAAATTAATACGGTAGATCCCTTTTATATACTTTAATACATTTTTCATCAAAATATTGTTTTTTACCATGCCAAGATTCAATTTTTAAGCGCCGTGACAGCGTTTTTTATAAACAAATTAGCTTTTACAAGGGCCGTGTCAAAACACCACCTTAATTTTTTTCTGAAAGAAGGTTTGACATCTATTTTATGCATAAAAATTGGTCTGTCAGCGAAAAAATGTTTTTTACTATGACAGACTTCATAAACAAAAAATTTTATAACAAATGAAGTCTGACCAATTTATTAACAAAAATTGTCAGCCAGATTAGTTGTATTAGATAGAAGAGATCTTAAACTTTATTTAAAAAAAAAATTCAAGGAGGTGTTATGAAATGTATTTTCATAAAAAAAATAGTTTATAACCAATGAAGTCTGGCTAATTTATTAACAAAAATTGTCAGCCAGACCAATTTTTTAAAAAATGGTACATTATTTACTACAAATTGTATAAATTTCAAGCAGGTGTTTTGGAAAGTAAAATCATGTTTTTTTTTAAATACAAAAATTCATAAAAAATAACAATTAACAAATTTTTACTTGTCTGGCGGCCGTAACATGTTTCTGACATGTATTTCAGCCATTTTCACTTTATAATTTTGAGGTGTTCTTTGGGGTAACTTTTTGTGTCATGGGAGCTTAAACTAATATTTATATATACAGGGAAAGCTCAGAGCGGGAGGGGACGAGCTGTCTGTTATAAAACTAAATTTTTTCTACATGTAATCTGTATGTACGAATATTAACGTGAACAAGTTTGAAAAATTGACTGACTTTTATTTGCTTCTGAGTTGCTTGCTTCAAGTCAAGTATCAACTGCCGTAAATATCATAGATGAGTGACAAAACTCAGACGCCGGAGCATCGAACAACTCATTTTTACCGCGAACTGCCCGAGACGAAGTTCGTCCGTTGTATCGGGGTTCGTTATTACGAGCTTTCACTGTATAGCAGGATCATAGGTCCTGAGTTGTCGAAACTGTTCCTAAATAACTTATAAAACAACAGTGTTTTGTTATAAAAATATCTCTGTCACGTTTTGGCGTGGAGCAAAAAAAAATATATTTTGATATTTTACCATTCATTGTTTTTGTATTTTTATATATATTTACCCGAAAGTTTTGAACAAGATAAGAAAAAGATCCTCGAGTAATTTTTATTCATCATATTTTTCAGTAATAGTAAATTAGCGCGTAAATTAAGTTTTATTTACCCAAAAGGTACATCAAATTCCATGGTACTTTTTGGTGTAAGAATTTCCACGAGAGTAGAGCTCCAGATGGTTCTTTTGGTCGTTTATTTTCTAAAAAAGAAATAGAGTAATGCTAACTAAACAGTTGCGAAAAACTACATTATTCATTAATAATATTGTACTCAAACTTTCATCCAGCTGTATTTGATAAATTTACCGTCAAAATCGATATTAATGGAATGAATTCAAGAGTGAAAGCCATAGTTATGATATATGTTTAAAACCGATTTACCATCTTTACTAAAAGCGTAGATAAAATTTGGAGTAGCCGGAACTAGAAACATTAATGTGACTACGAACATCGCAACATCGCTATCCGCAATTTTCCTAAAATAAAACAAATTATTCAGAATATATCATATTTAGATGAGTAAGAAGTTTAGATATTGAAAAATGTAAAAAATCTTTCGGAAAAAGTAATCAATTCAACTCAAAAATCGAATATTTATAATACTCGATTTAACATGACTGGAAAATGAAAATTCATTAGTCGCACGCAGTGGCGGATGGGCCCACAGAGATTTTGGGAGTTTTCCCGGTAGGCTGGGGCCCGCCGAGGCAGGTAGGCCAATTGCTTGCTTTATATGTTTTTTGTTTTTGTTTGTGAATGATTTTATTTTTTTATAGGTAAAATTAATAATGCGTTTTTTTGTCTTTGTTATAATAGCTCTTGAAACCGTAAGCTATATTTGTGGCAGTGAATAGAGTGTCAATCGCTCACTTTTTACAGGGCGCTAAAAGTAAAAACTAGCGCTGAACCTCTGTATGAAAGAAATAGTATTCATGACGAGATCGGCGGACGCCGTTGTGTTCACAGTAGACACTAATGTCCATTGTGGATACAGTTATGTGTACGGTGAACACAGTTCTCTCCACGTTGGGCACAGTTATGTTCCTGGACCGGAATAGTTGAGCCCATCCGCCCCTGGTCTCACGTTTCCATTTTTTGTCGTGTTTTTATACTCACATATGCGTCACGTCCATAATACGATCTGCCCAACCCGGTACAAAACCTGGATGTCTGAAAAACCACAAAAAGACTGCAAGAAGAAACAAAAGCCCAACCATAATTTCATGAAAAGACATTTTTCCCAGTTCCTTGTATTTTGATCTTATTACATCTCGGACAATTTCTTGACCTTCGGTTCCGAGTTTTGCAAGTTGGCCTGCTTTAGTATTAGGTCTATAAAAAAAATAATGTATTTTTATTTACTGTAGATTATAGACGATCAACAACTTAGGTAATTAGTTTCTTTATTAACAAAGTAACTTCTTAAATCTTAACTTCCAATATTAAGTTATTATATAAATGGACATGAACAAAATTTCTAATCGATGAGAAAGTTTCGTCATAAACAAACAAAATAAGAATTATTAAAGATAAACGAAATATATTTTATTTGCGGTAAGCATTCTTAAGGCAAAAAAACCGTGTTGAATGCTTATTAAGCATTTTATAATGTTTTAACTTAAGTAGAAAGTCTTCATGCAACTTCTCGAAGCATCGAACATCTATTTTATAAAGTGCTTAAGGGGTTAGGCCACCGTGGCGGTCGGAAAACTAGTTATAAAAAAAACTTTTTTTGGCGCAGCCGTTAATTATATAAAGTGATCCTTATTTTACCCATATAGTAGTTTTATGAACAATTTGCAATATTGACGATTAAAAAAAAATAATAAAATGGCGGAGATATAAGCCGATCAGTAGGACCCTCTTTTGAAAATCCTTACTGATGGTGTACACGATTTCTTTATTAGTCATTGTCAGTAACATAAAAAAAATGTTTTTCTTATTTTAAAGGAACATAGCTACAATATGACGAAGGATAAAAATTTTCAATTTTTTTTGTAGAAATGACAGCTGTTTTAAAAAAAGCTCGTATTTGCTTCGAAATTTTGAGTTTGAAAAATGTATAACTTTTGAACATGGTACTCAATCAAAAAAAATCCTACGTCACATTGTAAATAATACTATAAAAATAAGTATTATAAATTTTAACCCAATCGGTTGAGTAAATCTTAAGATATTGTGTACACCGTTTTAAAAAATGTAGTTTCGAGAAAAATACAAAAAAAAAACTAAGAAACTGAATGCTCTATGACTAATATGAACTCGTTATTCCTACAACTTCGGTAATAGTTTGAATTTTGGAATAATTGAATACTTAAAATATTCTCAAAGGTATAAACAATTTATCTACACCCTAAAAAAAACATTTTTTTGAAAATCTCTAGGTGACGTAACCCCTTAAGGCTTAAGGCATTATTAAGTTTGTTCCAAGCAGCCAACAAACGGTAACGAAATCGCTACCCGCATGCGCAGTAGCTAAACGTGTTCCAAAATCGCCTCTAACAGCTTCGTTTTAGCTACTGCGCATTCGGGTGACGGTTTCGTTACCGTTTGCTGGCTGCTTGGAACAAACATATTGTAAGCACTAAGTTCTCAGCACTTCCCTGCTCTGATTTGAACCTACGACAGTCCAAAGACAATCCAAAGGCCAGCACGCTTAGTTAGCGTCCTGGTCTTTGGATCGTTAACTATACAGTGCACATATAACAAGAAATAATAACATAAATATCTGTAAAAATCTTATCAAATGTCAGTATTAATTTTTATATACACACCTAAACATTCCAAAATACAGAAACTGTATTGCAAACCATACAGATAAAGTGCTTCCAAGCATTAATGGGACAGTGAAAAACATCCAGTTTCCGAATGTTATGAATTTGACTGTATCGTTCGCAGTCGCTTGTCTGTAATAAAGAAATCGACAGTTTGATCGAGGTTCTTGTTTTCTCTGTAATATTTGTATCTTGCAAAAATATTAAATTGTTTATAATTTATAATCATTGACTCAGAGAATTAACTGTGAAACAGGCCACAAAAAGTGTCGCTCAAAAGAGGAGACAGCCAATGGTAGCTGCCGTCGTCATGTCCTTTTCTAATCAGAGTCTAAATATTTAAAGGTGATGTGGTGCAGAATTTTTTAAAATATACATTTGGAGAGATTGCGGACAAAAAGTTCTTGCTCATAGTAAAGTGTCTATATGTATACTCCCAATAAAGTCATGTGGACTCATCACTAATCCACTTGTCAAGCTCCGCTCACTAAAAAGAGTCGCTTAGAGGGAGTCGTTCAAAGGAGCGACACTAGACAGCACGATCTACACAAGAGTGCAGACTGCAGAGGTGTGAACTGTCATCATGCATGCTCAGGAGTTACGTAGCATTGCACAGGCCAATACACACACTCAGCTCTGAGCTCATTTTAATATGATTCTGATCTTATATTATTCGCATTTCGAATAAACTATAAAGTATAATAAAAGCTTAACAATAATAATGCTTATTGTTACAATATTATATCATTGTCAACGCCGTCAATGTGAATGGTTTAAGTCACTGTAAGCTTAGTTCTGTTTAGTGATGTGCCGGATCGTTAAAAATGCATATCCGCGGATACGGATCTGAATACGGATATTTGGTTTCAAGATCCGCGGATACGAATACGGATAATTGGTTTCAAGATCCGCGGATACGGATACGGATCTTAACTTTCTTAGAGTACGCGGCCGTAAATATTGCACATCGACCTTTGGAAAGAGACTGTTATGGGAAAAAGTTATTGACTTCTAATAACAGATTGTCTCTTCCAGAGATCGATGTGCAATATCTCATTATAAAGATAGTTTTTTATTAGTACCTTTGAGTTATGTACTATTGGTATGGTACTCACTACGATAAATTTTTGCAATATAAAGGTGCCAAATACGATTTTAAGAAATAAAAAATAATCTGAATGGAATTTAACAGTTTTTCATTATTACCTAATCACCTATATATATAAAATTTCATCTATGAATTGAAAATTAATAAGGTAAAAGATCCGCCAGAAAACTAACGGATACGGATCTTTCTTCTCACTCGGATATCCACGGATACGGATATCCGGCACATCACTAGTTCTGTTACACTTACAGTGTGTCATTCAACATTAAATGACTCGGCAAAGATAAGTCCGTATACGTGCAAAATTCACTAGTGACACTGTGACCTGTGCTGTGTGCGCTCTGTAAATGTGCGAATGCAACAGTACAGAACAGCTCAGCACAGAGCAATGGCGCTCGGAGTGAGTCAATCATAAAAAAAGAGCAACTCGCTCCGCTCCCAGAAAGGAGTCGTTCATTATGAACGACTCACTCAGGAGCGACACATCAAGTGGATAGTAAAGTTAAAATACCGGCTAGTTTAGCGGTGGAATGTACTTCTCGTCAGTAACTCTCCAAATGTAATCTCCTCTTAGTCTATCGTAATACATACGCTTCATATAACCCTTTGAACGTTAAGTTTGTTCCAGTTCCTATAATAGACCCTATTCCGCCAATAGATGATGTAAATGCGGCTAATAGAAAATAGCCAATAGTATTCTTAGATGGCTTTTTCTTTCTAAAAAAAAGAAAGGGATCAAAAACATGTTTGAATACAGTTTGAGATACAGTAGAGTCTCGTTAATTCGAACAAGATGGGACCGAACCCTGACCGCATCATCGAAAGTCTGGACTCCGGATTAAATGGAATTAGCTTTAAAATGCATAATAACAAGTTTTAGATCGGTAAAACTAAAAAGATCGATTTTTTTCTTTCTCTACAGTTTAATTTTAGTTTTAATACTAATAATTGTATAAATAGATCTAAGTTTTTAACCTACGAACTGATATTCGGTATTGCTTCAATTAGCTTCCAATAATAATTTGAACTTTTTTTCTCAGTCTCTAATTAATAACATAAACTAATTAAAAAATCGTTTTTTTTTTACTTCGTTCGGGTTAATCAAATGTCCAGACTTGCGGGGTCCGCATTAGCGAGACTTCACTGTACTTCAAAAATGAAAAAAAAAAAACAAAAGTGTACCTGCTAAGTTTTCCACTGATTGATAAAAATTGGAAATAAAAATTAAAAAACGATTGAAAAATATGTATAAAAAATGATTAAGGAATACTGAACACAATACCAAAGAAAACTTGATTTTTTTTATAAGACGTTAAATATGTCTAAAAAAGTTCGGAAAATTTGAAGGGGGCTAACCGATTATTTAAATAAATAATTGACATCAAAAGTAAACATATGGCAAAGCGACAGATCCGCGACATGTTTTAATAATTTGCTCCCAAATTTGTCGAAGAAATTGAAAAAAAAAAACTATCTAATTAAAAGTTTAAACATTAATATATAAATAAGAAAAATAAAAAACTGTCGTTCCCGACTAGATTAAAAGATATTTAATAAAAAAGATCAGCTTTTCAGGAAAATTAGTTTGCGTTTATTATCTCTGAAACGAATCGGCAATACTGCAGACCAAACGCAAGCTAATTTTCCTGAAAAGCTGATCTTTTATATTAAATATCTTTTAATCTAGTCGGGAACTACAGTTTTTTATTTTTCTTATTTATATATTAATGTTTAAACTTTTAATTAGATAGTTTTTTTTCATTTTCTTCGACAAATTTGGGTGAAAATTATTAAAAATGTCTCGGATCCGTGGCTTTGACATAAGACCACTGTTAAATATGCTTACTTTTGAAGTCAATTATTTATTTAAATAATCGGTTAACCCCCCTCAAATTTTCAGAAATTGTTTAGACGTAAACTTAATATAAAAAAAAACAAGTCTTTTTTTGGTATCGTGCTCGTACTTCCTTAAATAAATAAAAAATAAGTAAATAAATATAATAAATTGAAAAAATAAAAAACATACACTAATTAAAAAATCGTTTTTTTTTTATTTCGTCCGGATTAACCGAGTGTCCAGACAATTAAAAAAATATAATTTTTTTTAAGTTCAAAAAACACTCACATCTCTGTTTCAGTTTTACCAGCTACTGCTGATACGTCTGATAAATTGTCACCGAGTGTGTCGTACACATTGCCCAGATTTTGCTGAGAGAAAATAAATATTTTTTTAAATTTGTTATTCATTTCAAACGATTTGTCTTAAAAATAGTGCTTACCTTTTCGAGTTCTTCCAGCACAGCAAATATTATTGGTATCATCATTGCAGTAGTTGCAGTATTCGAAATCCACATCGAAATAAACATAGTCATTAAAGCTAATCCAAAAGTTAATCTATAATGAATGTAATTTTTTAAGTGTACTCAATAAATTCTAATTTTAAATAGCGGAGTTCATATTAAAATAGACTGCAATGCCATATCATCATAAAAAATAGAAATACATTATTATTTTTTTTTTTATTTGATACTGATTTGTTTTTGTTTAGGAGAAAATCTTTTTTAGAGAAACAATTTACCGCAATGTTCGCATGTAGAGGAATCAACTTTTACAAGTGCTATATAAACAAATTAATGTCTACAGAAGTGCACTATAGAGTTAAATGATATCTAAATTTGCGCGAATCTGGAAGTTTTGGATTCTAGTCCCGGCAGTGACATTTAAAATGTTTCCTTATCTATGTAGCTGTGTTTGTTGATACACCCTGAACTGATTAACTGAAGCGTTTTTTCTCTAATACAGAACTCTTTAGACACAAAAGTGCGTTCTTGTTGATCAAATTCTCAGATTCTTTGAACTGTTTGAACTACGATCTAATAATTCTAGACTTCTAACATTTCTAGAAGGCTCAGAACTGTTAAAACCAAGTTAACAAACAGACCAAAGAGTCTGAGAATTTGATCAACAAATGCGCAGTTGTGTCTGAAGATTTCTGTATTGCCGACAAGCGCTTTAGCAGCAAGTCAAGCCATTACAATTAATGATAACACTGTCTGAAAACTGTAATTCACAAATGTAAGTGAATTCGTTTGTGGAATTTGTTTTTTTTTTTTTTTTGTATATAATCTAATTACATTCATATAAAAATAGATTTACTTTTTTGGACTACATCCGATAGTCATCATTGTGAACATAGCTATGCGAACATGTAATTTCGAATATTCAATCGAACAAGCGAGCATCAATCCTCCAACAAACATTACATTCACCGGATGGAAATATGCCATACACACGCTAGTCGCATCCATAATACCCAATGATGGGAAGAACGCTATGGGAATAAACGATGTTATTGGTAAAGGAATCGGTTCGGTTATCCAGTATCCACCTATAATTAATGTAATATACATGCAACGATATTTCTGAAAATAAAATAGACATTAAAATATATCTGTGCTAGGAATGCGTAACGCATTTAAGGGAAACATTGTAGAATTTGATCAAAAAATAGCTGATCGATTGTAATTTTGCCAAACGACATTTTTGTCAAAATTCTGCTTGAAAAGCGGTCTTTTTTGTGCGCATATCAGATAGATGAATTTTTTATGAGTAGTAAATAAGAAAACTGCTGAAAAATTAGCTAAAACCTACAATAATTAATTTTTGCCAATATTGAAAAGTTAAACTCGAGCAGTTTGATTGCTGGCGTTCCAAATCAAATCTACGTATAGTCGCGTCAATGAATACATAAAACAGGCAAAACTTTGAACTGCGCAAGAACAGCTCCGATTTTGATGATTTTTTTTAAATCTTGTTTTTTTTTATTTATTTACCTTTAGGGGCGATTTATGGGTAAACTATTGCAGATAGGGCTAAGAGGGAGGAGCACTTTTTCGTAGCAAATATAAAAATCTACAACTTTTTGTTGAAACCTTTTTTCATATATCTCATAGTTTGTGAGATAATTAGAAAACAAAATTTAAAGGGGCGGTTTCTACCCTAACTGCAAATCGGAGCACACTTTTTCATAGTCAGAATAGTTTCTTGTAACCCCAAGAACGATCACTGAAATTTTTAGCCGTTTGAGATTTCAGGTATTTCACGAAGATCGTTCTTGGACTATAAAAATCAGAAACATTTTTCGGGCGGGGAGCGAATTATTTATATTGTTTAAGGGGCTAGGATTCAGAGGCATGAAAAAGTTTTTAATAATTTTTTTTCGACAAAATTTAATTCATTTTATAAAGCTAATAATATTTCAACTTGACTTCACTAAATTTAAAAAAAAAATTTTTTTGGACGAACACTTTTTGTTTTATTGATTTTGGATGAACCACCACAAAGTTATGATGGTCACCGCAAAGCATTAGGTACCTATTTGTGAGTGGAGTCCAATAGATGGCCATAACTTCGTCCAAAATTTTTTTTTTTTTAAATTTAGTCTAGTCAAGTTGAAATATTATTAGCTTTATAAAATAAATTAAATTTTGTCGAAAAAAATTATTAAAAAAATTTTCATGGCTCTGACTACCCCAAGCCCCTTAAACAATATAAATAATTCGTTGCCCGCCCCAAAATGTTTCTGATTTTCAATAATATAAAAAACAAGATTTAAAAAAAAATCATCAAAATCGGAGCTGTTCTTGCGGAGTTCAAAGTAAAAGGTTTCATTGACGCGACTGTAGTACTCGTTCGGCGTTCCTTCAAATTAATTCGAAAAACTGAGCAGAATCTAGATTTAAAAGGACTTTTGTCGAATTGTTCAGTTTAACCTATTCATGAAGTCTGTAAGACCTATTATAATAGGGAGCGCAACTTTTATTTTGAGGAAACTTAACTATGTGGCCTGGAAGACAAATTCTTTGCTTAAAATTATTCATGATTGTTGTATAAATCATGCGGTTTTACTTACGGCTTCATAAGGATCGTATAGTAATACGGGTAAGACTATAATGGGCCATATAAATGCAAAAATCATTCTCCAATATATTTTTACAAAGTTGCATAGTAATCTGGCGAAGTTCCGAGATTGCCTATTAAAATAAATTTACTTAGTGTATTTTATTCTATTTATTCTAAAATTTTTATTTTTGTACTTACTCTTCCTCTGCCATTTTATTTTATGTGATGTTACAAATTCTTTAATTAATTAACTGTCAATCTGGAAAAAAAAGAATATTTTTTTAAATCAACTGCCAAAGTAAATTATTTTTATATTAACTACATAGCGTCCATAGATGGCGCCATATCAGTTCGTACAGGTTCCTGACAACCGGCGAATAAATCTGTTCGTTTGAGGTTAAAAACAGTAAACGTCAAAATCGAAAATTTGTTTTTAGTAATATTTTAATGTAAATATAATAAATACTCCAGTTCCAGAAAATATTATAACGTAGGTATATTTGATTGTTTATTTTTGTAAGGGTACCTTTTTGAAAAGATGGCAAGTTACAAAAATTGAACTATAGCAGTTAGGTTATGAAAACCTACATTTTTTTTAATTGTTACAGATAAATCAAAAAAATGTCCGAGGACAACAGAGACGACGACGACGATAGCCCTGTCAATGGTAAGTGTTTTCATAGTATACAATAATATGTATTTTGGAAATGAGCTACAGTAATTACCGGTAATTCGTATTTATCGTTATACATTAGGCGTGTTTGGCCGAAGTAAGTACTTACTAAATCTAGTAAGTCACTCAGTCACTATACTTACAAAATTTTCGGCCGGGACACAAAATAAGTGCAGTAAGCATGGCTTAATATAAGACGCCATTTTTCTTATTGTTGATGCAAACAAAACAGACAGGAACAGACCTGTCATTGTTCAGATACACAAGCACTCAATGTAAATGGGTAATATTTAAACGAGTGACTGTAAATTACAATTTTGGGTGACAAAAATAATCAATTTGGGTTACTGTATTACTAAGTGAGCGACTGACTGCGCGTGACGAAAAATCAACAGAACAGCAACTTACAATATTTGAGCGACCTAATATTTGAGTGTCAACGTTACGTCCTGCATTTTTTTCAAAATTTGGCAAATGATTTATTTATTCTGAGCGGCATTTTGTTAATAGTTAATTGTTTGAATAGAACTGCGTTTTCTAAAAAATATATATTTAATTGACTGTCAATTAAATATACATTTTTTAGAAAACGCAGTTCTATTCAAACAATTAACTATTTAATTCGCATATCCCGTTATCGTTCACCCCGGAATTGTTTTTTTAAAAACTCCACATTTGCCCCTTCCCGTTTCACTGCGAGACAATTCGCATACCCCTTTATCGTTCACCCCGGAATTACAATTCGCATACCCGTTTATCGTTCAGCCCGGAATTATTTTTTTAAAAACTCCACCTTTGCCCCATCGATTTCACTGCGAGACAATTCGCATACCTACCCCTTTATCAAAAAAAAGCGATGGTTTTCAATCTTCATGAAAATGTGAGTTTTAAGTCGTAGTCTCAAAGTGAAAAAAAAAATAAAAAGTAAAAACAAAAGAAGATATCTGCTTCAAAATTACCGAAGGCATTTTAGTCGCTCACTTATAGTAATTTAGTCGCTCACTTATAGTAATTTTGTCACTCAGTTAGTAATTTAGTCGCTCACTTAGTAATTTAGTCGCTCACTTAGTAATTTAGTCGCTCACTTAGTAATTTAGTCGCTCACTTAGTAATTTAGTCACCCAACTATTATTTTAATTTCTCAAATGGATTATTCACAACCCAATGTTTGTAAGCCCGTTCTGGATTTTATTATTAACCAATATTTGTCGCTAGTTTAGTTATTTTTTCACTTACTCTATTTCACACCGCTCAAGTTATTAAAACAGTATCTCATCATCAGTCACCAAGTTTTTTTTTTAATCGATCGTTTTATAATTCCCCAATATAAATTAATAATTGGTAAATTTAGTACTGTCAATTATATTCAGTCTATGAGTTAAGCCAATAAGTCTGTCCTGGCCGAAAAGCGCTATAGTCAGCTTGTAAGATTTTAATTTTTTTATGCTAACTGGCTTACTAAGTTTAGTAAGTAGGTACCTAGTACCTACTTACTTCGGCCCAGGGCCGGCGTCACCCTAAGAGGGTATAGAGAGGACTCCCCACTCGGAAAAATCATTTTTTAAAATCAAACTACCCACTCGGGTTGATCCTGTTCTGCCGGCCCTGCTTTGGCCAAACACGCCCAATGGTAACCGCCATTGCAGAGCATAGAACTTTGATGTAAAATCATGCTTTCGTAATTTTCAGCTTCCCTAATTATTTTAGACAAAAAACCTTCAAGTAAAAATTTTAGGGCATAAAATTCTGCATCTAAACTAATTACCTTTGCGTAAACTGTATCCACAAATTATAATTAATTAAGAATGTCCTAAAAATTCCTCAGAAATAGATGCAATAAATAACCCTTCAAAATAATGTCTACAATGATTTCTAATTTTTATTTGTGGCTGTTAAATTTTTTGTCTAAAATAATTAGGGTAGCAGAAAATTATGAAAATATGATTTTACATGTTAATAAAGTCCTATGATCGGCAGCCACGGTCGTCATTCTGTACCCATGTAAAAAACACACTAATTTAATTTCATAAAATATACTATGTAATTTTGGTGTTAAATTTGGGAGTATATTTAAAAAATTATGTGCTCTTATCACCCATGTAGAAAAGATAATTTTGTGTTTATATTGCACTAGCGGTCCCGTCCGGTTTCACCCGGGTGTAAAAGAACGAATGGGGAAGGGAGGAACATGAGTACACACATTCATCTTAGTTTACCGAGATGAATGTTGTGTCCAAATTTTATGATGATCGGAGTTACCGTTCAAAAGTTTTTGTCGATAAAAAGCAGTATTTAAACTTTTTTTAACTAATATTTTTTTTTAAATTAAATAAAATTTAAATAAATTTAAACGTAAGCCTTAGAAGAAAGCAATGTAGAAAATAAAAAAAATAAAAATATATTCGCCCAACGTGCGGCTCGAACCCACGACCCTGATATTGACAGTCGCATGCTCTACCGATTAAGCCACCTGAGGTTGTGTTCTCACAACGCTAATATGAGTATATCTAGTTAGTGCATTTCACATGAATAGAAGCTTATTTTTGAGATACATTTTGCAACATTTTTCATTAAAGCTCCGCTCCTAATGGTCGTAGCGTAATATTATATAGCCTATAGCCTTCCTCGATAAATAGGCTATCCAACAAAAAAATGTTTTTTCAATTTGAACCAGGAGTTCCTGAGATTAGCGCGTTCAAACAAACAAACTCTTCAGCTTCATATATTAGTATAGATTATAATTAATACAAAATTAATTTAATACAAATAATTAAAAAAAAACTCGTCATAGGTCAAACACTTTTTAATGCTTTTTTAAAGTGTTGCAATGGCGTTGTTAACTAATTGGATCTCATAAGTATTTTTAAACTTATAAATAATTTAATAAATATATTTATCAATAAATTAACAATCCGAATGTTATATTATTTATAATTAACAATCAGAGTAATTAATTGGGTAGCATTACGGTTCCCTTAATTTAATTAATTGCATTTATATTTGATAATTTTATCTTCAACTTGTGTAATGATTTAATCTAATAATATTTGTATATTTTAACGTTTTTTACTAAAGAGGTTATGACATTGTAATTACATATTGTACTGAAATACAAAAATATTTAAAATGTTTAGAATTCAACCTTATCCTGTTCGCTTGGCTCGTGCTCTCCATTAAACGTTTTACTATTCTCCATGGTCCATCCCTCTATTGTGTCCCTGTCTAATTAATTAAGTATAAGAAAGAAACGGTTAAATAATAAATAAACATTTGTCGTGGCTAAATGTTACAAAACAAAAGCCAATAAAACCCATATTTAAAAAAAAAAAAATCAACGTGTTTGTTATCGAAAATATCTGGTTTTTGTTATCGTTTTATTTTTTTAGCCAAAATTGTTGGTAAACTTCATAACCAGGCTTGAAGTTAAATTTCTTTATAATAGTGATTTCAAACGGATATACCTAAATTAAACGTAACGGATAGAGTTCGAACAGGTGAAATTTTTCATTATTTGGCTTCCATTCCAAGGCATAGAGTTCTAGTCGTTTATTTTTCATTTTTTAGAGCCATCTATCTAAATTTTTTGACAGATCTTCAAAACAAAAGAACAGCTACATTTCACGAGTTTCGAAATAACTTCTCGAAATATATTGCTGGCTCTTGGACTACTACTTTTAATGACCGATATACATTTGTTACTGGACTTGGCCGTATTTTAGTCTGCATGCTTTTATCGGCCAGGAGTTTGCAGGAAGAACCTGGCCGAGCGGTGGCGTAGTTACTATATTCTGATTGATTGGTACTGTTTTGAACCACAAAACTAGAAAATTAAATGCTCCCTTAAAGTCAAAATTATTCTATTTTGTCGTTTTTCTGTTTGGAATATATACGTTATCAAATTGTTGTCATTAGTGGGTACTGGGTAGTACCGCTATTTGAAATCTATATAATTTGTACTTTGACCATTGGTTCACAGTTAACGTTTCTTTTAAATTTTAATTGCATCTTTATTAAATGTGTTTATTAATATAACTTTTTAAACACATTTCTATTGATAACGACTCGATGTTTTGAATTGTTAAATATTCCGCGAATCATTTGTTTAGTGTAAATAGAAATAACAGTTGAAAGAGGAGATTCCGAATAAAAAACCGCATTGAAATCATACCCAACAAATGATGCGATCAATATTATGTCTTCTATATTAATAATTTTGTCAAGGGCTACGGTAGACCTGATTGAAATCTATAAAAAATTGTTAAGCATACAAAAAATGTAATTAAATTAAAATACTCACATTACTGCAATAATAATAGCAATAAATGACAATTGGCAGTGGCCCGCCTCTGTCAAATTATAAAATAGTTTACTGTTGAATGCTGTTTCATTCACTTAAGTCGTTGTTGAAGTGTTTCATAAATGACGCTTCGGTTCGGTAGACGTGATTGAAATCTATCACAAATTAGGGGAGAGGGGGGTAGCTTTGAACAGAGGCAGCTTTGAACATTGCAAAAATAAAAGAAATAATCTATGTAATGCCGGTAATAAAAGTATTTTTAATGAGGCAACACTAAGAGGTTCAACTGACAAACGTTAGGTTGCCAATATATCACAAAAAACCTAAGTTATAAACGTTCGTTATTTTGGATGTGCTCCGCCGATATTTTGTTTTCTAACACGTAAGCAAATTTCAATTTATTCAAGTAATATTTTTTTATTTATTTACAGTGCAATGACTAGATTATATCTTTAGTCATCTAATAAACATAGTGATTTGATCGTTTTAAAAACTTTTAATACAAAATTATTGCAATTAGTATTGTGACTACTAACGGGGTAGCTTTGAACAAAACAAGAGGGGCAGTTCTGAACATGTTCAAACCTGCCCCCATAACTAAAATCGGCATAGGGATTTGCCCTAGATATCTCTATTGTCTAGACTAATGGTCTTTATTCATCTAGGTATTATTTCGAGGGTATAAGTAGGTATAGATTTGCCTGATAAAATAATTGATTATTGCTGTAACATACGTAGGTACATAATAATAGGTAATCTGTAAACTCATGCGAATTTTTATTTATTAACAAAATAAAATAAGACACCTTGGTATTATGGTATTATAAAATTATACGGGATACAAGGCTAAATATAAAAACAATTTTTATTCACTAGAACATCATTTATTAGTCAACGTTTCGGCAGATATTCTTTACTTCTTCAGGACCTATAACAAATAAATAAAACCCTACACATCTAAAACATAAACTTAAAATTTTTTAATAAATTTGTATACCTACCAAATAATTACTTATTCGGCTTACCTTAAAAATCTCTAGTAAAAAGAAAGGATATATTTATATAATTTTTAAAATAGGTCTTTTAAAGTTTTTATTATTTTTATTATTTATGAATAAATTTTAAAAAAAGTTTAAAATGTTTGACAATAATGATTTTAAATTATTTTATGTTTTTAATTTTATGACTTTTTACTAGAGATTTTTAAGGTAAGCCGAATAAGTAATTATTTGATATAGGTTCAATTTTTTTTTTTTAATTTTAAGTTTATGGTTTCGATGTGTAGGGTTTTATATATTTGGTATAGGTCCTGAAGAAGCCAAGAATTTCTGCCGAAACGTTGATTAATAAATGATGTTCTAGTGAATAACAATTGAATTTATTTATGCGTCGTTTATTAGCCTTTTATGAAGTGTATAGTTATAATTTATAAGTTTGACTTTTCCATTTATAAATTAGGTTAATAAGTAATTTATAAGCGTACGAATATATTTAGTCAAATATCTCACTTATTACATGCCAAATAAATATATTATTTTAAAAAAGACATCCAATTTCTTTCATTTATATTTAGTGTTCAAAACTGCCCCAGGCCTGTTCAAACCTGCCCCCACATGGGGCAGTTTTGAACATTTTCCCTCATTAAAAAAAATGAATTTTAACATATTCTCTGATTGACTATTTCGAATAATTATGATTTGAAATTATAGGGCAATAACTATAGTATCGCATGCAATTAAAAAAAACTTTAGCAATCACTTCTAATTTTATTTATAAAAAGTTGAATAAAAAGTGTTCAAATCTGCCCCCCTCTCCCCTACTGTTTTTTTTTTGTCAGTAACTTAATCACTTAGATATTAATATCAAGCCAGTACCTATACTCACACTCAATATTTTTTCCGTTTGGGGTCCCTGAGTCAAAAAAACATATTTTTGAAATTAATTATACAGCTGTTTATTATTGTAATGATGTATGACCTACTATTCATTAATATGGTGTGAGTCAGAATATTTTAATAAATTAAAGTCTGTAGAAGTTATAAGGATTTTTATATTTTCGAGCGACTTTATAATAAAGGAAAGTCTTGTCATGGCAAAAAAAATATCGAATTCATACTTTCGACGTTTCGTGGTCCCTGCATTCCGAAAAAAGCGAATTTTGAATGTCCAATGTCCGTGACCGATTTTTTTTTATTCATCTTTCAAAATATAAATGCCGTGTGTAATTAATAAAATTAATACTAAAAGCATAGATAAACATATTATACTTAGGAAGATTCGTAACCTAGTTAACCAAAATGAGACCACTTTTATATAGTAAACCTCTTACGTTTCATACCCCTGGCCCACAAACTGAATGTTGTTTTGTGCTTCCACCTACATTATGGTTAAACTAAAAGTTCAGATAATCTTAAAGCTACCTCTATACTGATCCTAATTACGCGCTCAATGGTTTATAAATTGTTAAAAACCATCAATGTTTTTTTTTATTTTTGACGTAGGTATGTGATAATTTTAGTTTTCCGTGACGACAGTTCCGTTTGTTTCAAATCATAGAAACGCCGCGTAAACAACGGCACAAATAAATTTCTAAAATAAATAAAAAAACCAAATGTAATTCAAATTTTTTGAATTTTCAAATTTTATTTTGAATAGTCGTGGTAACGTTTTTTTAGTCTGTTTCACATTTTAATCAAAATCATGAATACGAATTCATTTTAATTAATAATTTAAGACAATTTATTATTCATCAAGGATCATTTCAACTTTACAAATAGGTACTGACATATTTTGTCAATAGAAATAAAATAAAATTTCTACTAACGTGTGCAGTGACGTGTATAATGGCTAGTAATAAACATTTTGATATTTGAATCTTTGATTAACGTCTGATTAGTACTCTTCAATAAATAAATTATCGACCAATTTTTCAGACAATTATATTGACAAAAATATATAATTATAATTCAATAAATTTATTGAATTATAATTATATATTTTTGTCAATATAATTGTCTGAAAAATTGGTCGACAATTTATTATAATTTATTATTATTATTATTTATTATAATTATAATTTATTATTATTTATATAATAAAATTTTCAAAAAATTGATCCCAATTACTCGCTCAATGGTTTATAAATTGTTAAAAACCATCAATTTTATTTTTTTTTACGTATGTGATAAATGATAATTTACAGTTTTCCGTGACGACAGTTCCCAGTTTGTTTCAAACCATAGAAACGCCACGTAAACAACGGCACTTAAATTTCTAAATAAATGTAAAAAACCAAACATAATTCAAAATTTTTGAATTTTCAAATTTGATTTTGAATAGTCGTGGTAACGTTTTTTTTGGTCTGTTTCACAGTTTAATCAAAATCATGGATACGAATTCATTTTAATAATTTAAGACAATTCATTATTCGTCAAAAATCTTTTCAACTTTAAGAATACTGACATATTATATTGCCAATAAATATTCCAAAAAAAATTTCTTAAAATTTTTGAAACTTGTATTTCTGTGATTTCTCAAAATTTATTGGGCCGAATTACTCCAAATTTTCAGGAAATCTAAGTTTACGAAGGACTTTGTCTTTTAAAAGTAATCTGTAAAAACTTAATCCCGGTGAATTTCGTCTACAATTTTTACAGTTAACGTAACTGCACGAATTACTAACACAAGCCATTATTGAAAAATTCTCGGAAATGAAATAAGAAATAATTTTTTGACACAATTTATAAACGTACCGACAGAATTTTTTCAAATCATACATAAGGCTGTTTATATTTTGAAACCATGAATACGAATTTAAAAAAAAATAGTCGAACATTCTCTTTATTATATTTCTTGACTGTAGATACCAAAAAAAAATATCATCTCTGAAAAATCTTAAAAAAAAAATTCAACTGTCAGGCCGTTAAATAATTAATCATATATTTTTTCACCTACGGATTTTAACAAATTTATAACATGTAATACAGGGTGCATTTTTCGTCCACTTTGGTTATGTATTCTAATCTACAATTGTGAATGACATATTATTTTGTAGCATCGAAGATCATGTCAATTATTTTATTATGGGAGAAGTACAGTGTCGGTATAAGCATCTAATTAATTAAGATAATAAAAATAATTTAAAATGAAATACATAATCTTATTTCTTGAATTTATATTTTTGTTCGGATTTTTTTGACTCAACATCAGAACTTTGTTTAAAAATAAAATTTTAATTAAAGTTATTCATTTACTTATGTCAAAAGAAAAATATTTAAAAGCCCAATAATAATGTCACCACGGGATATTGTACAATACAGTCGAATGACGTAAGAGGATCTTTGAAGAACAAATGTAATTATGATGCTAGTCACTAGAGGAACAAATTGCCTGCACAATTCACTACGGAAAACATATGTAGTTATGATGCTAGTCACCAGACGGCCGAACCATTATCAGCACAATTAACTACGGAAACTCTACATATTCTACACTCGCAGATTAAAAAAATTTAGCTTATGATGCTCGTCAATAGGTGGCCACCTAGCGGCGAGCATCATAAGTGGTCTCATTTTGGTTAACTAGGATACTTATCTTCCTAAGTATAATACGTTTATCTATGCTAAAAGTAACTATTTTTCTGTTAACCGCATTACTTACAGATCTAATCTTTTACAATTTGCTATGCAGAGATTACAATTATTTTACATGTTTAGTGCAGAATTAAAGATATTAGTACAGTGTCGTATTTAAAAATAAGGAGCACACATATTTTACACTCTTTATATTAACTTCACTTGTAAGTTTGTATGTATGTATGTTTGTTTGTAACCTTCGTTTGGACTACAGCAAGTGGTTTATTACTGTTAGTATGTAATGCCACTACTGTAAGAGCAATCGTTGACCGAGTGGTCTAAGGCGCGGGTCTTCGCTGACGTCAACTCTCGGATTCACTGGTCTTGGGTTCTAATCCCGTCCACGTCGAAACAAAAAATTTGTTTTTTTCGGCAAATTTTTGACAATAAATTGAACTAAAAAGTGGAAAATATATATAGTTTTAAAAAAACTAAAAAACACGCTTTATATCAAACTAAAAAGTGAAAAATAAATATAGTTTAAAAAAAACTAAAAAACACGCTTTATATAGAACTAAAAAGTAAAAAATATTTTTTTTAAAATAAGGTTAAAACAATAATGAATAAAAAAATACAAGTATTATTGTGAAAAAATCGTGGGGCGCTTTGTTCCACATTTTCGTACAACGAGCGCCCCACGCTTTTTTCACAATAATACTTGTATTTTTTATTCATTATTGTTTTAAAAAAAAAAATATTTTTTACTTTTTAGTTCGATATAAAGCGTGTTTTTTAGTTTTTTTAAACTATTTTTATTTTTCACTTTTTAGTTTGATATAAAGTGTGTTTTTTAGTTTTTTTTTAAACTATATTTATTTTTTTTTAATTTAATTATCGAATACTGCTAGTATACTATTATTTTTTATCAGTTATTGATAACTAGTTATTTTAATATAGCAATAACAGTTAGAACTGTAGGCTGCAGTTATCTAACATAACAGATTCGTTCCAAGCAACCAGTGAACGGTTTCGAAACCGTCACCCGCATGCGCAATAGGTAAAACGTGTTCTAAAATCGCCACTAACAGCTTCGTTTTACCTACTGCGCATGCGGGTGACGGTTTCGAAACCGTTCACTGGCTGCTTGGAACGAACCTAACATGTTCACCAGTCACTTAGAGCTGACTTATATGACGAAGACGAACGCGCTTTAATAACCAAGACGATCGCGCATTAGATGACGAGACGAATGCGCTTTAATGACCAAGACGAACGCGCTTTGGATGACGAAAACGAACGCGCTTTGGATCACGAAAACGAACGCGCTTTAGATGACGAAGACGAACGCGCTTTATATGACGAAGACGATTGCAATAAAAAAAATTTCAGACATATCGCGAGTATTGTGCTACTAGGCACTTATCCCGCATACTTGTGCATTGGAACACACTCACTCTCGTAAATATCTCAAAGTATATGACGCCGACTTTAGAACTTAAACTACAATCGGACTCATGTATTTTCAACTGATTTTACTCACGTATTATCAAGTTTTTAGTTCCTACTTCCCACGCAAAGTGTCTCCTACGCTTCTCATCCGATGGAAAAATACGACGTTTAATCTTAAATTGATAAGGCTTTTTTCTGATTGATCATTGACTGCCACGAATTGAGGATGAAGGAGAAGTTGAAAACACGTGCGCCGTTTAGTCCCGGCAGATTGAAAATACACGAGTTCTCCGCCAGTTTCATAAATAACAACCCGAACCTGTCGTTCTATTGTGCATTTTTAGCACGCATGAAGAGTCCTAACATTCAATAAACAAGGCGGCGGTGTCACTGTGCCACGGTCACTGTTTTACGTGCTCAATAATGTGCAATAAATAATATTTATTGATCGTCGATCAATGAACCATGCCATTCCCCGTACGAGACGTTCTAGAATATATTAATGTAAATATCGTAGCGCTTCTGGAAGTAATTATGCGATATGAAGTCACCAGGGAGAATCTCCTGTGTCTGATTTTAGGACTAAAAATAGCAATATTGACGTTTAAAGTTGCATTTATTGCTAACGTTTCGAGAGATTTGCTCTCCCCTTCAAAGCTATAATTCCCAAAAGAAAGGACGACATGTATTCCGAAGAAAAATTGTTTTTTCTTAAGGATTGAAGAAACACCAATACAAAGTTTCTTTTACTGTTAATGTTTCGAGAAATTCAAATCCCCCTTGAAATGTTTTTAAAAGTCAATTCACTGCATTATTTTAAAAATAAATTACTCAGAATGTTCAGACTTCTATCTCCCCCTACAAGTTTTTTTTCTGTCTACGGCCTTGCCGCAAGGTGATTTAAGTTTGTATGAAAATCGCAAAAAACGAAAAAGTGCATCTTTTTCAAAATTCAATGGTTCCCTCGAGTACTCGAAAGTTATTTTTTAGCTGTATTTAATTAAGATGCTTCAATCTTTCCATCATTTGAATTTCCACCTCAAAATTTCTACTGACTGAACTAGCTCAAGACATTATGCGATATAATAAGTTGAAATATTGTTTTAAACTTACGAAATAATTGAAAATCGTATTCCTAATTATTTAATCCTTTTGAAATTTACAAAAATCGAATTTGTTTTTGCGACATAGTTGGAACGCGTAGCGTGTCTTACACAATACTGATTCAAAATATTCAAGGCAATGGTGCGTATTTCAATCGGTGGAAAGCAACCGGATGACTCTTGGTATTTGAGTTCCTGAAGCAATTTGGAAACTTTTTTGTTCAGTACCTCATAACCCCAAAATGGAAGGAATCGGAGAAAAGGGGGGGGGGTCAAAACGTAAAAAAAAATTGTTTAGAAACCAAATGGAAAGGCGGTAGCATTAAAGTACGTGTACTCACTATTGTTTAAAAAAATTGTCATCCGAAACGTGCGGACGGTTTGCGCGAACCGATTTTTTGAAAATCGGAAAAAAAAAATTGTGTCGCAACCGGTTGCGATTTTGAGGAAAATTCTTGTTTTTATTCAGAGATGCTGTAAAAAAATTGTCATCCGTTTCTGCTGGACGGATTTTGAGGAATTAAAGGTTTGAGTGGCGAAAATTCTCGATTTTTCACTAGCTTTTTTCAAAAATCATAAAAAAATTGCTAAAATTGTTAAAAACGGATGACGTTTCTTATACATGTTCTCAGAGGGTCCAACTATAATATGTATCTATGTCATCCGTTTTTATAACATTTAACCCCATTTTTCAACCCCTTACTTTTGTGCGATATTAATCAGAATATTGAGGTTAGACTCGTTTCTGATGGCATACAGATAACGTACAATATTATCAACCCCTTGAAAAATGGGGTTAAATGTTATAAAAACGGATGACATTGATACATATTATAGTTGGACCCTCTGAGAACATGTATAAGAAACGTCATCCGTTTTTAACAATTTTAGCAATTTTTTTATGATTTTTGAAAAAAGCTAGTGAAAAATCGAGAATTTTCGCCACTCAAACCTTTAATTCCTCAAAATCCGTCCAGCAGAAACGGATGACAATTTTTTTACAGCATCTCTGAACAAAAACAAGAATTTTCCTCAAAATCGCAACCGGTTGCGACACAATTTTTTGCGAAAACCGTCCGCACGTTTCGGATGACAATTTTTTTAAACAATAGTGAGTACACGTACTTTAATGCTACCGCCTTTCCATTTGGTTTCTAAACAATTTTTTTTTACGTTTTGACCCTCCCCCCCCCTTTTCTCCGATTCCTTCCATTTTGGGGTTATGAGGTACTGAACAAAAAAGTTTCCAAATTGCTTCAGGAACTCAAATACCAAGAGTCATCCGGTTGCTTTCCACCGATTGAAATACGCACCATTGCCTTAACTAAAATTGAATCTTTTCTGAAATGTCTTTTTAATCGCCAGAGCTAACGAGCTATCATCATTTAATAAATTATTAGTTATCGCTGATATCTGCTGATTATCAAATGATGCTGTAACATTTATGATTTTTTAAAGACCTCACGAGTCACCCATTTATTGAATTTAAATTTTAAATCTTAGATTTAAATCTACAAATATAATTTTGGAATTTCCTAATGTCTGTCTGTCTGACCTAGGAAGTTGAAACTTGGCACACTTATAGTGACGAAACCTAACGGAGTCGGATTTTAGATTTTCTTCCTGGGGACAGAAAAAGAAGGAAGTCTTCTAAAAATATGTTATATTTTAAAAGAAACATGTTATGTATTTTGAATTCTTTGACGTTGCGCCTGGTGAAGACACGCTTAATAGCTGGTATATAGTATATTCAGCCGTTACTTGATGGAAATTGTTCTGGTTTCTGATGCGAGCAAAGTTTATTTATTAGAAATTCTAGCGACATTTTTCAGTTGCACAGTGATTTAATTGTTATTAATTTTATTTATATATACGTATTCTTTCTTTGATTTACAGTTAGGTATATGATAAATTACGAAATAATTTTTTTTCCAGTTTGTAATATTATGATGTTTTCTCCGACTACATTAAAAATAATAATCCACTTAAAAAAGAGGTTGTTAATTCGACATATATATGTTTGTTCAGCCATAACTTCTCGAAGGGCTAACCGATTTGAAAAATTCCGACGTAATTTTGTTCAAGATGTTCACAGATTGGTCCCAAATAGTTTTTCTTAAAATCGGTTCAGTCATTTTAAGTGACTTTAAAAAAGGAGATATGTTACCTCATATCTTCAGCATTTGTGAACCGATTTTTGATTATTCTTTTTCTATTAAATAGGGCATAATTTTAGGGTGATCCCACATACATTTTACTGAAATCGGCTCAGTATTTTTTTTTTAAGTTAAGCAATTAAATATTAAGGAAGAAGCCATGAAATAAATGGGAAACTACGTATTTCAAAGCCACTAAAAAGTTAAAAATGATTTTTTTTTTGCATTCTCAATTGTGCTAAATGTGTTTTTCATTGCTACGCGGCAATTTATTTTTTATATTTTATCAGTTCTATGTTAATGAAGAATAGGCACTTTTTTCTTGTTTTTCGTTATGAAACGTTGTCAGCATTTTTAATTTTAATAAAATTTAAAAAACATAAAAATGTTTAAAATAATTTGTATGTGTCTGTTAAACAGTTTGACAAACAATAGAATGTCAACAATTTTTCTGTACATTAACTAACAGTATTTAAAGCTTGTAAATAAAATAATAAATTTTGAAGGATGTACCGTGTACGTGCTTTTCAGATAGGGCATAATAACATTTATGTATATGTTACGGTTAATACAAGAAAGTAGTTTATTCGCGAATTAACCGGCTAATACCCGAATTAACCAACGTCAAGGATTGGTTAATTCGGGTATTAGCTGATTAATTCGCGAATTAACTACTTTCTTGTATTAACCGTAACATATATACCAAACGGATGTGAGAGCGTTTATTTGTCTCTTTTTAGTTTAGAAACTATTTCAATAAAAATATGTATATGACCATATTTTCTAAAAAGATACAGAGCTAAAAAATATCGTTAAAAAAACTTTAAGACACAAAAAAAAATAAAATTTCTGTTAACGCGTGCGCTGACGCGGGTAACGGCTAATATTAAATATTATAATATTTGCTGTTCGTTGTCTATACAATATGTTATCACCAGTGCCGGATTAAGACTCCTTGATGCCCTAAGCATTTCTTGCTTATGGGCCCCTATCTCTAATATGTTCAGTTTATAAAAAAAAAATCACTTTGATAGAAAAAAGAGAAAAAGCATAGATTTTTAGAAAAAAAAATGAATTTTACAATCAATGCTCACATTGAAAATTTGGCTATCTATAAAATCGGACCTTATAGGCATTTTTATACAGTTAATAGAAAAAAGTTTAAAAACTTTAAAAATAAACATATTGAACCCCTAAGAAATATTGTTTTTTTCGTTTTTATTTTCAAAAATAAATTATTATTTATTTTTAACTTTTATACTTCTAAAGACATATTAGTAAATCAAAGTTTTGAGAACATGACAAAAAGAAAAAAAAATTATTGACACGGTTTAGTTTTCATTTCTGAGTTGTGCTTCTTAAATAAAAGGAATAATAAACCGTTATGGAAAGCTTACTACTGTTATAAATTAAAAAAAAAAAACAACCTTATAGCATGTATCTCGTCTGCGTATGCGCCGATTTTCCCCAAAAACAATAGGGTTCTTCATATTTGCATACCAAACATCCTCCCAAAATTTGGTTTCAATCCGCTCATCCGTTTGACCTGTATCGTGTTCACAGACCAACAGACACAGAGACTTTTTCCAAAAATATGCTTTTTCTGGGAACCTCAAAACGAAAAAATATTGTAAAATTTTGAAATTCACTTACTTGAATTAGTACCATTCCCCACTTGTGAAGTTGGAATGGTAAAATAAAATAGTCGATCATATTAAAGTACAATATGTGTAATTAATGATCTGTAATTGAAGACGGTAGCTCATATACCACACGGTTACACCCGATATATTAATTATATGTTTATCGTGGAATGTTGATTGTAATCTTTGCTATCGTTAATTTGATCTCTGCAACCGATATTAGTATCACAAATACAGAGTACATAATTGTTGTAATAAAACTCTCTCAATTAGTTAATTGCATTGCATTTTAAATTATTGCATAAGAGTCATTATTGAAATTAAAATGTAATAAAATATTTTTAACAAAAAATTGAACCGACTTCACACTAAAAAGTAAAAAATAATTGCGTATTGAAATGTTTTGGGGTCGGTGTAGTTCTCGGAATAGATTTCATTTTGGCTGACACCGACTTCAAAACATTTCAATACGCAATTATTTTTTACTTCTTAGTGTGAAGTCGGTTCAATTTTTTTGTTAAAAATATTTCATTTTTCTCTTTTTAGTGTTAATCTAACACTAAAAATCGGTGAACATACATAATAAACATTATGCGTGCCTTTGAAATTTGAGAGTTTCCCTCGATTTCTCCGGATTTCATCATCAGATCCTGATTTGGTTCCGATGGGACCACCTCTGAGGTGCACTCTTTCGAATAAAAAAAAATTTGAAAATCGGTCCATAATTGACGAAGAAATCGGAGAACATACATAAAAAAAAAAAAATACAGACGAACATAGAACCTTCTTCTTTTTGTTGAAGTCGGTTAAAAAAGAAAAACAAGTAAAACTCGACTACGTAAATGTAGAATATAAGCGTCCCACAGAAAAAATAGTCGAATAAAAAGATGTTGGTTTTAGTTATCCGTCTACTTTCTTATTGGAAGCGCGTTTTCTTCTTTTACGTAGTCGAGTTTTAATATTTTAGGCTTTCATTTTAGTCTTTCATCATTTCTAATTCCATAAACAATTGAGGATTCTAGGTAAAGAAGCAAAACCACGTGAAAATTCTCGCAGAATAATACTTTCTTCACCTCCCAGGTTTCTTAATTGTTCATGAAAAATGGAAATTCTTGGCTCCGTTGTTTTAGATTTTCATAATTAAAAAAACAGCAGTTTTCACTTTAAAATCTAGACTCTGGGGCAACCAGAACACTAAAACCGTCCCTGATAAAATATTATTGTCTGACCTCTGAAAACGCACCTAATCAAATCGATCAAGTGTGAAACGTCGCGTCATCTCAATATGATTAGAATAATATCAATTTTAATTGCGCATTTTTTTCTATTTTGATTGATAAATAACAGTGATACAATTTTATTCACTGTAACATGTGCGCAATATCAAAAATAAGTACGTAGTTTCTTACTCTAAATTGTCAATGGATTTTTTAGTTAGAAAACTATAGCAAAATTTTCAGTCATTCAAAACAGACGTAATAAAGACCGCTGAAAACTTTTCCCACTCTTCATATAGATAAAAAGTTAGCTAGCCATTATTGGATTCCAGTTTTGTCGCGCTACTCATTTTGTTTATAATATTTTTTTTTATTGGTGCCCCATTTTACCTATTTAAAGCACGCCTCAGCGTGTTTAAATCAAACTTTCAAATACGCGCGTTTTTTAAAGTTACCATGGCAACATCAACAACTCGAGAATTTTTTGATTATTGATTTGGCAGGAGTAGCGTGTAACGTCAAATAAAATATTACTAACAAATGCAAAACCTTTATTCAAACATTATTAAACAATTAATTTCTTTAATGACAAATTGCAAAATAATTTCTGTTTTTCTCATTTCCATGACAACGAAAGGTATACTGATGTCACATCACGAATTCAACCATTTTCCATTATTAGTTTTTATTTCCATTTTTTTGTAGTAATAATACCAGTATTTATGATTTCAAAGTGCACCAATAAAAAAAATAGCGTAAAGTATTCGTGTATAACTGGTCTTTAAAACACTTGCTCTATTTCGAGCACTCCGGCCGCCGTCGTGCTCGAAAAAGAGCAAGTGTTTTAAAGACCTTTTTATCCACTTATTGCACATACCGCTAAACTAGCGGTATGTGCTTTATTATCGCTTTGTGCATCAGAGCTGACTTTCGTTCAGATAAGAAGTTATATCTAAGTTAATTTCACACGAAATCCATTCAAAATGAAACTTTTTGAAAAGAGGAGATTCTGATCTATAAAACAGAACCATTTTTAAATCAATTCGAGTTCATAAATACTATTAAAATTGTAATTGAAAATCACAAACAGCAGTTGTCGGTTGGTCTGTACGTATGTACGTACGTACGTACGTATGTACGTACGTCACGACTCTACAGATCGCAATTTTGGTCGGATCCCCTTGGGTTATATTTTATTCACTTTGTTTACTATCAGACCAGAACCCTATTTAAATTCACTAAAATGTGTTCAGTAGTTTAATTTTTATAAACAGTTTTTTTTTTTATTATTTTTGACAGCTAATTAAAATAGTTGGCAAAACCAAAAGTGCACATCCCGCAAGTTTTCCACTGTATGATAAAAAAATAACAATTAAAAAATATTTTTAATAAATTTAACAAGATTTAAAAATTTAAAGAAATAAATAATTAAAAATTGAAAAAATATTTTTTTTTAAGTTTGCAAAAATAAAAAAAATTAAGAACTATACATAATATAATATATAATTAATATCAAGTGGAATAAAATAAAACAAAATAAAAAGAAAAAAAAAGAAAAAAATCAATGATATCGTAAGGATTCGAACCCAGGACCTTGCCCTTGAGGATCCAACGGCATAACCATTGCGCCACGGCTGCCTAATACGTCTAGTGGTGTTATCACGGTATACAAGTGTAGCACTTGTTTTATGGATTACACTATATTTACCAGCAATTATTATATTGTTTTAAACTATTACCTAGCTGTCAAAAATAATAAAAATAAAACTGTTTATAAAAATTAAACTACTGAACACATTTTAGTGAATTTAAATAGGGTTCTGGTCTGATAGTAAACAAAGTGAATAAAATATAACCCAAGGCAATCCGACCAAAATTGCGATCTGTAGAGTCGTGACGTACGTACATACGTACGTACATACGTACGTACATACGTACGTACGTACATACGTACAGACCAACCGACAACTGCTGTTTGTGATTTTCAATTACAATTTTAATAGTATTTATGAACTCAAATTGATTTAAAAATGGTTCTATTTTATAGATTAGAATCTCCTCTTTTCAAAAAGCTTCAATTTGAATGGATTTCGTGTGAAATTAACTTAGATATAACTTCTTATATGAACGAAAGTCAGCTCTGACGCACAAAGCGATAATAAAGCACATACCGCTAGTTTAGCGGTATGTGCAATAAAAAAACAAAAAACATAATAAATATACTCAATTAATGTAGTATGATACGTAAAATAACTGCTACACTTCTATACCATAATAACAAAGGCGTTGTACGGCATCGGTGTGGCCGAACGGTTAAAGCGTAAGTCCTGTAATCCCAAGGTGCCGGGTTCGATTCCCGCTGACATAAGAATTTTTTTTTTTTTATATTCCATTTTATTCCACTTAATTCCACTTAATATTTATATATTATATATAATATATTTCTCATATATTTTTTTTATTATTATTTTTTTTTTTCATTTTATTTTTTTCATTTTAATTTTTTAATTGTTTTTTTTAATCTATTGCACATACCGCTAGTGTAGCGGTGGGATATTCTTGAAAAATAGTGTTTTGGGATATTGTGTCTATAAAATGCGTTCTTCGATAAACTAGAAAGTCAATAAACTAGGACAAGAAACTCAAAAAATCGGGATTTTTGAGAGCAAAACCCGTGCATAATTGCTAAAAAAAATTTCTTATTTTACTAATGTTTCTCGTATATTTTTATTTTTTTTTATTTGTTTTAATCTATTTTCTCAATTTTTTTCATTATAATATAATGTACAGTGGAAAACTTGCGGGATGTGCACTTTTGGTTTTGCCAACTATACTTTAATATACTATTCCTTGTTGCTATGTTGCTGATCCTGTGTTACTCAGAAACCGAGATGATCGAATCCTCGTCGAATTCCGAAGCCAACTGGATTGTCACATTGTGACAGGAATGTGTTGTGTAATAGGTCATATGCATGATTTTTTTTTATATTTTTAATAGATTATTTAGTCAACCATAATACGGAAAAAAATTGATAATCATTTAAAAATGCAATATTATCATAAGAAAAAAAATATTAAATTTCACATTCAAAAATAGACAGTTTAAACAATCGGCCATGTTCGCGGGCTTATGTGACGTCATGATATACGATGTATGCCACCTTGATGTCAAATTGTCAATGTTCTAAATGAAGTTTATTTGTTGTTTTCTCTAAATACTGACATAATCTTACTGTGAGACGACACAGTCGTCATGAAAACTGTTGTTGATATATACTCTGACGTCACGATGCGTTTTGAAAATTCGAAAATAGCGCTTATTTTCTACATTTCTTTTTTATTATTTGTATTTTTTTCAGTGATTAGATTAATAAAATAACCATTACGTTATGATCAAGAACTAAAATATATTTCGAAATAAAAATTTTAACCAATTTGGAGTTTTATGCATATGACCTATTTAACACACATTAGCTACTAAAGTTTGTTTTCATGCCGCTTTTCCTAAATAAGAGACCCAACGCACATTTTTTGCTATAATACGTGCCTGATTTTTATTACTTTTATTCGTTTATTTACAAACTTGACTTTAAGATAAGAATTTATTGTCACAAATTAAAAAATACGATTTCTTGCATAATCTTATAGGTTCTGGTCCCTTACAACGATGCAATAAATTTAATGTACCTATTAAACAGTCCAGTGTTTGCATTTTGCTAATAATAATGGGAGCATTACGCTCAGAATGTACAATAAAATTGTTGTGGTTAAGAAGTAATTAAATTGTTGTTTTTATACGTCAGATTTTTACATAAATTATCATAAAATCTCATTCGATACATTAATATGACAATTTTGTCTCGTGATACAAATGATTTGCAATGATAAAGTGTATTAATTTTTTTATTTAAAAGGCGACAAACACTTTCACCAGAACATAATATAATACTTAATATGAATCAGAAATTTCTTCTGTCGCAAAATTGAATTTCTCCTAAGTTACTTTACCCACTTCTTTTACAAGTTCGAGCGTCTATAATGGGGAAAATACATAGATTTTAAAACAACCAAAAAGCGCATCGTCTTAAAAATTGATACCTATACTGTGAGACTAATCCCGCTGAAATTCGACGGAGTGAAGATATTTGGAAAAAAATTTTAGAAAGAAAAGAAATATTGTGTTTGTTTATATTATGAAAAAAGAAAACATTCTTTTTTTAGATGATGCCCAATTCATACATGTATGTTCGGCTGCTCGCTTTAGACTTGTCAGAGTAGCTACGATTAAATTCATATTTTGTATAATTTATTATTATTTTAATGATTATCCTTTAAAAAAATGCCAGCCAATTAGGCGACGGGACCATTCCAACTTCAAAATATTGACATATTGATACAGTATAATAAAGAAAAAAATCTCATCAAAAACAAATGTAAAAAATATACAGTCGAACATAGAACCTCCTCCTTTTTTGAAGTCGGTTAAAAAGGGAGTAAAGTTCAATATTCAATACAAAATTGAGATCTAAAAGGTGTCATGTTTTCACCTGGCAAGTTTTCGTGTTTTATATTATGATTTATATCTAAACTTCATGTTTATATATGTGTGAAAACTTGCCAAGTGAAAATTTGGTACCTTTTTAGATCTCAATTCTTTTTGTATTGAATATTGAACTTGGCTCCCTTTTTCACATTTATGTTTTTGATGGGAAATCATTACTTTTTGTAAAAAAATATTATTATTAATTATCATGCAAAAATGATTTGTAAAATTGATATTTTTTCCTGTAAATATAGTTTTCTTATTTGAAAGGCGCTAGGTGTTAATAAAAATCGTATGCTTGGAAAATATTTTAAATCTTAAAAATTCACTGTTATTCCTTTATATACACACAATTACCTAGCTAGACGCCAAATTTCAACATTCTAGTCATCTGGAAGTTGGTTAGGTTTTTGATCTGTATACAGTTAGTCAGTGATAAAAATGCTGATTTTTAGCCGTTAATATCTCAATAACCGTTTGAGCTGTATTTATGAAATTTGATGTTCTAGTTAATCTAAGGGGTTTTAATAAATTAACCAAATTTCGAGTGTTTATGTTAAATAGATTTTGAGTTATTAAGGGGTAAAAAGTGGGTCCAAATGCTTCGTGTAATTAGTAATATTACACACGGCTGCTGCTTTCTTTTTCTTTGTTGAACTTGGCTTGACACGCTGCCGCGTGTCTAGATTTCTGATTTCGCGTGAGGTGACGCGGGTAATGGCTAGTATTCAATATGATATTTACTATTCGTTGTCATGGTTACCTACATAATATGTTCCACGTCATGCAAAAATTAATCAAAGCATGCCTAACTCTGACCGATCCACAAAACAAAAGACAGCAGATATTTAGAAAAAAAAAATCAACGAAACTTTCTTGAAAAAATAAATAAAATAAGGCGATATGAAAAGTATACCATTATATAAAAAAACATCGTTATAGAATATATGTCTTCTGCGCTTGCGCCGATTTGCCCCAAAAACAATAGGGCTTTTCATATTTGCATACCAAACATCCTCCCAAAATTTGATTTCAATCCGTTCATCCGTTTGTTCTGTATCATCTTCACAGACTAACAGACGCACAGAGTTTTGCAAAAATATTTTTTTTTGGATTAGGGGGACCTCAAAACGAAAAGATATTGTAAAATTTTGAAAAGTGATTTTTGACCTAAACTAAAGGGTTTTCCAATAAGAGGTGTTATTTTGAATAACCCGCTATTTCGGTAGATGTCACTTTTGGAGATGTCATTTTTTGACATTTGACAAGTAGAAACTACGCCATTAATAAAAATGGAACGATACACGCTTCAACAATGCATTGAAATTATTAAAATTCACTATAAAAATGGTGAAAATTTGGCAGAGACGGTTCGTAAAACTCGAACATTTTTGGGTCGTCGTGAAGCACCTTGTCGGACCGCAATACAGAAATTGATGGAAAAATTCGAGCTGTTGGGACAAGTTAGTGATGTGAAGAATAAAACCCGTGCACGTCGCTCAAGAACAGCCAATATTGCTGCTGTAGCCGAAAGTGTTGAAGAAAACCCAGGTGAATGGATTGCGCTATCGAGAGATGATTAAAATGATTTTTTATGGCCGGAATTGGATGGTATTGATCTGGACAACGTTTACTTTCAACAAGACGGCGCTACGTGCCACACAAGCAACGAAACTATTGATCTTTTACAGGAAAAGTTTCCGGACCGTGTTATCTCTCGAAGAGGTGATCACAATTGGCCACCGAGATCTTGTGATTTAACACATTGCGACTTCTTCCTTTGGGGCCACGTGAAAGAGAAGGTCTACGCCAACAGCCCAGCGTCGATTCAAGACCTCAAAGATGGAATTCGTGAGGCTATCGAGGACATAGGGCAGCCACTTTGCGATTTGGTTATGGAAAATTTCATGAAAAGGATATGGTCCTGTAGGCGTGGTCGTATGGTCATTTGGCTGATGTTATTTTCTATTATTAACGGCATACCTTCCTCTTTATAATGAAATAAACATCCGATCATTTATCTCAAAAAATGGCATTTTCCTTTGAATATCAAAATAACACCTCTTATTGGAAAACCCTTTAGTACCATTTCTCACTTGTGGGTTAGAATGATAAAATACGATCATAGTTACGGTCACAAGAATAATATAATAATATATAATATAATAATGGTAATGGTTCGTTATTTTGAAAAATGTCATTCATCTTAGTGTAATTTATTATCAATTTGATTAACTTACCCCCTTAAATATATTTTTTATAACACATTAATATTTAACACTCGTAACACTAATCTGTCACGTTTGATGGGGAACAACAATAGCACACTAGTTTTATTGTTGTAATTTATATAACATTGCCTAAACAAAACAGTAACCATACACGTTTAACCCAAATGAAATAACCGCACATTATTGACCATGTATTATCGAAGTCCATTAACATAATGTGAATGATAAGTTGTTAACATACTTAATATATATTCATTTATCCCACCAACAAATCAGACCGCTTTGTGATATTCTCTATGGCAGTTAGTAGTTGCTACTATGACTAACCGAATTCAAAAAAAGAGGAGGTTCTCCATTCAATTGTATTACCATTCCAACCCACAAGTGGGGAATAGTACTAGTTTAGGTCAAAAATCGCTTTTCAAAAATTTTACAATATCTTTCCGTTTTGAGGTCCCCCGAAAGCGAAAAACATATTTTTGGAAAAACTCTGTGCGTCTGTTAGTCTGTGAACACGATACAGGTCAAACGCATGAGCGGATTGAAACCTAATTTTGGGAGGATATTTGGTATGCAAATATGAAGAGCCCTATTGTTTTTGGGGAAAATCGGCGCATGCGCAGAAGAGATATGCTAAAACGGTGTTTTTTATATAATAATGGTATACTTTTCATAACGGCCTATTATTCTAATTATTTTTTCGAGAAAGTTTCCTCAAAAAATGTTTTTTTCTAAACTCTATAGTTTCGGAAATATTTTGAAAATAAAAAAAAATCAGCCGCTCTTTTGTTTTATGGATCTGTCTGCAGAAATAAACTAGTTCGGCATGCTTTGATTAATTTTTACATGGCGTGGAACATATTATGTAGGTAACCATGTCAACGAATAGCAAATATCGTATTGAATACTAGCCATTACCCGCGTCACCTCATGCGATATCAGAAATTTTATTTTCTTTATTATAATCAAATGTCAGCATTTTTGAAGTTGGAATGATCCCGTCGCCCAATTTTCTGAATTTTTTTTTGTATGTCTGTCCGTTGATAATGATATATTCGCCGGCTGTGAGCGATTTCGATGATTCTTTTTTTATTCGATAGAGTATGTCTCAAAATCGGTCTCATATAAATTTTAGCAAAATCGGTTCAGCAACTTTTTAGAAAATTTACAACGATATTAGACATTATGGCCCCCCTAACTTTCAAGACCTCGAAAATATGTAATTGAATGTAGAAATAGATAATAAGTCATATGCATAAGACTCCAAATTGGTTTAAATTTTTATTTCGAAATATATTTTAGTTCTTGATCATAACGTAATGGTTATTTTATTAATCTAATCACTGAAAAAATACAACTAATAAAAAAGAAATGTGGAAAATAAGCGCTATTTTCGAATTCTCAAAACGCATCGTGACGTCAGAGTATATATCAACAACAGTTTCCATGACAACGATGTCGTCTCACAGTAAGATTATGTCAGTATTTAGAGAAAACAACAAATAAACTTCGTTTAGAACATTGACAATTTGACATCAAGGTTGACATGCATCGTATATCATGACGTCATATAAGCCCGCGAACATGGCCGATTGTTTAAACTGTCTATTTTTGAATGTGAAATTTAATATTTTTTTTCTTATGATAATATTACATTTTTAAATGATTATCAATTTTTTTCCGTATTATGGTTGACTAAATAATCTATTAAAAATATTAAAAAAGGCATGCATATGACCTATTAAAACAATTTTTTTAATCAAATAAAAATGTATGATAAAAAGAGCCTATTACAAGATTCATGAACATTGATCTTTTATATTGACCCATTACGAATTCCTTAAGGGGGCCTCTAAGTTTGTTTTCAATCCGCTTATTCGTTTGACCTGTATCGTGCTCACATAAAACAGACGCACAGAGTTTTTCCAAAAATATGTTTTTTGGTTTCGGGAGACCTCAAAACGGAAAGATACTGTAAAATTTTGAAAAGCGAATTTTGACCTAAACTTTTGGAATGGTAAAAAGCGTCAAGATTTCAAATCTGCCCCTAGCTTAATATGGTTGCGAGATATCAGTAGCACAATTACTAATGTGGAAACTAGCACAGCTTAAGGATTATTATTTATTAATTCTTTGATTCATAAATCTGTAATTTACGTCGACATGTTTTGTTAACAATGAATGAATACAAATTTTGTCTTGTTTTGTAATTTCTTCAAATAATTATTAATCAATTATCAGTTGCAAACGTTATCAGTATCTACTAATATATAAAATAACTATCTTTTCTACCTGGGTAGATTTTGGTTTAGCGACGAAATAGTCAATAATAACTTTTTTTCATTCCTACTAAAATAATTATAGGTGTCTTTGGTATATTCGTGAATAGTGTAGTGTAGATAAGTCGGTATTTACACTGAAAAGTACGTTAAGTTTACCGTGTGATTTCTTCTAGCTGTTGTCAAATTCAGACATTGCACTATACCAGAGGTTCCCAAACTTTTTTGTCTCTTCGGTTTTGGGTAGACCCCCTGCTTATATGATATTGATTTTTTGCAAATTCATTAATTTCAAATGTATTTTTGACAACCGGTATAGTGCTACTCACTTTGGACGATTTAAATTTATAACGGTAGTGTCGAAATGTAGTGTGAAATGTTTAGTTTTATACATTTATTAATTAGATTCAAATTAAAACGAACCAAATTAAAATTTAATTTCTGTTACATAAAATAATTAAGCAAAAAATAAATGCTTTTAGTGTGAGGGATGAACCTGATGCTTTAATAATAAATTTTCAACATTTGGCATCAATTTAGTTAGATTTAATCTTATAAATCTCTTCAGTTAACGATGTCCAGTTTGTTTCTTTTTTTGTTAGGAGATTCACTATCGTTGACCCCCATTTTCGTTTCATGGACCCTCATTTTTTTCCTCGCTGCCATGAACCCCTTGCAAGCTGTCGTCGACCCCTGGGGGTCGATATAGACTACTTTGGGAATCACTGCACTATACATTCTTGTGCTCAAAAGTCGGGATTGCAATGTTTACACTTTTAATCCGACACGGAAATGCTAAACAGGTCAGTGTATCTTACACTTTTGTATAACAAACGAAATAGTCTCAAAAATTATCCCTATTTGGTGAGTTTAGTATGTCAGTATAGTGTAGGATAACTGGTTGCCTAGAGCAGTACTCCGCAACCGGTGTGCCGTGAGTCGGATACAGGTGTGCCGCGGTCAAATTCAATGTATTTGACATTTTACAATTTAAATTACATTTTGCAAAATTTGGAGATTTAATTTTTAATTTCTTAGTTATCGCTCAAAAAATTCTGGTATCATTAAAATGTAACTGAAATAAATTAGCACTATTTTTTTCATTGCTTGAAAATTTTTATTTGTTGGTACATTGTTACTAATTTTTTCAATTGTTATTTTAATATGAACAAAAAACAGTGTGCAGAACGCACGTTTGCCGTCGTGTCGCCTCGGTCGATCTGAGTCGGTCGTCGCCTCAGTCGTGTATTTGTGTATCAATTATATTTTAGCTTTTGGTGTGCCGCGGAAATCTAGCGAGATTTTGGTGTGTCGTAGGTGAGAAAAGGTTGCGGAGCACTGGCCTAGAGGGACACAGCCCCATGAGGCAAGACTGTAATACGATGCAGTCAAAGGCTCCACTACTGGTGTCGCTGCCGCGTTTCATCTCAATCGTGTGCGAAGCCGTGGGTAACGGCTAGTATACTCCATATTTTTTTTAAATATATGGTTTATTGGCCTCTAGATCTTCGGAACAATTCTAGTCTCTATATTTATAAAATACACAAGAAAACAAAATTAGAATCAGGGTTCCGTACTCTTTGAAGTTTTGTTTATTTCCTATATTAAATTATCCATTTTGTAATTAATAATAATGGTTTCAAAGAGATCGTTTTATTTTGAATCAGCATTTCATTTTTTTTTTAATTGTTATACAGGGTGTTCCATTAAGAATGGGACATAGAACAACCGCAGATTCTCCAATTCAAAATAAAACGATTAAGCGAAATATGCTTAGATAAAATGTTACTCGTTATCCGAAATACGGGGTGTTGAAGTTGAAAACTGAAAAATTATTAATGTCCATAATTTTTTTGATACACCGTATAATTTTACTCAAATCGGCACACTTGTTAAATATCATAAAATGCACCTAACAATAAAAAAATTAGTTCAGTACGCTCTACCAGTGGCGTACGGCAGGAGTAAGTAATGCTTGTACCCCTTCTAAATGTTACGCCGCTGTCTAAATTTTAATTTTGACTATAATTTAATTTTTTTGATATTTTCTAAGTCAATAATGTACACTTGTTAGTTTGTTGTAAAGTCATTGGTTTTCGAGATATTCGCAGTTTTTTTAAGACAAAATTGTAGAAATGAATATTATTAATAATAATACAAATAAAAAGTACATGTCTATCTATCTTTAACTGCGAATATCTCGAAAACCAATGACTTTACAACAAACTAACAAGTGTACATTATTGACTTAGAAAATATCAAAAAAATTAAAATTATAGTCAAAATTAAAATTTAGACAGCGGCGTAACATTTAGAAGGGGTACAAGCATTACTTACTCCTGCCGTACGCCACTGGTAGAGCGAGTAACATTTTATCTAAGCATATTTCGCTTAATCGTTTTATTTTGAATTGGAGAATCTGCGGTTGTTCTATGTCCCATTCTTAATGGGACATCCTGTATAAATTACACGTGCATTCTATCCAAGGTTATATTTTTTTTTTTCATAACAATAGCTATGTTTTTATGTATACATTGTGTCAATGAAACTGTTACCTTCAATAATTTCTTTTACTAGTTTTTTCCCGCGTCTGTAAGTCTTTTTTCCTTTAGCCTGGAAGTTGGAGGGGAAATTTTATAAGAAACACCCTACGACCTACACTATCCATCAAAATATTAAATAATCACATTATTGTTAGCTAAATCCGGGACTTCGCCCTGATTCGTATACATAACGGGATTCTGCTCTTGTTTACTGATCTGACCTTTATATCTGAACTTTTAAGTTGGTTTATAAGCTAACGATTAATAATAATTTTACCGAAGCTGATATCGAATTATACTTGACATCATATAATATATAGACTATTCGTGAGGGAATTAAATAATAGTTAGTAGATAAAGAATAGTTACTTCTTACCACAATAATTTATTAGCGGATGTACATTTCGGGAGCTATGCTGAAGATGAGAGCATAGCTCCCGAAATGTAATTTTTATATTTCAGCCCCTTCCTTCTTTCTCCTAGCATTTCACTAACCTTGGAACACATAAGCCGTTACTGATTACCCCTATACGTTAAAATATTCTAACTGTGGGAGTAGTGGATTTTTATTTATCATATCGAATATTTAACAAATACTAGATGTTTTTAAATAATTGTTTAATCAAGTATTTGTCAAATATTGTACTCGCACATATTAATATTGGTTTCACATAATTATTTATTTTCTTGTGGATTATTTTTAACAGCGCATTTTTTTTACAGAGGCCAAGAGAATGTATGCCGCAATATCTTTTGCCGTGGTCCTGCTGGTGATCGGTATGCCGTTATGGTGGTTCACGACCGAAGTGTATAGGGCTCCGTTGCCAGAAGATCGCATGCACGCTCTCAGCGACGCTCCACTGTCGTTGGCTCTTAACGTAACTCTAGTCAGCCAATCGTACGATCGTGCATCCATTATTGTCGAAGAAATTCGCAGTTATTTCGTACAAACAGGTAAGACTTTTTAACGAATAGAGAATCGACAACATTGTCTGTACAATGTCCTTGCAACTGAATTCCCACATTTTTTTAATGTTAAACTCTACGTTACAAATACAGTGTAAACTCCATTTAACGTCACTCGATATAACGACAAGCTCCTTAAAATGTCGAAATTACTTAACTCTAGTTGGTGTATCTTGTTTCTCATACAATGATATACTTTAAATAACGACAACACGTCATCATTAAACAATAAACAGTCTTGTTTATTATTTTGTTGCTTTGTTGTCGGCATCATGCGTACCGAAGATTCTAAGAATTTCGTTCTTTTGTTTGTTGAGACTATCTTTCAAATGTTTAGCTCAAGATATGAATAAAATATATAAGAAAATACAAAATAAGCGTTGTAATTTGTGATAGTATGAATGTTTGTTGGTTATTTGTAAATTTTATATATTATATTTATGAGTAATACATATTATAGTAAAAAAATATTAATGGATTATTTCTTCTCTCCATTTAACGACAATTCTCAATAACGCCACAAGTTTACAGTCCCTTAAGTGTCGCTATATAGAGTTTACACTGTAGATAAAACATTTTTTTTAATTTTTAGATAGCTTTTTCTACAAGAAAAAAATTCCTAAAAGTGTGTATTTTAAACATAGAATAATTCCGCTATGGAGACATGTCATCGCTAGACAGCGTCAGATGATTGGCTGCGTGTAGTTGAATCACGGCCACTTAAATCATGCGGTAGTACTAGTATATAACTGGTATATCCATCTCTTTCCATAGGCATACCTCCACAGAACAGTTCTGTGCATACCTCTCTTTATTTACGCACGAAAGTAATATACTGGCTAAGTCCAGTTTTGACGTCATCATAATATATCGCGCCTAAACTCTGCCGTTTGAAATCAATATACATATTTTTTTTAATTCTTGTTTGCAATTAACAGGAAGGATATTAGCTCCAAATTGTTGGTTTACATTATTTGTTAATATTTAAGGAACAAGTATTATGCGCTGTTCAAAATTATCAAATTTTGATAAGCGGGACGATCATATTATTTTTTTTCCGTCGCAATTCAAAAAAATAAAACTGCCAAGGGGTTGCTACAGGATCAACTCTGGCATCCCCTAATAATAATATAAAATTACTCGTTGAAACCAATATTTGGACGATAATTTTAAATATGTTGGCGATGACATGTAAGGAAACAATAAAAAAAATCATAAAATGATCTTTATCCACGTCTTTTTCTGAGAATTCGTTACATCATAGGGCCCAAAGTATGAACATTTTCACTGTTACAGAGTTTAACACGGGCTTGCCACTAACTATAAAAAAACTAGCAATAAAAAATGTAATTACTTTTACGAACTGCAAAATTAACATTTACAATTTTATTTAATAATCTAAATTATCGCCTTGTTTGAATAAGCATAATTGTGTCTATTTTTAATTTAATTTATGTAAACTTCAAATACTGCATTTCAATTATTTGTAATTATGAACTGTTCAAACATTCAACAATTAATAATATTTACATGTTGATTACTCGATCATGGATTTTAAGCTTAAACAATATTAATTTTTCGATTTTTTTATGCCCAGTATTAAATAATATTTGAAACATGTCTTACGGTTATTACGTAATTAATTATATTATTTATTTATTATTTATTTTAGAAGCTATGAGTTAACAATTTCTCAAAAAAATAGTAAAGAAACAAAGTTTATTATATCAACAATAGACAGAGTATAGAGGAAATGCAATAATCACAATGTTATATCAACAAATATATATTTGCTTATAGATTTATTTAATGCAAACATTCATTTGCTGAAGCCGAAACCAAATTGGATCCCAAATGACGTGTCCGGTCCAGACGAAACGTCGTGTGGCGTTAAGGTACCTCCTGGTGATATTTATTTAATAGAATGGCCGGAATGTCCTCACGAAGTTTTGGTTACGTCCTGCAGAGTTGTGTATTTCTCTCCAAATACAAGTGAGTAAAAAACAAATGTTGATTTCGTTTCTTTTTTTTATCTATGACGACACACATTTTTTTATACTGTTATTTATCGCCACTAGCATCTGCAAATAAAATGTTTCAATTAATTTCAAGCGAACAATTCATGTCAAAAACTACTCGACCTAATATAAAAAGAAGAACGGTTATTGAATCAATAACTTGAGCCCTTTCATACAATACCCCACTTGACCGGGTGATAAAATTCACCCTCAACACGTACCCCCTACAAAATAACTGGTTTTTACTTCATATTCAGTATATTTTTAACATTTTTAACAGTTCCATTGTGCAGCAAACTTCACATCAATTATATTAGGTTACTAATGAACATGAATATTCGGGCCTGCTGTTGTTTTAGATATATTTCTTACTAGCCGCTACCCGCGGCTACGCCCGCGATTGAGATGGAAATCGACTTTTGACATGCATATCAGGGGTTGAGGTATTGCACATATTTTGACAAACAATTTTCTTATTTTTCGTAAAAAATTTTTATTTTTTTTAATAAAAAGTATCCTATGTTACTTCTAATACCTTCAAGAGTGTATGTGCAAAGTTTCATGATGATCGGTTAAGTAGTTTTTGCGTGAAAGCGTAACAAACAAACTTACATTCGCATTTATAATATTAATTGATAATATGATTAATATGATATGATGGTAGCTTATAGGTAGTTTATGAAAATTGCTGTTGAATTGATTAGATCGCGCACTTTTGTTTTTCATTACAGCACTAGTGCATAATGTGTCGCTTTGCATGCGTGTGTACATGTATATGAAGCAGCTATTTTATTTTTATTTATTATAGGAGACAGTACGAAAACTATCATTTTCTGATTTTGACACATGGGCTAAGTGCGGCACATGAACTTTATAACTATGCTAAATTTTAAGTCGATAATGTAGGTTGTGAGAAAATCGACAGACAGGCAGGCTACGCTCAATTGACAAGGGTTAAGAGCGCGATTTTAAATCGTGCGTCTTAAATACAAACTGTTCACATGAGCGTTTTGATGTGCTTTGTCGCGGCTTTCAGAAATAATGTTTTTAGACGCCTGCAATTGCCCATCAACGGTTGTCAACTTAAGAAATACGTTTTTTACCATTTTGGTACCAAATTTTATTCTCCATTTTCATTTTATTTATCGATACCAATTCTTATTTGAAATACTGCGATGTGAATAAAGTTGGATGTTATAAAATAAAAAGCCTCATTTACCTTGCTGTGTAACGAGATCCTCGAGTGCTTGTATCAGTTCGTTCGGATTTACGAATAACTCGGGGTCGCGCACCTCATCGGCCGGTGTCTGGTAAGAGACAATAGTTTCTGCTATCACCGGATATACTAAACTCATCACGTTTATGTCGTGCCTATCTTGTTGCAACGATGTCTGAATATTTCGAAGACGCATCGTGTCAAAGCCGGCTGTCTCGATGCGCTCGCCGCTCGCCAAACTTAATCCGCCTTCGACTGGACTATTTTCCCTTTGAATTTAAAATAAATTTTACAATTTCTTTTTTCTGATGGGGAATTTTATATTTAATAGTAAATTGTTGATAACTTTAACTTGTAGGTTATAATTGCATTTAAAAAATGTCATTAAATAAGAATTATATTTCATCAGTCAATGGGCGTGTTTGGCCGAAGTAAGTACTTACTAAACCTAGTAAGTCACTCACTATACTTACAAAATAGGTCATATGCATGAGACTCCAAATTTGTTCAAATTTTTATTTCGAAATATATTTTAGTTCCTGATCATATCTTAATGGTTATTTTATTAATCTAATCACTACAAAAAATACAAATAATAAAAAAGAAATGTAGAAAATACGCGCTATTTTCGAATTTTCAAAACGCAGCGTGACGTTAGAGTATATATCAATAATAACAGTTTCCATGGCTACTGTGTCGTCTCACAGTAAGATTACGTCAGTATTTAGAGAAAACGACCAATAAACTTCATTTAGAACATTAACAAATTGACATCAAGGTTGACATGCATCATATATCATGACGTCACATAAGCCCGCCAACATAGCCGATTGTTTAAACTGTCTATTTTTGAATGTGAAATTTAATATTTTTTTTCTTATAATAATATTACATTTTTAAATGATTATCAATTTTTTTCTGTATTATGGTTGACTAAATAATCTAGTAAAAAAATAAAAAAAATACATGCATATGACCTATTTTCGACCGGGACACAAAATAAGTGCTAACGCAGTAAGCATGGCTTAATATAAGACGCCATTTTGCTTATTGTTGACGTAAACAAAACAGACAAACGGTGTTTTGTGTTATGTTAAGCCAATAAGTCTGTCCTGGCCGAAAAGCGCTATAGTCAGCTTGTAAGATTTTAATTTTTTTATGCTAACTGGCTTACTAAGTTTAGTAAGTACTTACTTCGGCCAAACACGCTCATTTAAATATCAGTATGATATCAGGGCTCAGATTTATTTTATAGTCTGACCAAAATTGATTTAGTGACTTCATCATTATAATAGGGTTCGCATATGACATAATGGATCAGCAAATATTTGAAACAATGTAACGCATATCCCTTCAAAAAATTGATGTGACGAAAAGCCGAACGGATATACTTCATGCGCAGCAAAGCCAGTGCGCATGCCAGCTATTCCACTGAACTGAGCACATGACCCCCCCCCCCCATTCATACTATGAGAGTACTCACTTTTTTGTACTTATAATTTTTTTTTTTATTTCTATTGTAATTATCGTTAGGTTATGTAAGTGTTGCATTTTATTTTGTTTTAATAAAATACTTGTATTTGAAAATATTGAATGTCGACTAAAAGTAAATAGTATCGCAATTTGATAAAAAAATATAAAGGCGAATAATTTTTAAATTTAATTTTAATCTTTAGATTCTACTTACAGTAAGTGGCATTTTTTTTTAAATCATAAATTACATAACATAAAAATGATATTTACATCAGAAATAAAAATTTTAAATATAAAATAGCGAATCGGATATTCCAAAAAAATAATCTATTTCTAATTAAAAATATTCTACTTACTCCCCTCTTTTATCCCCCTAGAAGTTTGTCATTTCTATTAACACCCATATTTCAAAATTATTTCTTTGATACTAATTTTTACCAAATCGGAAGAAAGTTTGATTTTTTGAGTATCTGACAACACTTGATAGATTAAACTGACTCACGCAACTAACAATGCAACTAAATGCAATTTTTTTTTCATTGGCGCAAGATATTCGCTAATGAATAAAAATACCAAAAATACCTTATAAATTCTGCTTGAGTAATTGCTATCAACAAAGGTTGAGTTTCCTGTTGATTGTTGATATCACAATCAATTTGAATTTGATTTTCACTATTTGTAAGATCTACAATTGTCAATGTACCGCCAGTGTTTGATTCAGTATTAATATTTCGTACTTCTAAATCAACACCACCATCAGATGTCGTTTTAGATGAACTAGCGATGTCGATTGGATTGTGTGATTCTTTCGAATCTGTGGAACTCTGTGATGTTCCTGCGGCTCTCCAAATCAACTCGTCGGTTTCGGATAAATTTACTATGTGTGCTGTTTGAACAGTGTTCAATATCTTATCGCTATCTGTCAAGATTTTATCTTTAGTTGATGCGCTCGAATTTTCATTATCTTTCAATAATCGGGTGATTGATGAATCTTTGGATAATTGAATGTTTGAGGAATCGGTGGCGGTTGTTTTTCCAGTTGTTGCTGAACATACGCGAGTTGGTACATTTTGCCTACATGCGCATTGATGCGCTTCTGTTTTCTTCACAATATTTGTATTTATTTTCTCAAACTGATTCGAAATTACAGTTTCATTTGACAAACGAGGCTCTACAATAAATTCACGATAAATGCTCTTATTTTCTGTATCGGGTTTTATTAAATCAGTAGGTTCTTTGTTAATTTTTAACCATCTTGTATTATCTGCAATATCCAACTGACTGTTGATTTCTGGTAAATTTTCCATGCTGTTAGGGGTTGTGTCGGATTGTTCATTTGTGTCAATTGTGAAAATACTTTCTGTGGCAAATGATGTTGACTGTATACTAGATGTAATCGAGTCATTGGCATTTTTCAAAAATTCCATTTCTTTATTACTTGCAGATTGTGTTAAGTCTTCCCTGCTATTTTTTGCTATATCCAATTGCTCGTTTGTGTACCTTCGACTAGAAATACTTTCTGTGATCAGTGGGATCGATTCAATACTCGTAGAGCTTTTGACATTTTTATAATTGTCGAACTCATTAATAGTTTCAAGTTTGGTTAAGTTTTCTGTTCTGTTGTTTGTTATTTGCTGAGATAAATCGTTCGTATTTACCAAAGAATTTTCACTGGAAATACTTTCTCTGGTAAATATTGTCGACGGTACAAATCTAGAGTTTTGATAGTTTTCCAAAGACTTTGACGAACTGTTACTTTCAGGAAAATTTTCTATGCCTAAATTGTTTGAGTCAGCGGGAAATTTTCCGCTGATAATATTTCTTCTAGTAAATGATGATTGTATTCCAAGTCTAAAGTCTTTATCATTTTTAAACTGAATGTCATCTTCAGATTCTGTTAAATTGTTATTTTCTATATCTGAGCTGTTCGAGTGGGCGGACAATGTTTCATCGATAAAATTTAATGATGATTGTTTACCAAGGCTAAAGTCTTTATCATTTTTCAATTGAATTTTGTTATCAGATTCTGTGTAATTTTCCGTTTTAACTTCCGGTCGACTCGAACTGCTTAAATTGTGTTTTGTCGATGTGGAGCCGGATTCGCAATCATCATCGAATTGTTGAAAAGAAACTTGAGGTTGTCTGGAGAACCCGTCTGTCGGTTTTTTTTTTTTTAGTATTCCAAAAATAATACTAGGCAGGACGGCAATTTTTGGAATTGTCGATTGAGTGGGTACATTTTCCTCCATTTGCTGCATATCAGTCGCGGCCTGTTGATTGATTTTTATGCTATGTTGGGAACTTCCTTTGGAACTAGCGCTGCCGTGTGATGAATCTGGAGAAATGTATGCTTCAATAGAAGTTTTATGTGGCAAAGGTTCATTCGATCGTAAATCGGTTTCATCGAGGAAAACGCTTCCTAAATAATTCTCATCTTCAGTTTTAATTTCTTCAGAATTATCATTGACGTTTTGATTCAACGCATCTTGAGTCCCGTTATTATTATCATCATCATTTGTACTTTCTAAAGAAATACCTTGTCTGATTTTATTCAATAACGCTTCATTTCTGAGAATTTCAGACACAAACAAATGATTCCTTTTTGGTGTTTTTGATTGTTTTGAATTCGCTTGGTGAGCATTATAACTTATTATTTCTTTGTTCGAACAAAAATCTATCTCTAAATCGTTGATTTTTATTATGCCTTTCATTTTTTGTTCGACTTTTTCACTTTCTGAATACTGTTTTGTATCAATATTGATTGAAATTTTTTTATTACATTTGATTAAGTCAGGTAACTCAATTTGAACGTTTTCTGTATCGTTAAAAGTAGAATTTGAATTGTCATCTAATTCGGTCTGAACCTGAATTTTTTGTTCACGATTTTTTACACTGTTTTCACAAAATTTCGAATCAGTATTTAATTGTACATCTGAATCCGATGTACTCAAATTTGTTTTGCATATTATATATTTACGAAAATTCGTCAGAAAAGTTTGCTTAATCTTGCCCATTATTAAATAATTAAGTATATGTTTGGACTTTTATAAAAGACAGTTATTGTAAAAATTTTCAGTTGTTTCCACAGCATTGTTTCAATGCTAACTTGTTTTTTTTTAGCAAGTGCGAGTTCAAATCTTCAATATAAATTTTATAAAATATTAAGATCTCAGTGCACAGACCTATAAACAATAGGGAATATGCATGTGGTTTAAATTTACATGATTTTTTTTTTCAAGAATCTTTATTGTCCAGACATTATGCCTAAACAATTATTTTACTATTTAGTTCGCTTTTAATTGTAAAAAATATTAATTAAAAAGTGCAAAATAAGCGAGGGAAATTCAATTTTGCGAAACGCATCACTATTGGTCGAAACAAAACGTGACGTCACATGGCACGTCACGTCATCTGAATAATATTTAAATTTAATTTTCGGTAGATGGTATAACTGGAGTATGTTCTCGCGTTTGGTTTATCGTTCATGACAGCAGTCATAACCTAAACAGTGCATTTTTAATCATGAGTGAATGTCATCGTTATTTGACGTTACAAGCTACTCCTGTCAAATTAATAATCAAAAAACTGTCATTTAGACTTCACGTTTCTCGAGTTATTGATGTTGCCATGGTAACTTTTTTTGATACAGTCTAAATTATTTATAATCAAAAAATAATAATATAACCATAGATAAACGTATTATAATAATACGTTAGCCAATGATATAACGTTAGATATATTATGTTTCATAGTTTGAATAAAAATAATAATATTGATTACAAATATCTTTGATTTAAATTTTGTAATTCCCGCCAGTGCCATTTTAACCCATAATAAACCCTCGTCTTTATTATTGGTAGAATAAGTTGCAGCGTTGACAAATTTGTTAATGTAAATTGTAGTTGCGTCCAACTTATACAGTTATTTAGTCCAAAAAATGTTAAATATAAATTATTTAAATGGTCAATAAATTTAATTTTTTTTATGTGTAAATAAAAAGGTTTTTTTAATCTATTACAGTTATTTTTATAAAAAAATCTTTATTTAAACATAAGCAAAAATAGGTTTAAAGACAAATCGTGTACTGATTCTCTATATCTACCGTGTTAAATTTCTATTTTTCAAGTATTAATATTTCAAAAACTAAGCGGTCAAAAATTTTCAAAAAATTAATTTAGTTTACATACACTATAATTATGATTGTATGGAAAAAAATTTATTGAAAAATCTTTATTTTTTTTCATGCGCTAACCTCCTTAAAACTGAAAATTGTTATAAAATAACTGTAAAACTATAGGGTGCGTTCCGATATACACTGGGAGCACTGCCCAGTGCTCTTACTGTAGAAAAATTCGTTCCGTTATGAACGCCAGTATACTGCCGCAGTACCCTAGGGAAATATATGACGTCATAAATAACCATATATTTCTACTGCGAGCACTGGCGTTTTCGAGGTAAGGTACTCGCCCACAGAACTGTGGTACTCGCCAGTACTTTGATCACGTGATCAGTCAAAGCCGCTTGAGTGCTAAACAGTTGACATTAAAAATTCTGAAATTATTTTGGACTTCTGAAAATAATGGAAAATTTGCAAAAATTGAGCTTATTTAATTAGAAATCTTTAATACGCTCATTTGAAAACTGCGTCAAAAAACGATGCTGACAGTATACTGGAGTGCGTTCCGTTTTAAATAGTAACCAGTATTACTGGCTATAAAGGAACGGCTTCACAGTATACTGAATTGACGTCACACTGTACAGTGCTCCCAGTGTATATCGGAACGCACCCATAGTAACAAACACTGAACTGACAGAACGTGCCATGTGACGTAACACAAGACCCGCGAAAAATAGCGGCGTTTAAACAAGTCGAATTTTATCGATGTTTTAAAATTTATTTTAATAATTAGTTTGAACATTTCCAAGAGTGTTTATATTTTTTATGGTGTTATAATGATGTAAAAAGTGAATTAAAAATATAAAAAAAATGCATGCATATACCCTATTATAATTATAAAAAATAACGGAACCCTTATAGAATCACTCTTGTATCTGTCTGTCACAAATAGAGTTAGATGACCCAATCACAGACGCATAGCGTAAATAAACGAATTCTGATTTTGATTGGGGGATAGACATCTTCGGAAAAAAAAATGTTTGCAATGTTAACTTGAAATTCGTGATGGTGACAAAAGTTACTCGATGTCAAGTCTTGAGAGCGTAGTAAAAATAAAATTAATAGAACACACTCATCGATCGAAACTTGATATTGGTTATTTTTGTCGCACTCTTGAACATCCAAGTTTACATTGTAAATGTTTTTTTTTTCTTTTTTGAAAATCTACAACACTAGAAACACATTGAAATAAAATTCGGCTGAGTATTGCCTTTTGATATTGGTTGTTTTTGTCGCACTCTTGAACATCCAAGTTTACATTGTAAATGTTTTTTTTTCTTTTTTGAAAATCTACAACACTAGAAACACGTTGAAATAAAATTCGGCTGAGTATTGCCTTTCGACTAAATCCCCTGATAAAATGGACATTGTCCTTTAAAAGAATCATATCTTTCAGCTGGATTAAAATTGATCAGAGTTTTGGATCAAGTTTTGTTACAAACGAAAACCATAACGCAAATGGTAGCAAACATGAAAATGCCCGGCCTTGAAAAACAAGATTCAACAATCAGACGACGAGTACCGGCTGCCAGGCATTATCAAATAATGGTGACGTCGGTAAATCCAGATCCGGACAATTTGGAAATAGACTGGGACTTGTCACAAGCGACTAAACGTAAGTTTTAAAATAATAGTGTGTTTAATAAGTTAAAAAATTCCAGCCAATTGGGCGACGGGACCATTCCAACTTCAAAAAATGTTGATATTTGATTATAATAAAGAAAATAAAATTTATGATATCGCGTGAGGTGGCGCGGGTAATGGCTAGTATTCAATATGATATTTGCTATTCATTGCCATGGTTACCTACATAGTATGTTCCACGTCATGTAAAAATTAATCAAAGCATGCCTAACTAGTTTATTTCTGACAGATCCGTAAAGCAGAAGAGCGGCTGTTTTTTTTTTTTATTTTCAAAATATTTCCGAAACTATAAAGTTTAGAAAAGAAATTTTTTAACAAAACTTTCTTGAAAAAATAAATAGAATAATAAGCCGTTATGAAAAGTATGCCATTATTATATAAAAAACACCGTTTTAGCATATATCTCTTCTGCGCATGCGCCGATTTTTCCCAAAAACAACAGGGCTCTTCACATTTTCATACCAAACATCGTCCCAAAATTTGGTTTCAATCAGCTCATCCGTTTGACCTGTATCGTGTTCACAAACTAACAGACGCACAGAGTTTTTCCAAAAATATGTTTTTTGGATTCAGGGGACCTCAAAACGGAAAGATATTGTAAAATTTTTGAAAAGTGATTTTTGACCTAAAATAGTACCATTCCCCACTTGTGGGTTGGAATGGTAAAAGTACCAGTGATAAATTAAAAACAAAGTGTGAACCTCACTCACAATAAGCTCATGAAGGAAGTGAAACTTCTTTCGAAATTATCATATACTTTTAGTTTACACTGAGCATAGGAATAAAATCGAAATCGAACCATTACGGTGCAAACATATACTTCTGTCTTTTTTTACGCCGTAAGCACTGGCGTATACAGGAGGTCAAAACAAGCACGGGGGACCCGGCTTAAGAAATTTCTAATTTGCTCCCTCCTGGGCCGAAAGCTGGGTACGCCCATGTTAACGTCATAGAAAAAGACAAAGTTTTTGAAACAGAAATACTTTATTCAGATTGAAGGCAAGTACATCAACCAATCCTATCACCGAAGAAATCAGGGAATTACATCGAAGAAAGAGACGCAGATGTATTTTCGATACGCTTTGTTACTTTCACTCACCGCACATTGAGTAGATAGACAATGATTCATATAGTAAATTATTAAATATATGGAAATTATTTAGTACTGTTGAAATGATGACGTAGTTGATATCGCGCATGCGCTGACACTCAACAAAATACTCACATTTATATGTATTTATAAATACATGCATATATAGACAATAAATACATATATGTAAATGTGTATACGTTTACATAAATTGTTTATCACACACACTTTTTCTATTATATAGTACTCTGTACTTTGGGTTTTGACAGCTATGCGATATTACAAAACTCACGCGAAACTATTGAATAAATCAGAATAAATAAATCTTGCCACATGGATTTAAGGTTCTACACGTGTAAATGTGTACATGTATACAATTGCTCCTTCCTTTCTCGCTCTTAAGGCTACTGTTATATTTCCTCGCTGTTGAATCACTTATGTTTTAACGTCGCAGAAAATTTTAAACAGATTAATCTTTAAAGAAGTGTCACTTCAAAAAAAAAAAACAAAAAAACAGAATAATTGTAAATAACAATACATTGTAACTAACGACAATAAACAACAATATTAAATAGAAATATGAATTCACGTCGGGAATTAATATTTATTGTAGCTCTAATTAGTTTGTAAAATATTCGAAAGGAGGTCTTAGTAAAAAAAAAGAAAACAAGTTACCTTTGTTACACAAGCGTTCCTGAATATAAAAAAAGAAGAAAATGGCCGTGCAACACTAAAATATAGCAAAAAATTAGTCTTGTGATATGAAAAGATTCGTTTCCACAGTTATTTATAATGAAATAACCTTAACTTGCTTGAATAATATATAGATTGTAGATTATAGACGCTCAACAGGTGAGACTTCATTTGTAAATATTTGGCTATGCAAATAGGGTATACCTGCATGATTTTTTTACTATACAGATCGAAAATATACGTCAATTTGAACAAAATTCATAAATCTTTACCTGATTCGTTTAAGCAACATAATTTTATTAAAGTTGCTGTGCGATTAACCGCGCAAGTATCGTCAGTAATTCGTATCAACGCAATCAGTAGATCGCCAAGTTCATGAGAACTACTAACAAGTCTTATTTACATGAAGACAAATGAATTTTAGCTTTTCGTTTTTACACCGAGAGTTGGCGTTAACGTGCTCATTTTTGCATATTATCATAATACTAAACCTTATCATAGTACTAAACCTTATTTACACAAATGGAAACGTTTGCTTTTCATTTTATAATAGTAACTGTAATAACTACAGTAATAATTTTCAGCATAGCACGCGCTCTCTCTCTCTCTCTCTCGTCTTATTGACGTTCTTTTTTTTACTTTTGCAGAATATTTGACACCCTTCCTAAAGTCCGTGTCACACATTACAAATTTCACACTGAAGTCCCAGTGGTTACATCTCGTCACTCTAGGCACTAAGCCTAAACAAGTAGCAGATCCATCTCTTGATGATTGGAGTGGAAGGTGGTGGGCCTTAAGCGACAGTGACTTACCGTATATTATAACAATGTTTGAAAGGCGCCTCTCATCTCATATCTCGAATAATCCAAGTTTGAACTTAGTTGCTTATATACCGCCGTGCCAGTTCGCGCCAATCAGAATCGTTCGAGCAGCCGATAGTAAGTATTTAGAATTAAAATATGTTTACATTTTGATGGTTACTTATGGAGAATTGATTGTACAAAAATAAGGTGTGAGCGTTTCCACGGTGGACACAGTTATGTTCCCGGGCCGAAATATTTTAGCCCATCCACCGCTGGTCGAAAGTGTATTTCTTTATTTTCTAAGAAGTTTATTTTTTCCTCAAGTCTCACGTTTTTAGCTTAAGCAATTTCAGAGATACGATCAGGTTTGGAATAGGCTTTTACCATGTCTGTGAAGTACCACCACAATCGATTCAGCCCAGACAGACAGACATTTCAATTTTATTTACACTGTATATTGTATAGATGTTCAGTGTCAATTACGACTTGTTACATTTTTTTTAAGAAATGCCATATGGGGGACCGAATGCATTTCTTTCGCCGAGATGGGGTGGCATAATCATTGCCAATCCTTCATCTACCGAATGTGTGTCAGCGCTTGAAAATGACGTACCGGCCAAAATTGTGCCTGATTCGCATCTTATAATGTCGACTTTCATCACACAACTCAGACAACTCATTGGCATTGCACTTCCTGTGAGTAGTATGAAATTACAATTCTCTATTATGTGATCGATCATTCGACGTTCACATCAAGCGCTCTTGTAGTTAACTTCACAGTTAAACCAGAGGTGATATTTTCTACCGAAGCTGTATTTAGATTTTGTATCCACCTTTGCTGAAGGCCGAATGAACTGAATATAGAAAAAATAAGGAAAAGTCACTTTTAAATTAAGATAAAGTGTTTATTTTTAACAATTCACATTCCAGTGCTAAGAAATAGGGAAATATATATTTTTTTTTAGTTAAGAACTCCAAAATAACACTAAAGTAAAGTGACATGTCTCATTAAATGAATCTTCGTCTTCAACGAAATTATTCTATTATTAGTCGACCTCTACTTAAATGAGATGAGGCACCGAGATATTTTAAACAAAAGTCGGATTTGTTTGTGTATTTTGTATAAGAATATCAGAAAATGTATTTTAGGATCCCATATCTGGTGTTGAATATCTGCCGCTGAAAAATGTGACACCAAGAGATTGGGAACTCGATTCATTAATGCGCTTGCGAGCCCTAGAACAATTGACATCTGCAAGATTAACATTGAAATCGCTCGTTCAACTGTTAACTGAAATTAAAAACATTGTCATCAATGATGAAGTAAGTTTTCTTGTGATTTATTCACTAATATCTATACGAATTGTGGATGATAGCCATTGTCTAAAACCAACTTGAGCACCGCCATGTTGATGCGGGACTTTAAACTCGGTTCTTGCATTGTGATTGGTTGACAGTTTAACTAATATAGCACCATATTGATATAGGACTAAGCACGAGGTGTTGGAACGTTAGAATTGGTTGACATTGTTACTTGCATAACGCCAAATTGTTGCAGAACGTTTAAACGGTCTGTTAAACGTTGGGATTAGTTGACATTTTACACAAACTGTTTATAGGTAAAGACATTTACAACATAGTGTGCTTTAATGCACTGATAATTCAAATTTCCCGCGTAGATTGTTACCCAAAGCAGCGAGGTTTAGATATTATGGAGTGTTAATTTATTTCTGTGCATAGGAAAGAGAAGGCGATAAACATGGTACATGTATGTCTTGTTGTAGAACAAAGACGGAATGGTTACCGGAATTATCGCTATCTCTTTCTGTCATTTAACTTACGCAGCCCAGACTAGCACTCCAAAGATTCCTTATCTTTCAGGCCGCATATAAGAGGCTTCAACCAGTGTATAAGAACTAGTTGACTGTCCATAATACGTATAAGATCGGAGAATTTATTATTTAAACAGAAAAATAGGATTTTTTTAATAATATAATATGTCTTCTTAGGTAGGACAGTCGATTCATTCAGCTGTTGAAAGTGCAGAAGATTCCGCTGAACATTTGGCCGAAGGACGGTTGGAAACCGCTTTTCAAATATCCAAAGAAGCGTTTTTGTCTTCAGAGTCTGCCTTTAGTGATCCTACTTTATTGGCTCTCTTGTACTTCCCCGATGATCAAAAGTAAGTATTATAAATCTTGTTTGACTTATGATTCCATCGATAAAATTTATGAAAAAAGCCAGTAAGTTTTAAAGGAATTTCGAATTATTTACTGATTGCATAATTTTTTACAGGTATGCTGTGTACATTCCATTGTTTTTGCCGATAATGATACCAGTTTTAATGTCATTAAGAACAATCAGATTGTGGATGTGGCCATCTTCAACCAAAGTAAAAGTGAAGTCGGACTGAAATTGTGATGTATTATAATTTTTATTATTAATTTTTTAAATACATTGTTTTGTAAACATTGGTGTGACTTTTTTACCATGTTTATCAAAACTATTTGACTAAAAATATTTATTTGATATAAAGGACATCGACTTTTATAGTGACGGACATGCCATCACAATAATAATCGTTGTAGTTGTTTTTTGGTTCACTAAGTGATGAGTATAGAGCATGTGTGTGGCCTCTATTTCTATTGCCTTGATCACACGTACCGATCAAACGGGCGAGGCAGTTCTCTCGGCCGAGTACTCGGTGCGTATAAACATAGCGCCGAGTGCTCGGCCGAACTAAGCGGTGAGACAGTAGCTCGGCTCCTGTTCTACGTACTAGGCCGAGTGTCCATCCTCCCGCTACCCCTCACTGTCTCGCTCGCTCACTCGGCAGGTCTGAACGTACACTGTCTCGCCACTCGGATACATGATTGTCATCACGTCGCCGCGCGCGCCTTTTTTTTTTTTGAGATATTTTTTGTTTAAAACAACTCCTGACTGTGCTAATTTCAAAACATGTGTGAACAGCTACTCGCTTACAACACTGTCTCGGCCGAGAAACATTTTACTGTCTCTCCCGGTACGTGTGATCAAGGCTTATGTACTATGTTTAGTGAGATAGCGATTGACCTCACATTTGTGTGGTTATGACATATTTGTTTCTACTATTCTGAGGGAGATAGGGATTGACCACATTTTTACAACACTAGGACACGTCCAATAGGTAAAAGTTCTGTGGTAGCTAACTGGACGTCCATTAATGTAGTTTTATATTGAAAGATGGCAGAGCGTGAGTTTACAGAACTAATATTCAACTAAAAATGTAATTCAAAAACAGTATTTTTTTTAATAGCGGTGGTTCTGCGGAATGATATTTATTGGTTTATTGTTACTAATCGTACCGGAAAATGGTGTGAAGTAAAATGGAGGTTAATATTGCACGTTTTATTGAAATTAGGTATAATAATTTACATCCACTTTAACAAATACAACACTTACTTTAACATACAAGGTAAGCAGTAATATAAAAAAACGTTAATTAATCTAGACAAAAATCTTTTTTTTTTTTTTGGTATTTGGCCCCGTTTGACAAGGGTAACGGAAATATTGCGTCAACAATAAATAAATAATGCCCAGTTCCCTCCTGACTTTTCTTTGTTTTGTTCAGTTGTTAAAAATTTAAAAATCTAAATACGTATGTGTTTCGAATCTTATTGATTTTTGTTAGTTTCTAAAAATTCTAATCTTTAATGAAGATGTTTACAAAGCATTGTAATTTCAATAAAAGCTCTAGTAGACGGATTTTGACTGACGTAATTTCGCTATGACCTAATATTAAACAGTATGTTGTGAAGTTTGCCACAGGAGCGAGGCGAGAGTGGCAATCAACTTTTTGCCCGAGTAACACAGTAGTTTTTATCCAAGTGTGTAGGCTTTCACGGCCGGTGTTGATCCAAGTCTTCTTGGTTTCCGGGCTTGTATGCCGTGGTTCATTGGTATTTTTACCTGACGTTTCGTCTACAACTGCTCGCTGCTCTAAGCTGCTCACAGGTAAGTGTTACCTGTGAGCAGCCTAGAAGGCCAGTTCGCCCGCTACCACATCGCCTTTGATAATGTCTACCGCAATTGTAGACGAAACGTCAGGTAGAAATACCAATGGATCACGGTATACAAGCCCGGAAACCAAGAAAATTTGGACAGTAATTTTTGTAATAAGTGCATTGAAAGAACAGCATTAAATACGAACAAAAACATCGTAAATTGACACTAAGCTAAGCGAACTGCCACATATAGTTTACAATTCCTCGCATAGGCTAGCGTTACTTTCGTGTTCTTTCGACCCGAACAGAATTTCCCAAGGGACGAAAACAATTTACTGTTGATCTGCGCATGCGCGACTTACTTTACGTCATCGTTATATAAAAGTTAACTCTCGTCACCGTCTACAAATATGTAATGATGGACTTTCAAAATTTTAATTAGCCGATCCGAATTGAAATACAACAATTGACAGAAGAGAACGGACTTTAAATTATCGGCTTCTTATAAAATTCAACTCAAATTTTATATTTATTTTTGTGAGTATAAAATTAGTGAAAAAATAATCATTTTTCACTTTTTATAGTTTCTATTTATGGGTTTTAACTATTTATAAAATGTGGACATAATGTGATTTAGCATATAAAAATAATTTTTAGTTCAACATTTCTTCTTTTTTGTGTGATTAAATTTTTATTTGAAAAATCTTCATTTTTTTGCTACATGGAAGAAAACGGACAATGATAGTTTAAATAGCGTTTAGTTAACCAAATTTTGTTTTTTTATTTTTTATTTGCGCATCGTTACGATACAAACTGATTTAAATTAAATACAGAATAATTCGAATAGAATTATTAATGGGAACAAATTATCCTAAGTAACAAACTTTGTTTGGCAAGTAAATTTAAAATTAGATTTGACCTTGAATAAATTGTACTTATAGAACTATCTGAATGGAAGAATCGTTAACTCTCCAATTATTAATATAATCGTGTAATTGAACTGTGTATTGCATTATGATTTTGGAGAATTAAATAATCGTAATAGGATTTGTGTTCTGATTATACAAAATAATATTCTGAATAACTACATTCTGATTCTTGAAAATATTCGATTGTGGCAATCGTTGGTAAATTAATCACAAAACAAAATAGCTGACTTCCGATTTAGATAAAAAAAAAGATGTACACATTCATTTTCTTTTAATTTTCTGCATTTTTAATCAGTCTGTACCTATCCACAACAGAAACATTCCGTAATAAGAAACCGGTGTCGAGACAAAATTGTAATCATTTTGTGCCGTTTTTTTTACGACTAGTACCGTTAATCTAACTCAATATCAAAATCTTTTTGCTTGATTCTATACAGGGTGTTAAAAATAATGTTATACATTTTGTTCTGCGAACCAGGCTTGTGCTAATATTTTTTAACATCCTGTATTTTTCGTCAGTTTTAAGTGTTTCCCAGTACGCTCAGTTTTTAAATTAAAAGAATTATAAATACATTTTTTTATTTAAAAAATTGACTAATGTTCATCATAGTTTTTAAAATATTTTCAAATTAATTTTTTCCAGTGTATTAATTTAATTTTGTATTTTTTATTCATAATAACCGTTAATGATCTAAACTGTCGAGCGTCTATATCAATTGATTGGAAATAAAATTTTCCGTGCGACTTCGAGCACACGTTCAGCGAACAAAGTATTCTTTTTATTAATGCAACCAAATAAATTTGGAATATCTTCAGTGTTTTCCACATTTTTTATCGTGTTCATTTTCTTCATCGATAAATCGTTAACATTTTCAATCCACTTCAGTAATGTTTCGGATTTTTCAGCAGTTTCCATCCGACTGTTTTCAATATTGTAATTAATTTTGTTGTTTAAACCATATGTTACCTTAATATTTTTAACGCAAGCTTCGTTATTTTTAGCGGGAAATGTACGACGTTCAACCATAACATTGTTATACTTCGTGTTGTGTTTAGCAATATTATGATTTTCCAAAGACGAGTCATCCATAAATTCACAACCACATGCGGTGCAAATAAACAACGGTAACTCATTATTTTCATTTGTGTCGTCTTGGGTCGTTACATTTCCCGCTTTAAAAAAATCCGGATGTTTGTACATCTTGGTGACATCGCTGACGCTTGGATGGTTCATTAGAGACGCCGCTTTAGCTGCCTTGTCTTGCATATATTGCGGGTTGAAAAAAGGATTCGCGGCCGGCGGAACGAAGTTCGGATGGCCTAAAAACATGTTCTTCGAATCGGGCAAGTTTTGATAATATAGATTCTTTTCTTCGTCTAGAAATTTATTGAACGCCAAATTTTGTTCACTGAAATAATTCACTTGCATGTTTTTCATGATGTTGGGATCGGGCATGTATTTTGAATTTTCGCCAAGAAATTGATTGTTAAAAAACATTTTACTGAAATCACCCATTTTCTTTGGATCTTGTTTGAACTGGAAATTTTGTAAGTTTTGCAAGTTCGGATGCGGGGTTGGAATTTTTTCTGGAGGGAAGGCCGGTCTCGGTGGTGGATTTTTTGTGACTTGTGGTTGAGGCTGAGGCTGGGGGTCGTCTCCTTGATTCGATTCATGGTCACTCGCTTCCAAGTAGTTAAATAAACGATCGGCCCCGTGAGTTTGGCGTTTTATTTTTTCAGGCCTGTAAAGAGACGTACAAATAAATAACATTAATTCAAAAGAATTGAAAATTCAACAAATTTCTTAGTTTGCTATAAATTGTTATGAAACACCCATTGTTACAATGCTATATTAGAAAAATGTATTTTCAAACACTGTCACAGTTGGGAGTGTTGGGACTCAAACCCGAATCTTTCCACTATCAACAGTGACATATACAAACAGTCAACCTTTCTCAGATTTAAAATATACACCTATCTCCCGATTTACACGGTAGATACGTTCCTGAGAAAAACGTGTAAATCGAAAATTAAAAATTTTCAAGTCAAAACCGTGTAAATCGAAAAGCTTGCAGAAAATGCATAATTTTGCTATTTAACAGTTGTGATTCTTTTCAATATTTTTAGGTGTACACAGAAATAAAAATAAAATGCATTGACAGGTTCTGAAACTGTGAAACTTTCACTCAAATACAATTTTCCGTAGATAAAACTTTAATTTTATGCGAAGAAATACAGACACAATGTGCGTGTGCAGCAAGTCAGCACATAAGCTCGGGATTCCCCGTGAGATGTGTACACAGCGCACGTGTTCAATCACAGTAGCATTTAGTAGAGTGCGATAAAAACAAAAAAAAACTTATTTGGAAAACCGTGTAAAAGCGAAAACGTGTAAAACAAGTACCGTGTAAATCGGGGGATGGGTGTATTTGTAACTGTTTTTTCACATCATGCGAGAGCCAAATTGTATCTCCGGTAACGCTAGATAGATGAGATAGATAGACATGAATCTTCACAATAGTTATGGATGAAGCAAGACGATATTATTTCTATTCAATAATATTATATTTCTTACCTTTGAGGATCGTTTTTAGAACAGGATTTCATGTAATCCAGCTGGCTATAATTAAAATTGAACAGTTTTAAATTTACAATTAAACATTTTTAAAAATAAATTAAAAAGAAAACAAAAAAAATTACAAATAATATAAACTTTATTAAAAAATAAAAACTATCCTTAATTTTCACATTTTCATATTATACACAAGATGAAAAAAATACAAATAAACTACAAAAAGGCAGTACTAGTAGCCAAGTACCATAAAATGTTTTTTTTTTTAACTTTGGTAAAAAGTAAATTGACTTCAAATCATAATTATTATAATATTCTTTAACGCGATGAAAATCATTGTTATCGGTTACTTTTTTTTTTTGACCTTTAAAACAAGTTCATTTTGGTAAATGAATTAGGGACATATTTCATATTAACAATTAAATAAGTAGTTTCTATAAATCAAACCATTAATAAACAAAAAAATTTAACTTTTATAAATAAATTGTAATTTCTAATTTTATAATGAAAGGCACTTATTTAGAACGGAAACAGGACTGTCATATTGTTTATCGATATTAATTTTTTATCAATATTTGATATTAAAATGTTATCGATAAAATTGCCAATGTAATTCGTTATTAATCACAGTTCTGAACAAAAATCATTTCAACATCTGAAATGTGATTCTCTTTTAATTAAACTCAAATTCATAATTGGCGTCGGACACTTTTTAATTGTAAGTTCAAGCGGCGCATACTCGTTTTCATCATACCCAAAAGCTGAAGACATTGTTGTAGTCGACGAACTATTGTTGATGTTATTGTTTTGATTATTGTTGCTGCTAGCGGTCGCCGTATTGTTGCTATTGTTACTGTTGTTATTTCTTGATGAACCGTTGTTTCTGTTATTACGATGATCCAACGGACTGAAAGCAAAATTAACATGTAAATATGCTAATTCCTTTTTATGTGAAATTAAACTTCTTTATGGTAGAGCAAGTTTGATTCATTCGATTGAAAGTGTAACACAAAGCGCTACATTGTTCGGCGCCCCCTCCACTACCGCGCGGTTGAGCTAGTGAGGAGGGCACCAAGTAGTGAACGCGATCCGATACAAACAGGGATTTTGTGCGCGTGAATAAGCACGGATGTGTCTATAGTGAGCACGACTAGAAGTTTCACATAATTGTCACATAATTGTCAACTAGCGTGACCTGTGCGAATTATTCGCACTAAATAAGTATAATAATTATCACTTTACAAAATTATTTTTTAAATATGATTGCAGGTATTCAATTCGTTTCTATTTACAATATAAGGGTCAGATGACAGATCTAAGTGTTAACGTTACGTCGTCAGATGGCAGACGTTGTTCAGAGTTTAATTAATTTACAAAAACAATAGCAATAATAAATTTTTTAGTTGTCGATGTCAGTAGAGCAAGCAGTTATCTGTAAAATGATATATAATTTATGTGGAGAAATTGTGTGGTTTTTTCTAAAAAGGGAGGCAAACATCTTAAACCTTGGCGTATTAATATATATGATGGAAATGACGTCACACTAATACTACACAATAAGCGGCGCAGTTTTTAGGCATGCTCGTACTATGCATAAAAACTGTGCCACTTATATTGTGAAATATTAGTGTGGCGTCACAGTCAATTATTTGCAACCATACCTACTATAGTCAAAAACATCTTCATTTTATTCCAAATATTTTTTCTATTCACTCGTGAAACTAATAAAATACAATATCCTTACAACTATTGTTACATAACCTTCAATTGTTATCTTTAAAATACAAGTAAAATATTGGTGAATTGTCTGTAAAATGCTTGACATAAATTAGAAACAAAATGGAAATGAAAACTACTCACTGGTTTTCTTGTAAATGAATTTGCAAGGCAGCTTGGTCATCGGCTAGGAACTGACACCGTGTGCATGCTCGCTTATTGTGCACCTGAAATTTAAATTTTTAAGAAATATTAGTTTAAATAACCAGACAGATAAATTAATGAACTATTTCGCGTAAATCAACACTCAACAGACTGAAATAAATATAGAGTTCCAGATTTCTTAATCTTATATGACTTATTGGTTTAAGACATAATTGATTAATATATTAGTTGCTTACTTTTAATATATGCGTGGTTAACCGTTCCGATCTTGCAGCTTTGTAATCGCATAGCATACAAACAAACGGTTTGAGATGAGTGTTTAAATGCCGTTTCAAACACCAATTGTCCACGCCGGTCCATGTGCAGTAACAACAAGAGAACCTAAAAGAAATAACATAATATACTTGTGAAAAATAACTCTAATAATTTAGAGTGATGATGATCCTGTTTAAATGTTGGAAGATTAAAGGATGAATCCTGGTGGCATAGGATCGATGAACTAAGCAAATACTGAAGGTTTTTTTATTGCATTTTATTGTCTGACGTTTCGGAAAACTTTATGCCATCTTCGGAGAATCAATGCTGTCTGTTTTCTCAGTATTGTTGTTATGTATTAAATAAATTAAAATAAAAAATGTCATCAACGGGTATTCTCCGAAGATGGCATAAAGTTTGCCGAAACGTCAGACAATAAAATGCAATCAAAAAACCTTCAGTATTTGCTTAATTCATCGATCCTATGCCACCAGGATTCATCCTTTAATATTCCAATAATCTATACTAATACATATTATTGGAACTTTACTTGGGAGCTCTATGCGAAGCGTTTGCATTGATAGTATACGAGATATCGATATTTTATTTAAAATATATATTTCCGAGAAAGAAAATTGGCATCGGGGTGATGGTAATCCTTCAAAACGTAATTATATTAAAGGGAAGAAAATTGCGAGTACTGGTCACATCATTAAATGTGGCAGAATGATTGATTCAAGCTGTAGTGATAAGGTTAGCTTTGTTGCTTTCTGCATGTAAACGTCAAAATTGAAAGAGAAACCGCTTGAAATCAACGGTGTATTATCAGCTGACAGCTGTCACTTTTCAATTTAATAATTTGATATCAACATTTACACTTGATCTACTAACACAATTAGGTATATGCTTCTTCTCCAATTTTTGAATGACGTGTGTAAATTCCATAATTGTAAACAATAAATATTTACATGGCGCGCAATGCTTTACTATATAAAACGCTCCGCGTTGGATAGTTGATTGAAATGCTGAGTAGATGGCTCATGGTCAAAGTAAAATTCCAATAACAAGTTTGTATGTTTGTTTGCTTGTGGCGTAAGTTCTCGGAAACCGATTTGAAAAATTCACAGTTTAAAAGCATACTTCTTCCTGAGTGATATAAGCTACAGCACTATGACAAAAGGGGAATGAACAGTAAGCGAAAATGTAAAGAAAATCGGGGATATATCTAAGCTAAATTGGTATATATGCTGTCTAAATTGTAAGAGATACGGTAAAAGTGATAGAGAGAGTTTGTACTTTTGATTACTTCCCTGCCAAACCAAAATCTATCTTGGTGAAGCCGAGCCAGAAAGCTAGTCAGCAATAAAGAAGTTTGTTTTTAAATTCGTCTTAATTAATAAACACTTACTTTTTGTCCCCTTTCTTTTTGTTTGCGTTCGATTTATTTGAATTGTTGCTGTTATTATTTTTGGTTTGCTTTGGAGGTGTCGCTTGATCATTTGTTGATGGCGGTTGATTATTTCTTACCATTGGATTCATTATTCCAGTTGGGATGTTGATTTGTTGTGGCTGATTTTGTAAAGTTTGTTGTAAATTCGCAGAAGATTGGGTCTCATTGTATTTATGATAAAATGACATCCCTGTTGAAAATTCGTATCTTTGTATATTTTATGATTTAATAAAACGTTTTGATTATTTACACTTAACCACTTTATATTTAAAACAATTGTTTTGTCACAACACTGAAAGTTTTTTATGAACAGTGAAAAACTAATTTTTCTAAATAAACAAATCAAAAGTAAATACAACGAACTAACCTGACGCATTTTTCGGTGGCTGTTTTCGTATCCTATTTAAATCGTACGTATGTTCTCTATGCATTCTAAGAAAATGTTTTTTAACATGGTCTGCCCGATTAAATTGTTTCATACAAACATAACACTGGAACCTGTAAAAAAAAAATTGAAAATTTGTAGCTTACACGCATCTTGTAGGCACATTTGTTTTACATAATTCTGTAACATTCAAACGCTATTTTCCCGAGGTCATATAAAAGTGCTTTAAAACTGTATATTTGCACAAAAATCACAGAATTCAATAATATTGATATTAAAATCTTTGATTAACGTCTGATTAGAACTCTTCAATAAATAAAATTATCGACCAATTTTTCAGACAATATATTAACAAACAATATAAAATTAATACATTAACGTTTCGATCCGGATTTGGATCTTCTTCAGAACGGATCTAAAAATATAAAAAAAAAAAAAAAAAAATTATTAATTTTTTTTTTTATATTTTTAGATCCGTTCTGAAGAAGATCCAAATCCGGATCGAAACGTTAATGTATTAATTTTATATTGTTTGTTAATATATTGTCTGAAAAATTGGTCGATAATTTTATTTATTGAATATTGATATTATTTGCATTTTTAAGGTCCCTTCACACGATGCAGGATTTCGTGCTCGCTAGCTTGCTTGAAGACTTGCAGGCTGCCATGCATATGGTATAATGATTGGTGGTTGGTAGGGAGCACTGCTAGTTTCGCTTTACATGCAGCGTGTTTGTTTGCTCGCTCTTTTGCTAGATTGACACTTGACAGTTATATTTGAAATTTAAATATGGATGTAATGGTTGTGCACGAAATAATTCGACGTAGACGAATTGCTACTATGACTTTAATAATGATTGAAAAGCTTCAGGAGAGAAGAGAAAGCAAAAACTTATTTCCTATCGAGTCCATTTACATTTTAGATTTTACAACTTTTGGCCCCATCGCTGTTCACTTGAAAGCTTTTTCAAACGACACCATATTTAACGAATGTCAGACGATATCACGTGATAAAATACGACTCCATTAGTGGTCAAATTCTCAAACTAGCAGGCAATGCTGCATGAAAAATTGCACTGAACCTATCACCCAAATATAGCAAGATAGCGAGCAGCGGACCAATCAGTGACGTCACATCCAACAGCGTAGCGTGCAAAGCTGCCTGCAAGACGCCAAGCAAACTAGCGAGCAGGAAATCCTGCATCGTGTGAAGGGGTCTTTATTCTTCTTTATAATATTATAAAGCTATTGAGACATAATTTGTATTGTCAATTATTCTACGGAAAGCGACATTATTAGAGTCCAATCAAATAATTAATTTCAGTTCAGACAAGGTATAAACAAAATAAAGACATTCAGCAATATGATTTGCTTCCGCCAAAATAAACCGGATGTTTTGTTGAATACGAAGGTCATTTAATGTCTAGAGCTTGCAAGCCGCCAACATCAATAAAGTACTTTACTCTAGAATGTAGATATTATACGTAAATTAATAACATATTGCTACTTACGGTTTGTCTTCTCGATGGATATTTTCATGTCGCGTATATAAATCTCGTCTATCCGTCGCATAAGGACAATGCGTACAATTGTAACGCTTTGTTGCAGGCGCTGTCGGTGTAGTCGGTGTGGTTTCGGTAGCCGGAGATTCCTAAAAATCAATTTTTATTCACTTTTAAATATGCATCGAGACAAAAAATAAATTAACGTAACAAATATTTTTCAAGAAATTTACGACCAATTCAACCGAACAGTAAGTTTTGTTTGCTGAATTGGTCGTAAAATTTCTGAATAAAATAATAAAGTATATAAAACTAATTTTATTATCTCAAAATTTGCAAAACAAGTGTGAAATAAAACAAATTATAAATACAAAATAAACAAACGATAAACAGCAATTTATCATAAATAACTGTCGCACAGTAAATAAGTAATAGTAAATGTATATATGTTTCTTTCCACATTATGTATTTTTTTATGTATGTATGTATACACTTAAAAAAAATAAAATAGTATATGATCGTGGAAAACTGGATGGGCACACATGCTGAAAAAAAGATAATAGAATAAAACAAATGAAAGCTAAATGGGCTAAACAGAAGAGTGAACGAGAAAAAAAAATAAAAGCGCATCTATTTTTAAAATCAGATTTATGGCACTAAAATGCTAAATGTTTAGAGTATGACTTATCAGCTTTGTGTACACAACGACATTCGATTGTTTGATAGAAACAATCGAAAGTTATTGTATTTAGCACGTTTGTTTCTTTTCAAATGAACATTAATATTATAAATAGTATGCATGTTGGTTGGTAAGTTCTGAACTAGTACTAAATTGTTAAATCGTATGTTGGTAATACAGAACTCTTGGGACACAACTGCGTGTTTGTTGACCAATTTCTCGAATTGTTTGGTTTTAGCAGTTCTACGTTTCTGGATCTGAGAACTGCTAAAATTAAATTAAGACAATATTCAGAGTCCAATAATTTGGTCAACAAACACGCAGTTGTGTCAGAAGAGTATTACCAGTTCAGAACTTGCCTACAAACACTCCGAATGTTAACTACAAATCCGCGGATAAATGACTTTCGGCCGAATTGCTACCTTTCTTTCCACGAGCCAATCAAATCGTGACTTATTTAAATCGCGGTTTTGACAATATTTCTGATTTGTTCAAAGAATCGATAACTGTATTTTATAATAGTGTCGATTAATATTATAATATTAATGTAACCGTCTTATTTTGATGCCTGATTGCTTAGTTTTCAGAGACCATAGTACAAGACAACGGCTGAAAAGTAAACAAACGCATCAGAATGTAAAAAAAAACAATGTCTTAGTTTCTCGGAAATTGACCGTATTCTAGTCGGTATGGTTCAGTTATACTATCGGATAATGAATATACTACGGTATTTTAATTTTATTATCTCTGTGGTTACAAAGCAAAATGCGTTATGTCGAATTTCAGGTTTTTTCAGCTACAATTAATAAAAAAAAATAATTTATCTAAACGGATAGAGATTTTCAAAACGACTTAGTAACTTCCAGTGGATGTGTGAATCAACAAAAGAGACAGTACTGTCAGTCATATGTCTTAAAGTACTCATTCTACTACGCGACCAAAATTTATTTACTGCCTTATAAGTATTTATATCGAAATAAATTCGAAAAAAAGCGGTCTCTTCTTTCAATTCTTTTAAAATGCACGTCCATTCACGACACTCGTGTAATAGTGCCTCGACAAACGCATGTAAAAATACCAGCACAATCATTCGACTGTTTGATGATAGTCAACAATTTCCTGATCCTGAACACCATGTTAAGCGCGCGCTAAGCCCGCCTCTAATGTTACAACACAAATGATACGATTAAGTGAGTGCTGACAGCTGTGCATGCTATGAACATGGCGGTCGCTTGCGCAGCACGTATGCGCTAACCAGGTTTTACATTTCGAATAATTTGGCCGGTTAAGCTGTGCCTTGACAGTGTTGTCTCTTTCAGTTAAAACAAAAAGTGCACTACTGGATCACTGTTCGCTACCACCGGTGTGTTAAATCGACATTCTACTTGATCAAAAAATAAAAAATGGCATAACCCGTTTTGCCTTGTAAACAGAGATCTTACCGTTTGTAAATTACTATTTGTACTTTCTTCGACATTCATTTGAGTTAAAGTTGGCTGAGGTTTGACATTGGAATCAGCTTTTGCCATTAGGCGTTCTAAATACCGTGTTACTTCATTCAATATTGGATTCTCTTTTATAAATGTTTCTACTGGTTCTTGGATATTATGTTGGCGCAACAGATGTATCCGAACACATCTAAAAATTTTATTCGTTTTTACTTCAATTTTAAACTTCATAATCGTTTCGTAATGGGATAAACTGCTTAGGATGAAAGTATTTTTTTTGTCTCTTTTAAAGGGTCGATTCAGTCGGTGACATTTGGGGCTTCGCACGAGACAGATTTTATGCCGTCGATACGATACGATACCTTAGATTTTTGATCTGAACTTTTTTTCATTATGAAAATCTCGCGGATACTTTGGAAAAAGTATGACATAGGGTTAGTGTAATTTTTGATTGATGTAAAAAAAGTCCTGCGGCTTTTATGACAATGAATAAAATATTTTTTGCCCGTTTACTCTAAGAAAGGGTACCGACTGGAACCATACTAAAATCAGACTCATGTATTTTCAACTGATTTTGCTCACGTATTTTTAAGTTTTAATTCCTACTTCTCACACAAAGTGTGCCAGTAAAAATATACTTATATAGTTAAACAAACACGTTCGATTATCAGAACATGCAAATGGATGCCCAAATACTGAACCGATCGCCAGTTGCAATTTAGATTCTTTTTGAGAACAATAAATTATACATATCATAAACGTACTATTCACTTCGCCATATTTTTCAGATAAAAATAATCCAAAAACGTATTTCCGCTTAATATCAAATTATTTTCTATTATTTCGTATCTAGTTTTTAAAAAATTGCAAATGGCGGTCAACTGCCTAGGTACCAGCGTTGCCAGTTTTTTTTTTTGCCAAGTCGGGATTTTGGAACTCTTTGAGTGAAAACAGCGAGATTCTTTCGTCGAAAGCGGGACATAGTAAAAAAACGTATATAATCAGACGTTTCCAAATATTTATCTTTTTATTTGATTAAAATTACGTTTACGTGACAATAGATAGCAAAAATAGTCATAGAAAATGTATTTTAATAAAAATATAATATTTTAAATCAGATTTATCCTATCGTTAAATAGTTGAGTCTTATTCGTCTTCAGAATAATAAAAAAAAAAAAAAGAAATCAAAATCAAAAAAGTTTTATTCATTAGAAAAATATGGCGTTTCAAACAATAGTCTGTGGAGTGATTCCTCAGCACGCTGCGCGCACGGTCGAGTTATACCCGAAAAGCGGGACTGAGCCTGTCCCGCGCGGGACATTTAATTTTGATTTAAAAATCGGGACATCCCGCCAAAATCGGGACGTCTGGCAACGCTGCTAGGTACATATGGTTGAGGTACAATGAGGACCTCTACCTCTATTGTTACAAAAATATGAAATCGCCGACGCTATTGAGAAAATCTGTCTGTATGGAATTATTTTGAACTAATTGATTCTCTAAGAGTTTTTTTTTTTCGGTATGTAGTATAGGTTAGGTTGAGACGTCGTCAGGTGTTCATTTACCTAGCCCATGCGCTGGTGTATGTGCAGTGTGGACATTGAAACACCTTGACGTCGGCGTGTGTGCCAATCCAGTGCTCCACGATGCGAGCGAGCAGACCGACGCACTGACAGTCGCTGCACCGGAACACACGTTGCTCCGGGTTGTAACTCGCTACCTTGCTTACTGTCCACGATAACTGCTCACTGCTTGTTATCCACTTGTCATTCTGCATAGCATTACATTTGTTACACTGTATAAATCTCTACGTGCATTTTTGTCTATTATTTGAGCTTGAAATGAAGAAAAAAAAAGAAAAATGATCCTTAAAACCACCGACTGCCATGGTTTTAGGAGATATATCAATTCTGTTCGATGTAGGGAGATGATAAAATAAGTACAGCATAATTGGCCAGTAGTTAGAATATCGATAAATAAAATAAATAATAATTTGTAAACCACATTGATATTTTCAGCATTTCTCAGATTATAACCTGGAATCTGCGGATCTGTAACAGATGAACTACGATAACGCTGTTCTCGGACCCAAACATTTTTTTAGGGTCCCGTACATCCGATAAAAAAATGATACCCTTATAGTATCACTCTCTTGTGCTTGTCTGTCTGTCTGTCCGTCTGTCACAACATATTTTCTCCGAATCTACTGAACCAAAAAATTTGAGACTTGGTATATTAAAAAAAAATTAAGTAACGTATCAACTGAAAATCTCGTTATAAGAAATACAAATATATGTTTTTGTAAGTTTAAAATGCGTAATTTAAAAGATATTTAAGAAAATATACGAAATTCGAGCCAACCCCCGAAACTACTGATCCCAAAATTTTGAAAAGAATAAGGAATATAGGGCTCTTTCAACAAGAAAACTTAAACGAAAATCCAGTCTTAAAGCCTCGCGGAAAACGGAACGCTATGGAACCCTCTCCTGCACGCGAGTTCGGCTAGCACTTGATCAATTTTATTTTTTGTCTTGAACACATACTTTTTTCAGTATAATGTGTCAATTTCGTCATAAAGAAAACATACATATTATGATTTTTGGGTTAATTCTAACAGTAGACGCTAATGAACTCAATTGTCGCGCGTCTATAATCTATTAGTAGGACTGATCCTGACCATTGACTTCCTCAATCCTTTAATAATTTTATAGCTGCATTAAAATGACATACAGGGGCGTATTTGCCTCATAATGAATGGACACGTCTTGTCCACAGCGCCAGATTTGAGAGGGCGACACAATCGTCGCGCCGGTTTTAAATATCAGAATAATGTGTAAGACGCAGAACAGAATTGTAAAATCGTCTTTGTCTAGGCCGCTAATTTTACAAATACGTGCCTGAACTTTAACTGTCTATATTTCGTATAATAAAATGTGATAATTTGGTTTTTAAAACGTTGCGTAAATGTTTTTTTTTAATTATGCAATACCAACTTGAAACTTTTCAAGTAACGGCAGTCGGCAATAGTCAATTGTTTAATCACGACAGAAATGGCGTATTTATTTTAGCTATTAGAAAAATACTTGTATCAAAAACAATGGGTAGTGAAGTAATATGTTGAGAGAACGGATTTAGTTTGTGAGAATTCTATAACTTATTTTTTTTTGTGATAACTTATAACAGTGTTTTTGTTGTAATTTTTGCTGTGAACTGTAACTAAAATATTTGTGCTGTATTCTCTGCTCATTAGTTTGTGTGTTCATAAAAAACAGAATTGATTTAAAAGTGAGGTTACAAAAAGAAAAAAAATAATCGTATTTTTGGAAGAGCTGGACATCACCGTTTATATAATACTTGGACAGCATCTGGTAAGTGAATTAGTTTCGTTATATCATCATTTTTTTCTGTAATTATGTTGAAATCAAAATACCTAGTTATATGATATTAGAACGGAATATAAAGCTCTATTTTTTTATAAAAATTATAATTTATATTTAAATAATGAAAATATCAAATTGTAAGTTACAAAAAAAAGTATGCAGTGCGTAATAATGTTGAAACAACCTAATATTGATGAAGATTACTACTCTTGGTAGGCGTATAAAAATAAAAAAAATAATAAATTTTGAATAAATTATATAACTTACCTCACTAGCTGGGCTACTTTTTGGTGGTTGCGTTTGAGGAGTTTCAGACTGCAAAAAAATTGTACAATTAGCGAAAAGAAAACTAATACATGTTCTCTAACTTTATTTGTGAAATTTTATAGCACATTAATTAAACAATTTTGAAATGTAAAGAAAAACAGGCATCTAATTCTTGGGGTTTTTTTTTAACGCCTATAGTCCGGCAACACGTGTATCTCAAACGCATTGCGTACCGTGTTGAACCGTAAAAGCTCTCACAGACCAAGGCGGCCCGAGTGGCGGTGGCGTCGTGGCCGCATGAGTTAAATGAGTTTAATAATTTAATAAATAGGACTTGTTGTGAACAAGAAGAATTTTTTTTTTTAATTGAAAGTAAAAAGGTGTTTCGACATTTGTCACTAACACCCACAAGTACATAGTATACAAAAAAATGATAATACAAAGAAGAATTTTTACTTGTAGCAGCTATTTTAGAAGACAACGAAAAAGAAAAGTACGTTTTATTTTCTCTTATTACTGTCTCAACTATTACCTAATAAAATGTATTTAATCTGCACAAATAGAAGTAGCACATCATATAAAATTTTATGCATTTTAACTTGCTCAATATTTTTTTCGATAATATTCGACATTTCAATTTTGTATGCAACTAATAGCTAACACAGCTTCAGCGGCCAAATACGACACGAAGCATTTCCCCGCCACCGCATAGTGGCCGCTAGAATGAACGCTGCAAATTCCCGCCAAAATGACCGCGAACGCACTTCTGTCTGAACACGTACATTAAAACCATATGTTTTATTTTACCGCGGCCGCTATCACCAACGCCACTAGGGCCGCCTTGGTCTGTGAGAGCCTTAAACCATTTTGTAATATTAGATTTGTTTTATCGAAACTTATGATGAATTAATTTAGTATTCATAACACAGTATTTGACAATTGTGAATCTAGCCGATTATTATATGCCCTGCTTCTAAAACTTTCACGCAAAAACGTTGTGTTTTATAAAGAAAACCGTATCAAAATCGGTTCACCCATTGAATACTTAGTTCATAGAGAAGCACGCACGTATAAGCATCCCTTTTTGTGAGTCAGGGGTTAAAAATAGTGTTCTTACCTTGAGGTGAGATCTGGTGGCAAGTCCAAACGCGGCCGTCAAATGTTCGACCGATTTGAAACCCTCCGACTCGAAATCAATGTCCTCCTCCTCACCGTACAACTTCCTGGTGATCTCTTTGAACATGTCCTCATAGCAGTCCATGGCAGAGGCCATCTGCGATGCCACCTCCAACATGGAGCTGGTGCACTCTGAACGCCACCGCTGCACGTCTATCAAAATACAAAAAAATATATATAAAAAAGTGAAAATTTTACTTGATAGAAAACAATATTAACCTAAGTGAACTGCCAGTTATTTTGTTATTTACGTACATATTGCACATACCGCTAAACTAGCGGTATGTGCTTTATTATCGCTTTGTGCGTCAGAGCTGACTTTCGTTCATATAAGAAGTTATATTTAAGTTAATTTCACACGAAATCCATTCAAATTGAAGCTTTTTGAAAAGAGGAGATTCTAATCTATAAAATAGAACCATTTTTAAATCAATTTGAGTTCATAAATACTATTAAAATTGTAATTGAAAATCACAAACAGCAGTTGTCGGTTGGTCTGTACGTATGTACGTACGTATGTACGTACGTCACGACTCTACAGATCGCAATTTTGGTCGGATTGCTTTGGGTTATATTTTATTCACTTTGTTTACTATCAGACCAGAACCCTATTTAAATTCACTAAAATGTGTTCAGTAGTTTAATTTTTATAAACAGTTTTATTTTTTATTATTTTTGACAGCTAATATAGTTTAAAAACAATATAATAATTGCTATGAAAATATAGTGTAATCCATAAAACAAGTGCTACACTTGTATACCGTGATAACACCACTGCCCTGTTAGGCAGCCGTGGCGTAATGGTTATGCCGTTGGATTCCCAAGGGCAAGGTCCTGGGTTCGATTCCTTACGGTATCATTGACTTTTTTCTTTTTTTTTCTTTTTATTTTGTTTTATTTTATTCCACTTGATATTAATTATATATTATATTATGTATAGTTCTTAATTTTTTTTATTTTTGCAAACTTAAAAAAAAATATTTTTTCAATTTTTAATTATTTATTTCTTTAAATTTTTAAATCTTTTTAAATTTATTAAAAATATTTTTTAATTGTTATTTTTTTATCATACAGTGGAAAACTTGCGGGATGTGCACTTTTGGTTTTGCCAACTATTTGCGTATATGTAGTGCGAATGTCTAATATAAAATGTTAACAATATTTTTTTTTATTTATCACATAACAGTGCATATTTTTCAATTTCTCTGAAAACAGTACCTACATATTTTTGAAGTGAAAACTTCTTTAGCGGCGTTGTACACTTTTTTTTGTAATGGGTAAAAAATGTTAAACTCGCGTCAGGAAAAGTAAGAACTGGGTGAGACTCTCTAAGTGATAGTAATTGCCAGATACTTTTTATACAACGCTAGACATCTAGCGTTGAAATATCGTACATAAAAATGCAATCTATGATACAAACCATTTTATTTTTTATACAACGTTAGACATCTAGCGTTGAAATATCGTACATAAAAATGCAATCTATGATACAAACCATTTTATTTACAAGTGTTGCCAATAAATAAACAATGCTTCTAAATGCAAAAAATTAAGACGTTAATATACAAGTTTTCACTTCTGCCGGCACTCCCGGAGTGCAACCCGTCTTTTTTTTATTTTTGTCGCTTCAGACCGGTATCTGGCTGTTGACCCTGACAATTTGACCTACTTATATATATATATACACAATGCGCACAGTAACCTATTTATTTTTTATGCTATGCGTTTCCTGGCTAATACCCGGTTTATATCCCCAATGTACTGACGGTTTCACAATTCGTTTGCGCTGCCAGTACCACAATGCAAAATACGCAAACAGTGAGATGCGCCTCAAAAAGGGTGCGCAGAACAATCTCATTTTCCTAACTCGTCTTTTTCATTGACAATTATTCAGATTTTACAATTTATCGCTTGGTATTTTTCATTATACCGTAACAGTACTAGCGGTCCCGCCCGGTTTCACCCGGGTGTAAAAGAACGAATGAGAGAGGGGGCATGAGTACGCACATTCATTTTAGTTTACCGAGATGAATGTTGTGTCCAAATTTCATGATGATCGGAGTTACCGTTCAAAAGTTTTTGTCGGACGGACAAATTTTAAGTTACATTTTGCAACATTTTTCATTGATGCTCCGCCCCTATTGATCGTAGCGTGATATTATATAGCCTATAACCTTCCTCGATAAATGGACAATACAACAAAAAAAATAATTCAATTCGAACCAGTAGTTCCTGAGATTAGCGCGTTCAACCAACCAAACAAACAAACTCTTCAGCTTTATATATTAGTAAGTATATAGATGAAGTTGTTATTTATTGTTTCTGGTCTAGAGCTCGACTCCCCCCGAAGTGAATTCCCGGCTACGGCCTTGCGGCGCACTACACGCGCTTAGATTTGATGGGACAATTTACCATTTAGATATTTTTCTTACTTTGAAGATCATCTACAAGATTGACATTATATTATAATATCTACTTAATAAAACTCTAACACTGACTGACTGACTGACAGACAACTCATATCCTAAAAACAGGTGGATTTAGAAGCATGAAATTTTGCACAGGAGTTCCTCATTTAACGTAGGTGAGCACTAAGAAAGGATTTTTAATCATTCATCCCCTAAGGGAATTAAAAATTTAGTCTATAAAAATGTCGAATGTCGGCTATTTTAGATGATACAAAAAATTGCAGACATCCGATAGTTAATAGCGAACATGTATACCAAATGGGTTCATCTCAATTATCGCTTGCTGAGCCGCGGGTAGTAACTAGTACATAATATTATAGTAAGATGTTATTGCGCTCAGGTATGATAAGGTTTCTGATAAAACTGCCATTCACGCGAGCGAAGTCGCGGGGAAAGGAATAGATGCATACTGTGTATAATAAATAGTATTTAATAGTGGAAGAGTTGCACAGAATGAGGTGAGAACTGAGAAGAAGAAGAAGAAGCAGCATTAGCAGAGTGGGCCATGGGATCGATCCGTCGGCTTTGTGAGCACATATACTCGGGGTGGAGCGCTAGACCCATGGCAACCCTCTGCGTACCTATACATGACGCGTTTGCCCACGTTGCGTCTATATTATACCAGTGTGTTTATGTGAGGAGAGGTTGTTTGGGGGGTGCGCGTGACAAAGGGGAACGGGGAGTTCTGTTCGACAGGGTTGGTTAGTCGGTGCATGCCTGAGGGTGGTGATGATGGGTCAGCAGCTGTAGAGTCCCTTTGTCTTGGAAGAAAATCACTTCCGATCATAAAACCAACACGATAAACTAAAATGCTTTCACTATTTATTAAGAAATAAAGAAATTTTAAATTACAGTAGAATTAAAGTATTTTTCAACCTCTCGGAACTAATCGACTCGTGTATTTTCAATTTTTCCTTCATACTCGCTTCGCAGCAGTCAAAGACGAAACAGGAAAAAAAACTTTATTAATTTGGTATTAAACGTTGTCAAACGTGTTTTTCCATTCGTTGAGCGACGTAGGTCCTGAGACACTTTGCATAAGAAAAAGGGACTAAAAACTTTAAAATCATTGAAACCAACTGTTTTAAGTTTGGAGATCAACTGATAGTTGATAGATAATCTATCAACCGCCAGTTTGATGAATCTAATCATAGATTGGGTTCGTCCGTTCTCGGGATAGACAATAAAGAAATTCTGGAACCACGTTCTCCCGTTTATGCGTAGCACAAAATATCCGAAAATCTCACAAGAAATAATAATAATAAGACAAGGTTCTCTTACAAGTTTACGCTACGACAAAAGAGGAATGAGCAGTGAGCTAAAACAACTATTTACTATCAGGCGAAGCGAACGAACTAGTTTTATCAGAGATTTTATACAGTTTTTAAGCAAACAAGATAAAGAACAGTCGAAAAAGATTCCCTGAACAAGATCACAAAATAAAGCAATACATTTTGCATCGAGTAACAAATCCAGTTCTTTATTCAAAAGTTTTTTCTCAGCCCTAATTTCCCTTTCGATGAATAAAATATACATAAATGCTCTTTGATTTCCTTTTTTATAACAAAAAGTCATTGTAAACCGTTCATATTATATTGAGTTTGATATGTTCATATTTATTGTATTGTTTCAATATACAGAGTGGAGCAAAAATATTAGCTATCATTTCTCGAGAGTATACGATCAAAAAAAGAATAATAGCACACGTGCATCGTAATTTAGTATGTAAAATTTTCTCTAAACAATCAAAATTATTCTTTTGTTTGTAATAAGTTCTCAACTAGTTTTGTTCTCCCAAAGCGTTTGTCAGCAAAACAGAACTCTTTAGACACAACTGTATTTATTGGTCAACTTCTCGAGCTCGTTGGGCTGTGTGAATCTGGTTTTAGAAATTCTAGGCTTCTATCAGTTTTAGGAGCCTAGGACTGCTAGAGTCAAGTTCAGTCAGTTTGAAGAATCTGAGAAATTGGTCAGCAAACAAGTAGTTGTGTCCGAAGAATTCTGCATTGTCGACAGATGCTTTAGACATAATATAGCTCTTTGTTAGTCCCTAAATTGCGCAGACGAGCTGCGCGGGTTGTAGTAGCTTGCAAGGCGATTAGGCACGCACATACTATTTTCTTATGAATACTACCTACATTACTAATCAGTGTGACTAGTCGCGTAGTGCCGTATTTAGAGATGATCTTATCTATTACCCAACACAACACAATGGTAGCATTTAAACATATTTTCTAAGTCGAAGGAAGTAATTACTATGGCATACACCAAATACGATTATGAGTGACTGTCTCAAGGTCAAAGAAATTGTTGACCAAACATCAATGTGCCGATAGAGGACTGATTCTACTATACGTATTCGTTCTACAATGCAAAGCCAGTTTTTTTGTACCACTTTGTAGAAGTATAACGTATGCTCACTGTATAGTATTTGTTGGAAATGACAGAAATTGGTTTACATTTTCACGGTTATTTAACGTAAAATGAAAAAAATAGAATACCGACGGTTGATACCTAATTTATTAGTGTTACTGTCAAACTGTTTTCAATTTATTGATAGTTTGGGTAAGAAATTTAAACGAGAGATTGAGTTTCAAGGATGTCTGTACTTTGTAGTTTGTACGACAGGATTTCGACTATCAAGTTCAATATAGTATATCAAAAATTCTGTGAGATATTTAGTTCTTCTTTAACAAATTTGTACGTTGTACGATTTTCTTGGTAGACTTGGTAATGTGTTTTGCGGAAAATCACTTATTTGTTTTTTTTTTAGGATTTAGTGAATGATAAAAAATATATTGCACTGCTAGTATCAAGAGTGTCGTGATTAGTCTATTTCCAGTGTCTCATTTTCCTCCAAATTTCGTAGAATTGTAGGTTTTCATGAGTGACAAATGAGTTCCAAAATTAAAGGTCCATATCTAAAGCCATTCTCCCAATGTAAAGAAATCTTAAAACCCCCAACTTTAAAGCCATTTAAAGGATAGTATCTCCGAAAAGATGCATCTTTCTATATAGAATAATCGGGTTCAATCGACCTAATATTGTTCCACGTCTCTACCCTAAGGCGTTAGCTGTTATTTTTAGGGATATCTGTATAAATTCTCAAGTAGAAGTTCGGATTATGGAGTAGCTATACTAATGCATTTAAGAGGCTGGAGAAAAATCACGGATTGCTGCTTGAATACTGATCAGTGACGTACCACTGTGTTCAATGCACGCTACGATGATGTAAATAATAGACGCTAGACAGCTCAAGTTATCAGAGTTTATTTGAATACACAAACGCTGCGTCTAACAGTAATCTGTTACAAATAAGATACTGCGGTGTCTGCAAGTCCTCAAGGAATAATTAAAAGGACTCGTTGAGTGAACGTGTGAGACCATCGTGTCCCGCACCATCGCGATTATATCCATTTGTGTGTGTGTGTAGTTTGTGAGGGGGTTCAGTCAGCAGCAGAGCACACCCCCCCTCCGATGACGGCGGCGTCGTCGTCGTCGGCGTCCGCACGGTCACACATACCGTATACACCGACCAACCCTATACATAACCCACCCCCACCCACTTACTGTGTTTCTCTTCACCTTCTCCGCTGCCGCTACTACTGCCCGGGGATCGATACCTCGCCGGACCGGCGCCCGTTCGTGCCAAGACTGACTGCTGCTCCTCGACCCACCCACCGCAACACTCTCTACCTATGCTCTCTCTAACTAACTAACGCTCCACAATTTCAACATTATGCACACATCTGCAGATACTTACTAATACTATAATTTTACAGTCGGTTTTCATATATAGATGCGAATCCCACTTCTGAAGAAATATTCATATTTGTATCTGACATTGAGATCTTAAACTAAAACACACTTACGAATACTCAAATACTTATTTATGCTCATTTTTTATAGATCATTGGATGCGAATCCCATTTCTGAAGAAATTATTATATATGTTATGGTCTATGCCCGAATTCGGTCAATGACCGAAATAAATGCGCAAAACTAGTTTTGACCAACGAATATTTACCAAACCCGAAATCTTACATTTAAACGGGTACCTATTGAGTGTTATAAAATGAACAAAACTTGTTTTGCGCATTTTCAATTGGACAAAACTATCTGTGTCCATTTTTGAATGGACAGTACTTATTATGTTATTACCTATATTATTATACTTACTTATTATGTCAAAGCGATTTATTCTTCTGTATTGTTTCGCAGACAGAGGTTTTAATTCAGCTTTCAATAAATTTGCTTTCTTAACCTCACTTAGTGTAGTAAGGTAATTATGTTTCGTCATAAAATTATGTTTCAGAAGCCTCCAATAGGCGAACTAGTTGAGACTAGAATTCATCTTGCATTTTTACTTAATTATTACACTGAATATCCCACAATTATATTAATCATAACATTCAGGAAAACAATTCAATAGATAGGCACATAAACAAGAACATAACCCTACTTTTGTTCGGTTTCGGACGTTGATTAAATGAAACAAGCAGAACTAGTACTGTCCGTTTAAAAATGGTCAGAACTAGTTTTAACCAATTGAAAATGCGCAAAACTAGTTTTGCTCATTTTATAACAATTTCGGATTTCGACAACATTCGTTGGTCAAAACTAGTTTTGCGCATTTATTTCGGTCATTGACCGAATTCGGGTATAGACCGTAACATATACAATAAAAAGATTAACAAATATGTTTTTTATAGTATTTCACTCAGTTATCAAAACCAATAGGGTATCTTCCCGTTGATCAAGATTCTAGAATCTTGAAATTTAGCACCAACAATTTGTAATTCTATGTTGAATTATTGAGTGAGAAACTTAATTGTTGTTAAATTTGTCAATTGTCAACCTGAACAAACTTATAACGGTACGGAACCCTCATGGCTCGAGCCCTACTAGCATTTGTCCGTCTTAATGGAACATTTATGGCATCACTTGTGTCCGTCTGTCGCAGGCAATTTTCTCTTAAATTATTTGACGCAAAAATTTGATTTTTTTTTTCAAAGCAGAATCAATTTAGAATTTTTACAATGTCTTATAAAAAAATGTGTGTAGGCATACGGTAAAACCATTGCCAAACTAGATTTTCTGACAATGCGTTCTGCAAGCCAGCACAACCCGTATTTAAAATCAACGTCCTCATTTGTCTTATTGAACGGTGGTTCATCTCGCGCGCTGATGGTATTCAGAGGGTACGTACACTGTTTATAAATTAGGGTGGCTTCATATGGGGGAGGATGAAATGAGCATGACTGTACCTTCTGACACGCAGGAGATGCCTGCAGACACAAAACTGATGCATACACTCTCATATATATACTCGCTTATTCCCCAGTCCAAACACTATGACGGAATGTACGATGCATTATTTAACAAAGTACAGTGAATTCCTATAAACTGATTGGAACATTTAGTAACGCTATATTAATTTAACTTGTTTAAGTACTTCCTGTCAGGAAAGAGTAATTCCTGTACCGACTAATAAGAATTTTCATAGTGACTCTCAATAATGCTAAACGAATGCCAACACAGTTAATTCACTTTTGCACCTTTAGCTTCAATATTAGCAGTGGCGTAACTAGTCGGACTTTCGAGGGGCCACGCGGCAGCAACAATAAGTGAATGCGCACCGCACACGACTCGACAAAACAATTTTCTCGTAATTAGACAAATCAAATTTAACCTACATAATTATTATGTAGTACCTAGCCTAAACCGGTGGGTCTAGAACAGTGATTCCCAAAGTAGCCATCCAGGGGGGGGCGGTGATGGCTACAGACGCATGAATTCTGAGTTCAATAAATAGTTCCATAATTTCAAACGTCAATGTTTCTAATTTACACCTTTCTTTACTATATTTTACGAAAAAGGTAGAAACATTACTACATAATATAACTTTCTGTTTAATTTCTATTAAAATTTTTTAAACAATTCCAGGGGGCACTGAGTAACATTTTTTTCTGGGAAGGGGGCGGTAGGCCTAATAAATTTGGGAACCACTGGTCTAGAAGCATACAATTTTTGCACAGGAGTTCCCTATGGAACGTATAGGTGAGCACTAAGAAAAGATTTTTGAAAATTCATCCCCATCTATAAATAAAAATGTCGCAGAGTTTTTAAATGAATCGATAATTTACTCGTGAAAGTAATTTTATTTAATAATTATAAAATGGTTAAAATAACTGAATTTATACAAAACGGAATTTGACATTTAGTAATACATAACTTAAAACAATTCTTATATAATATTAAATCAATTATCTACAGTGTGAATCATAATGTACAACAAAAAAAATATATCAAATGTCGCTAATTTTAGATAATACTAAAAATTGCAGGCATTCAAACAAAAATTACTTTAATACGGTGGAGGTAAATACTCCACTACTGATGTCGCTGCCGATCGGAGCACAACCTCGCGAGGCAATATTGACCATTGTATAAAACATCGCTTCATGTCCGTCGCGCGCGAAGTCGCGGGTGGCGACTGGCGGGTAAAGAAATATTAAAATTTTAACTCGAGCATTTCGCGCGCTTTTTTCAATCGCTGATACGGGAAGCGCACTGTATTTTATTTAGTTATGATTAACTTAAATCCTTTTTCTATAGGTTTGTTCCAAGCAACCAGACAACGGGAACAGAACCGTCACAGTCTTGCTACTACGCAAGACTGTCGTGCGCAATAGCTCAAAAATCGATATAAACAGTTTCGTTTTTTGTTACTGCGCAAGACGGTGATGGTTATGTTACTGTTCTCTGGCTGCTTGGAACAAACCTTATAAATATAAATTAAAATTTGAACTGTAATTTTCTTCCTAATTACTGCAGCTGAAATCTATTGGGAACGCATAAAAAACGGTAAAAATCTGAATTCTACCAAAATTCTGTTTACTAAACATATAGATAAATACGAAATGGGATAAAGCTATATAAATTATTAAACGGTTTTATTTAGTTTGACCCCGTATATGTTTGTTACTATCTTGCGACACCTTTATCATATAAGTACTTCCCGTTATCCAATTGAGTTGAAATTTTGCATATGTAGTCCCGATGACAATACAATATTATAGTAACTAACTGAACGGTCCGGCTTTCGTCCGGATGCACATCGCACTTTTAATAAAGCACAATAAAAACTTATTTTAAAAATAAAATAGGTAAAAAATCTTTTAAGTTAAACGGTTTTATTGTACAGTCGATGATGTGCTAAAAACTAGAAAATAATTATGATTCACCATAGGGGACTTTGATTAAACTAAAATAAAATCGTGGGACGCATTTAGTACGAAACTTTTATTTGTTTGAGATTGGAAATCATATTTAGCTTTCGACTATCTTCTCGAGCATAAATATAATTATAAATGCCCTCCACGATTTTATATTAGTTTAATAAAAGCCCCCTATGATGACTCACAAATATTTTCTAGTTTTTAGTACATCATCGATTGTACAATAAAATCGTTTAACTTAAAAGGTTTTTACCTATTTTTTAATGTGTAAAACCGTATTTTAACACCGGTATAGTAGTTTAATTTTAAATTTTAATACTGAGTATTCAATTTGAAATAACAAAGTTTATATGTTGCTTTCTCGGAAACGCGACATTCAATTGTTTTACAGTTTTCACCATCACATCGTTATCACTTGTCAATATAAAAAAACGCGTAGCTTTGTGACTTGTCAATTTAACCGAAATTGTAGCCTCAATAATAAATCGTTCGGCAACATTACACTGACTTCCCCCTCAACAACTGTATCGACCGCGGATTTTCGTTCAATCAGAGTCGATACCCTTTCTTGAGTGACACAGCTGTTTGGTTTGCCATTTTACCTGTACAGTTAACCCCTAGTGACCTCAGAGCAGGGGCCAATAAAGTCACCGTAATATCGGGAAAATCCCGGTGTACCGCTCTTCAATTTTTTTAGGGACCGCCAGGAATCGGACATTTTTGGTGGAGCTAATTTTATTTTTTTACAAATGTCATCGTTATTTAAAGAAAAAAAATTGGTTGTCTGTAAAGTCGGTTTACGGACGATAGTTTTACGTGATAACGTATTCCGTAATACATAACCTAAATTTATATAATAATTATAATAATTCGAATCTATGATATTGCATCTTTCGCTTCAAATTTAGGTTAATTTTATTTATTAAAATTACTCACCACCTATAATATAATTGTTTTTTTTAACTTTCTTTCTTTCGTATTTATTTTAAGTCTCAAAGATTAACTGTCATAATATTTTGAAAACAATTGTTTCACTGTTTATATAAAATTCCAAAACCTGCTTACAATATTTAAGTATTTTCATACGTCAAAAAATTGATTTTTATAATGATAAAATTTGTATGAAAACGATTTTTTCGAGAAATGAGACCTAGCTAAAACGATTTTTTGCCCCCCAAAATCCCTTTTCAGTAAATTTCATCCAAATCGTTAGGGCCGTTTTCGAGAAAAGCACGCACAGGGTCAGGCGGAACGTTAGGAACGTTACACTTTTTCGTGCATGCAGCCGGTGTTTTATCAATTTATAAGATTGGTGATTCATCAATTTATAAGACGTTATCACGTCAAAAAAATGATGCGGCTATTAGCAATTTTATTATAAAATATTTATAGAATTTTCTTTATTATCAATTCCTGTTTGAAAATAGTTTTCTGCCTATGATTCCCGTCTATCTTATGGATTTTTCTTCAAATAATGAACTTTCTCAGAATGCTTTGAAATTGCGTTTCTACGAGTCATTTAAAAAAAATCCTGCGGCGCCCTCCGTGCAAGCCGTCGATCTCATCTGTTCCGGTGCTATTTTATTTACCCCATCCGCCCGAGCGTCTATAATCTACAATCCTTTCATTTTCTTGACATAAATTCATCCCAGTATATAATAGTACTGTTCAGACGTTTGCTTGAAAATAGAATATAGTAACATACACCTGTTACGATACGTATTAATGAGAATAACAGAGCCATTGCACCCGACTACAACTTGCACTTTCAGCTGTTACACCGTAGCACTCATTTGTTCGTCGACAGCGCTGGCAATTGTTTCCCAAAGGGTGTTTTATGCACTGCTGACTCTAAATTGTTAGACATTATGCAGTGTTCAGGGCCGGATTTACTTTATTGTCGCGGGTTTAGGTTAAATCAAAAACGCATCGCATGTTTTATTTTTTTCTATAGACCGTTTCACTTTGAGAAATATATGAAAGGTTTGACTTTTTACGAATTTTTTAAGAACTTAGAAAAAATGCGATTTTTGATAAAATTCAAGAACTCGTAGAACTCTTTACCAAACTCATCATCTACCTATCCATATAAATAAAATTGAAGTTTCTCTGTCAGTCTGTCCGGGCTATCTTCAAAACGGCGATAATATACTCGAAAAAATTATTATTTGAAAATTGTATCCCAATAACGCTTAAGGGGTGGAAAACTTAAAAAGGTTGTGCTATATATCTGGAAACGTGAGACTGGGAAAAAAATACTGACCTTAGAAAATAAAGAAATGCATGTTCGAATGTCTTTAAAACACACTACCCGAACGGGGTGGGGGTGGATTTTATATAAAAGAATTAACTGGGCGCAATATAACATCATCTATATTACAAACGGACGAAAACGCGGGCAAACCGCTAATTCTTGTATAAAAATACACCCTGATCAAATGGGCACAAGTACATGTCTATATCTTGTTTGGTTTAGAAGTTGTAAGTATTCATATTTCAATAGTGCTAATTCAACCCTGTAAACAAATGTGGCTCTGCCCAGTGTCCAACTGTATGATTTCAAATTTGTTGGACAAAATATACGTATATAATAAACTAGCGATCCCGCCCGGTTTCACTCTGGTGCAAAATGAATGGGGGGAGGGACATGAGTACGCACGTTCATCTTAATTTACCGAGATGAATGTTGTGTCCAAATTTCATGATGATTGGAGTTACTGTTCAAAAGTTTTTGTCGGACGGACAAATTTTGAGTTATACCTATTTTGCAACATTTTTCATTGATGCTCCGCTCCTATTGGTCGTAGCGCGATATTATATAGCCTCCTATAGTCTTCCTCGATAAATAGGCTCTCCAACAAAAAGAATCAATTCGAACCAGTAGTTCCTGTGATTTGCGCGTTCAACCAAACAAACAAACTCTTCAGTTTTATATATTAGTATAGGTATACTAATACTAATATATAAAGCTGAAGAGTTTGTTTGAACGCGCTAATCTCAGAAACTACTGGTTCAAATTGAAAAAAAAAAATTTTGTTGGATAGCCCATTTATCGAGGAAGACTATAGGTTATATAAAATCAGGCTACGACCATTAGAAGCGGAGCATTAATGAAAAATGTTGGAAAATGTATCTCAAAAATAAGCTTCTATTCAGGTGAAATGCACTAACTAAATATACTCATATTAGCGTTGTCGCAATACGACGCCTTCTATCTCAATCGGTAGAGCACACGACTGTCAATATCAGGGTCGTGGGTTCGAGCCCTACGTTGGGCGAGTATATTTTTATTTTTTTTTATTATTTTCTACATTGCTTTCTTCGAAGGCTTACATTTAAATTTATTTTAATTTTATTAAATAATTTTAAAAAAATTATTAGTTTAAAAAAGTATAAATACTGCTTTGTGTCGACAAAAACTTTTGAACGGTAACTCCGATCATTATGAAATTTGGACACAACATTCATCTCGCTAAACTAAGATGAATGAGTGTACTTAATACTTATGTTTCTCCCTTCCCCATTCGTTCTTTTACACCCGGGTGAAACCGGACGGGACCGCTAGTGTAGTATATCTGTTCACTGTTGCTCTTATAAATTCTACAGAATGCTCAAAAATACTATAGCTGTTAAAAATATTACGATTCAAAAATTGCGCCGAAGAGGGCCGAAGAGAGGGGATTTGGATTTTGGAATGAAGCGTACAGGGGATATTTGTATTTGATGAGGAGAGTGTAGGAGAAGATTATAGACGCTCAACAACTGAAGTTATCAGCGTCCATGTGGAGAGTATTTCTTTGCATTCATCAATTTTTTGTTCAAGTATTTAGGATTAGTCCAAGCAGTAAGTGTAAAAAATTATAGAATTGAGCTTTTAATTTTCATGAATTTGTTGGTCGATAAGAGCTTCTTAGGAATATATATGGATGCCGTCTTAAATAATGACCAAACACCACGGCAACTCAGTTTTTATAAATGAAAAACACTGAGTTGATTATTATTTAATAGGGTTATCGCGACAACCCTATTGTATATTCCTAAGGGGCGCTTACCGACCAACAAGTTCAGTAATAAGATCAAAATGAATAGCGGGAATGGTGTTTTCCTGCCTAGGCAAGCGATTGAAGGCATTATATCTGCTATCTTTTGTGAAAGTTTCATCCTCTATAAAACCAATTTTGACGGTCAACGCTCCCACTGTATAATTTTTCTTATTTTTATCAGTAGAAAATATTTGAGATTTGATAAAAATACATATTATGTAAAAGTGGATCTAATTCAGTGGTACTTATCTCAAGGTCCGCAAACCATTTGTAGGTCACCTTCATCATATAATTCAAGTTGGTTCAAAAGGTTAGATTTTTTGTTATCTTATCTCTATCTCTATAATTTATTATAACTAAATTATCTGGAAATAATTTAATTTAATGTTGATGTATAAAGTACATTTAAATTTTTTAACTAGTTTATAACATCATAATGTAGATAATTATTCATATGATAAAAACCATATAATTTTAATGCTGTTACATTATGTTAAAAAAAATCATCACAAATTAGTGATGCACATTTTTATACAATATTTTATCTTGAAACTAGTAATTTCCGGTCCGGCTTCGCCCGGGTAGATTTTGGTTTGACAATGAATTTACGAAATAATATAAAAATTTCTTATAGGGTGACCGGTAATTGCACGTATTCCTCTCGGGAGAAGAAACTATGACTAATTTGGAATGATTTAACCTCTATCACTTGGGGATCGGAAATGCGTCATTTTCGAGAAAATCCACTGAGGTTTTCTTTTTACTAAAATCCGAATTTTGGGAGTTAAAAATTACTTAAAAAACAAATATTCTCACTTTTTGACCTGAATTTTTCCATGATCTGATAGCTTATTAACCTCCTAAAGCTAAAAACCACGAAATTTACTGTTATAGATTTTATGTTGTGTGTTAAAACTTACAATAAATAAAAATTCTTCACAGACAGTGGCGGATCCACGGGGGGGGGGGGGGGGGTTCGGGTTCAAACCCCCCCTTCCAGAGACTCAAAAATCCCAAATTAAAATCTTACTGCGCAATAAAAAAAAAACTTTTCATGTTTTTCATGAATTCTCCGCAAAAGGAGTAAAAAATTTTCAAGACCCCCCCCCCCCTTACCGTAATCCTGGATCCGCCACTGTTCACAGAAGTGTCATTATCATAAAAAAGTGACGCATCCGACCCCCAAGTAGTAAGATTAAATCGTCCAAATTAGTCGTAGTCTCTTTTCCCGAGAGGAATACGAGCAATTACCGGTTACCTATATATCACTATTTACTTGTAGTAATTATAGTTTAGCTATCGTACACCAATTCAACTCAGAAGTCGTGTGTGGAATCAACCCCGACTTGCTTTACCTATATTTTCACTCACTGCTCATCCTCACTTTTGTCTTAGCATAATAATGTGCACAACCTATATTTCATTTGCGGAAAAGTATGCTTTTAAATAGTTAATTTCAAATCGATTAAGTAGTTTCTGGGATTATCCGCGACTAACAAACAATCATACACTTTTCTGTGTTAGGTATATAAAACAAGCCACCGAATTAAATTTTTTTAAACAGACTTCTTTCAGAAAAAAATGCCGTTATTCTACTAAATGTGATGGAAAACGCATTAGCTCTTGTTATAAAATTGATATTTACAGAAAAATTTACTATCTATTATATTATTATATCATTATATGAATCGTTTTTCGTTACCATGGTACGATGGTTGTATCGTTAACGTTAAATATTTAACGCAAACGTTAAACAGTCCGAACACTCACATGAAAAACTATATACAGGCGATTATCAGTTTAGCTCGAGTAGAAACGAATCGTCTGTATATAACTGCTATCGAATTCGTTGTGACTGCAAAGTGCAAACATAGGTACCATACATACATATATTATTATATTACAGAGAACATACCAAAGCACTGTGTATATATATAGTAAACATTATACAACTCCCAATATAGTCACATTTATACACATACAAAATACATACACACATAAAATTGTGGTCGTGTATACATTATTACCTGTCCAGGTGTATTCTCAGACGGTGGATCTATATCTGGTCTGGCGTTATTATTAAAATCGTCTCTTGTTTTAATAATGTAACATTTCCGTCACCGAGACTACATCGTTCAAAAACAAAACGCACAACACACGTGAATTTAAAAACAACAGACACTCGCGCGCGTTATTCGATTGTTGATAACGTTGCCGTGTTTTGTTTAATTATTTTGTTAATAATAATATGTTAGTTGCGGAGAGGAGACGAGACCCACCCACCGCGTTGGTGGACTCGACGTATGACTGTAGGTATAGATGGGTGACGGGTGCTTCACTAGTCTAACCCTCGCCGCCCGGTCTCTCTCGACCTACCACCGCCCGTCCTCCCTCCTTCCCGTCCGTCCTCTTCTCACCCCGCGCTCTCCTCCCCGCCGCCGCATCCACCCCCCTTCGGCAGTGTTACGTGTGTTTGTGTGTGTACACCCCACGCCACCCTCCGCCCTAACACACCGGCACGGCGTATAACGTACTGTGTGCTAAAGGGACACGGGGAGGGAACGAGAGGGAATACGCGCTTACGTATTTGTGTCTGTGTTTGTGTGTGTAAGAGATCGAAGGATGCGTCGAATCGTCTTTAAAGATCTTCACTTCGGGACCTACAAACAGCCGTTCAAGCGATACTATAATATATTCATTACACTGATGTTGGGTTGTACAAAACATAGACTGGCCTGAAACACTGTTTGAACTTCTGCTTGTCGACAGGCTGGGTACAAGGCTGGAAATGACGTCACTGCGGGCTCGCCTGCTAGCTCACAAGATAGATTTTAAAATTAGAGCATAGGCTATTTTCTTGCTAAATCCTCTGCTTGCTCTGAGCAAGTACCAATCAGGAAACAGCCGTTCAAGCGATACTATAATATATTCATTGCACTGACGTTGGGTTATGTACAAAACATAGACTGGCCTGAAACACTGTTTGAACTTCTGCTGGCCGACAGGCTGGGTACGAAGCTGGAAATGATGTCACTGCGGGCTCGCCTGCTAGCTCACAAGATAGATTTTAAAATTAGAGCATAGGCTATTTTCTTGCTAAATCCTCTGCTTGCTCTGAACCAATCAGGAAACAGTATCTTGTCACGTGGGTGACATGAACAAACGCTCACAAATCAACATGGCGGCATTCTGGTCAGAGTCAGACAACAGACACGTTTTGCTGTGTTTATATTTGAACTGTCACTGCGCGCGCACCAGAATTATCCACAAAACAAACTTGAAAAAACGCCTCGTGTGAAGAGTGCACATAAAAAAATTAAGAGCACCAGCGCTAGAAAATAATAATAATAATATGGCCCTTTTCATCCCACTATTGGGCAAAGATCTCCTTCAGGTCTGTCCATGTCTTCCTGTCTTTAGCAATACGATGCCAATATTGTCCAGCTAACTTTTCTATATCATCTTTCCACCTTTTCTTTCTGTCTTCCTTGCTTCCTTTTACAATCTCTTGGATACCATTCCATTATTATCTTTGTCCATTTATCGTTACTCGTTCTTGCTATATGTCCTGCCTATGTCCATTTCATGTATTTTATTTTTTGTTTCACGTCTATTACTTTTGTTTTCTTTCTTATGGTTATGATATTAGAATTAATTTTATCTATTATAGTTTTATGTTGAACATTTTCCTTTCCATTAATCTTTGATAAGTTTGCAGTTTATTATACTGGTTTTCAGTTAAGACTAGGTTTGGGCACCATACGTTAGAGATGGAAGAACACAAGAGTTATATACTTTAGTTTTTAGAGTAAAAGGAAAATTGTCCTTGAAGATATATTAGTCCAAGCTCCCATGACAAAAAAAGGTTCCCCATCGAACACCTCAAAATTATAAAGTGAAAATGGCTGAAAAACATGTAAGAAATATGTTACGCCCGCCAGACTAGTAAAAATTTGTTGATTGTTATTTTTTATGAATTTTTGAATTTAAAAAAAAATGTTTTTTTTCCAAAACACCTGCTTGAAATTTATACAATTTGTAGTAAATAATGTACCATTTTTGAAAAAATTTGTCTGGCTGACAATTTTTGTTAATTAACTTCTGACAGACAATTTGTTATAAATTATTTTTTTTATGAAAATGCACTTCATAACACCTCCTTGAATTTTTTTTTAAATAAAGTTTAAGATCTCTTCTATCTAATACAACTTGTCTGGCTGACAATTTTTGTTAATAAATTTGTCAGACTTCATTTTGAATGCACAGCATCAATGCATCAAGATCAATCACTGGCATTTAAGAGCACTTCGTTAAAAAAAAACAACTGAAGTTTAAGATGTCCTCTATGCATAAAAATATGCCTGTCATTGAAAAAATGTTTTTTACCATGTCAGAATCAATTTTTAAGCGCCGTGACAGCGTTTTTTCATAAACAAATCAGCTTTTACAAGGGCCGTGTCAAAACACCACCTTAATTTTTTTCTGAAAGAAGGTTTGACATCTATTTTCTGTATAAAAATTGATCTGTCAGCGAAAAAATGTTTTTTACTATGACAGACTTCATTTTTCAAGTGCTGGTTTTAATGAAAAAAATATGGTATAATCGTTGCTAAATCGATTTCGCTTCTTTGAACAGTTTTGAAATTATGTATAAGTAGCAGCTGCTAATAGTAAGGTACAGTTGAAAATTTGCCCCCCCCCCCCTTGGATAAAATCGATGTTACGCCTATGTCTGCCACCTTATTGTTAGAATAGCTGCGGCGCAAGATGAAGCCACCGCGTCATAGTGACGTGAACGCTTTTCACGCGCCTTCTAGCTTGCTATGGGCTGTTTCGGAGATCCATGTGCGTCGAGTGTTTATTTTTATTTTACCGCTATATTTGCCGCTATAAATGGATATGTCGAATTTATTCCACACGCCACTGTCTGCGAACAAGTAGGCGTTCACTACCATATTATTGATGACGTACCTGGCTTCAATAGTAATTGTTCCAGTTCTCGCTCACAGCACAGACACAAAAATACTGCACGCCCGTACAGGTTCACGGCGCGTGCGCTTCTGAATATAGCCATTGTGTGGACGGTTTATTTGCGTATTTGCCTATTTGACTCCTTTGATGTGCCTCGAAAAACCGACAACCGCACGATAACGCGTATTTGGTATTGGCCTTATTTGTCAAATAGGCAAATAAGGCCAACACTTTGTCAAATAGACTGTCCACACTCGGTAATTGTTTGCCAAATATGCCAAATACACAAATACAAATAGCCATGTGAAGTGCCGGCATAAAGATTCACTTCACTTCACAAGTTGACGAAACCAGGTTTCTCATCCCTAAGCCGCACATCGCGATGTACATGTGCGAGCGAGCGCGAGTATGTGTGAGTCGGCCGGTCGCCTTGCGCGCATACACACACACACACACACATGTTCACGGCGCGCCGTCTTCGAGCCGGGGGGGCGCCGTGCCTGAGCTCCTCTTCTACACGAGTCGCCCACCGCCGCATCGGCCTCTCTGCCTGTCGCGTTGTATGTCGGCACAGTGTACAACACACATACACACATCGGTTCACTCATACTGCAGTCCTAGAATTGTTAGCTAGAGGCAGTTTCTGTCACTGTCTCCTATCGGCAAAAATCACATGGACATTTTATATTTATATTACTGACGCGCGCCATTAAATCAAAATTCCGTGTGTCGGTTGTGAATATGCAGCCGGGTTAACTGTTCAGAAACGTGTACTTCAACAATGTTTGAATTATTTAATTTTACGATACTATATTATTCGCCTGGTTTCGTAGATTTTGGTTTGGCAACTAAATAATCAAAAGCAGCGTTTCTCATAAATCACTTTACCTATAGGTACCTACTGTATCGTTTAGTTTATACCAATTTTCGTGGAAGTCGCGTATTGAACCCCCGACTAGCTTTTGCTCACTGCTCGTCCCGTTTTTTGGGTTCCTTATCTCAAATGGAAAAAAGGAACCCTCATAGGATCACTTTGTTGTCCGTTTGTCTGTCCATCTGTCAAGATTCTTGGGAATCAAAACGTATACAGGATACTTCCCGTTGACCTAGAACAGGGGTCGGCAATCTTTTGAGACGGGAGAGCCAAAAGTTACAATGTACAAAAGTTCCCAGTTTTTGACGTGATAACGTCTTATAAATTGATGAATCACGTCAATATAAAAAGATGAAACACCGGCTGCATGCACGAAAAAGTGTAACGTTCCGCCTGACCCTGTGCGTGATTATTAAATATGATATTCGAGCGGAACACGTTATCACGTAAAACTATCGTCCGTAAACCGACTTTACAGACAACCAATTTTTTTTAAAGAGCCACTACTTTTTGTTTCAATATTATATATTTCTCGACGGGGGCGTGCGGGTGAGACGCGAGTGGAAATGGCTGAAAGATAGACATGGTATACTCAATCATGGATCGATTGCACGGCTTTTAAGGGTTTTTATAATGAAGTAATTAATTTTTGCGTATGGAACTGGAGAGCCGCAACTTTACATCGAAAGAGCCGCATTCGGCTCGCGAGCCGCAGGTTGCCGACCCCTGACATAGAATTATGAAATTTCTCAAGAAGCACCTGCACAAGTAAATTTGTAGCCACATCACAAAAAAATAATGTTTTTAAACCGCAATTACATGCTACGCACGTACACAGTTAACAGTTCTAATACAAGACTAGGTCCCGCCATCCGACCGACGCGAATAGTGTAAGTGCCTTATGGCAAATACACTAACAAGTGTCCGCTACCGGTGCGTTTATACAGCACATATATGAGATCTCTCGCATACAACACGGTACGACAGCTAGGCTATCAGATACAGCCACGAGGTACAATACAGTTCAGTTGTCCATCTGAACGCTTTGCAATTACACGCTTAGTTGGCAAACGGACCGCGACCTTTGTCGATGTATGGAGACAACAATTTTCCAACGGCTAAGCGGGAAAAATCTTCGAGACTCGATTCCCGTGATAACGAACTATTTACATACCTACAAGTTTGTACGGTACCCTCAATGCGCGAGTCCGACTCGCAATTGGCCGATTAATATACAGCTTGCATTCCAATAAATTCCAGCGCAGTGAAACGAAACAGAAAACAAGAAAATGTATCAGCTTTTTTTGTAAGATTTATTGTTAAATACTTTGGTGGAGATAAAATAGAAGTGGCGCTTTTGTCATTAGCTCCTGTCGATATTTTATTTGTCTCTGACGTCATTAAAACATGAAGTATTCATTTCGAGTTGTGAATATGCGTCCGGGCTAGCCGAGTTAAAGCGAGTACACTAATCATGCATTCGAGTTAATAACTTACTCATTACTGTATTCTTAAAGTCAAAAGTACAATGAACGAGTACGATTAATCATTGAATCTATACAAGGTGTCTCTAAAAATCTCTGTCAACGTTTTACAGTAGAGTCATAACTCATAAGACAATATTAATATTGACTCTACTGTAAAACGTTGACGGAGATTTTTGGAGACATGTATTTTCAACACAATCTATTTTCAACTGATGTTACTCACGCATTTTTGCAAGTTCTTAGTCTCTACTTATCACGCAAAGTGTCTCCTCCTACGCTAATCAGCCAATGGAAGAATACTTTTGACAACGTTTAACCTTAAATTAAAGATTTTTCTTATTCATCTATGAATGACTGCATGTCACTAAGTGAGAATGAAAGAGAAGTTGAAAATACAGATGTTGATTTGTTCCGACAGGTTGAAAATACATGCGTTCTACTGTGGTGCTATAATTTTTTGACGTGATAACGTCTTATAAATTGATGAAACACCGGCTGCATGCACGAAAAAGTGTAACGTTCCGAAATGTGTCACGTTCCGCCTGACAGCTACTAAAATTTAGGTTATGTATTATTAAATATGATATTCGAGCGGAATACGTTATCAAGTAAAACTATCGTCCGTAAACCGACTTTACAGACAACCAATTTTTTAATCATGTACTTACTTAATTCCAAAAAGGAACACACATAGCGGCAGGAAATTTCAAAATGAATAGATTTTGTCTGTTATAATTTTTTGATATGGTTTTTAGTTTTCATGAAAATCGATAAAAACCTTATATACGTACATGTTTATTTTCCTGAAAACGTGCAAAATATCTACCTGTAAGGAAAATAACGTTCGCATTTCTTAAAAGACTCAATTTCTAACGAATTTTGTAGACTTGGAGATATGGAATTTAATCTTTTAACTTTGAGTGGTGTTTAATTCTCTAGGCGTTTTTTGACGAACGTCAAACATGTTCATACCAAAATCAATTCGGACGAAAACGGGCCAGAAAGCTAGTCGTCGAATAAAAAATATAGTGTCCGACCGAAATTTCGGTTTCGGCCTAGTTTTGGCAAAAAAACTGGTTTCTGCTACCAATCCGGCCGAAACTATGACCAAAATCAAAACTTCATTCGGGAGGTTTCGCGCTGAAATGCGGTGCAGCTGCGAGCGACGAAGTGTCTTTTATGCCTACGCGATGCGCGTTTTTTTTTTTAGTTTGAGAGAAAAGTTTTTTTTATTTTGATACTTTCGATTGAAGTAGGTATTATTTGCATTAAAAATATTTATTTAGTTGTTGTATTTAGTGTTTTCTTTTTTTCGTTGTGTGTACCTACCTAAACATATTTATTGGGTAAATACTTTTTACTAAAAAGTAATTTTGTTTAGTAGCTTTTATTTTATTTCATGATATTAAAAAAAAAGTATATTTATTTGTGCTTTTTGACATAAGATGGGTAATAATATGATATGATCAGGTAATGATTAATTAAAATATCAGAGGCTAAATGATTAATATGTGATTAATTTAAAAAAAAAATAAAACCCGATTATGATAACGTTTACTTTATTTTTCCCAAGAAAACATGGTTTCGGTTTCCGCTGTAAAAACTAGTTTCAGTCGGACACTAAAAAAATATTCGGGTGATCAATAACAATGTCTAAACGCCGAAGATGCGTCGATGTAGTATAATAAAATACTATATCGAGAATGTGACAACGCATCCGTGTTCTTAAAGTCGAAACGAATGCAAAAATATTATCTTTCGTAGTTTTGGTACAGTAATTGTGAATATGCATCCGTACTTATGGTATGTGATATTTGCGGCTATCAGCCGTTAAAATTATTAAAAAAAATATCGTATATGAGTTGCGAATATGCATCCATGTCCATATGCTACTTTTTGTATCGAAACCGCGCGAATTAGAACTACATCGTGTTTTGATGATTATTCACAGCATCTCGAAAGTCTTGATACATCAATATTATTGTGTATTTCAGCGAAGTATGTGCGACATATATTTAATAATAACCTATATGAATCTTGCCTATCTACTCACTGTGCGGTGAGTGTACGCAACAAAGCGTATCGCGAATATATCTGCGTCTCTTTCTTCGATGTAATTCCCTGGTTTCTCCGATGATAGGATTGGTTGGTGTACTTGCATTCAATCCGAATAAAGTATCTCTGTTTCAAAAACTTTGTCTTTTTCTATGACGTTAACATGGGCGTACCCAGCTTTTGGCCCAAAAGGGGTCAAATTAGAAATTTTTAAGCTGGGTTCACCGTGCTTGTTTTGTCCTTCTGGATACTCCAGTGCTTACGGCGTAAAAAAAGACAGAAGTATATGTTTGCACCCTAATGGTTTGGTTGCGATTTTATTCCTATGCTCGGTAAGTATATAATAAAAGTATAATATATAATGTGCGGCCTTTAAACGGTATTGGTAGCTACATTGTACATGTAACGATCTTCAAATGACTTAACCGCAAAATCGCGCGACAAATATTTGAGTTCTGTCCCTTTATGTAGCTTAAATGATACTGTCAGCTACGGAGATTCGAGTGTTGGGATTTCACTTCTACCATGCGCCATCTGCTCAGCATTTCAGTTAACTATCCTATGGGAAGCGTCCCGTATAGTAAGTAAACCGTTATGCGCTATGTATTTTTGTAAATACCTAATAATTGTTTACAATTTTACGAAGTTACACAAGCCATTGAAAAATCGAAGAAGAAGCATGACATGTGTTGTTCAGTACCGAATTTTGTTAGTAGATCAAGTTTCAATGTTATAGGTACCAAATTAATTAATATTCTGTCAGTTGATTGTACACATTGATTGCATGCGCGGTTTCTCTTTTAAATTTGAGGTTTGCATGCAGAAAGCAACAAAGCTAACCTTATCACTACAGCTTACATTAATGATTCTACCACAGTTTACGATGTGACTGGCACTCGCGATTTTTTTCGCTTTAATATAATTACGTTTTGAAGGATTGGTATCGCAACGGCAAATTTCTTCTTAGGAAGATTACATTTTGAATAAAACATTGAAAACTCGTATACTGTCGATGCAAACGCTTCGCATAGGGCGGCCATATTGAATATTTTGAAATGGGCTCCGTCTCGAGATAAAATCTCAATATTTTCTATAGAAATTTGATCATATTTAGGGTTTTATTTCAAACACTTATTTAAAATACTGACAAACAGATATTCTAATTTAATTGCGATTAAAAAGCTCTTAGATTTTGCGAAAGTTATCTCTGCCTAACACATTTTTCGGGGTAAAAAATCGAGGTAAGATAGTCTATTCATCGTTGTAAATTAAACGCAATTGCAATAAAGGTGAGAAGTATTTTTTTTTGTTCATGTTTTTATCTGCAAAGTTGCGTGTGATTTCAAAAAAAATCTCACTCGGTAATTCAGTAAATTCAACATTCGGCTTCGGCAATTTGAAGTAGGTGAAGCTTCGATCGAGCTAGCATAATTTTTTTTGTTACAATGAAAAGAGAACGCTATACCGATGACATGATTTTAGAGAGTGGGAGAGAGAGAAGAATAGTATATTATGGATGCTTGACGAGGTTATTACTTATTAGCGTCTGTATACTTCATATATTTTTATTATATACCGAGCATAGGAATAAAATCGCAATCAAACCATTAAAGGATGCAAACATATACTTCTGTATTTTTTAAGTCGTAAAAGCTCGTTGGTTCTGATTGGCTAACGCCATAAATAAAGACATAAAACTTTTAATAAAGAGAGATATTTTTCATGCTAATATATATTGTCGGAATAGCCAAGAAATTACTTCGAAAAAAGAGACGCAGATATATTTTCGATACGCTTTGTTGCCTTCGCTCACCGCACATTAGGTAAATAGACAATACTTCATATTATAGTAATAGTAATTATTATATATATGGTATAATTCGAGTTATTTATCTGACAATATACTTAGAGAAAAAGTCGGTTTACTGACGATAGTTTTACGTGATAACGTATTCCGCTCGAATATCATATTTAATAATAATTAACCTAAATTTTAGTAGCTGTCAGGCGGAACGTGACACATTTTCGTGCATGCAGCCGGTGTTTCATCAATTTATAAGACGTTATCACGTCAAAATTATTTAAAATTCAAAAGAAACACTTAAACTTTTTGGGTACCTACAGATATTTGGTTGTGATATAGAAATGAACTCGTTTTAATTTTGACTCAACCGTATCGCTTTAAACGCAATTACGCTTGCAGCAGTCAATGCATTTAACTAACAAGGACACAGCGTCAACCCGTCCACCAGGAGAAGTTCTCTGTGTATATGTGTGTTGGGCGATCGACCCCAAATCCACCCCCCACACGCACACATTCGCGCGGCGCAATGACTCCGGTCGGTAAGGGGAGCGGGCGGTGGGACGCTCGCCGCCCGTCGCCGCTGTTCGGCCTACTCCGCGCGCACCCCCCGTCGCACGCGCACCACGCACACACATATCTAACGTTTCTCATCACATATAACGACCCCCTCGAAGGGCCGAAGATATTGGTGCAAGACGCCGTCGTCGTGTTCCCGACACCACCACACGCAGGGCGGAGTACGACGTATCGACCCTCTTCTCTCACATGACGCACTAACGAACCTTTGTCTTCTTGGGGATGGGGCTTTATCCGTTCCCTTCAATGTCCGGGAACCGTTTTCGAACTGTTCTTTATAACGAGATAACCATTCATTTTGCTATTTAGTCACCTTTGGATCAAAGTATCGTCGATTCATGATGTCCCATATCGATTCCGTGGATGGTTTGTGATGTAGTTGATGTGATTTTCATTTGAAATGCAATATAGACATGAGTTTTGTTGATATGGTAGCTATGGAAATTATTAATCCATTACAGAAAATCGTTCCACATAAAATGCAGCTTAAACCGGGCCTATGTTGCATTTTCTGTAATGCATTAATGATTTCAATACAATACAAGCTTTATTTATAACCATAATAGGTACAAATTGAATCAATAGAGAACCAGATACAATATATTTTAAAAATTACCTAATACATAATAACAATAGATTTTTTTTTATTCCAAATTTAAAAATTCGTTATTTGAATAAAAGCAACCTGCCACTAAGAACTTGTTTAAATGTCTTTTGAATTTATCAATTCTATGTATTTTCTTTATTTCATATGACAATTTATTATATAATTTTCAAGCAAAATATGAACAGTTTTTATTTTACTTATTATTTTTTTTACTCCGTCGTTATTAATCTTTTCAAATCTCGTTTCGATTTTGTTTCGAACATCATCATTTCTGCGCACGATGACTGACCGAGACGTCATGACTAACAGACGTTGACGGTTCGTCATATATATTGATATCTTGAACTTCGGGGACTGCGACGTCATCGTAGAGTGGTGCATTTATCAGTACGTCGTCATACAGTTGGCATTGCGACATATAAATGGTTTTATTGTCACCTATCAATCTTTCTGAAAGAACCGAAAACAAGAATCAGTATTTTTTAATGCATTCACTGTTATAAAATACTAGCAGCCCGTCCCGGTTTCACCCGGGTGCAAAACTGTTCTGGAAATATTATATTGACCTAGGGTTGGGTAACTCAGATCTGAACCGGTTCAAAGACCCGACTCCGACAGAAGATCCGTGAGAGCCGACTCACTTTTTTATGAGCCGACGGATCAACGGATCCGCATAACTCAGTGAAAAACTTAACACACAGAAGCAAATAAGTATCTGTCAGCTCAAATGACTCATGCATATGTTTGGCTATGCATTCTATACATACATTATACAACTATACAGTGTACTCACTATGCACTAGGCGGTACAATTATTACAGTGTTTCACTTAAGTCACAACTATTTAAGGTATTGTATTGCATATTGTAATATGCTTTCTGTAGCATAGCAAGTAGCAACCTGTAAAACCCCGTCTTATAATATGTGAGTCAGTCACTGGCATAATATTAGGTGATATGATTGACTTGACTCAACTAACTCAGTGGCTCAGTTGACTCGAATAACATATTCAGAACTCGGCTCTTTTTGAACCGGTTCAGGGAGCCGGCTCACATACGGGATCCAGATGCAAAGATGCAGATCACTAAAAAGACCCGTTTGTCTCATCTCTATATTGACCTTCCCATCTACACAGCAGAACTATCAAAGTACTACATTGTTTTGATGTAAGTTTTAAAGATTTGGCCAGCATTAGCCATGTAAGCGTACGAAAACGTTTTTTTTAAACACCTTCATTTTGTACAAAATTATTACAAATTATATGCAAATACCCTCCTCGTTTATCGCTCTTTCTGTTAGTGAAAAGCGAATGAAAATCCGTTTGATAGTTTTTGAGTTTATCGCATAGCATTGGTAGGTGTATGTTTTATTGAGAAAACTGACGTTTATCTTTTGATTTAGGTTTTAATTAAATGTTACTAACCATGTGTTTTCCTCCCACAGGAACAACTGAAACTGAAAAAAGTGTTATTAGAACAAACATTTAATTAATAAACTTATATAATGAGCTTTAAAAAAAGGCTCTGAGTTTAACGCTGCAAACTGCCGAACAGAATCTATATCAAGTTCTTAGCTTTGCCATTTGCAATCAACCTCAATCGCTTTATCTTGACACTGACTATTTTTTAAATGAGAAGCACGCTAAGTTATGGAGGACACGGGCTACGTCAGTCTTAACAACCAGTCTAAAATTTGCGAAAATCGATGTTATATTTTATAGTTATAAGTTCCAAGTTAGTTTGCTATTATGAGAATACGTTCAAGAATCGACATCAATCGAAATTAAAGACGATTTTTGCCAGTGGTACGCGACTGAGACGCCACTGCAATGCTACGTCTTATCGAGTTGCCAACACATTATTTCAAACAGAATTTGTCTCATCGAATATATTGGGACACGAAACTGATTACTTGATTGCTAACAAATTGACCTCCTTTGAACATCGTTGCCTACGATTCTTTGAATATCACCACCTGCGATATCCAAGGAAAAGCAACTTAATAGCATTTTTTTGCGTCTTAGTATCTTTCAAAGCTGGATGTTACAGCTGGTATGGGAGAGACTTTATAATATACTCGGTACTGAAAATTAATGTTTAAAATTAAATGAGTTACCTGTATGTTATGCACCCCACTATAACTATCAGTAGTAAAGTTAAACAAACTAAAGCTGCCAAAATTATATAAAGTTTTTCTGAAAATTAAATTTTTTTTAATAAAACAAAATATGATCAATAGTGTATTTTATAAAAAAAAAATATGTTTACGTCACGTACTGACAACTACACCATCAATGGAACATTGCTCTTCTAATGGATCTGAAAAAAAAAATTGATTATCAATCCCACAACTTACAAATTTCAAAGTTGAAAAATTAGGGGAAAGCTGGATTTTTGCATGAACTTTTCTTTCGCGGTTCTAAACAATATACCAAAAGTCCCCACCGATACATGTGCCGCTAAAAATGTTATGCGGGATGAAATGTCGCTAAAAATTGCTTTTCGCGAAAATCTCGTTAACGGTGACTTTTATATGAAAAAATAGTGGTTATCAAATTTGTAGCTTAGAAAATTGCCTACAAAAAAACTTGGGTACAAAGCTATATCAACATCACGACGTCATCGGAACTTAGCTAAAAAGTAATTTTAAATTCCATATAACTTTTTAAGTACGAGGTTAAAATAAATATACGTAGTTTTGCTATAAGACTTTTATGTAAAAAAAAATAAATTGATAATCTCATTAGTACTTAATTACTCACCAATGCTCACACTAATTGCGGGCGATAAAACTTGACAACTAATTGGAGCTGCCTGAACATCATCGCGTGCTATTGATCCTGTGATATTTTTACTATCTACAACATTGAACATTGAGTTATGCAATGTAATATGTGAATAATTATGAAAAAAATCAAAACAAACTCATTATTATAATTTCTTGATATCTTTCTCTGAAAATGCGTAACATTGAAGTTGAACCGCCAGCAGCGGCACTCCCTTTGAATCAATTTTGACGTAATCAAACAACCCTGATGAATAATTAAATATGAAATTTGAAACTTAATTAATTATTAATTAAATTAACGAACCAACCTCTAAAATCAGTACTGCATTGTCTAATGTTACCGACTGCCCAGAATTGTTCATCATCTGTATTTGATTTCAAAGAAGATCTTATATTAATTGTATAGTTGCGTTTTTTGTTCTCTTTAAATATTTCATTTACTGTCTGCCAGCGTAAGAATTTTGAAATAAGCTGAAACAAACAATATTTCAAAATAAATAAAGTTATCGACCAAAATGTTTTGTGCAAAAATATCAATAAGTGAATATTTTTTAAGGCGACCAACAAGTTTTAAATCGCAATGAGAATTTTTTCGAATGCCTGTAAACCTAAGCCCGACAACCCACACATTTCCGTGTTGACCGATGAGACAGTCACATCATTGAGGCTTTAGTATCAGCGGCCTTTAACTAAAATATGTAACATATTGTACAATCATTAATGACATAACGATATATAAAATAAATAAAAATGGTAATATTCGTTGATCACTCAACTACTCTCGTTAAGGAATCCTCTAAAAACCTTGATTAGTCTAAAAGGATCCCGCACAAACCTTATGGAATTTGGTTCTCGGTTAAATTGATCGAAAATGGTTATATTTTATAGTTTAAAGGTCACTAAGAAAAAGTGTCCATGGGTGCATACTGCATAGCCTAAAAACCAATAGATTTTTACAGTGAAACTTTTATTCTATCGCCCCGAATTTTTCTGGCCGTCTGTTGCATGTCGCATTACAGGCGGCCGCGAAGTAGGGGTAAAGTGAAAGGCGCTCGGAGTAGGCGCTCGGTAGATCAGCCAAGGCCAATATGGCGGCGCCCATGGTTCGCATCAGCTGACCGTGTAGTATGTATAACACATAGTCAGTCTGTCATGCGGGCAAGTGCTGTACAGTGTTTACATGTTTTTATTCGTGTATTCATGTGAATATTGTTGTTTATAATTAATCGTGATGGATAAGTGTCTACAATCCAACGCCTACAATCCAATAAAAGTTTCACTTGCGTCGTGGTTTCTTAAAACCACACAACTGTTTTTTAGCTACAGATGTTTTGCGAGATTTTAGATATAGGGATACCCATTGAATTCACAATCTTAAAAAATCCTAAGCTCTAGAAATATGTTTTCGAGTGCGTTGAGTCCGAATAGGACATTATTATTTTATATCGCGTGACGCCTCCCAACATTACCTACTTTTCGACTATTTTTTCTATTTCTAAAAAAAAAAAATATAAAAGTTGAACATGGAACATGTTTGTGAATTCAATGAATTATCCCTAGGTATATCTAAATTTTGCTAAACATATCTGTAGCTAAAAATCTATTGATTTTTAGTCTATCCGCCCGTGAACACCTTTATTTAGTGACCTTAAAACTATAAAATAAAGTCATTTTCGATCAATTTAACCGAGATCCAAATCCCATAAGGTTTGTGCGGGATCCTTTGCTTTCAATTTGTTCACCGTTGAACAGTGTGTCCAGGCATCTCCACATACGGACGGACGGACATTTAAATCTCGATTTTTCGGTAAATAGGGACTATAAAACGTCAAATCAGTTGAAATCTCGGGTTAGCTTCTTTCGTAATTAGGCTTTTGAAAAAAAAAATAATTATCGATTTTTTTATTATATTTTAAAACTTTATTATAAATAATATTGATATACGATGCGAAAAACTTTAAAAAAACTTTTTTTAAATTAATTATAAGCAATTTAAAATTGATAAAATATTTTAAAAAAACACGTGACTGCAAACGCACTAAAATTGTTTTTGACAGTTGTGACGTCATAATGGTAAAATGTATATACGCAGTATACTATCAATGGCTTCTACATGTGTATTGACTAAAACATTATGACGTCACATTATGTTCGGGAAATGTCGGCGCGTTCTCGGAACTGGGTACAAAAATTTATTTTTAATTCGATATAACTTTTGAATTATAACGAGAATAAAAAAAAGAAAAATAGTTTTGTTATAAAACTTATATACGATCTTTCCGTTTATGACAAAAAAAAATTTCATTCAAAAGCCCAATTCCTGTGGTCGCTCAAAAGTAAAATTATCAAAAACCTACATTCTTTGTTTCAATACTACGTTCTTCATCGTTGACAATCAGATCCAGCGTACATTCATCACACATGGCGAAAGTCATTGATAAGCACAAAGTCTTTTTTGGCCAAAATTTTATCGTATCTATCAACGTCTTGTTAGTTTCATTAGTATATGCAAAACTATCTGAAAAAAAGTAGGTATCGTCTGAAATGCTTTCTTTTGTCAGAGTATAAATCGACCAAAAAAATTGGTTGTCTGTAAAGTCAGTTTACGGACGATAGTTTTACGTGATAACGTATTCCGCTCGAATGTCATATTTAATAATACATAACCTAAATTTTAGTAGCTGTCAAACTATATTTTTACTGACTCTCTATCGCTTATACTGCGCTCTCGCTTGCACGCACAGGGTCAGGCGGAACGTTACACTTTTTCGTGCGTGCAGCTGATGTTTCATCAATTTATAAGACGTTATCACGTCAAAAATTAAGTGTTTAGTATGTTTAGCCTATTCGTTGGGTGCATTACGGCAGCACCGTCTATCGTCCACAAATTTCCATTGTGACAAACAGCGGCGGATTTGCAGTATTAGCCGCCCTAGGCCCCAGGATATGTAGTAAGTACCACCCGCCCCTTTCTCAGCACCCATCATATTATAATGAATTTATTTTATTGCCAACTTTTATCGAAATCGATTCAGATATTTAGTTAACTATAATAGCTGCTAGTTTTTCATATTTTCCGAGGTTTCATTGGATAATTGTACATTTATTAAAACATTTAATATACACCATATACGGGTGTCCCATTAAGAATGGGACATAGAACAACCGCAGATTCTCCAATTCAAAATAAAACGATTAAGCGAAATATGCTTAGATAAAATGTTACTCGCTCTACCAGTGGCGTACGGCAGGAGTAAGTAATGCTTGTACCCCTTCTAAATGTTACGCCGCTGTCTAAATTTTAATTTTGACTATAATTTTAATTTTTTTGATATTTTCTAAGTCAATAATGTACACTTGTTAGTTTGTTGTAAAGTCATTGGTTTTCGAGATATTCGCAGTTTTTTTAAGACAAAATTGTAAAAATGAATATTATTAATAATAATACAAATAAAAAGTACATGTCTATCTATCTTTAACTGCGAATATCTCGAAAACCAATGACTTTACAACAAACTAACAAGTGTACATTATTGACTTAGAAAATATCAAAAAAATTAAAATTATAGTCAAAATTAAAATTTAGACAGCGGCGTAACATTTAGAAGGGGTACAAGCATTACTTACTCCTGCCGTACGCCACTGGTAGAGCGAGTAACATTTTATCTAAGCATATTTCGCTTAATCGTTTTATTTTGAATTGGAGAATCTGCGGTTGTTCTATGTCCCATTCTAAATGGGACACCCTGTATATACATTCTCACGAACTCATTTTTGAACTTCGATGTTGCGCGCTATCAACAAAGGGCGTAAAATCATATTAGAAGAGCGTTATGTGACCTAAACTCAAATTTATAAAAAAAAATCCTCGACAATAGCTCAACATTGTTGGTTTTAATTTAAGTTATCTGTTTTAAAACTCAACTGTCCAAAATATTGATCTAAATTAGATATTCCTATCACTTTTTTACGAAGATTATTGTGATACGATGCGGTGCAGACTGCACCGTGCAGTACGTCCGGCCATACACCAAAATGTGTTTTGTCACGGTTGGCCGCCCTAGGCCCGGGCCTACTGGGCCTTAGGGAAAATCCGCCACTGGTGACAAATGAGCATTTTTCAAATAACTGTAATAATAATTCAACGAAACGTTTAATTAACGAAATTTTTATACCCAGTTACGGGGATATAGATTATAGTGTTTATGTTGTTGCACTGAATAAAACATATTAAATATAATTATTAGATATTAGGAAAAAATGTAGAACAAAATATATTATTCAAAATTTACATCCACGAAGACTACTAGTGCCGCTAGCGGGCAATAGAGCGAAATTGAACTGCCTTGTTATTATTGTTTTAAACTACGAAGCTACTTAATAATCGATGTGGCGGGGACATCTGATGGTCACATGAAATCATACTCTATAACCGTTGCATGATTTATTGCTCATTTAGTCCACAGCTCACGCTGCGATCGATTCAACTGTCCCCACTCTATTCTCTTCACCCGGCGAATAGGGTGAAATAATGTAGAAATCGTTAAAGCTATTTTCTAGTTTAAGGTATACATCTCTTTTCTACCCTTTTTTGATAAAATCTACTTACAGTCATGAAACTTCCAATAGCTATACCGATCAGTAAAAGTTGGATCGTAGTATCCAAACGTAATGCGAGATAATTTTTTAATATACTCGTAATTTTCTGTCAAGTTCGTTAATTCCAAAAAAGGCGTGCTATGACCCAATTCGTAAACTTCAAGTTGGAAAGAATTTGTTTTCGGATCTTTACTTCCTGTTAAAGTAAATGTATTCCATGCTTGCTTGAGAGAAACTTGTTTCTGAAATTTTAATATGATCTTATAGTGCGAGATCCGGTATTAGAAATATATACCTTCATCTATTATTTTTTGACGATTGATAAATCGCCCATGGCTTATGCCTAGCTAAATCGCGTACCGATGCTGTTAAGTTAAATAAATTCTAATTAACTTTTTTGGATCAACTTCCCCGATTTGTTAACCATAAAAATCGAGTCTAAGATGAGAGAATATGACACAAATAAATAAACTCAAAGTAAACAGAACACAACTATTTACAAGGTATGTTTATGTGGATGATCTATATTTATGTATAGAATCAATGGTATATTCCAATTCCTTGTGTCATATTCGCTCATTTTAGGCTCGATTTTTATGATTGACAAATTAGAATTTATTTAATTCAACAGCATCTGTACGTGATTTAGCTAGGCAACCCATGTGCGATTTATCAATGTATATATTATCTAAATATATAAAAGGAAACCGTGACTGACTGACTGACTCACAACTGACTGATTGACTGACTGATCTATATCAACGCACAGCTCAAATCACTGAATTTATTGTGCTGAAATTTGGCACACAGATAGTTATTATGACGTAGGCATCCGCTAAGAACGGATTTTTGAGAATTCAACCCCTAAACGGGTCTAATGGGGGTTCAAAATTTGCATGGAGAATCAATGCACAGCTCAAACCACTGAACGGATTGGGTTGAAATTTAGCACACAGTTATTGTAACGTAGTCATCCGCTAAAAACAGATTTTTAAAAATTCAACCCCTAAAAGGGCGTAAGAGGGGTTCAAAATTTGCATGAAAAAATCATATTATAAGATAGATGTATCAATTCGAAAATGCGAAGGATTACGCCTGTCAACAAATAAATAAACACGTGTTTCGTGCTTTTTCAGAAACAACCCTAAATTTACAATTTATGAATTTTATACGTACATTTTTTATAGCACGATTATTTGCACAGTAATATATTCCTCCTAAACATGTCTTTATTACTGACTGTGTTAAGTCGTTAATATTTAACAAAATCCAGTAGCAATCATTTTTACGCGGATTGCCTCCGTTACAAATTAATATTTCAATATTTCTTGAAACACGCGCAGAAAAAGATATCATAAAATCATCGCTATTTTCAATTTTTCGCTGTGAATAGCTGTTATGTTTAATTTTCGTAATTGGCAGATCTGAAACGAATAGAACAAATGTTATCCAATCTCTCCTGGAAGTTATGTTTTTACGCATTTTTTGTAGACTTCGGACGGTAATGTGTTCATCATATTTTTTGGATATGTTTGTGCCAGCGAAACGGCTAGACGAGGTGTCGTTAAATTCAACATAATCTCACGAGTGACACTGGATAAAGTCCCGATAAAATATGGCCGATACTAGACGCCATATCGTCTAAACGCAAAAATCAAAAGTCAACAAAAGGGATTCACGTAAAAGAATTCGAAAATATATATATATTATAAGGGATAATAATGAATATACTTAATAAATAAACTTTTAACAGTCACAAGAGTCATAAAAGCATTACAATCGAGATACATACTACCTTTTTTCACGTAACTTCTATAAAATAGCTGATTTTCACGTCACGATAAGTATACCTATTTGTAATATTTTTTTACAGTTCACGTTTAGCCATATTCATATTCAGCGCCTATTTTGCTTCACTGTCGCTCATATGGGTTTAAATGGCAACTAACAGAGATACAACTATTGGATTAGTGAAATCGCATTACTTCTGTTTTACTTTACGCACTAGTGTGAAAAAAGGGCGTTTTTACAATCGTTATACAGATATGAAAAGCAGCTATTTTTATGTCTTTTTCATATTAGACGGTTACTTTGTACTTTTGTGTTAGCCGAAGTCGATTTTTTTATTTCTATAACAAATGTATTTTTTTAATCCATACCTTCCCATCTGGTGTCAGACAATGCTTCAAATCTTAGATCATTTGATCTCATAAGGCGCCATTCGTTCGTATTATTGATAGGAGCCATATTGAAATCATACCGTAAAGATTTGATACTGACTATGTCATCAACTTCTCTAGAAGTTGAATTGAAATGACCTACAAATACATGTATTACGTTTAAAACCCATCACAATACGGAAATGAATTTCCAATATCGAATTACAATTTCTAGACAACTAAGTTGGCATTTACTTAACAAGACTAAGGAAAAAAATTAAATTCCATTATTGTAACTCGACGCCAAAACTTTCCCAGATTCGCACAGGTTAAATTATCAGTTCTCTATAGTCCTAGTAGGCACTCACACCATACAGAATGGTCAATTAAAAAAAAGCAGTCATATATCTCACTATCAGTCCGCCCGGTTTCACCCGGGTGCAAAAGGACGCATGGGAGGAGGGACATGAGTACGCACGTTCATCTTAGTTTACCGAGATGAATGATGTGTCCAAATTTCATGATGATCAGAGTAACCGTTCAAAAGTGTTTGTCTTACGGACAAATTTTTAGTCATATTTTGTAACATTTTTCATTGATACTCCGCTCCTATTGATCGTAGCGTGATATTATATAGCCTATAGCCTTCCTCGATAAATGGACTATCCAACAAAAATTTATTTTTCAATTCGAACCAGTAGTTCCTGAGATTAGCGCGTTCAACCAAACAAATTCTTCAGCTTTATAGATTAAGTATAGATATAGATAAACGATTGATACAAAGGTTTTAGAGCGCGAAGGGGAAAAGAAGACAGCTGCCAAGGTTAGGCTAAGATCGACTTCGATTTTTTAATTGTAATACAATACAATTAGTGAACAGAAAAGCATTAAGGTACATTTGAGCTAAAATTGATAGATATTAAGATATTTGGAAATTAAATGACACATTGAATTTGTGATCATTTTTTCCTCAACATGCGTGATGCGAGCATTATTTAAAATTGCAATGTTGCGCTATAAATCAAATTACCAATAATATTATTATTATCCACAGACCACAAGTTCCTCAAACTTAGAAATGCAGTTCAAACATTTTTGATGAAATTATGGTATAGGTAGTAAAGTTTAAAAGGGGAGTGCGCAGTAATTAAACAAGATTCCAAGAAGATTCTAGGAGACCAGCGGACTCTTTGGAATGTCGCAGGCACAGCGTGCTAAATTTTCAACGTCATTGAAGGCCCGAAGGATGCTTAAGCTCTGGGATGGCTTGCGTTTAAGAGATCTACAATTTGAGCACTCTTGTTTCCGTTTTATAGTGAGCAAAAATCTATATATATAAAAATCTCGTGTCACAACTTTGGCCGCGCTTATCTCCGAAACTTGAACCGATTTTAATGAAGTTTTTTAAATGTGTCTTGCTTGGTGCAACTATAGGATAGTTTTTATTAAATATTTTGTACAAAATTACTGTTTTGCGAAAAAAAAACTGTTTAGTAACATGTGACAACATTTGATAGATATTACTCGATGTTGTTAGTTCAGAAGCAAACAAAAAAAAAAACTATTTTTAGTACCAAGTAGCAACATCTGATAGAATTTGCTCAAAGCTATTAGTTCAGACGCCGGGCCGCAAACGAAATACATTTTGCAGAATTATATCTATCGCACCCGGATGAAATCGGGACGGACCGCTAGTATTTATATAAAATGTGTCAATGCAGAAAATTTTGTGAATTACCTGTTCTTATATTTAATGCTAAAGCCGCTGCCAAAGTATCGCCAACAAATAAACATGTGTAATTGTAAAAATTATCATCCTTGGTCACAACAATATCGAGATCTGTTTTGATCTGACCACGAACCGCATAAAATACGTGTAATAATATTATTCTGTAATAAGTTTTTGGTTAAAATGAAATTGCAAATAAGGGTCTCTTTACAGTTTTATGTATTAATATGATTTGTAGTGTACTTACAAAATATTTAATTGTATTTTATCCATTGCAAAGTCACTTTAGAAATATAGAAAATAATAAAACAGAAGTTTTTTTAGAATTTATAACATATTTGTAGTATTATAAGCATGTCAATCAAGATTGCATTTTATGTCGTTTTGATATTTGTAACAATTTAGCATGCTTATCTCACTAATGCAAAATACTTAATTGAAATATTAGTTGTAACTGTTTAAATTAGTGTTTCAATTGAAATATAATAAATAAAATCTGAAAATCCGTGTGGTTTTTTTGTTGACTAACATTGCGATAAGAAGTTTCTGCAGATTGTAGAGGATAATAACATGGGTTTATTGTCTTTTACGTCATTTACATCCATGTCGGAATTGATAGAGTTCCGAATGTTATGACGTTATCATTCCTATGTCTCACACAGCATAATTATACAGGTGGATTTTTAAAACCCGAACACCCTTTTATTTCTTAAATGAAGGGTTTTCGAAAAAAAGTTTCGGCAAAAGTTACAGGGAATCAAGGGGGAAGAACAGTGATGTAGTTTTTTTTTCGTTTGGTGGAGGTGTTTCCAAGATATCAAGGTCACCTACACTTTCTTAAATAAGACCCTATATTTTTTATCTAGGATTATTGTTCTTTGGGTCAAAGAAAATAACTCTTGTACCAAACATTTTTGGATTTGATGCCATCGTGAACCGCTGTTTGATTCTCAATTCATCCCGTTTCCTATTTTAGTGGATTGTGTGAGTCGGAAAAACCCCCGAAAAACGCAACTATTGTCTGATGCAACTAGTTTTCGAGGACGCTGAACACATACACGGGCACACACGCACGCACATCCAACACAAACAAACAAAATGCGACAGCTCAGCCTATACAAGGCCAAAACATAAAATTAAACTGATATTTGTAGTTGATGACTTTAAAAGAAAAGATCAGGGTTCGGACCAACCCCTATGAGTATAATCCTTGTGTGAAGCTGAAAATTGTGTTATCTGGTTTGCTTTTCCACGTTGCATAGAACATGAGTTTTATTGCAAAGGGATAGAAAGTAAAATCCATGTGAAACCCATATACCGCTTATAACCTCAGTTGTCGAGTGTCTATAGTCTAAAATCAATTTGAGACGCATACGTTTTTGTTTTTTTAAGTTGTATAAACTGCGGGTAGCAAACTTTTTTTTAATACATCAGCTTTTGATTGCTTTACTTTTGCGTCTGGTTTTAAATTAAATATTCTATTAATATGGAATAAAAGCAGTTGAAAATAAAACAAAAATACTAAAAATTATATTTAATTTTATTAAAATAATACAACGTTTTAAAATTATGAGGCTATCAGGTCATCAAGAATTGCATTCATTGTCAATGGATTGTCTGCAGGAACCATGTGTCCAGCACGGTCCACCCAATAGAATCCAAAGTTTTGATATTTTTTCACGTATCCTTCAATATAACCGTTAACTATGAGTGCCTTTTTGACAGTTGCATTCCATTCTTTGGAATACTTGAATTGTGCTCGTTTCGCCCACAGATATGTTCCTGAAAGAATACAATAAAATAAATAATAAGATAAAGAAGTTACTTATCTATTTGTTGAAAAACTACACAAGCTGCCCAGTTCTACTTCGGCCGGATGTAATTCGTTATTTTCTATCACTGATCATCTCCCGTAATAGCATTATGCAACTCGTCGAAATGTAGATTTAAAAAAAAATCGAACCAGTCCTCAAGTTTCGGGTTAACATAAACTTATTTTAGTATATTAGTTTTTGATTTATTTTAAAATCATCAACTACTAAGGTTATGGAAGCCTAGTAACAATTCGTATTTTCAGTTTATTATTGCTACTTTAAAATTGCTACTTTGTCCAATTCACAACTTAGAAACTGCAGGGAACTTGAGGTTTGTAATAGATGAATCATGAAAAAACCACATAAATATAAAACAAGAGTTTCCCTAATATCTCGGATATTACCAAGTCCTCTGAAATTGATAAAAATATTTTTTGATTTCGTCGGATTTATCTAGTATTGTATTATTTTTTTATTACCTGGAGTGTCAACAATCAAATCTAATTGCCCTGAAATGACATACACTTTAATGTTGGTAGAATTCAGCAATTTTTCAACTACAAAAAGAAAAGTCGTTAGTTTTCGTAAAAATAACTTGAAGGAAAAAATTAATCGAAATCGAAATAAATAATTACCACTTGAAACGACTGGTTTCATGAAATCTCCCATCAAAGCAGTAAATACAGATGAACTTTGGTCATTCCACTGAATATTTTTCGAGATATTAAGAGCTTCTCTGACCGGACCATTCATTATTGAATCCAAACTATAGAATTCAGCAGGTCCAAAATGTCTTCTATACATTGACTCTGAAATAAATATTGAATCATTTAGGAATTGTCGAGAAAATCTTATAGTCGCTATCTTGATAATCTGAATTGAACGCTTTGTAGACCTAAGCTCAGCGAAATTTTTACTGCCTCTGCCATCATTAATCACCAGTAAGACAAATGGTTAATTATTAGAGTTATAGAAAAGCATTAGACAACATTTTAAAATTGTGATGTAATTTCCATACCTATTTTATTGTTGTCGGTGAGTTTCATGTCGTATAATTTCCGAAGTAAAGTACTAGAGGCTCCGAATATTTTAGATAATATATTGTAAAAATCAACTCCTTGAGTTTGTCTGATAATAACACCTTCCGTTTCGCTCCATAAATATGTAGCCTGAACGTACTGTCCATTATCTAAAGCTTTCTTGCAGCTTTGTGCTGAATCGTCAATGGCTTTATAACCAATGTCGTCAACTAATCCCTAGAAAATATTTTTTTCGTTATTCGATTATGTTAACCCTTTCCCGGCCAGGAGCTGCGAAACTTATCAGCGTTAGCATAGAGATGGAGGAACTAATTGAATCGTTTTTTATCAAAGCATGTGTGTGATTTGAAGGTAGTGGTGTGTATGTGAGATTTCCACTCCGCTCACTGCCTTTCACTTCACGCAGTGCCTTACTAAACACCGTGTGAGCTGTGTGCTGCGTGTGCCTTTCTATCCGACTATAGTATATATACTTGTTTTTAATATGACACGGCAAAATTTTGTTACAGGGTGAAATTTAGTTAACTTTTAATCCAGCCCTGATGTTATTGATTGTAAACATTATTTGTGAAATAAAATACGATTTTCTTACTGTGTGGTATAAATACGGTGCCCAAGTCAAAACTGAATCAATTGGTGAAATCCACGAATCGATCAAAGCAACTCCTTTAAGATTTGCGTCCAGATTACCTGCTGCAACTTCCTATAATGACAAGAATTTATTTAAAGATTTTTCTAGAAAATAATAGAATTAATAGTTGGCAAAACCAAAAGTGCACATCCCGCAAGTTTTCCACTGTATGATAAAAAAATAACAATTAAAAAATATTTTTAATAAATTTAAAAAGATTTAAAAATTTAAAGAAATAAATAATTAAAAATTGAAAAAATATTTTTTTTTAAGTTTGCAAAAATAAAAAAAATTAAGTACTATACATAATATAATATATAATTAATATCAAGTGGAATAAAATAAAACAAAATAAAAAGAAAAAAAAAGAAAAAAATCAATGATATCGTAAGGAATCGAACCCAGGACCTTGCCCTTGGCGATCCGACGGCATAACCATTACGCCACGGCTGCCTAATACGTATAGTGGTGTTATCACGGTATACAAGTGTAGCACTTGTTTTATGGATTACACTATGTTTAGCCAGCAATTATTATATTGTTTTTAAACTATTAATTAGCTGTCAAAAATAATAAAAAATAAAACTGTTTATAAAAATTAAACTACTGAACACATTTTAGTGAATTTAAATAGGGTTCTGGTCTGATAGTAAACAAAGTGAATAAAATATAACCCAAGGCAATCCGACCAAAATTGCGATCTGTAGAGTCGTGACGTACGTACATACGTACGTACATACGTACGTACGTACATACGTACAGACCAACCGACAACTGCTGTTTGTGATTTTCAATTACAATTTTAATAGTATTTATGAACTCAAATTGATTTAAAAATGGTTCTATTTTATAGATTAGAATCTCCTCTTTTCAAAAAGCTTCAATTTGAATGGATTTCGTGTGAAATTAACTTAGATATAACTTCTTATATGAACGAAAGTCAGCTCTGACGCACAAAGCGATAATAAAGCACATACCGCTAGTTTAGCGGTATGTGCAATAGAGAATGTTACGACGTGAACAATTCACGTTGTAAAACATATTTTATGCTTCATATTTTTGTGACGCTTTTGTAAATATTTATTTATAAATAAAATTAGTTTTAAATTTCCAATTTGAAATTGACAATACATTAATAATATTATCATTAATCACACAGTTTTAACATAATCCAAATTCAGTATAATCAGGGAATTTTTGTTACCCGACAATGGGCTCGTCCCACATTTTTAAGTGTTGGAAATTACTTTACAAATAGATAATGAAACAACTTTTTTTGAGAAGTTTTCGGAAGCTTGTTCTACATGAAAAATATTCCAAAAAGTGTGTATTTTTATGTCATTTTAAACATAGAATAATTCCGCTATGGAGACACGTCATCGCTAGACAGCTTCTGCTGATTGGCTGCATGTAGTTGAATCACGCCTACTGGTTCTTTAGACTTGTATCATGCGTAGTGGGTCAATTGTATATACATCTCTTTCCATAGACATACGCGAAAGTGAATCAGATCTAAACTCAGCCGTTTAAATACGTTTTTAAAATTCTTATTCAGTTATTCCCAATTAAGAGGAATGATATAAAAATAAAATATTTCATTTACATTATTTGTTTATGTATAAGGAATAATAGTGCACTGTTCAAAATTATCCAATTTTGATAGGCGGGACGACCTTATTATCGATAATGCTTTGTACAAATATATCTAATACTCGGAAATATATATCTAAGCTAGTCGATGTTAGGTTCTTGAATTTCGACGAATTTATTAGTTGCACAGCTCGTATTAAATAAATATGTTAATAAAGCAGATTGATCGATTTTAGAGTAGTCTTTAATTAACTACATATTACCCTTCTGGCAAGTTGTTAGACAATATTGAACAATAAATTTGAAGCAATAAAAAATACGAGTTATACAAAATTTAACGCTCAGGGAATTAATTTTTAACACTCAAACACTATTAAAGTTTATGGTTCTACCAGCAATTTAATGCCAATTTAGTTTTTAGATGATTATTTTTTAGTGCTCATTACGTTTTTCTATTTCTATTTTAATTAAGTTCTTCTATTTCTATTTTTATCAAGTTTTTCTATTGTTAGAGTCGTTCTTGTACGTACTTTTTCAATTTCCAGTGCGAAATCCACAGTCATTTTTCCACCGTATGATTCAGCAGCTATATATAATGGAGTTTTTTTGAATGCTGGCATTTTTTGATAAAAAGCCTTTAGAAGCGCTGTCAAATCTTTGGCTATTTGTGCGTTTGTCGTAGTCAGAAGATTAGTTTTGTCGACGTAACTGAATCCCGTTCCAACTGGATTGTCAATAAACAACACATTTACCGTTTTGATCTGAAATAGTGAAATTGAGACTTTCATCATTATCAATGAAATCTTAATCGTTGCTATGTGTTGTTCTCTTTTTAAATATTCATATTATACATTTCCCCTGGTCAAAAAGAGACCACTTAGTTTTTCTATTATATTTTTAGTAATAATAATAATAATGCGTTTAACGTCTCGGCTTTATGTCATAACTAATATGATGACCATACGTCCCACTTTGGGCTGTACAGTCCCGCTTTCAGGCTGTCTGTCCCGCTGTCCCCAGCGAGGGCAAAAATGTCCCGCTTTCGCCAGATCAAACGATAATTTAATTTACAATTATTTTTCGGACTGCGGCGTGGCAGGCGACGAGACAGCGAATGACGCACGAGAGCGGGATAGATATCGGCTTTTTTATCTACTTGTTTTCTGGCAGTTTTTCGTGTCCAAGTCACAGAGACACGGAAATCCGTCAGAAAACAAGCATATTAAAAAGCGGAAATATCACAGAAATGCTATGATGGGCGTAATCAATCAAAATTGTTCCGGAATATTCAAACTTCAGGCGCGTTGTTATTTGTCGATTCATGGAGTTACTCCCATAAACCAACCACTAACATGCAGATACTACATGCTTATGACTTATCTAATATCTAAACTCTAAAAGAGATTAATTTAAGTGATTTTGATTCATTTGGTGGCTTGGTAACTCAGCTATCTACCTATCTAGCTCATGTAATACAATCTACTTATTTTGTGTTATTCTTTCTTTAATAAAAACTCGTAAAATAACTAAAAGTTTTCTTTGCGTAATTCCGCAGGAGACGTCCCGCTCTGACAAAAAAAAATAAATGGTCAAATAAATAAATAAATAAATTAGTAATAACGAACGCCATTCGCACCATTACTATTTTCCATCTATCACACTTCCCGTTAGTTTCTACATGTTTAAACTTCCACTTAATTAATAGCAATGGGCGAATGAATGTAGGAATTTTAGGACATTAGGATAAGGTAGGCAAATTTTGAGCACAGGAGTTTGACAGGTAATCGGCCACGGCCTTAAATAAGGAACCATCTCGATATATTTTATCTGAAATTATTGAGGGAAACCATGGAAAACATCAACAAGGTGGTCGGTACAGGAATTACCGTTTCTTGGCGAGAGGCAGTAGGAAAAGGTTCCAGCCACATCTGCCCCCGCAGGGATTCTAACCCGGTACATCCCGAATGCGAGTCTAGTACTCTCACCACTACGCCACCCTTCTTGGTTTATAATTTTGGTGTTGAAGGAATACTTGAATTGGATACATGTTTTGTTTTTTGATGAAATCAGAGAACCTAAGTTTGAACATCAGATGATCATAAACGGGTACGGCGAGGCCTGGGAAAACAATTGCTACGAACCTCGAAGCAAATTCCTCTCCGGAACACCAAATGTTTCCCTTCCAGAGAGACTGAAAGTTTACTCTGGTTTCGTCAGAAAACAAAATATGCGTCCTGCCCATTAATTATTTCAATATTAAAATTATAGTAGAAAATCTTGGGATCGGTGCCTTAATTTTAATCAGAAATGTATAATTCAGTTATTCTTTTAAATGACATCAAAATTTATGAAGTTACTTACCCAAGTGGTGTTTCGTGGTTTTAGATTTACGTCGAGTGGTCCAATTTCTTCAAAATTTCCATAGCCTGTTGATGATGCTCCCGGACCACCTTGCAGCCAAATTACCAAAGGTTTGTCGGACGGCTGATTAACCTGGGCAGTCGTATAATAGAGCCACCAGAACATGTGGGCGCCTGGACGGACATCCACAAAACCCCATTCTTGTTCAGTGTCGCCAAAACCCTTGCGCCCTTAAAAAAAATATTATTACATATCTCCAAGATCTTTATTGGATTTTTAATTTGATTTTATTATTTTATACAAGGTACGAGTTCGTGAAACAGATGATCTACTAAAAAACCTTATTTACAGAAATACAAAAATATTTTGGTTTTTCATTTTCACACCAAGAGATGGCATTACACGGTTATTATCATCGTTGTACTACATTTTATTTTTACACAAATAAAATTTTTTGTTTTTCATTTTGCCGCAGAGAAGTGGATTTACTGTGCTCATTTTTACATATTATCTTTATCATCATAGTACCTACCAAATAAATAATTTTTTTGACGTGAAAACTAGTATCATGTACCTACTATACCACGTAAACTTGAAGCTCGGGAATGCAGCAAAAGGACTGATATCAAGTTTCGAGAGTTTGTTTGTTTGTTTGTTTGGTTGAACGCGTTAATCTCAGAAACTACTGGTTCGATCATGGAAAAAAAATTTTTGTTGGATAGCCCATTTATCGAGGAAGGCTATAAGCTATATAATATCACGCTACGACCAAAAGAAGCAGAGCATCAATGAAAAATGTTGCAAAGTGTAACTCAAAATTTGTCCGTCCGACAATAACTTTTGAACGGTAACTCCGATCACCATGTGTAGACACAACATTCATCTCGGTAAACTAAGATGAATGTGTGTACTCATGTCCCTCCCCATCCATTCGTTCTTTTACACCCGGTTGAAACCGGTGGGGACCGCTAATGCTTTATAAAACATGAATTTTATTTTTCATCGTTAATGAGTTCGTTTCATTAATTTTATTCTTACTGCACTCTAAACTTGATATCAGTTATTTTTGTCGTACTCACGAACTTCAAGTTTACTTTGAGGACTTAAGATAATCGAGAAAAAAGTTCCGGCACCGTAAAACTACTGCGTAGTGGTACAGAAATCCTTAAATCGTTAATTTTTAATTCTATGTGGACATTGTCAATTGCCAACTTCAACAAAGTAAGTGTGAAATTATTATAGCGATATACGGAACTATCGCAACGATCCGTTTTTTTCAAAATCTTAAATAGTCGGATAGTTTTCCAAATCTATTAAACGAAATAATTTTTTCAATTTTTGAATATAATTTAAAAACTTATAGCGAATATTTTTAAATACGAATCTGAAATTAATTATTAATTATTTTTATATTTTTTAGATCAGATCTGAAGAAGATCCGGATCGAAACGTCAATGTATTAATTATTATTTTTTGTTAATATATTTGTCTGAAAAATTGGTCGATAATTTTATTTATTGAAGAATTCTAATCAGACGTGAATCAAAGATTTGAAATAAAATAAAAAAATAGGTACAGTTATAACGGAAAATAAGTTTAATTTTAAAAAATGTTTATTTAAATAATTGTATAATTACCGAAAGCGCCGGCGACAAGAATTAAGAGCAGAAATGGAACAATATTCATGTCGCAATAAGTATGTTGTAACAGACACAGAATGTTTTAAACAACTGAAAGATTTATTGACGATTTTAGAAATTAATACACATTTGTTTCGTATAAGAACATCAATAATTTTAGCGATAAGATAATATAGATCAGGCGGTATTGGCGCTGTCTTTACGAATTAAATTCAAGACCACTTAAAGCATATTCAAAAACATCACCTTTTGTAGAGCAAAATATCAATTTTACCCTTGTTATAGGTGTTTACAATTACGATTTAAAATAGTTGATTTTCATGCGTATAGAGCAGGGGTCGGCAACCTGCGGCTCGCGAGTCGCATGCGGCTCTTTTGATGTAAAGTTGCGGCTCTCCAGTTCCATATGCAATAAATAATTATTTTATTATATAAACCCTTAAAAATCGTCCAATCGATCCACGATTGAGTACCATGTCTATCTCTCAGGCATTTCCACTCGCGTCTCACCCACACCGCTCCCGTCGCGACGTGTCGTTCTCGGATATATATATTATAAGCAAATACTATAATAATGAAACGAAAATGTTTAGTGGCTCTTTAAAAACTGGGAAATTTTGTAAATTGTAACTTTTGGTTCCTCCGTCTCAAAAGGTTGCCGACCCCTGGTGTAGAGCGATCGTAAAATTACTCATTTAACAGTAGAAAATACTAAATACCTAAGTAATAAGTCATGTGCTGCACACGTACGTACTCTTAACCGATTGTTAAAAGTGAAATTCTGAAAATACTGAAAATGAGATGAAAACCAGCTAAATTATAAGGGACAGTGCTAAAAATATAGTATATAGTACATCTCAAGGCATTTTGACTCGTATGATTGTTAAAATTTGCTGGCCCTCGTAAGTAACATTTGTCATATAATAACATCCATTACGTTCTAGATACATAAACTACCTACTATTAAATTTTCACCTTATTATAGAATATTTAATTCGTTTTGCTATTTTTGTATACCTAATCGATTTACAAAATCTTATCATTATAGACATTTTTTTTAATTTTATCGCTTGTTTTTTAACGCATCAAAGTACAAACTTTGATTTCAGTGGAAAAAATATGTTTCCATTTATTGTTGTCAGTAATTCTATTTTTATTTCGAGATATTGGCAACTATTAGCCTATCAGCGCCAGTTATTTCTGATACTTTCTTAGTAGACAAAAAATTACAAAAAATATAGTCTAATTCTAATTCAACAATGATTATTAACAATGACGTGTTTAAAGTTCATGTCACGAAATTATGTCATAACAGACGGGAGGTTTTTATTGTGGTCACGTTTTGTACATGATCAGATCCATCACCGATTAAAGTTGTAGTGAAGGTTTACTGAACACCTTGTATAATATTTAACAATAGAGTTTATTTCATACCTTGTTAATCTTGAATTAGATCGCGAACAGACAAAAGAAGCTTTTACTAACAGTGATCAATATTACTTTACTGTTACAATTGAAAATGTTACAAAACTAACTTCTATAAAACACAATCTGTTATCCATTGGACAAGCGTTTCCAAAACAGGGGATCCGCGGACTCATCTCTGAGATATATGGATAAAATTATCAAAGAAATGTGAAAACCGGTTGACCTAAAAATTCCCGCTATGTGTTAAATATTTTACAATAAATTCTATTGTGTTTATAATCTATTGAAAAAGATTATAAAAAATTGTTGATTTTTATAAGAGTTATGTGACACAAACGTGAAAAAATGTTTGTTTTTTAATAACTTTAAAACTAGGTGATCGATTAACTCCATATTCTAGTCAGATCTAAGTCTCAATAAACCTTTTCGAATGCCATAAACCCAATGAATCGCTTTGAAGATGAAAATTTGTTTACACTAGTGATGTGTCCACATGACTCTTTATTGGGATTTGGGAGCTGACTCCGTGCGCTCCGCTCACTAAAAAGAGTCGCTCAGAGGTAGTCGTTCAAAGGAGCGACACTAGACAGTACGCACTACTGCAGAGGTGTAAACTGTCGTCATGCCCATGCTCAGGAGTCACGAAGCATTGCACAGCACAATACATAGCTCTGAGCTCATTTTAATATGATTCTGATCTTATATTATTCGCATTTCGAATAAACTATAAAGTATAATAAAAGCTTAACAACAATAATGTTTATTGTTACAATATTATATCTTTGTCAACGACGTCAATGTGAATGGTTTAAGTCACTGTTAAGCTTAGTACTATTACATTTACAGTGTATCTTTCAACATTAAATGACTCAGCAAAGATAACTCCGTGCCTCTGTGGCCTGTGCTGTGTGCGCTCTGTAAATGTGCGAATGCAACAGTACAGAACAGCTCAGCACAGAGTAATGGCGCTCGGAGTGAGTCATTCACAAAAAAAGGAGCGACTCGCTCTGCTCCAAGAAAGGAGTCGTTCATTATGAACGACACGCGGACGTCCATTCAAAAATAGTAAGAATAGCTTCCTAGAACCTCAAAAACCGAAATTGGATGAAAACTCGATTTTAGAAAATCGGATCGAATCCAATGTCTTCACGTTTTTTAGAAATTTTCAATAGCAGAAAGTTGAAAATGACAATATTTGTCTTTGTGATACAAAATACATACCTATAGCTTTAGAAATTCGTTACTTCTGATACTGGATTTAATTTTAATAATTAAGCATAATTTTACTTTAATTATAATTTTTAATGGGTGCTCGCAATAAGTTTGCTAATCTCTAAGGAATCCGTAGATGGAAAGTTTTGAGAAACGCTGACATATGTTTAATACAAGGTAATTTTAAGCTCTTTATTATTTTTAACTATGATATTAACTATCTTTATTCTGTACAACTGAACAAAAATATATTGATGTAATGGAAAACTTATGATATAATCTACGTAGTTTTGAATGCAATATACTGTCAGCGGCGTCTGTGATTTCTCGTCGGGTTGCAAAAAATCGTGTGGCGCCTCCAACACAACCCAACCCCAAAAAACGAAATTGATATAATCGAAATAAAAATATCCAGTGACATGTGCAACTGTATATTTATGCAAAAAGATTGATCTTATCTATTGTTAGTCATGTTACTACTTCCCGGAAAAATCAATTCTAATTGAGATGATTAGAAATTTCCTTGAGCAGTATACCCCTTGCACTCCTGGGTAGAGACGCCCCTGATTAATGTGCTCCGTTTGTAATAATAAAAGCATTAAGTCGTTTATTAACAAAACCAAATTGATATAATCTCATTTACTAATGATTTTTCCTTCGATAAAAATCAGGACTCTTTCGTAACGAAATCTAGTATCTTCTGTTAGTTTTATTATTGAACTTGTGTCGAAATTATAAACTCAACATGCCTTCACTGAAACAAAGACTAATCCTTTATGGCGAGATGGGTTCTGTGCATGGCGTAAGATTTGTTACAGAGGAAAATCGCCACTGGACTACTAGGTAAGGAATGTGATTAGTAGATTAAACAGTTTTCTAATGAAATATGTGGAATCTCCTCTCCAAGTGTAAGTATTGTTTTTTCGCTTCTGGAAATGTTCCGTCTCAAGCTCGAAATTGGTGATCCTTGGCCAAAATCAAGCACTACCTTCAAAATAACCAGAATAAGCATAATCACGGTGATGACAATGCAATATTGCCATGTCTCTGAGATGATGATCGAGTCAAAAAACCGGATCTAACGCATGATTACGGTTTTTCATTTTGAGTACGTTTTCATTAAAGCTTATTTGAATTATATTTTTAATATTACTATTAATATTCTTTTAGAATATTTTGGCTGGTGACGCTATGCTTATCTTTCTACGCAATGTGCATTATTGTAATGGGTTCTTACCAAACGTATTTGCTTCATCCGATTTCGTTCGCCACCGAAACAACTTATCTCAATTGGAACACAACATTTCCAGCTGTCTCTGTTTGCGAAACGTGGTATGAGAACAAGTTTTGGGAAAGATTGCCAAAGTGAGACTGCTTTAACAATCATTCAGATTTAAACTACTCCGTGCGAGAGCACTATACTTCAATCTATCATTCAAAGAACGTATTTTTCTGCCGATTTATTTCCCGGATAGATTTTGGTTTGACAACGAAATAATCAAGAGTAACTTTCAAATTGTTCCTTTTCTTGGTGCTTGTTATCGAGAATATCTAGTTATAATTTTGAAACCAATGAGTTTTATCAATATTGACCTAGTAGTTTTTCAGTTTAAATGGGACAGACAAACAAAAAAATATTTTGTAAATAGTTCAGAACTACAGACAGATACTTTAATTTATAGTAATTGTCATTGTTATTTGTTAATTCTAAAACTCATAATAATTAAAAATTTTAGAATTAATTCTGCGTCCAAAAAAGGTCTTCTTCAAAAATATCTGGCTGACATGGCCTTCTTCGATGGACGCTGTTATTCATGCGACAAAGATTGTTTGGAATGTCAGGATTATAATATTTCTCAAATAAAACAGGAAGTACTAAATAATACTAACAATTATTAAACTGTACTGGGATGTTGTGTGCCTCTCTGTTTCGTTATAATTTTTAAATCCCTAATCCGAATTCAATTATATTTTGCACACGTAATTACGGCTCTTCAACTCAAAGGATGGGCTTCTTTATCCGGGTTTGCTCGTGTTCAGTTAGTTCCCGCGCAAATAAAAGTAAAAGGGTCTCTGTACACATTGGCCTAATTCATAAACATACAGTATGTAAACGCGTAAGGTGCACATAGGGAAATTATCATTGGGAAAAAATACTTGGATCAGAGTTAGCCATGACTGCATTAATTGTTATTTCTTTCGTCATGCAGTCGATGCTTGAAGCAGCCAATTTCGGCCCGTTTACGGCCGGCTTTATGATGAAATTTTGTTGTCTGTCTGTATAGCATAGCCAATTTTCTCCGAAACTAAATATGCTGTAGCGATATGAAAATTGACATTCAAGCTTGTGTATCCGCACCTAGTCAAAAGTCAGCAACTAAAAATAATTTTGGTCGATTTTTGGGGGAACTAAAATTAAGGCTAATAATTTTTTTTGTAGTTTCGGTTGAAATGTAATAAACTAATTAATGAATGCAAATGGAATGACGAACAGTTTGACTGTTGTAAAGAGTTTTTGCCGCTTGAAACTGAATATGGCGTATGTTACACAATTAATTCATTACACACAAGGTACTAAATATCTTTAAATCTTTAACAGTCTGATTAAAACTCTTCAATAAATAAAATTATCGACCAACTTTTCACACAAATATATTAACAAGAAATATATAAAAAATTGGTTGTCTGTAAAGTCGGTTTACGGACGATAGTTTTACGTGATAACGTCATAAAGAAACATTGATGAACTCTCGGACGTCACGCGAGAAGAGAGAGAAATGCGTACAAGCCGACGCTTGGGCCGATCGTGCGTCTCTATCGCTTATACCGCGCTCTCGCTTGCACGCTCAGGCTCAGGTGGAACGTGACACTTTTTCGTGCGTGCAGCCGGTGTTTCATCAATTTATAAGACGTTATCACGTCAAAAATATATCAATTCACAATACATTAACGTTTTGATAATAAAAAAAACTAAGCGAATTTTCTTTAAAACTAATTAGAAACTAATTATTAATTAATTTTTATATTTTTAGATCAGTTCTGAAGAAGGTCCAAATCCTGACCGAAACACTAATGTATTGAATTGATTTTTTATATATTTTTTGTTAATATATTTATCTGAAAAATTGGTCGATAATTTTATTTACTAAATATCTTGATCACATTTGTGATATTTTTAAATTATTATTCATTTTATATATATTTTAAAAGCTCGTCTACAAAGAAGATGAAATTAATATCCAATCGTTTTAATGGTCCTGGAAAGTTGCTAATTAAAGCATTTTCGGAGGATATTAAGGTACCCAGAAAAAAAACTATTTTATATTTTGTTTCAAATTAGAACGATTTGAGGAAATAAAGTATAAACGGTACGATATTTGTAATAACAATCAACATCATTATTTATATATACCGTGTGTTTGTTTGCACGCACAGTCCATAACCATATGGAAACTAAAGCAAATTTTAATTTAGGATCCACAACTATCTGGACGTTAATACTTTCGTTTATTTTAGACTTTTAATAATAAATTGAAATCCCAATTGATACTTCCCCCACTGCTCATATTAGAACCTAGGAACTGGTGGTTTGTAAATTGTAATAATGGCATTATCAAAATGTCCTAGGACAGAATACAGGCTAGTTAAATAGTAATCAAACTAAAACTAAAAAATATTTCTTTGAAAATTTTCAGATATATTTTCATGCACCTGAAGATGTACCATTCACAAACACAGATTTGAGTACAGTGGAAACAGTACCGTTTGGTTTTGAATTGGAATTATTAGTCAGTGTAATTATCAATTAAATATTTTTAATTATCTTAACTTATGAGTATTTCTGTACAATTTAACTTTCATATTTAAAAATGTTGTTCTCCATTCTTGACATTTCACATATCGTCTGAAGAAGCGTGTGAAGATGAGAGTGAAACGTCGATTAATAGAAGTGAACTTCAGAATCAGGCTGCTCTAGAGTCTAAAAGACCATGTAACGGCGTACATGCGATCCTTTAATCAGCCAATGACCCCACTTTCCAAAAACGGAATGTAGTTTTATTTGAAACTGAATACTACTAGCCTCGCCCGGATAAATTTTCGTTCGGCAGCGAAAAAATCAATAGAAAATATCTCTCATATATATTATATCATTTTACTGTATCCAGATATAATCCCTTCTATATCTCTTGCTATCCCAAAAATCGCATGCAGGATCTTCGATTTACATTTCATTTTTGCTCACTGTTCATTCCTCTTTTGTCGTAGCGTTGTAATATAACCTACATCTGGAGGAAATAGGCTTTTAAGCACTGAAATCGATTCAGTATAGTTCTTGAAATTACCCGCCGCAAATGAAACATAGAAACTTTTCCTCTTCATCATATACTATTAAAATTATTTTTTAAGGTACGTGAAATTAAGAATGACGACGATATAAAACAGTTGAAAGTTGGTCAGCGAGGATGTTTATTCCCTGAAGAGAAGCCGGACGGTTTCACTGTTTATAAATATTACAGCTATTCCACTTGCATAGTTCAGTGTCACGTTGATGAACAAATTAAGCTGTGCAATTGTACACATCATAATATGCCTGATATTTGTAAGTCTTTCGTTTTCATCCCTACTTATCTAATAATAAAAGTGGAACGTCCGTTTGTTCGTCCGTCTTTCACGCTGAAATGGCTGAACAGATTTCAGTTCAATTTTGAATATTTATTTCTTGGAGTTTAAACATTTTGAATTGAAAGCTTACCTGGGCGGTTTACTGTTTTCGCTTTCAAACGAAAAGAGATTTTTAAGTTTTCCATTCACTGAAATATCTTTTTCTACCTAACCTACCATTTAATCACGATGAAGGAAGGTTTGGTTGAGGATCAAGAAATAAGCTTTTCCAATTTCTTGATCCTCAACCAAACCTTCCTTTATGGTGACATTCTTTTGGATCAACACTACTATAAACTGAAGACACTACCATTTAATTACTATTATAATTAATTAATTACGTCTAACTATTGTAAAAATGGAAGAATCGGGAACCGGACGTTTCTTGAATAATCAAAATTGAATTTAATTAATAAAATTACTATTTTACAGATGCTAATTTGTACTGTACATCTGAACAATTAAAATGTATTGAAAGTCACTACGGTAAGAAATAGATCGCTAACTTAATAAAACATACAAATCTTTGATTAGAACTCTTCAATAAATAAAATTATCGACCAATTTTTCAGACAATATATTAACAAAAAATATAATTAAATATATATAATTAATATATTGTCTGAAAAATTGATCGATAATTTTATTTATTAATAAAACATATTTAAACCAATAAGATTATATAGATAAAAGAACGGATTTCAGGTTTTCAAATGCTGGTTAGGAAGGTTAGTAGATTACAAATGTTTCTCCGTTCCATCTGATCAATCGGCATAAGCGCAGGAATGACATCAACTGATGGACCGTTCTTATTTTAATCGGTCTATTATGACATCAAAAATGTCATTTATATTTTACTAGGATTATATAAATATCTTAGAAAATAATTCAATTTATTGCAAAATAACAGCCGTTGCCATGTAAGCAATTGACAGATCCGCAGAATGATGTCGTTCCCCCACTACTATCCAAAGGAACGAGGCAATCTCTGTAATGTAACCTTGAAAATTGTCTACTGAAACTAAAACGAGCATGCGCAGCACTGCATAGCTCATCCAGGGATGGATGCCATGATGTGCGATATGTTTGGACCCACTCCCACCACTCAATTTCGGTCAAGTTCGTTCTTCTTATCTATAGTCTTGTTGTTTGGACATAATATCTCTGGACATAGTGAAAAAAACAGATTCATTCTTATAATGTTTCACAAAGTTATTTATTTATTTAAGTTATATTTTTTTCCAGAAACTTTATACAGATTAAAAGCTTCGGGTTACGAAAAAATGGGTTTAGTTTGTAATTGTTTACCATCCTGTATTGAGCCTGATTATAACGTTATTTACAGAAAAAAAATGTAAGTACCTAAAATAGAAACCTATATCGTAATTTCGTTTTTGACGTGATAACGTCTTATAAATTGATGAAACACCGGCTGCACGCACGAAAAAGTGTCACGTTCCGCCTGAGCCTGAGCGTGCAAGCGATAGAGAGGCACGATCGGCCCAAGCGTCGGCTTGTACGCATTTCAATGTTTCTTTATGACGTTATCACGTAAAACTATCGTCCGTAAACCGACTTTACAGACAACCAATTTTTTTACGAGTTTTTCAGTATTTTTTGAGTTTTTTCTATGACACCTTGATGAGAAAACAGATATATAGAATGTTCGTATGTGTGTCACTCTAGAACAGCGAAGCCAATTTTGATACAGAAAAAAATATTTTTTTTCAAATTTGTGTCCTCTGTGTTCGAACGGTGAATAATTTACAACTTATTTAGTTCGAAACAAAACAGGTAGATCATTCGTAGACTGAACTACACTACCTCAACTTTCATTTCAACAAGGCTCCAATCTAATTATTAATTTATTTACAGTTGTTTTTTTAATTAAAAATTAATCCATATCTAAGAATCTTATCGCGTGTTATTGACACATATTTTTAACAAAATTAGTTCACAAGTATCTAGAAATTGTTTGAAGTGGATCACCTAAATCATAGACAATATACTATTATCATTACAAATTATGTAATATCAGCTATTTACTTTTTGTATTTTGTATAATTAGCAGGGGAATATCTTGTATCTATTAGATATTGTTTTGTCTTAGATAATTTTTTGTATTTTAAATTAAAAAAGGCGTTTGCCACTTAATATTTTCAGATAGAACTAGATTTCGGATTTTTTCTTTACTTATGCTATGAGCATCTTGTAATGTGGTACGTAAGAAGGGCTCATAGCATAAGTAAAGAAAAAAATCCGAAATCTAGTTCTATCTGAAAATATTAAGTAACAAACGCCTTTTTAATTTAAAATACAAAAAATATCTAAGACAAAACATTAAAAGAAACACGTTTTTACTGATTCACTCATCAAAACTATAGTCTAATGTCTATAGTATAGACCAGTGGCTCGCAAAATGATCCCAAGGGGTCCCTGGGATCTTTCATGGGGTCTTTGGAACGGACAGACAAACAGGCGGACACGGGACAATAAAGCGATTCTATAAGGGTTCCGTTTTTTTTTGTGAACGGAACCCTAAATCGCCTATTATTTAAATAGAAAACAGTCTAATTTAAACATTTTTTTTCAGACCTGTGCCGAAAGCAACAAATATAAAAGTATCGATTCAAATGCATCACTTACCGTCGCAGAGATTTAAAAGAAATGTCGTTAGAAACACATTAGATTTAGTCGGTAAATATTTGAAAACATTGATATCAGAACAACTCAATATCCGACCTAATTTCCCATTTTACTTTGAGATTTGGTCATTAGTGGATTCAATTTCCGCATCTGTTTTAGTGTTGCAAAAAAATGATGGTACTTTAAAAATACGTCCATCGGAGCTTTAATTATTATAAAATTTCAACAACCGTCATAAAGCATAGCCTGTGTTATTAAATTTATTCTTTTCCTTACTTATTCACATTTTGATGTATTTTGTTAATAATTTTAGTGCAATAGAAAATGTGGTTATTTACGACAAGATCTTTCGATTTATGTTTACTCTGGGCCACATTTGAACCAAAATCAGACAACGTTCTTTAAAAAAAAACGAATTTAAAAACTGTTCCCTGAAATATTTATATTCAATCGTTGTGTTATGCGAGTCTGTTATTATTCTAATAACTTCTTGGACTTGATTTTTGCAATTCTTAATTACTAAATTGTATCATTAAAACACTTAATAATAAGTGACAGATTTAAAAATAATCGAAGTATATTATTGATCTTTCTTTTATTATGTGGAAATAACTTGTAATTACAAAAATTAAGTGCCATCTATAATAGTATAGTTTCTATGAGGTGTATTTACACTTTGAACGGAACAAATTCCAGACTTTCGGTTAGTTTCCGAATACAAGTTTTCATTAATATGCTAACCAATTATACCTTAGCTTATCAAATAAATGTTCCAGAGTTATTGAAATTGCTTTCTAATCTATCGTTGAACCCTGACATAATATTAATTGCACTTTTTTTGCAAAATGGCTTAAAATCTTTAATTAATTTTAATTATTGAGTATTTTTATTTTGTCTCTTTCAGTTTCGTTTGGAGGGACAGCTGGTCTATTTTTTGGAGCGTCTGTATTAAGTCTATTTGAAACTTTTTATTTTCTATGTATTCGTAATTATAATTCTTCTAGAAATAGAAACATAATTTTACTAAATAAACAATAAACAAGCATGATTTAAATTTTCTTCGAAAATTATATTATAGTTTACTTAGGTACCCAAACTGAAAATAATTATGAAGTACTTTCTATACGACGACAAAACGTTTAAGGAAAAGCTTGTTTGCGCAGTAAGAACAAGGTTTTATTATACCCAAACTTGATAAACGAAAGATCAGTTTTATTTGTTATTCACGACCTCGTTAATTATCTCTCTAGATATCAAAGTACTAATTATGTCAACAGTAATTAGAACTGAAATTAAGAATTCATATCAGAAATCTTGAGAAAATTATACCATTGTTGGAAATAGGAAAATTATAGGTTGCTAATAAATTACTTTTTATGCAGATCATTACGCATCAGTCAAGGGGCGAATCTAAAAAAGAGAATAAAATTAGCATCATTAAGATCTACGAAAACAATTATTTTAAATTCATTCAAACTTCGTTTCGGGCTATCGACCATCTATTAGGAGCACAATAATACTAATTAATAGATGGTAGCCCTAGGTCGTTGAGCAATTTTAGAATATTGTTGTTGCACGATCCACTATAAAATAGTTACTTTTCATGCCTGCAGTATAGTGGTAGTAAAATGACCCTTTTCCGCACGAGTGCGTAAAGTGTCACAAAAGTCTTTCAGTTCTGTCAATGCAATAGCTCAGTTGCCATTTAAATCCATATGAGCGACAGGAAAGCGAAGTAGGCGCTGAACAGTCGAGATAAACTCTGTTCCAACTTCTCTGCGAACGGTAACAGAACCGTCACAATTTATTGAACTTTTTCCAAGTGTTTGTGTTTTTGTATTTATTATTCAACTATGCTCTACCAAGTCCCTAGCGTTGAATCTGTTCAAATACTAATAAAAATCTATGGAAGAAAACTGAAAAGAAACCGGCCTTTTGTCTGGAAAGCAAGTGGGATTGGATAGGTCACGGTTTTCGTCAAAATAACATCCTCAGAGTCGCACGTAGATGAAACCCACAAGACATTAGAAACCAGAGTCGAGATTAGAAGTAAAAGGACGACGTATCGCTGAGGTAGACCAGCCAGTGTCTTGCCGTAGAACCGGTAACACGTCTTGACAAAGAAGTCAAACTCACAGAATTATTTTGGAAATAATTACAAACTAAAGCTCGAAATCGCATCAGATTGCGTAGTGTAATACCCCGAACCCAGGGGTTGGCAACCTGCGGCCCGCGAGCCGCATGCGGCTCTTCTGATGTAAAGTTGCGGCTCTCCAGATCCATATGCAAAAAATAATTATTTTATTATATAAACCCTTAAAAATCGTTCAATCGATCCATGATTGAGTACCATGTCTATCTCTCAGCCATTTCCACTCGCGTCTCACCCGCGTGTCGTCCTCAGATATTATATACCTATATAAGCAAATAGTATAATACTGAAACGAAAATGTATAGTGGCTCTTTAAAAACTGGGAAATATTGTAAATTGTAACTTTTGGTTCTTCCGTCTCAAAAGGTTGCCGACCCCTGCCCTAACCCTAAGTTACCTACTGCGAAACAAGGGTCTCTTTAAGACCTGCCATCGTCTTGCTGATACTAAATCTAAACGCGTGTCGAATTGTTTTTAGTAATTGTGTTTTGAGATAACATATTGTTTGTAAATTGTAAGAACACTTCATTATTTTGTACATATTTTTGGAGCGTATCTGAAAAAAAGCTTTTAAGACTTGCATGTTATCTAACACTTATGCTTAAAGGAACGGGGAGTGTCCAGTACCCCAGATTGAAAAGACAAATACCTATTCTCATGAGTACATTCGATAATCAAGATTAGGAGAAGAATGTTCTACTCTCTAATGCGATCAACATTACAGATAGAATATCAGACACATTATTGTTGATTAGCAGTAAAGAGAAAAAAAATGGAAGCTCTAATTTGGTCAAAGTACATTCAGTAGCACATGGTAGTACGGAACTGTTCTTAATATATTTGCTAATTTGCAGTTACATATATGAAAAAAATAACTAACTACCTAGTGAAAAATATTAAATATGCATATTATAGTTTTCTTTTATAAAATTTTAATTTCCGCTTTTAAAAACCATTGCAAACTCAATTTTTTTTCTTAATCAATGTTATTGTGTCGATCTATCTACTTTTTCTCTCAAAAAGCATTGTTTTCATTTCGAGTAGAAAATGTCTGTCTTTAAAATGGACCCGGCTCTTCTAGGCATAGATTTTCCAACATATAAAGAAAAACCTTTCAAAATTACGAGTCTCCATTTTACTTTTTTGCGTTGGTGTGGTCTTGGAATGTTTAAAAATGACGACCATCAATACCCTTTCTTTTATTTATGCTACAACATTCTTGTCGCTTGTTTTTTTGTGATTGGGGGATCCATTTTGGAAATCACAAATGTTTATTATTTAGTAAATACAAACATCGAAGAATTTCTACACATCGCCGTCTACGTTTTTATTCACACTTGCTTTTTGCCTAAATGGTATTGTGTAGAATTCAATTCTGAGCGATTCAAAAATATCGTGCGCGTATTGGAATTTAAAATGCTTGAGTTCGGTCGAAACGATGTCGAAACTAAAAAATCTTCGAAACTATCAAACAAATTATTTTTGGCACTATTTGTTTTGGGTTACGTATCTATAATAACTGGAATATTAATCAGCGCATTATCAAGTACAAAAGTTTGTGTCGATCCTGAAATAATCATTCCTGGAAATTGTACAGATATTGTAACCAAAAGGCATCTTCCTTTTCCACCTTACATTCCTTTTGACATTACTCCCAGTTTTAACTTTGCTATCGCGTTGCTTTATCAGGTAAGTATTAAATCAGTATATTTAATTAAGAACCAGCCGCACACGTATGCTGCTTTTTATACCATGCTTGTGCGATAAAAATTTTTGGGTAGGTATTTGAGGCAGCTTGAAAATTTATGTAACGCTTCTTTTGTAATGTCTGAACACTACATCGAAGAGACCTAGCTGAAGAGTACTGGGGCCTAGCCAAGCTGTGAATTTTAACTTTGCGAAATTTTATTTGCTCTGAAGCATATTGAAATTTAATAATTATTATAAATATTTAATAAAATTAAAATCAAATAAGCCAAATCATTTAGTCGTATCTAAATGTCTACCAGGCGGTTACAAAATTGTCTATTGTAGGTACGTGAGTGCGAGTAAAACGCTACGGATAGGTTGAAATAAGGGAGAGAGCGTATATCAGTTACGGTCAATGTCCGGAATCTGGGCAATGTCGACAATGCCCGAGCCACATCGGTTACCTATAGTTACCTATAAATAATGCGAAAACGAATGACCTTTTATCTTTTTTTAGTAGCCTAAGTTTTACAAATATCAGCCTGCGCGGGCACGAATGACATATTGTAAAATTCACATAAAAATCCGGGACACTTTCCAAGACACATATTAATGCCAGACACGGGGCTTTAATGCGGGACTGTCCCGGAAAATCCGGGACGGTTGGTCACCCTATGTACGACTGATATAAAAAAGTAAAATAAACTAAGCTTAATTTTAAACACGTTGAAAACCGGTCCTTAGTCGCTTATAGACCGTCACTCACTGGTGACTATAGATAATCCGTATAAAATTTGTGTAAGTGTCACCAAAGGTGAGAAATTTACTGCTCTATTTTTAAATTATATAAGGAAAACGTCGATAAGAACTACCGAAATCTCATTAGTTGTCTTTTCCGGTGATTAAAAAAAAAAAACATAAATACCTCCAGAATTTTTTAGATACAATTACGGCACATTATGCGTTATTATTTTTTATACCTTTCGTACATACTTAAATCCATGACGATTTTTAAATATCTTCAGTCGGTGATCTTTGTTTGTTGAATACTCCAACATTAAAAAAACTCAGTAAGAAATTAGTTCATATATTCCGATGGATCTAAAACAATTGGATATCGATTTTTCAAAATATAAAAATAAACCCTTTGAAATAGTCGATTATCATTTAAAATTTTTGCGTTGGAATAGTTTTGGAATGTTCAGAAATGACGACAAACAATATCCATTCTTATTTTTATGTTTTCACATTATCTGTGTTGTCGGATTCGTTTTGGGAGGATCCGCTTTGGAATTAATAAATGTTTATATCCTGTTTATATCAAATAATATCGAAGGAATTCTTCACATTGCAGTTTATGTATTTATTCATACGTGCTTTATACCTAAATGGTATTTTATGGAACGTCATTACAACAGAATTAAAAACATTCTACGCGTTTTGGAATTTAAATTACTGGAATTTGGTCGTAACGATGCTGAAACCCAAAAATCTGCAAAAATTTCAAAAAATTTGTTTCAAGCATTTATGTTCGTAGGATATATATCAATCATAGCTGGAATAATTGTCAGTATATTTTCAACTTCAAATATATGTGACGATCCTGAAATTACAGACCCTGACAATTGTACAGAGTTTAAACTCAAAAGACATCTGCCTTTTCCACCTTATATTCCATTTGACATAACCCCCGCTCTTCATTTTGCCGTTGCATTGTTTTATCAGGTAAGTTATTAATTCTTTTCATTATCAACACAGCTATTTAAAAAATAGAGTAAGTCATATTGGAGACACAAACCACAGTTTTGACATAAGTTAGGCTCTGAAACTCATTTATTTGCGATTAGGTCTTCCAAGATCGAATCATCCCCCATTTCCGAAATTGATTTCGATATTAATTTTTTCAGTGCCGAAATTTGTGTTCAAAAATTTTGACCGAAATTATAAAATCTCGGAATTTTGGTATGGCGATGATTGCCGTCTAATATTAATTCTAGCGTAGCTCGTAAACTTTCGAATGACGCTATACTTTCACGAGTCCCTACTCGATGCAATTCGAAGTGACACTGTCCAAAATCCGACCGGACTCCGTAGAGTTGCGTCATATTGTGGAGCCCTCACCCACGTTCACTGCGGTTGCGCACTTGGTCCGAAGGTTATCTCGAGTACGGAAATCCTTTGTCGTTTGAATGTTGCTTTTATAGTTTTTCGAAATTATAATACGAAATATTTTCGTAACGCTTGTTTTTTCGCTCATGCCCTTTAGTACTGTTATGATTAAAAAGGCATTAATTCATGTTTAAAACAATCATTTCGTTTTGCGTCGAGCAATACCTGCATTGTTTTTGCTCAGTCTTAAGGTCTCTATAATCATAAACAATAATTAATTTATAATACGCGCCACGGATCTAAAAGGTTCGGAAGTTAGTCACAAACAGCGTCGCAAAGGCACATTTTAGAACTTTTAAGACTCCCGCCATCTCCCAGCTACCTGCACGGAACGTGCGCTCGTCGGTGATTGGCCGTGATTGCTCGTTGCCTTTGTCACTTGTTGCTTTCCTGCTTTAAAGAGAGAGAGAGAGAGAGAGATTGTGAATTATAGACGCTCAACAGCTGAGGTCATCAGCGTCTATAAATCCTGCTTTAAAGTACATTCGAGTACGCTATTGTCAAGTTGTTATTGTTATTTTAGTTTTGCTGAGTTGCGAGTTTGTAGTTTTTCAACAGACTGTACAAGCGCAAGCCCGCATTCGCATCTAACTACCGAGCCTTTTAGATTCGTGACTCGTATTATACTTGGAATATTGGCCTTATGATTTAGCAATAATAGAGCCTTCTAAAATATCATGTTTTATTCGATGGCAGTCCTTGGCGGAATTTCTACGTGGTCATTGGATAATAGGCATAGATTGCCTTATAGCTGCAATACTGCTCCAGATTCGAGCTCAACTGATCATTTTGCAAGACACCTTGCGAGGATTGAAACGTAGAGCCCTCCTTAATGTTCTTGGATACGATGACGAAAATCTACCCACATCTTTAACTTTTAAAACTGATGAAGAATTGGAAGAATTAACCTTGAAACATCATACGGCGAATGAAATCCACGATGAAGAAATTAAATGCTTAAGGAAATGCGTCATTCAGCATAAAATTATTTTATGGTATGTCGTAGAATCTTTAATAGAATATTATTTAGCACAGACAAATTCAGCTAAAATTGCCGATCTTTTTTTGAAATTTTCTCCACTTAAAACTGGGCAACTGCTTCATATTAATATTTATGGAATTTATACATTATATTATCTCTGCATTAATTTTTATCTTAACATTTGAACCTATAAACAAATCCTAATTTTTTGACTTAGAAAAGATCGTCTTTAAAAAAATAAAGGTCTAGGACTATTTTTTCTACTTCAACCTGGGGCCCCGATTCTTTTAGTTAGTATATACTAATCATGCTTTGAATAAACTAATATCTTTATTAAAAATGCATTTCTGTAAACTATAGTGTAATAATTTTCAGGTGTATAATGGAATTGGAGGATGCTTACAATTTTGTGTACTTGATTCAAGTATTTTATAGTTTATCAACAATTTGTTTTAGTTTATACTCGGCAGCGGATGTAAGTATATGATATTCTTACAACTAATTTTCAGTAGGTGAACTGATCTTGAACCGTTAATGCAGAAATATTCGGACACAACTTCGTGCTTGTTGGTCAATCTCTCAAACTTTTCGGACTGTTTAAACTTGGTTTTAGCAATTTTAGTTCCTAGAACTGTTGGAAATCGAGAACCGATGAAACCAATTACAAGGAGTCCAAAAAGTCCGAAATGCTGACCAACTGCAAACACACATTTGTGTCCGAAGAGTTCTTTATTGTCGACAGTTCATATTCAGTTCAGAACTAACCAACAAACACAGCTATTAACTTCAATTAGCTAGTTATGGTTAAATTTTGTGATCTTATTTCAACCCATTTCCACATTTATGCGATCGATTTAAAACTCACACAGATCCATTTCCGATGGCTATAATATTTTTGAAACTTCTTCTGGCACGCTCATTCTTGAGATTGAAAAATGTAACGAACGTGTCATAATGTAGGTACTAGCGATGTGCCGGATCGTTAAAAATGTATATCCGCGGACACGGATCTGAATACGGATATTTGGTTTTAAGATCCGCGGATACAGATACGGATCTTAACTTTCACAGAGTACGCGGCGATAAATATTGCACATCGACCTTTGGAAAGAGACTATCTGTTATGGGAAAAAATTATTGACCTCTTTAAGAGTTAACTCTTATAACAGATTGTCTCTTTCCAAAGATAGATGTTCAATATCTCATTATAAAGATAGTTTTTTAGTACCTTTGAGTTATGTACTATTGGTATGGTACTCACTACGATAAATGTTTGCAATATAAAGGTGCCAAATAAAATTTCATCTATGAATTGAAAATTAATAAGGTAAAAGATCCGCCAAAAACTAACGGATACGGATCTTTATTCTCCCTTGGATATCTGCGGATACGGATACGGATATCCGGCACATCACTAGTATAGGTACGTATAGTACGCGCCACGGATCTAAAAGGTTCTGAAGCTAGTCACAAACAGCGTCGCAAAGGCACATTTTAGAGCCGTTGATACTCCCACCTCCTCCCAGTTACCTGCACGGAACGTGCGCTCGTCGGTGATTGACCGTGATCGCTCGTTGCCTTTGTCACTTGTCGCTTTCCTGCTTTAAAGTACAGTCGAGTACGATATTGTCAAGTTGTTATTGTTATTTTAGTTTTGTTGAGTTACGAGTTTGTAGTTTTTCAACAGACTGTACAAGCGCAAGCCTGCATTCGCATCTAACTTCCGAGCCTTTTAGATTCGTGGCTCGTACTATATTCCGTTTGCTATAAAAACATTAAGCAAAGTTGGCGTAAACAATAAAGATCGTAAGTTTGATTCCGCCGGTCGGTGTCATAATTACTTTTTTGTTTTTTTTTTACAATTATACCAGTTTTACTTCTGTAGACTGTAGTGTAAAATACACGATTTGTTTTTACAAGGATCTAATATTGCCTAGCCAGTTTATTTGTCATCGAAATGTTCGTAACTCTACCGTCACTTCCACCATAATAATTCCGTTTCTCCCACCATGTAAAAGTTCCGGTAAAGTATTGCATTGTTACAATTTTAGAACTTTATTGAGTTCGCTGTTAGAGAGATTGTTGCAAACTAAAAAACTTTCGACTCACTGCCTCATATCCGAAGGACTTGCACACACGTGGTTCTGATGACGATATATTTTTATGTCTCCGAAACAGTTTCTTTTATGGGATTTTTTGAAATGAAACTTTTTTATTATTAATATTTATTGGCCTTGATTAGACGAAAAGTGAAACGCTTCTCCTTCTCCGACTTCAACCGGGAGTTGAGAGGAAGAATCGTTTCTTCTCTTTCTCTCTCTCTGTGTGTGTGTCAAAGCGTCATGCGTACCCAACTCGCATGCGCTGTGCGTACTGTAGCATTTTCTCTATGAACATAACCATTTCCTAATCCGAAAGTAATAAAATCGTCAACAAATACTTAGAACCTAAGAAGTTTAATTTCTAACGCGCAAGACTCTCACACGTACTTTTTTTATTATATTACACATTTTTATGTAGGTTAATAAAAAAAACTGCACCGAATTTTCAAAAGTATGTTATATAAAATCATTTTCCTAAAAATTAAAGCATTTCTAATATTTCTGATTATGATAACATTCACCAACAATATAATATGTATTTGGTTATTTTGATAGTGAATTATGTTTCTAAACATGATGTGGTTTTATACTTCAGAAAACGGTAGGCAGCCTTGATTTCACAATGAGTTTTTCTCTTTTACTCACAATGCTTTTACAATTAATGCTTCATTGCTGGCCAGCTAATGAGGTTACTATAAATGTAAGTAAAATATCTAATTGTTTAAATAGAAGAATTCCATAAAATTGCGCCATCTCATTTTTATAAATATGGAAATTTTCAATTTCTCCAACGTTGATGTAAGATATTTTAGAAACCATTGGTTTTAGCCTGGTACTTTATTAAAAGGAAAGTGCACGAAAGAAATCCCAGGGGCGGCGCAGTACGTTTCTACAACTATATCGGGTTCCAATTTGTAACTCAAATAGCAAAAATTGAATAAATGAGAAGTTCGTTATTTTTAGTAATTTATCATACTTGATACAATGATACATTTCAGTCATTTTTCAAGGGAGAAGGAATCAACTGAGATATTAAAAAATAATATTTCATAACAGCCAAGACGTAGATAAAAATATGGATTGTATTTTGTTTTTAGGCTTTAGGAGTACATGAAGCGGCATATGAATGTAATTGGATTTCTACAAGTCCTGCTTTTAAAAAAACGTTATTGATTTTAATTCATAATTCTCAGAAGCCAGTTTATTTCACCGCCGGAAAATTTACCCCTATTACATTGAATTCGTTCTTAAGTGTAAATATTAATTTAAATCTCTTTGAATTAAATATAAATTCTGATATTAAAAGCAAAATTTTTTCAGATTTGTCGAGGCGCTTATTCCTATTTTGCTGTACTTCGAACAATGAATTAAATTGATTCTGGAATTAAAATCAGTGAATTAGCTCTGCTTAGATATATTTCGCTCTTTAATGTAGTATTCTTAGAATTACTGTAATACTCTATGTTATGTTAAAAATGTAGTTTTAAAGAAGTATCTATTTCAATGAATGTAATTTATCTCTGTCGAACACAACCTAGTTGGAATTTTACGAACATTTCAAAAGATTTCCTCCAAAGCGGTTAGGAACTTTGGACTTGCAAAGCATAACTGTGCACTGTCGAGATCTCTAGCGACTTGATATTCCAGTTATTTTATATATTATAATGGTGTTCAAAATCACTAAAAGTCTAATTTACAACATATCAATTTTAATAAACCCTCAATCACAACGAAAGTAACCAGATCTGGTTCCTCACACTAAAAAAAAAAAAAACGACAATATAGTAAAAACCAAATCTATTTACATTCTACTTACACACTACTTAAATATTTAGTAATGTATTTTGCTGTGATACAGGCTGTCACATTTATATAATACAAATATAATTTATATAATACAAAAATATATAATTCATATAAGATAAATGAACAATAGTTGTGGAATTCTGAAACTTCCAAAATTTGCATCGGTATATACGGCAGAACTGTTAGCAATAAATGAATGTTTAAAATATTCTCTAAAAGTGAATAATTCACAAATAGTCATATTCACAGACTGTAAGAGCATAACGGAGGCAATAAACAATAAAATTAAAAGTGAATTATTATATGAACTATTAGAAAACAACAAAAAATTAAGTCAAGCAAATAAACAAATTTTCATAATGTGGATAAAAGGTCATATAGGTATAAAAGGTAACGAAATGGTTGATAGTTTGGCTAAAATAGCAATAATACAGGGGGATACGGAGAAAACAAAGGTTCCATGGACGGATATAGCAAATTTGGCCAAGATCGAGATGTACAAACAGTGGCAATATTTCTGGGAAGAGACAGGAAAATCTAAAGGAAGACAAATGCTAATCATACAACCCAAAGTAAACAAGACACCATGGTACAGAAATTATAACACCACAAGGGAAAATATTGTTAGACTAATCAGAATGAGATTGAACCATGGCAGTTTTCCCGATCACTTAAATAAAATCGGAATAATAAACGACAATACATGCAGTTGCGATAACAACTCAATTTGTGACTTAAACCATATGTTTTTAGCATGCAAAAAATATGCAACCGACCAATTTATATCCGATCTCATTAAAACCGGCTTGTCACGTCCCTTAAGTGTTATACACATATTAAGCATAGCCACTTATGAAATCTATGACATAATCAATGAATTCTGTAACAAACACAGCATTAGGATTTAAAAAAAAAGGGGTATTCATCCTTATGTGTGGTTCCTTAAACATTTCAATCCATATACGAAAGTCTCTCTCGTTTGTGTCGGTCCTGCATTTATGAGACTATTGCTATCCTTGATCCTACTTCTAGTTCCATCAATCCATCCATCATTGTGTCCTTGTTATAAATGTTTAAAAATGTAAAGTATTAAGAAATTGGCACATGGGTTAAACCCTGAAGCTATTGGTGTCGGAAGGAAAAAAAAAAAAAAAAGATAAATGAAGTCTATATCACAACAAAATAGTTACTATAGTTGTTTAAATCATAGATAATGATTATCAATTTTTTCCGCATTAGGGTTGAATAAATAATCTGTTAAGAATATTAAAAAAATACATGTCCATATGACCAATTCCATTGTCGATTTTGTTATACGCAGTGTTTTGGTTTTGAACAAATAAATAGTTTTCAAATAAGTATTAATTTCAATGAAAATAAAGTGGAAGTTACATAAAGTAGTATTAACGCAATTTTGAAAAAAACGCCAGATATTTAGGTATATGTTCAGTTTTGTAATTTTTGAAACGTTACAGTATAAAAATAGGTTTTGGAGCAAAATATCACTGTTTACTGTGAGTTTTGTTGTTTTTCTCAATAAAATCATATAGAATAATTAATATTTTTGAATCTCGCGCGCTTTTTACGACGTTTTTCACATCCGAATGGCTTCTAAAAGGGGCAGGAGGCGCTAGTATATCCGCAATCTACAAAATTTAAATGTGCTCGATTTGGTTTTTACTATAGCTATCCATTTCTAAATAGTTAAGGGTTGGGAATTACTCTCATAGGGGAATTCGACGCTAAAACATGGCTTAAAATTGTTGTCTATACTCCGTATTCATTGATTTGACAGATAAATGTAAAATATTGGCGGTCAGTTTGCTAGACGCTAAGTAGATTAGCGCGAAAGTGACTTTACTGTAAAAATATTCTTTTTTGTATTAAATATAGTGAACAACGTATTACAAGTGAAATAAGAAGTATTTATATCACTTCTTAGATTAATTTTTGTAAAAAAACCTAATTTTAACCTACATTTGAATTTGTCAGAAACGATTTTCATTATTTCGTGAATTGCATCTTTCAATAATCACGAACAAAAATGAGCGATTCTGATTCTAACAGTTCTCCAAAAATAATTAAAAGAAAGCGCAATGATTCCAACAGCGATTCAAATGATAAATCTTCAACGTCCAGTAAAAATGTTCTAAAAAAGAGTAGAACCGGTCAGTCAAAAAATTTAACTGATGAGGAGATCAGAGATACTTTGGAACTGTCAATGTCATGCAGCGAAGGTTCAGATAACATGGGAAATATAACATCTGAAGATGATGAAACTCCAAAAAAGTTTGAAGCAAGTTCAGAAAAAAAGCTTGTAAAAAAAGCAATAAAAAATAAAAGTTCAGAAGAAAGCAGTGAACAAAATGATTCAGGTTCAGAAAGTGAAAGCTCCAGTTCGAAAGCCAAAACAACTAAAGCAAAACTGAATAATAAGAGCAAATCGAATAACGACATACAGAAAAAACAAACAAATGTTAATAAGAATGACACAGAAGGAAGTGATTCAGATAAAGATGCCACAAATAAAAAAGAAAAGGCAAACAAAAATAAACGCCCCAAGACAGTAAAGCCTACAAAAAGTAATAAAAGTTCCAAGAGGAATAGTGATAGTGAAAATTCTGATAAAATAAACAAGCAGAATTCAGAAAATGGTAGCGATAACAGTAGTGATGGAAATGAAAACTCAGATAATGATGAGAAAATTACAACAAAGTCAAAGAAAAACAGAAGGAATGCTAATAAACAGAATTCTAAGAATCATGATTTAAGCGACAATAATGGAAGTAAAAAATCTGGCAACAAAGAAAATATAAAGGCAACAAAAACGTTACAGAAAAACAAAAAGGATGAGAGCGATTTCAGCGATAGTGATAATGAAAGTAAAAATTCAGGTAAAGAAAAAAATAAGATGAGGAAGAAATCAGCGAAAACCAAAAAAGATGAGAGTGATTTCAGTGACAGTGATAATGAAAGTAAAAATTCAGATAATAAAGAAAATATCAAGATAACAAAGAAATCAGAAAAAAATAAAAACAACGGGAGCGATTTCAGCGACAGTGATAATGAAAGTAAAAATTCAGTTAAAGAAAAAGGCAATTTATCAAAAAAGTCAAAGAAAAATGAGGACGACGGGAGCGATTTCAGTGACAGTGATAATGAAACTAAAAAATCAGTTAAAGAAAAGGGCAATTTAGCAAAGAAATCAAAGAAAAATAAAAACGATGAGAGCGATTTCAGCGACAGTGAAAATGAAAGGAAGAATTCTGATAAAGGACAAAGAAATATAGCAAAGAAATCAAAGAAAAATAAGAACGCTAGGAGCGATTGCAGCGACAGTGAAAATTCAGCTAATGAAGACAAAGTCAAAACTAGCAAGAGTGCAAAGAAAAATAAAAGTGATGAAAGTAGTAATGAAGATTCACAAGATTCCTCAGATGACGAGTCTTCTTCTAAACAAATTAAAAGTAAAAAAATTACTGAAGATAAGCAGACAGTAAAAGGTAAAAACTCAAAGAAGAATAAAAGTGATGATGATTCAGGCAGTGGCAGTGAATTGGATTCTGGAAGTGAAGACAAGGATAAAGAAACTCGCAAGAACATGCCTACAAAGGACGATAAGCGGATAATAAGTCTCAAAAAATATTTGCGGATGGCAGGTAAGACGGAGCTTTTATTTATTTATTTTTTTTTTTTAATAAAAAAACTGTTTACCTACTTATGATACCATAATATATGAGGTTGGCCAGTTACAAACTGCTAATGAGCTTGTCTGCAATACAAAATTTTTAGGACACTCACACAACTGCCTATTTGTTAGTAAAAATGTTGAACTTTTTGAATCTGGATCTAGCAGTTTCAATAGGAGTTTAGACTGCTAAAACCAAGTTTAATTCGTGAATTTAACCGCCAAACACGCAGTTCTGTGTTGCGTACAAGCTCTTGGGCAGTTCAGAACTTGTTAAAAAATAAAGCTAATATAGAACTATTAAATTAATACCCTTACTTAATTGTACTATTTTTGTAGGTCTCCGAATTACCAATTATGATAAAATTTGGCAAAACTGTAAAAGTAAAAAAGCAAAAGCAGATAAACTGTTGGCAATGCTTCATGAGAATGGTTTATCAGGAAGACCGACTACTGCCAAATGCAAGAAACTACGTGTGAAAATGGAAACGAAAAAAGAAGTATCAGAGCTTGATGTGACCAATATTGTACATACAGGTAATCCGTCAATTTTGTTTAAATGTGTTTGTTACGTGCAAATAATTAACCAAAACTGAATTGATTTTTCAGAGGGTAGGCGAACTAGAAGATCTGCCGTGCAGCCTGTCTCTAAACCTGTTGTTCGTGAAGAAGATCCCGAATTCAAGAAGACCTTCAGTAGAATAAAAACTTTAGTGGATAGCGATTCCGATTAAGAATTTAACTGTGTATTAAGTATTTCATATATAATTTAATAATGAAAACCTGTATTTTTATTTGTAAAATGCGTTCAAGTAGAACTTTATGTTTTAATTAATAAAAGAATATCTATGTACTGGATTTTTTGGTTCATTATTGACAAACTGCATATAATATAACATTGCGATGATAATGATCCTGTATGATTGTCTCCAGAGAAAATGAGTCTGGTATGTTCTCCAATGATCCTTGAAACAACAGACAGAAATGAATTTGAAAGTTGGCAATAAAAATTGAACCTTTTGGACTTGCTCTATGGTTGCTCCCCGTTACAAATTGTTCCTGTCTCTATCGCACTCGGTGACTGCCAGTTCGGTGCCCATTTAGTACGTAGAAATAACAGGATTATTAAATGAATATTGATTGTACCAATCGTATAATTACAAAATTAAGAAAATAAATTGTAAGTATTATTACAAAGTTATCAATTTTCTTGTGAGGATTAATGATATTATTTTGTGATCGCTATTTCATAAGCCATATTGCCGTCATGTCAGCATGCTTGTAAAGTTGTGTTTCATTTAATATTAAAAAACACATTTTGAAAATATTTGAAACGTATTGTGCAATTTATATCAAAGAGATGTGCTAATATGGATTAAAAAAATGTTTGATTAGTGTTTTGGTTACGTGGATATCATAACCTCACTTTTGAAAATTGCAGGAAAGCGGTGAAGTAATTATTAAAAATGAGTCGTTTTTTCGCTACTGGTTCGGATTCGGAATCCGAAACTTCATCTGAGGAGGAACAGATTCAACGTCAACCCGTTGCAACATTTACGGTAGGCACATAATTATTCAAATATTTTAGGGTTCTATAGGGATTCTTATATTTCCGGTCCCTGTGTAGCTTTCCCAGTTTGTAATTATCGGTATTGAAAAAAACAATTTTTTGATCCCCTCCCAAAAAGTGAAAAGTGTGCCCAAAAACATTCTTTTTCATTAGATTTACAACGGGAAATGTGATTCTGATCGGATAAGTAAAAAGCTCATCGGAAGTAGTGATGGGAGTAAGGAAAAAGGAATACGACCGCAGTACTAATATAGAGAAATTAGTTAACTCCCTAACAAACTAATTCATATTTTTTACTGATTCTATAATTTCTCTATCTAACTCATTTGCGACATGTTTCTCAAACAAACAACTAACGGGGATTGAATTTTCAATAATCAATTTAAATAATATTGCACTGTCTAAGGACGAAACAATTTCACGTTGTTAAATTTGCTCTGCTGATCAGAAAACTTTTTGTCGCCGTTTTAGTTCAGTGACGATGAAGAGGAAACTAAACGTGTGGTACGTTCCACAAAAGAAAAACGTTACGAAGAGCTTACGAATCTTATTAAACAGATACGTAACTTCAAAAAAATTAAAGACATGGCTAGTATGCTGTCAAGTAAGTAAATCTATCGCTTATTTTAATCTATTTAACGATTGTTAAAAGCTACTGTGTTGTAAACATAAATGATTAATTACAGGTTTTGAGGATTTGATGCGGGCATATGAAAAAGCTTTACCAGTCGTGAAAAAAGAAGAAAATGGCATAACTCCACGATTTTACATTCGTTGTTTGGTTGAACTCGAAGACTTCATCAACGAAATGTGGGAAGATCGTGACGGTCGGAAAAATATGTCAAAAAATAACTCCAAAGCTTTGACATCGATGCGTCAAAAACTAAGGAAGTATAACAAGACTTTTGAAGAAGAAATTGTTAAATTTAGAGAAAATCCTGATCAACCCGATGTTGAAGAAGAAGATGAAAAACGTTAGTAAATTTTGGTATCGTATTTGCATTTATTGTTGCTTAGACTAGAACTTATTGATTTTTTGACGTGATAACGTCTTACAAATTGATGAAACACTGGCTGCACGCACGAAAAAGTGTCACGTTCCGCATGAGCCTGAGCGCGCAAGTGAGAGCGTGGTATAAGCGATAGAGAGGCACGATCGGCCCAAGCGTCGGCTTGTACGCATTTCTCTCTCTTTTCGCGTGACGTCAGAGAGTTCATCAATGTTTCTTTATGACGTTATCACGTAAAACTATCGTCCGTAAACCGACTTTACAGACAACCAATTTTTTTTGTTTGTTTGTTTTAGCGGAAGCTGAAGAAGAATCTATTGAAGATATAACTTCTCGAACGGGAGCAAGTAAACGTTCCGGTTCGGAGAGTATTAGCATTCCTCCTCCTATTTCCAAAGATGGAGGCGATGACAGTGACGACTCTTATTGGGGATCGGATTCCGATAGTGATTCTGACAGTTCCGAAGAAGGGCAATATAAATCTCTTCGAGAGCGTTTCTTAAAAAAGTAGGTTGAAAAAACAGGCGATACTAAAATAAACTTTCGTTAAATTGATTAGTATTATATTAAGATAATATCATACGATAATTTTTTTAGGAAAGATGACGATGAAGAAAAGGAGAAAAAGACGGAACGAAAAGAACGTAAAGAAAAAGATCGACGACGTCCCAAAAAAGAACCGGGAGATGAAGATGAAGGCGAATGGAAGAAAGTTCGAGGTGGTGTTACAATGCCAGGTGTAAGTTCATTTGAAATTTGTTTATATTTTAAATATTTTATTACGGCTTCTCTTTTTATCGTTTTTACATTGTTTAATTTTTACAAATCTTCCAGGAAAAGCCTAAAATGTTTGCGAAAGATGCTGAAATTGACGCGAAACTCGTTGTTCGTAAACTGGTTGAAGTAATGGCAGCGCGTGGTAAGAAACGCACAGATAGGCGTGAACAAATGGAGTTACTCCAAGAACTAATGGCTGTATCTGAGCAACACAATCTCGGACCCGGTGTGGCTGCTAAATTGAAATTCGCTATTGTATCGGCCATCTTTGATTACAATCCGAAAGTTTCAGACGCCATGAAACCTGAATATTGGACTAAGTAAGTTAATCGCAAATCTATACTAATATATAAAGCAGAAGAGTTTGTTTGTTTGTTTGAACGCGCTAATCTCAGGAACTACTGGTTCGAATTGAAAAACATTTTTTTTGTTGGATAGCCCATTTATCGAGGAAGGCTATAGGCTATATAATATCACGTTACGACTAATAGGAGCGGAAAATCAATGAAAAATGTTGCAGAATGTCAGTCAACATTTTTCACCATATACTTATATTCAGGTGAAATGCCGTAACAGAATATCCCAATATTAGCGGCGCACGCACCGAATCTCGGTTCGCTAAGTCGGTAGCGCGCTCGACTCTTAATCTCAGGGTCGTGGGTTCGAGCCCCACCTTGGATGAATATGTTTTTAATGTTTTTTTTTATTTTCTACATTGCTTATTTACAACTAATTAAAATTAAATAAATCTAAATAATAGCTCATTTGAAAACTATTACATTACCTATATATAAAAATAATTTTCCTACAGTGTTTTCAATTAAATATTTATTATATTTTATTACTTATACAGTAATTATTGATTTAAAAGAAATAATTATTACTTAAAAAAAAATTTTCATCAAAAATGGAGGTTTGAGTTTAAAATAAGTAATAAACCAGGGAACTGCCGAAAACTGCAAAACATTTGGACCCAACATTCATCTCGGTAAACTAAGATGAATGTGCGTACTCATGTCCCTTCCTTCCCCATTCGTTCTTTTGCACCCGGGTGAAACCGGACGGGATCGCTAGTAATATACAAATGTGGAAATCTGTTTGTTTGTTAGTCAATCATGACGCAACGGATTTGAATGAAATTTTGTTCAAGTTTAGTTTTCTGATGTGTTAATTTTTTTCTCAGGTTGTTAGATCGAATGGAAGAACTGTTGGAACTTTTGCTATTGAATCCTGACGTTACTCTATCAGAGTCAATAACCGATGATACTGAAAGCTTGGAACAATCACCGTACCATGTCCGCGGTTGTGTCTTGACGTCTGTGGAACGATTGGATGACGAATTTACAAAATTGTTAAAGGAATGCGATCCACACAGCAACGATTATGTCGATAGGTTTGTAATAATAATTTTTCAGACGCGTCTGTGTTTAAAATTCTTGTGACACCTTAAATAAACTCGGGTCGCAGTGCGAAACCCTGCCAATAGTGTAAGCACAAGAATAAATAATAACCAGAAGTGCAACTCTAAGGCGGTTCCTTTGATCTATATGGCAACCAGCTCGTGGCCTTGAATCGATACATACGTTTCATTTTTGTCGATATTCCATAGGCGTACCTACCTTATTTATTTATTTACGGTTATGTTTAAAAAAATATGTTTTACTATCACAACAAGAACAATTTTAAAATGAAATAAAACAAGTACCTCTATTTAAGCAAAGAATAACTTTTATTTATTTTTCCAAATTATAAGTTTTATATTTTTTGTAGTTCTAAAATTTCTGTTTACATATTTAAGTGCATAATACAGTTTTACTCTACCAAACAATTTTATTAAATAATTTTGAGGAAAATGTTTACATGGGTGCACAAATTTAACATGTTCACAAATATTTACAAAACGTTTAATTACCCCGTTTTGCAAAACAATACTTTCAAAATTTAATTGAAATAAAATTTCAAGCAATGATATAAAGCTTAAAAAAAATAAATTATTATATATAAATAAATAAATTATTATAGAAATGCTTACAGTTGTGATGTGAAGTCCAACAATATTATTTAAACGCCTGGTTTTCTTAACAAAACAAAATATTTTTTGTAACATATTAGCTATTGTTATTTTGACAATTTAGTTTTAAACTGAGGATTTTGGGACAATCCCGAAATTATGACTATAATAATTTGTTCGTGGTAACCACTAATAGCCCACAAGAATAAAAGCCGAGCACCGAGGTCACGCGAAAGATTACTTGCGTACAAAAGAGTCGCATTTCTGGTTATTATTTATTCTTGTGGTGTAAGTGCCTTATGGCAAATACACTAAAAAAATTTGTATGTTTTCAGGTTGAAAGATGAATGTCGTGTAGCCGCCATGATTGACAAAGTACAGGAGTATTTAGAGAGAACCAGCAGCCAACACACTGAACTTTGCCGCATTTATTTGCGTAAAATCGAACATTTGTATTATAAATTCGATCCTCAAGTATTAAAGAAGAAAGCTGTAAGTTTGTTTTTAATAATTTAAAATCACCAGCTTGTGCATTTTTTTAATTTATAATATATATTTGACAGGGGGAGGTTGTATCGGAAACCTTGACATCAGTACAAGTTATGGAGAAGCTATGCAAATACGTGTATGCTAAGGATAATACTGATCGGCTACGTACTCGTGCAATTTTAGCTCACATCTACCATCATGCTTTGCATGACAACTGGTTTGAAGCACGAGATCTTGTTTTGATGTCACATTTACAAGAAACTATTCAGCATTCTGATCCATCAACACAAGTATAGTATTTTTTTAAATTTTATTTATGTGCTTTTTACAGAGTACATAATCGTATAGCATTGAAAAAAATGTAATTTAATTTTTATTAAATACTAGAGCTGTAACAAACCGTATGTATTCGTTACTGAGTAACGGGTACATCGTGTGACTCGAAGTAATGAATCATGACTTGCAAATTCATTTCGTTACTCGCATCTTTCGCATCCATGTCAGTTTGACTCGTTTGATGCGGTTATACGTTATACGAACGAAGTCATACCGTATCACGTATGCGACGCGCCTCGTTGCGATGCTTATACATGCTTGATGCTAGTACACGATTGTATGTCGTATGAAAAGTAACGAGTAACGTAACGATACGAAAGTAACGGGTACTGGTTTTTTAAGTAACGAATACATACGGGTACACAATTTCTCGTTACTTTTACAGCTCTATTAAATACCCGATGCTAATTCTTATCTATAATTTCAAAAATCTTGAAGCGAAAAGTGCACATAAAGAAATTATCATTATTATTGATATTTTAGATCCTTTACAATCGAATGATGGCGCATCTGGGATTGTGCGCTTTCAGGCACGCCAATATAAAGGACGCCCATAATTGTCTGGTTGATTTAATGATGACCGGCAAACCAAAAGAGCTCTTAGCTCAAGGATTGTTACCGCAACGTCAACACGAAAGAAGCAAAGAACAAGAGAAGATCGAAAAACAACGTCAAATGCCGTTCCACATGCACATCAATCTAGAGTTGTTGGAATGTGTTTATTTAGTGTCGGCCATGTTATTGGAAATACCTTATATGGCCGCCCATGAATTCGATGCTCGCCGTCGCATGATCAGTAAAACTTTCTATCAACAATTGCGTTCTTCAGAACGTCAATCACTAGTTGGTCCTCCCGAATCGATGAGGGAGCATGTAGTCGCTGCAGCCAAGGCTATGAGACACGGACATTGGCTAGCGTGCAACAATTTTATTATTAATGATAAAATGAATGCAAAGGTATACATTTAGAATCCTGAAATATTCTTTATTCAACTCATGCGCGTTATTCATGTTTTATCATGCCTAAAAACCGAACCCTAAATAGCCATTTACCGACTGGTGACAATTACTTGTCATAACTCAATGAAGATTCCTACTAGCTCGGCCATTGTGGAGTAATGAAAATAAACGTAACTATTTTCTGAGTCGTAACGAAATAGTAGGTAACAACAGTTCCGTCGTTACCCATTGAGACTAAAATTGAGAAGGCCGAATGTTTTAGACATGGAGTTTATAACCGGCTAACCTCAAACCAAAACATTGAATCGCGCTGTTTGGTGCTGTTAGTATTGACAGTTTTTTTTTTATAAAGAAATAAATAGATATTTACAACATCTCATTATAATTAAAACATGAATAACGCGCAATTGTTGAATAAAATTATGAGCGCAACTTGTAGGCTAAGTCATGACCTGTCAGCGCGATGAATGACTTAGACTACTAGTTACGCCAATAACTATTATTTGTTAACACTTTGACGGACACTTAAAAATTCAGTTTTGTTCCAATTTTGACTCTATAGTTTTTTTCATATGTTTGAAATTGAATTACTTTTATAAGTTGTTATGTTGTGACAATATTGCCTGAGTAGATATTTGTACGGTGACACAAAGCTCACAGGGTATGTATTCTACACTGCTACACCCGTCTGGCTATAAAACGTTCCGTAGTATACGACGGCTTCAGACGTCGTGTCAAACTTTTGAAGTTTTGTTTATGACGGTCTAAGCCGGTTTGTCCGTCAGTGTTAATAAAAGAGTTTCATTCATAATCAAATAGATTTGGAATGAAGCAAGACACCCAATAAATCAAGTAATGTATGGATCTTTTTTCAGGTGTGGGATTTGTTTTACCAAGCTGATAAAGTGCGCGAAATGTTGACGCGATTAATTCGAGAAGAATCTTTGCGTACATATTTATTCACTTATTCTCATGTGTACGATTCGATTTCAATGCCGGCTCTCGCTAAAATGTTTGAGCTGGATCGATCGGTCGTTCATTCGATTATAAGTAAAATGATTATTAATGAAGAATTGATGGCTTCGTTGGATGATCCGACATCTACTGTCGTGATGCATGGAAGCGAACCGTCGCGTTTGCAGTCTTTAGCATTACAATTAACTGACAAGTTAAATAACTTCGTCGATTCAAATGAAAGAATCTTTGAAATGAAACAAGGCAATTTCTTTACTAGAGGCGCTAATCAAGTAAGTTATCTTTCTTCTAATGTAGAAATTCTTAACCTTTATCCTCAGAAATCCATACATTGGCAGATGTGAACATTTTTTCTGGAGGAAGTGGCAAATTCTCATTTAACTTATACTAAAAATTGTTGAGTTATTGGTACAATCGATATATCTGTATATATTGTAAATCGACACATGTATGAAGTATAAATTGTTATAAGTATCCAATAGTGAGCGAGTTAGGTGAGATGCAAGTCTAGACGCAAGGAAGAAGCATAGCTAAAAAAGCTACGAGATTGAATATTGAAACTTTAAATTTTCCCTGCATCTTAAACCTCTTTTGAAAAAGCACACCCCACACGTTAAACCACTACTGTAGTGATTAATCCAGTTGATATATCAAGGAAAAAATAACGGGACTGTTTTGTAAATTTCAGAGCAACTTCCGAGGAGATAGGCAGAATTATCGTGGGGGTCAGAATCAAGAATGGAATAGACAACGTCGTGATAGAGGTCGCGATTATTAGTAAACTTGTCTCAGTTTCGTCTCTTATTTCTAACCTATGAATTTTAAAAGGTACTGGCTGGGAAAATGGTTAGGTCATATATGCCGAATCATTTTTCCAGCCACGGTAAATAATAAAACAAACGTTTTTTACATAATATGTAAGCATATTGGAATTGTATTTATTTTATGTTTTTATAAACAAATAAATAACAATCCGTTTAATAAAGAAAGTGTGTTATACTTATTTATGTGGTTAGTTCGAGTTTTTGATGAGTAAGTACCTTTACAGTAGCCCTAAATTTCTGCTGGAGTTATTTGGTGAAATGTATGTAAAGTGCCAGCTTTTTGAATCGCAATGTTTGCACGTTTTGAGAGTATAGATTCAATTTATTGTGGAAATTTTCAATACAAAAATAAACTATTTAAAGATAACATTATTTGTTATAATAGCAATTAACATCTTAATAAATGAAACGAAAGCATAGCTGCTGAAATACAACAAAATTATTCTTTTTTTTACGTAAAAATTGATAACATGGTCAGAAAAAAAATAATTATACTTTAATGATACTCAACGACTATGTTATTAAATTTTAATATCAAAATATTCTTATTTCTTAAAGTAAGTTCTTCAATAAATCAAAGATTTGGACTTAAAGTAAGTCTTCAGAGAAGTTGAAGAAATCATGAAAGGATTAGATTTTATAAACTTATTTACTGATTATCAAAATCTAACTCTTTGGGTACATAAAACGAAACTTTAACAGCTATCCATTTAAAATGATCGGTTAATTCTGTTGGTCTATTAAATCCTACAGCTAAATAGCTAACCCTATCATCTTTAACAAAGATTTTTGATAAGTCTTCGGTTTCTAATCTCTGGCCAAAAGCGAAAGCGGAAAACCGATGAAACAGTACTGGCTCCCATCTCAATGTATCTTGTACTTGACCCATAAGAATACCATATTTAGAATTAATAATTTTAGCAATTACGCCAGTTCCGTGTATAAAATTCGAATCAGGATTCACTGCAAACTATAAACAATTAAGTATTAGAAATAAAGTATATGCTTCATCTGCCAGCATGATTAGTCGACTTACTAATTCTATATCCCTAATAATGGAGTTGCCAATTTTGTTTTTGTAATCGATAAAAAAAGGCTTTTCTTCACCTGTCCACACCATTAACGCAAATAATGGGCAGTTCAAGGGATTGTATTCGGGATTTGTTGGAACAGCATCCACGTGAACTTGGTCATTGATCGATAAATAATCTTCAAGATTATCTTTCATTTGTAAGCGTTTTAAGTTAATATAAACGCTAGTTTTGAAAAAAAATATTTCTTTTATATGGCCTACAAAACAATGCAATTTTTTATACACCATATTGTTAACAGACAAGCAATGAGTTTATAAAATAAAATAAACCATTTTTAGTAGTGTGTATTAACACTCCTTCGTTTTTCAATATTTTCGTAATGACTGCCGAACAATTTTTGATGCCTGTTAAAATCTGAAAACTATGTTTGGGCTCAAAAATAAAAATTTTAGAGGCTTTTATCACTTCCCAATCACAATTATTATTTATTTTTGTTTTGCTCACGCAATCGAATAAAACCGTATCATCTACTTTTAAGTATTTTGAAATATGTGAGTATTTATCCAAAAAAATGTTGCAAATTTGAATGTTTTCCGACCACAGTAAGGCTTCGTATTCTCTCCCCCAGTGAGTAAATTGGATTATTGCTTTGAATGGAGGCAAAATTTGTTTGACGCGTCCAGTTATGTTCGGCAATATAAATTCCATTCTGTTTTCAATTTTTAACGATTTAGGTTAGTTTTTTAACAATACTTTATAGCCTATGTCTCGCCTATGGTCAGTAGTTGATCAGCACAAACCACCGTGACATACGGCTATCACTTTCAAATTCAAAGTTTCTGCTTCTACGTCAAAATTGGTTATATCCGACCATAATTATATACTTCATAAGTTCATCCTTCGACCATATACTTCATAAGTATTGATATTAAAAATTAAAATTAAGAAGTCAATTTTTTTCGATGATATTTAAAAAAAAAAAACAAACTTCAACTACTTTAATCAAATAAAAATATACCTGCAACAGATATTATTGTAGAGATAAAATTACGTAAGTATATATTATGAAACGTTATAGCTTTTTCGAATCAGGACTTTTATGTAATATCACAAACGTACTATAATCATTCTTTGTTTTTTTTAAAACCATTATTATTTTAACTACCGGCTTGTTTAGTGTTGTACTGTATATGTTTGTAAAACTGTCATAAAAATATAAAATATGTTGAAGTTTTCAAACTTTTAAAAGTTTTTTAATAGAAATTAAATAGTGTTTACTGTGATAAAATGTGCCATAATGTTTTAAAATAAATTTAGACTTTATTCAATGTTGTTTGCACAAAGTATTTCAAGTGTCATTTTAATATCATTAATTTTTGTTCCTGACTTTTGACATTTTAAGTTTTTCGTTGCATATGTTTCTTAAATGTTTTAATTTAAAAAAAATAATTAAATGGAGCGACCCACCCATCAAGATCGTGAGAATTTAATACTGGTAAGTTTACAATTTTACATTTAATCAATACATTTTTAAGACTTTTCAAATAGAAAATATTTTTCTTTAATTCTGTGAGGTTACTTTTCGGAAAGTAATGAAATCTTTCATACCTAGATGGCATTATGACTGATTACCAATTTTTCAAATATTTATGATTGTGTGATAACAGTTAAGAGCCTTTATTGCATTATTTTCATTTTTTAATGCATTTATCTCAATTTAGAAAGGTTTTTAGTTAAAAACAAACTCACCCACGTTAAACACCTACTTCGTTTTTTTATAATTATTTTTTTTGCTATCATAACACATAATTAAATATTTAGGAAATGTATGAAAAAATTGAGTACATTTTTTTTTTGTTATCTTGTACGAATGCTAAAAATAATTTAAAATTTATTTCGATAAAAGGCATCCAATTGAATTCTCGTAGAAAGATTTTTTTTTGTTAAACACTATATTGCAAAAATTAGCATATTTTAATAATTAACGTTTACTATTTTCGCACCAGGAGAGCGTATGATCTAGTTCCGTCACAATTACATTTTTTTACTAGGTCATATTTTTAATAATTGATCATTTTAATTTTAATTGACTCTATCATATTATTAATTCAAAGAATATGATATAGGTAGATACCTATTTGTTATTACTTATTATATTATCTATGTTTCCACTGAAAAAGTGTAGTTCATCCAGCATCCTAAACCTACAATTAATATAACCAAGTAAGTAACTACTAACTAGGTATAGGTATATTATGTACAAAAATTAATTTTATCTAAGAATAGAAATCACAGAATCTTACATCTATAAAGTAAACTCGAAATTTGATTTGATTTTATATTAATTAGATTTTATAGAAATGTGTTGAAAATTGAAATCTAAATAAAAATATTTTTTATCTGTAATGTTTTCATTTTAGAATTTTTAATAATTAAGCACATTGGAAATATTTGTATCTTAAAAAAAAGTTGTAAAAATATAGTGACAGCGGTGGGATTCGAACCCACGCCCTTTCGGACTGGTGCCTAAAACCAGCGCCTTAGACCGCTCGGCCACGCTGCCTGTGCTTATTCCGCTCCTTAATTTAGTATCATTAACATTACATATATATTGCAAAAATATTGTTAGTTTAATAATTTTGAAAATAATATTCCAAAATATCACTTTTCCATACAAAAAAAAAAGTATTCTGATAAGCAATATTATTTCGAAACTGATATAATCATTATTAACGACACTATGCTATGTAAAAAAAATCTTGATTTCGTTATGAGTTCTTAATTATTTTATCAGTTACATACTACTTAGTTTTTTTTAACAAAATAGTATGATTTTGAGAGGAGACCGGCAAAAAGTCATGTGTGGAAATTCTTTTCTTCATCTTTTTTAACTTAACCTTAAATTTTTGTTCGTATAATATTAATAACTAATTATTTCCCCCAACTAGTAAATGAAACATTCGATTATATTAATTCTCCTTCCCATCCAAATAAAACGTAATTACTTAATGCCGAAAAATCGACACAGCCTACCGGGTACCGATTGTACCGAAGAGTCAATTTCGTCCACTCTGCGCCGCTATGCTGCTTTTACTTCCTCCTTTCAACGTCCAATAAACAACAGCGCTTGTGTTGTCGTATTGCGTGCATCTCTCAGTTCTCACCTCAGCCAAAACAAAACACGCACGCTGCGGTTGTGGACGGTTAAATAACGTAAAGAAATGCTAAACGTAACGTGATATTCGTTTTTAATATTTTATTTTTGAGGAATTTGAACGTTAATTACGTCGATAGTTTTATAATTTTTGATTAGTGTTATATGTTTGTGCAGTTTTAATTTTTAAACTTTTAATGACAGTTCAGTTCGGAGATTTTAAATGTCAGTGTTTATCTGTATTTGAAGTTTCAAGTGTTGTTTCCACGTGCTTTTTCTACTGAATATATTAAGAATTGGTTTTTAAAACAGTAATACATTTGAAATACACACAATTCTGTTACTTCACGTGAGATATATTTTGTTTATTTGTACTGGTTTGTTACTACAGCATTTAACCCCTGTTCTTTGCTTGAAAAGAAACTACCCCTCTCTTAAAACTCACCCTTAAAACAGCTGCATTGGTATTATATTTTTATACCTACTTTCTGTTTGAAATTGTGACGTCTTATGAAATTTCAATGTTTTAAAATTATTTGACAGAACACATTTAAATTTGTAAAAATTGCGGTTAGTACAAGAAAAATCAAATTTTACGGTTTGTAAGAAAACGATTATGGCAAAACTGTAAACCTATTGTTATTTTTAATGTATTAAAAATTTGATTGAATTTATAATTAAGTAATATGATTAGTTCATGTTTTATGATCAAAATAAATTATAAAAACGATCAATAAATATATAATTTTTTATCATGATTTGGAGCACAGTAAGTTGAAGTAAAGCAAAGCATGGTAAATAATCTATATATATAAAATTCTCGTGTCACAATTTTGGCCGCTCTAATCTCTGAAACCTCTGAACCGATTTTAATGAAATTTTGTAAATGTGTCTTGCTTGGTGTAACTTACGCTCATAGGATTTACTCAAAGATATTAGTTCAGAAGCAAACAAAAAAAAAACTGTTTTAGTACCAAGTATCGACATCTGTTAGAAGTAACTCAAAGCTATTAGTTCAGAAGCAAATCTGGTAGAATTTGCTCAAAGCTATTAGTTCAGAGTCAGACGCAAACGAAATACATTTTGTAGTAATATATCTATCGCACCCGGGTGAAACCGGGACGGACCGCTAGTATACTATAAATACCATGGAATTATAACGTAATATGCATATGGTTTGTTGCACTGAAAATAGAATACAGCTATAAATACGGTGTGTAGTTAATTTAAATATTTTACAGTAAGTTTTATTTCGGTTTCGGTGTGCTGCATGGGAAATACACGAATATACTCAATTTGGTTTTGAAACTAGTTCCGGCGCTCCTAAATATTTTGTTTCGACGTTCGATTGTTTTCGTTCGAAAATGTTTCGTTGAAATATTCTACTTTATTAAAGACTAGCTGTAACCCGCGACTTCGTCCGCTTGGAACTTATATTTGTTCAGTTCGCAGAGCTTACAAAAAGACTTCCCTATTTTTTTAAATAAGTTATACTTCTTATAACATCAGCTATCTGCCAGTGTGTCCCGTCAACATCGGTCCAGGCGTTTCGGAGATTAGCCGAAACAAACAGACAGACATAAAAACTTTAAAAATTGTTTTTTTTTTTGCTATACTTTCAAATGCATTTGGTAAACAGACACTTCAATTTTATTTATATGTATAGATTTTTAACTCGTTAATTTTTACTGTAATTTGTACTGTGAAAAAAACTAAAGTAGGTTTCCAAAAAATTTCCGTAAATTAATAAACTTTAATAATTGATTAATCAGTTGTCTGAAGTTTAAACTAGGTGCCTAGTTAGATTTTTCTTAACAAAACGTCTTCGAGGGAAAGGTTTCATATGCACGGCGTACCTGTCACACAAATGATAAAGATCTGTCGAATTGAAAAATTAAAAAATATTCAAGGTGGAAGAATTCAGTTTACTGCTAGATTTTTTAACGAAACCCGAATGTTTTTGCGTAAGAACCACATGTATCAAACATAAAAATATAAAAGTATGACGCAGAATGGGATCGGCTAAATCAACACCTTGTTTCCCCACCGATCAGCGGCTCATTAAAATCCTAGACTACAAAGCACAGACCGAGACCCTATAGATAGATAGATATTTTTAATTTGTCGCATTTACAAAATTTGACAAAACGTCATATAACATTTGAAATTATAAAAAAACCTTAAAATTATATAGACACATGTCCATTAGCTTCGAAATAAAAAATAAGCAAGTAGATAGGTAATTGAGATATGAAATAATTTTCTTTCAATAAAAATCGTATCATTTGTGAATGTCGTATCTAAAAATGTGTTGTCCAGCTCTGAGCATCAACTGGTCTAGCAGATTCTATTAAATCGATAATATAGTTTAGTTTGACAGTATTTTCAGTCGCGACATATACGTGTATTTGAGGGTAGAATATGACAACAGACAAACACCCCCCTAGACAAGTCTGATGCCCGCATTGTATCATACAGTTCGGGTTCTTTGGCCTCGCGTTGGCTTTGTAACCACTTCCGTATTATAAGATAGAACCGTTTGCCACACTACAAAACTTAAAAAGATGCCTTCCAAAATTTGCTTTCTTAGATTTAGTTTCGATTTTATTGTTGATCGACCACTTATATGCTGTGTTTCCGATACGACTTTAAATCTAAAGTTGAAAGTCGTAGTTGACTTGACTAAAAGTGCTAGTCAACGCAGATGAATTTCCATGTGGCTCCAGTACGTCCTGTTAGACCAGAGGTCCCCAAACTGTTTTGTCTCGTAGAGCACTTGCCGTGTTTTTTGGTTTTGGGTAGACCCCCTGTTTACCTGGTATTGATTTTTTGCAAATTCATTAACTTCAAATGTATTTTTGACAGCCGGTATATAGTGCTACTCGCACTTTGAAAGATTTAAATTTATAACTGTAGTAAAGTGTAGTGTGAAATACTTAGAAAAACACAAGTTAAGTTTTATATGAGGGATGAACCTGATGCTTTAATAATAAATTTTCAACATTTGGCATCAATTTAGTTAGGTTTAATCTTAAATCCCCTCGGTTAACGATGTCCAGTTTGTTTCTTTTTTTTGTTAGGAGATCCATTATCGTTGACCCCCATTTTCATTTTATGGACCCCAAATTTTTTTTCCCTCTGACATGGACCCCTTGCAAGTTGTCGTCGACCCCTGGGGGTCGATATAGACCACTTTGGGAATCACTGTGTTAGACTAAGAACGTACATGTTAACCTTTTCATATTACATAATCCGATGCGCTTGTTTTTCCCTCCCATTTTGAGAGTGATTAAAAATTATGAGAATATTTTTCAAAAGTAATAAACCAGTATTGATATACCAATATAAATAGTTGCTTTATGGTTTTATTTATTTTTTTTTATATAGAATTCTAACAATTGGGATTTCTATTTTAATGATTAAAACTACAATAAGTTTATTTTAATTCAGTTGTTTTTAAGTGCGTTTTATTATTGTGGCAAATGTGTATTTTTATCATTTATTGATAACATATTTTTTGTGTGAAACTTTTATTGCGAAATAATTACAAAACCGTCAATTGTTTCGTGTGTTGCGTCTAAATTGTTGGATTCGGTGTTTTTGTAAAACGCTATCGGGATTTAATTTCAAGGAGTTATTTCGACAGTGAAAATGGGTAAGTTTCTTATCAGAATTTAATTCATTTTTCTGTGTGGTCAGAGACCTGGAAACAAAAAATGATTAATAATGTTCATTGTTCATTAATTGGAGAAAAAAAAAACATTTTTCGACCGTATACAAGTATACTCTATATTCTATAAATTAATTTCTTCCTGAACTATAGCTATATTTCAGATGTTAGACGTAGATTGAAACTGAATCAAAATGCCATTTAAGTTTGGTTTTTGTCGAATATGTCGATTCGATTGCGTTTTCGTTTAGAGGAATTTAATCGGGTTTCGGTTTTTGACGATGTAATTTTGAAAGTATGTACCGATTGAAAACTCAGTTATAACTCTAATAAGATGTGTATGTAGGTATATTATTTTTAATGAACAACCAAAAAAAAATCTGATTAATAAAAATATTAATATAATTGCAAAAGCAAAAGCACTTATTCACTTTAACTTTCAAGTTAGAACAGTCCTAGAAATTGGAATTTTCTCAGAACTAGCGACTATTCCACTGTAAAAATGAAAAATAACAATTTTGTGAAAACTGATTTTAATCGGTTCCCACGATTCGATCGATTTGGGTTTCGTTCTTTTTCGGCTTCTGAAATAAAACGATTTTCTAGTCCAATTCTTGGTTTTAGATTCTGAAAAACTCGAAAGTATTTTTCCCGAATATTTGTGTACATATTCCTCTGTTTTTTAGAGAGGTATAGACGAGGCGACAATGCAACATTTTGATTGATCATTTCCGTTGCTCCAGTGTGGACGCATTCTATTTTAACTAGTGATTATTCTCATGCATAGACAACTATATGCAATATACAGTTAATTACCGTTTGTAAAGTCCTTCATTCATAGATTGTATCATTATCTAGGTATGTGAATATGCACGCAATATACTCCTGTAAAGGGGACATCGTATCAGTTTTGAAAATGAGTCCCTCGCACAATATTACGTCACGTATATCTGATCGGTGTGCGTTCCGAAAGGGTTTACTTTTATAATATTCAGGTTTGTTCCAATAGATATAGAATATTAATCGTCAAGGGACAGTTTGGTTGAGGACAATTAAAATTAAATAAATGAAAAAAAAATGTTTTAAACACAAGCTTTTATTGGTTGTTAATAAAAATAAACTAAAAAGTTAAAAATAATTTTATTCCGATTAGAAATAAGTCGTTTTATACGTCCTTATCACAGTCTCAAGTTTTCAAATACAAGCGTGTTACACCGTCTTTTGTTCTCTCTTGTTATTAAAATGTAACAGGCTTTTATTTGAAAACTTGAGACTGTGAAAAGTACGTATAAAACAACTTACTTCTAATAGAAATAAAATTATTTTTAACTTTTTAGTTTATTTTTATTAATAATAGAAACTTTTTTTTACTTTTAATTTTTTAGTGTGCTTTATGAAAAGTGCGATTTGCATCCGGACGAAAGCCGGACCGGCCAGTTAGTTAATATTGTATTGTTATCGGAACTACATACGTATGGAAAATTTCAACTCCATCGGATAACGGGAAGTAATTAAGAGTGCGATTTGCAACCGGGCGAAAGTCGGAACGGTCAATTGGTTATTATAATATTGTATTGTCATCGCAACTATATACGTAAGCAAAATTTAAGCTCAATCGGATAACTGGAAGTGGGTCAAATTTAACTTGCAAGATTTTATTACAGACAAACACCGAGATAGGAGAAAATAAATAAGAGTTTGTAAAAAAATAGGAGCCGTCGTGGGACGCCTGACAGATGTGAAACAACATTTAAGCGAAATTCTTTGTAACTAAATTTCACTCTGTAACTAAATTTCGCACCGTCAACTAACGAAACTCTAGTGACTAAATAAAGCCCTGTAACTTAATACAAAGTGTGTATACAAGCGGTGAACGTGTCAAGTATAATATAGTCGCACACGCAGTACCTAGCTTCTCTGTGCGAGTTGTGACAACTCACACAGATAAGCAACGAGTGTATAGTATATGCGCGCGCGCACACACAAGGAAGTCGAAAGCGGTGGCGTAGAGGGGTCTTAATAGAGCATGATCTCGTTTCCGTCACGGCATGGTTTTGTTGCCAAAAGAAGCTTTATCAATGTTTCGCTTGCGGTCAACGTTTCGAAAAATTTATTTTCAGCAGGCTAGTTGAAAAGTGATAAATTGTACTAATCCTAAATACATGATCGTATTCGTTTGGGTTACTACAATTTCTTTAAAATGGTAACATGTAAAATTACCATTAAAATAGTTTACCTAAATTAATTTAAGTCTAAAAATTGTTTTGTGCACTATAACATTTTAAATGATACTATTTTAATAGCTATTTTCCATATAATCATTTTAAAGAAATTGTAGTAACCCAAAAGAATATAGTCATGTATTTAGGATTAGTACCAACATTCAACTAACCCAATTGGCTCTGACGATAATTTTTCGAAACGTTGGCCACAAGCGAAACGTCGGTAAAATTTCTTTTTTAAATTGTTCCTCAACCCACGACGTTTAACATTTTCTTAAAAGAAAATCGTTTTTTCAGAGATATGGTTACTGAAATACAGATAAAATTAAACATATTATGTCCATAAAAACGAATAAAATGTAATGTTGCGTTCCGAAAATATTTTGTTTCCAATTGAAAAAAAAAACGTTATTTTAGAGATAATTAAATGATACTGATGCTAACATTGTTCACGACGTACGTCGAGAAGAATTAAGTGGCTTAGTGTTTTGTGGTTACTTTTAATAACCAGTGTTCCACACCAAAAGTTCCACCACTTTTCAAGAGATTCGTGGCGCTTAATTACCAACGCAAAATCTAGATAGATAGATTGTAGATTATAGACACTCGACAGCTGAGGTCATCGGCGTCTATGTCTGTATTAGAGACTGGTACGAACTCTGCTTCCTGGGAGCGCCAATTTCAAAAAAAAAAATTGGTTGTCTGTAAAGTCGGTTTACGGACGATAGTTTTACGTGATAACGTCAGAAAGAAACATTGATGAACTCTCTGACGTCACGCGAGAAGAGAGAGAAATGCGTACAAGCCGACGCTTGGGCCGATCGTGCCTCTCTATCGCTTATACCGCGCTCTCGCTTGCACGCTCAGGCTCAGGCGGAACGTGACACTTTTTCGTGCGTGCAGCCGGTGTTTCATCAATTTATAAGACGTTATCACGTCAAAAAAACATTGGAATGCAAACTGCATTTCAATTTTCCCTTTGAGGGGAGCAAAATCTAGTCAGGCAGGAAAGCTAAAAATATTGACATAACTCTCAGAACGACAAATGTTTCGAGTTGTTATTTGATATCGTCTCGGTATATATAGCATCAATTGTGTCAATCAATAGCCACTGTTTGGATTTCGGAACACATAAAAATCCCAACTCACATTGACTGATGTTAGGTGACTGACTTCACACTTCCGCCTTGGTGTAGCAACATATTCTTTCTATAATACACGCGAATCACGAGAGACGCGTACCCACTGAATATAAAATACAAAACGCCTATTATTGTTGACCGGGAAGACTCAACAATATCAGGTCGCCAATTTTATCAGCATATATTATTAAATATGGGTCAATCAGTTAAAGAGATGGACCCATATTTAGTAATTGCTGAGAAAATTGGTGACCTGATCTTTTTGCCCGACCACCCTAGAAGGAGGGTAATGTTTTTAGAGTCTATTTCTTTGGCCCGCTCTGTAGCCTAAACGGCTTAATGAATTTTAATATATGAGGTGTCGTTAGATTCATCTAGGGCAGAGGTTCCAAACTTTTTTGGCTCGTAGACCACTTGCCGTGTTTTTCGGTTTTGGGTAGACCCCCTGCTTATCTGATATTGATTTTTTGCAAATTCATTAATTTCAAATGTATTTTTGACAACCGGTATAGTGCTACTCACTTTGAACGATTTAAATTTATAACGGTAGTGAAATGTAGTGTGAAATGTTTAGTTTTAATATATTTATTAATTAGATTCAAATTAAACGAATCAAATTAAAATTTACTTTCTGTTACATAAAATAACTAAGCAAAAAATAAATGCTTTTAGTGTGAGGGATGAACCTGATGCTTTAATAATAAATTTTCAACATTTGGCATCAATTTAGTTAGATTTAATCTTAAATCTCTTCGGTTAACGATGTCCAGTTTGTTTCTTTTTTTGTTAGGAGATTCACTATCGTTGATCCCCATTTTCATTTCATGGACCCCAAATTTTTTTTCCCTCTGACATGGACCACTTGCAAGTTGTCGTCGACCCCTGGGGGTCGATATAGACCACTTTGGGAATCACCGATCTAGGGTATATTATTAGTGTATTTGCCATAAGGCACTTACACTATTGGCGTCGGTCGGATGGCAGGACCTAGGGGTCGGACTAAAATTTCTCGACGTTTCATAGCCTCCTAAACACTTTGGCACCATTTTTGGAAAAGTATGTTTATATATGTATATATATATATATATATATATATATATATATATATATATATATATGTGTTAGCACGATAACTCTCGACAGACTTAATCGATTTAAACGAAATTTGGGCCACATGTTGGAATCCATCACCGCACGAAGCCTATTTAAAATGGGCCCAATCGGGCCACGTTAAGGGTGGTATTTAGGGGTTGAAAAAATTTTTCGGGCCCAAAAATACCGAAAAAATTTTCGGAATCGTTTCAAATTTGAAATTTAACCCTTTAGTAATTATTAAAATATGCTGCCAAAATTTTAAAAAAATCGGCCCGACAGGACCGGACTTACAAATTTTATAAAAACACAAGTTTACTGATATAGATTTACATATGAAAGGGTGTATATAATTTGGTACAGATGTCGAATTGTTATGTAGTATTGAAATTAAGTAAAAAATGTTGTTTTAAGGGGTGTATTGAGGGGTAATTTTTTTTATTTTGTCCAAAAACAAAGTTAAGTTCATACAATAGAGCCACACTGCCTATAAAAGCAAATACACTATATTGTCGGCAGGGTTTGGCACTGCGACCGGAGTTTTTTTATAACTAAAAAGAAGAAGACAAATCGGAAAATATCGAGATGTAGTAGGTGGGAGCCCATTTAGAAACAAAAGAAAGAGACAAATAGGCGTGTTGAGGATTTCCGACTCGTTTTCTTCTTTTTAGTTGTTATTATTTTTTTGTATTTCTTTTATTATTTTTTCTCTTTGGTATTTTCTTATATATTGTCATATAATTACGTGGTAAAATACATCGTAAAAAAATAAAAACATTATATGGCCCATGGGGGGATCGAACCCGCGACCTTCGCGTTATTAGCACGACGCTCTAACCAACTGAGCTAATGGGCCGTTTGCTCCTCGGTGCCTTACAATGGTAAACAAGTAAGAATGAATTTATTATACTTTTTAGTTTTAAAAACGTATATTAATTTTTTTTATAATTTCTTTTATTATTGTTTTTAGTATTTTCGTGTATTGTCATTTAATTCTGAGTTATGTTAAACATTTCAAGTCTCTATCTCACTAAGAAGTTTAAAATCAATTACAAAATTCCATCCGGACAACGGCGTTGTCATTTCTACTATTATGTAAGGCACCTAATGAAATTGTCTGGCTTTGTTGACTGTGCGCTCAGTCCATGTCGAGTGGCCGTATTGATCGAGGGGATTCCTCTATATATATGCAGAGGGGTGCGATTACCCGACACCATGCACCCTGCAACGTGTGTGCCTTGGTGCATTACGTTGGATTGTATCTGCATTACGACCGCCCCACTCCACCAAACTTATATACGGTGTGTCCTCGCAAGCGTTGATTATACATAGAGTTCGGATTATGGTTGGGCACGCTCATAAGTTGGCCGAAAATACGGACAGTTCTTTGGACTTAAGTGTAGCAATGTCATTGTTAATATAGCGTTTCAATGACCTCATTTGATTCGTGACATGATGAACTTGAAAAATATTTTTGTAATTTCGTCCCCCAAAATCGGGGTTTGATCAATTACGCTATAAGTCCGTGATTGGGTCATCTAACTCTATATACAGTATGTAAACACGTAAGGTGCACATAGGGAAATTAGCATTGGGAAAAATACTTGGATCAGAGTTAGCCATGACTGCGTTAATTTTTATTTCTATTGAATTATCGTGGTAATCTTGAGGATTTCTATTTTATTTTGATTTATTTTTATTTTACTTGGCTTTTTTAATAATAAAAAGCTCGTATAAATCATTACTTTAATTTTTTTTGTACAAAAATAAAACAAAAATACAACTCCATCTGTTTGGAAACATTTCATTCAAAAATTGTTTGACAGGTATGACGTATGCGCGTTGGTAAATCAGTGACCCAATGTCTTTAGGTTCAACACGAATAGGCGGAGATATTTGATCTCGCACCATATTTAAGTATTTTTGGGAATTTAATGTCCCATTAATAAAAAAAGTCCGGTTATGTTGTAATGATTTGAATATTTTCTTCGGTAGTATACACATTCATTTTGCAAAAGAATATTATCTGTCAAATTGAAATACAAGATTTCAAAGCTCACTCTGATCCAGTCATTTTTTCCCAATGTTAATTTCTCTATGTGCACCTTACGTGTTTACATACTGTATATGTACTAAATTTCAACCGTTTTCGCTCTCGATCCTATAAAAGATGCGAGTTTAAAAAAATGAGGTTGATCTGTCCGGGGGCTTAAACCGCAGATTTTTTTTATATGGATCGTTCCACACTAGTGATGCAAGGAATATTCGCATGCGCGAATATTTGTTTATTTTGTGATTCGCAGTCGCAAATATTTGCTTATTTTTTGAGATTCGCATTCGCAAAACTCATGCAAATATTAATATCAGAAAAAAAAACAAAGTTTAAAAAAAATGGGAAAATAATATTAAATAAGATATAAAATATTAATTTCTTAGCATTTCTATAAGGATAGTTTTTTTTCTTAATTCGTCTTAAAAAAATAACGTGTGTTTTCGCTAAGGTAACCTTAATTTACTTTAATGTTCGGTAATAAAGCTTTGTATGTATTAATAATCAACCTAGTATCCAAAACCACTGCAAATGTGTGCGTGCGACTTGCGCGACCAATCATCTGTCAAATTTTAACCTTGGACAAATGACGCCAGATTTGAAAACTAAATGTTCGCATTCACGAGTATCAATGACAGAGATTTGCATTCGCGAATGTCTAAAAATTGACATTCGTTACATCACTGCTCCACATTAAACATACTGTATAAAGCGTACGTGCAGTAGTACCAATATTGGCCTTTTTTGAGTCAACCCTTGAGAATACTCATGCATATGGAAACTGTAGAGATATGGTTCTCGAGATAGAGGTGCGTAGACGTAAAATTAAAGCAGTTCATATAATGTAAACGGTTAAACTTGCCGATGCATTATTAACCAGTTTAAATCTTAAATATTCACTTGAGTTGAGCTGTAGATATAACCTGTAATTTATACATCAGGCTTAACTATAGGGTTGCCAGATTGGGAAATCAAAATTTCTGGACAATATTCTAAAATATCTGGACCAAAGGATTTTAGCCTGGACAAAATAAAAATCTGCATTAATCAACCGAAACACGACATATAATTAAGTAATATGTACTTACTTATAGGTATTGTTGTTATCAGAAAAACGAAAATATGAACTATAATTGAGCTGAACAGCTGAAATTGGTACAAAAACAGATGTAGCTTAATCTAACAGTCAATGGTACCTATCAAGTCACTTTTTTGCCACATATATTTAGTATTTCCCTTAGCCGCCTTTATCATTTTAGAACCTTTCTCTGAATTTAGAAAAGATTTAAAATTAGTACAGTTTTCTTCAAAGTTTAATCGAATTATTAGTTCTGGCGGTGCATGTTTTTTATTTTTAACTGGACATTTTGCCTAAAACCGGGACACTGAACAAAGTGTAAAATTGCTGGACAATCCAGCCAAGTCCCGCCAATCTGGTAACCCTAGGCTTAACCCTAAAAGGGACTGAACAGTAGCCGAAAAAACTACAAGCCGTGTGATAAAACATAGTCTTGAAATATTTGTATGCAGAAGTTCGCCTGAACAACATATCTATTTTTGCTGAAGAAAACGAGTTTATTGTTGGATAATTAATTTGTAAAGGTATTCATTGAGGTACGCGTAAAGCTGAATTCGCCAAATAAAGTATTGGACATTTGATTTGTTAAGTTAGTAATGGAAACAGGTAACAATGCAGCACAGATGTTCATGTTCTAAATTTTCTGCACTACTTGTTTTCGTATTCATTGTATATTGCAATGCTCGTTTTGTCTATGTCACATTGATTACTAATTAATGGATAGCGAATAAACGACAGTCCCTATACAGTGTAAACTCTAGATAGCGACACTCAAGGGACTGTGCACTTTGTGGCGTTATTGAGAGTTGTTGTTAAACGTAGAGAAGAAATAATCCATTATATTTTTTTTACTATAATATGCACCTATTTAATAAAATGTCTGACACCTCGAATATGTTCGACATATTCGAGGTGTCAGACATTTTAAATGGTTCATGTTTTTAAGCGATCCAATTAAGAAAACAAATAGTATCTATAAATTTTTACATGTCGTCTAAACGACATCTTTCGTAAACTTTAGAGGGAAAACGCCCCAAAATCAAGAAAAGTCATAGAGGAAATAGGTGTCAGACTTAGGCTTAATGAAGCCATATACAAAGTTTGGGGAGAGTATGTATCAATAAAATTTTTGCCGACGGGCACTCTGACAATATACTTACCTACTAAATAAATTAACAAACTCACATTAAATTTTTTTAAATAATGGCTTTTAAATACAATTTGCGACTAATTTCCAAACAATCTATTAAAAAATTCCAAAATTAATTAATAATTAATCCAATGACGTTTCGATCCGGTCTTCAGAATTGAGCTATAAAAATATAAAAATTATTTCATAATTAATCAGACGTTAATCAAAGATTTTAATTAGCTTTAACTGAAACCTCCAACGTGGTTATAATTTTATTTTTTTCAGTCATAGCGATTTTGCCCCTATATCTTAAAAAGCAATGTATGATTCCGAAGTGAGAAGTCATACGTAAAGAAAATTAAAACACTTCGATAAAACAGCAGTTTCTGTGCTTAATAGCTAATACCACGTGGAGAAATATATAAATAGCTATTTCTTAATTTAAATTAAAAAAAAATCTTGTTTAGGAATCGACGAGCTGTAGATGTTGTACCGAGAAAAACCATTACATTTACAAAACTTGCATTGAAACTATTTGACCGCGTTGTATGTCGTTAAACTTGTTTCATTTGTTTTATTTACAACATTCCAATTGAAAAATCACCAAATTGGATTTAATTGATTTCAATTTTGAACACACAAAGAACGTCTTTATTTTTAAATTGTGTATTACGTATTGGAATGATATTAATTGGCACCAGATGTTATAAATGCACAATAAATTAGCACAGTTATTGAATTACTAGCCCTATAATTTTTGTTTTACGATTAGATTTACATATCTTGCGCTCGTAATCGTTTTTGTACAAATATGTAATTCCCTAGTGTGTGTCCTCCTTTCCACGTACTTCAGAAGGCCTCCGTTGACTTAGGAAGCTGTTGGGTAGGCACTTTTGCGAGGCAAACTGTATGTTTATGCACAGGCCTCCCAATCTATACTAATATATAAAGCTGAAGAGTTTGTTTGTTTATTTGGTTGAACGCGCTAATCTCAGACTCTACTGGTTCGAATTGAAAAATTTTTATTTTGTTGGATAGCCCATTTATCGAGGAAGGCTATAGGCTATATAATATCACGCTACGACCAATTGGAGCGGAACATCAATGAAAAATGTTGCAAGATATATCTCAAAATTAGTCCGTCCGACAAATATTATCACATGATATACCTTAACTAAATATTGCAATATTAGCGCGTTACGTACACAAGCCCGGATAGCTCAGTCGGTAGAGCGTAAGACTCTTAATGCCAGGCTCTTGGGTTCAAGCCCCACGTCGGCGAATATATTTATATTTTTTTTATTTTCTACATTGCTTTCTTCTAAGGCTTACATTTCAATTTTTTTAAATTTTATTACGACTAATTAAAATTAAATAAATCTAATTAATAGCTCATTTGTAAACTCTTACAACTATAGGTACCTATATAAAAATAATTTTCCTGCAGTGTTTTCAATTAAATATTTATTATAATAAAAGAAGTTTATTACTTAAAAAAGTATAATTAATACTGGTTTTTAACGACAAAAACTTTTGAACGGTAACTCCGATCATTATGAAGTTTGGACACAACATTCATCTCGGTAAACTAAGATGAATGTGCGTACTCATATCCCTTCCTTCCCCTTTCATTCTTTTGCACCCGAGTGAAACCGGGCGGGACCGCTAGTTTTATATATGGCGTCTACAATAATATATACATTCATTAGATTTATTTAGAAATGATACATTTCAACTTGGACAAAGGTATTGGCAACATTGCATTCTCTTTCTCACTTACACGTAGATCGCTCTGGCTTTCACTTAGTGTACTATTGGATAGTGCAAGAGAGAAACACTCCCACCTACAGACTTTTATCTCTACCCTCAAGAGAACACAAGCGGAGAAGAGCAAGCGCGGTTGTCATGTACTTATTGAGAATTTATGTAAAACTCACTAAAACGGGATCTTTGTGTTTTATTTAAATTAATTTCTCATTTCTAGTACAGGGAGAAGTTCTAGTGTTTTTTTCTATTAACTTTGAAAATGTATATTTCTTAGCATAGTTATTTTTGAAATTAATCCTATATCTTGACTTATCTATATTTGATTTTATGAGTTTTATGACTTATATTTTAGAAATTTATATTTTATTTTTTCATAATTTGAGTTATAATGTATATCACTGAGAAGAACATCTCTTTGAAATTTTAACAAATTTCAATCATTTTAACTTTTTGACCCAACCTTCTTAATAGTTCAGTCGCTAATTCAATGGTGGCTGTTTAATGTACATAATATCTGTTGCATCACAGGTTATACAGTTGTCAAGAACGGCTCTTCTTTATAGTACTAACAGACGGTCGTACTTGGTTCGAAGCGGACAGCGGATCTGGTCCGCTTCGTACCAAATCTGTTCGTCTGTAGAGTAGTCTGCGTGTCCGCCCGGTTCGATGGGATGCACGTCGTACTTGGTCCGGTCCGGTACAATATCCGAGCGTGTGTAGAGCAGTACGACGGACTTGATACATATAACCGTATAACGACGTCATTGTAATTCAAAACGTTGTGCACAATGCCGGATTTAGAGGTCTGGAGGCCTCGGGGCAACAAAGGAGTGGCGGCCCCCTGGCCCCAAATTATTTTCCAAATAAAATGGACAATTTTTTTCAGTCGATTTTTACAATAAATAATTTATTGTGAAACCAAGTATAGATTCTTTTATTATTTAACAAACATATAAATATAATAAGAAACAAGAATTATCTAAAAATTAAATTTTAGCATTAACGAACAGAACTTTCCGAGCTGAAATCCAGTTCCCGAAGTAAATCACTTTCAATGCTCAGGAAATTTGAATTTTTTTTCCAAAGTCTCTATTGTGGGGGTCCCTCTTTTGTGGTGGCCCCGGGGCTGTAGCCCCGGTTGCCCTCCCCTAAATACGGCCCTGGTTGTGCAACATGACAGAAATTTTGACAGAACGCGAAGTTCTTGGTGGAGTATTGGTATTATAAAAAGATTTCTCATGTTTGTGGGATCTATCAGATAAGTTATATTGTAACAGAGAAGCGCGTAACAACGCTCTAGAAATTCTTCGGGAGTGTTATTCAAAATATAATCTTCGCTATCAAGCGATTTTATTAACTTCATATGACTAAATTCATCGCGATCTTTCAAATAGAATTTTGCCCACTCCTTTCTTTTCTTCCTTGTTGTTTGTGGCGGCATTAACGTTGCCGCTAGAACAATCGCAATTTTCGCGCGCTTAATCATAGGCATGATTACGTAACTGTGTACACAAGGAGACTGACAGATCCGGTCGTCTGTTGCAAGCAGCGGACTTGATCCGCCGTACCATGTCCGTTGTCGGACCGGACCAAGTTCGAGCGTCTGTTAGTACTATTAGTGCAAATATTGTAACTTAACCTCTTAACTCTTTACTTGTATAACATCCAGTTCAGTGTAACTCAAGTCGCAGCTATTATTATTATTATTCTTGTCGTACAGGTTTTTCACTGCACAAACCTGAGATACCCACCTCGCTGATCAAAAATAATAGTCACTAAGAGAATAAACCGAGTTGTCTCGCCGAATTAAAATTTTCATTTTTGATAATCCAGCCATTCTTACTTGGTTACACACAATTTGATTTCAAAGAGTAACTTTTAGCATGTCACGTAATCTAAATTGAGCCTGCAATAGCGATATTACAACGTCATCACGGTAAAATATGAACCAATGTGCGACGAGCAAAGTGCGACTAGATGTTCATTTATTCGTCAGATTAGTCACGTGGAATTCGCGTTTTAAGTGCGCTATTATTATTTACGACCTTTAAATTGCGTTTTCTCACAAACTATTAGTTCGGCGAACATATAAATAGTCATACTAATAAATATGAGCTCTGACGATGCTATAAAACCGTTTAGTTTACACTACACACTACAAAAGTAAATCTTATACACGAAAGTTTTGTTGATATAATAGCTATACGGAAATCATTAAAGCATTACTACAGAAAATCGTTCCACATAAAATGCATATACGAATTTCCTTTGGGCGCCCGGTCTATGTTGCATTTTATATATGGAAGTTTGAAATTTATTGTACATATTACCTTACTAGTCGTTACCCGCGACTTCTTACGCGATTGAGATAAAAGGATATTTTATATTTTTAAATTATATATATAAAATTATAATTGTATTTAAAACTTGCCCCGGTTCTTATTATCAAGCTTATATTATGAAGCTTCATTTCATTACAGTGTAGCCACGCTGGGCTTCGCCCCGTTCGACGGGGATGCAGCGACCTTTTTATATAACACTGTAGAGTGTAGATATAGGTAGTGGTTCCAAAAATAGTCCCTACGGACCCCAAGAGGTCCCTGGGATCATTCAGGGAGTACTTGGAAAATTAAAATCGATTTTTGGGTCACTAAACCGGGCGGGACCGCTAGTAATAGATAAATTTACTTTTACAGAATAAATATGTATGACATCTGTTATACGAGACTAGCGGTTCCGCCCGGTTTCACCCGGGTGCAAGAGAACGAATGGGGGGGACACGAATACGCACGTTCTTCTTCGTTTACCGAGATTAATGTTGTGTCCAAATTTCATGATGATCGGAGTTACCGTTCAAAAGTTTTTGTCGGACGGACAAATTTTTAGTTATATTTTATAACATTTTTCATTGATGCTCCGCTCCTATTGGTCGTAGCGTGATATTATATAGCCTATAGCCTTCCTCGATAAATGGGCTATCCAACAAAAAAAAAAATGTTTCAATTCGAACCAGTAGTTCCTGATATTAGCGCGTTCAACCAAAAAAAAAATTGGTTGTCTGTGAAGTCGGTTTACGGACGATAGTTTTACGTGATAACGTATTCCGCTCGAAGGTCAGGCGGAACGGGACACATTTCGGAACGTTACACTTTTTCGTGCATGCAGCCGGTGTTTCATCAATTTGTAAGACGTTATCACGTCAAAAAAAAAACAAACAAACTCTTCAGCTTTATATATTAGTATAGATTTGTCATTGTTGCCATGGTTGCACAATTACAGCTTTTCGTCAAATGAATTCAAATCCAAGTCACTCCATACCTTGGCTAAAGAAATTTGGCTTCAAATTATGAATGAGAACTTCATTATGTACCGAAACGTCCTTGATATATTCACGTTCTGTTAACGTCGCGAATCCTGATAGTTACGGGCGTACATGCTAGATCCGAATTAACGTCAATCTTTATAAGAATTTAATGATATTGTCGATAGACGGTGTAACAAAAGACGTATTAATCATCGACATAAAATAGATGCGACCAACAGATTAAGTCACAAGAGTTGTTAAGAAAGCAATCGTAATGATGATTAATGTAGCCGAAATGAATTTTGAACTAAACGGGCCAGCGGCGTGGCGCCGCCAACATTAAGTGAATAAGCCCTGCTTCATATTAAACGGTACTATAACTGCTGTTCGCAGTACAGGGTTGGCTGTACTGTGTCATTTTTAAGAATTGGTCGAATTAGTAGAGACCAACCATAGGACGAACTTCGGGGTTTTCTCACCTTTAAGGAGGTTGATGCGTTACAGTCCCAATCATAAGTAAGTCGAATTCTAAATGGGACCTTTTCCATAATAAATTTTTACAAAAGGTTATAAGTCGATGATACTAATAAATTATTGTCATAAAGGCATAAATAAATATTTTTTTTAATATTAATTAATTATTTCAGTATTTTACTTAATGGACTAACTTTTGAATTTTTTGTACAAAGTTAGGTTAGAAAAAATAAATTTATGTAAATATTTGTATTTTACATATTTTTGCAGTAAATAATTTTAAAAAAAGGAATTAGAAGTAATAAAATAATTAAAAAGTTGAAAATTCAGTTAAAATTGTTAAAAGAGTCAAGAATAAAAGTCCATAATCGAAAAGTGGCAAGGTTTATTATTTTTTTTTATTGATTAAAAGTCTCCTAATTAAATTGGAAAAAAATTAAAATATGCGTAAAGACATCGATGCTTTACATAGTTAGTTTTCAGAACTGCTGACATTATTTGGTTATTTGCAAAAAATTAAAATGTACCGTTTGCATGCTAGGTTGACATATTTTCCATAAGACTACATGTAAAAGTTTTTTTTAAATTTTTGACTTTATAAATCTCCTAATGATTTTGGATTTTTTACAGAAAATTTTGTCATAAAAAATCTATTAAAAAAAAATTGGTTGTCTGTAAAGTCGGTTTACGGACGATAGTTTTACGTGATAACGTATTCCGTAATACATAACCTAAACCTCCCAAAATTTGGTTTCAATCCGCTTATCCTTGGTGTCGGAATGATAAGAAATGTCAAAAGTGACGTTTGCAACTTACAAAGTATTATGTTCTAATAATAATTAGTTATTCCAATACTTAACTTAGAAGGCTTTGCATTTCACAATATACTAATGTCAAAAAATTGAATTAAACATTAGAAATGCAGCTGTTTTCATGTTAAGACAAGACATACGTTTGCTTCTAATTTCCATGTACGGCAAACAAAGACAACCGACCGCGTCGCGCCATGCATTACACAACATTGCATTTATACAGCTATTTTTCTATATAAATTTGTATAAAATATTTTTCTATATAAATTTGTATAAAAAAACTGTTTAGGCAAATTCTGTTATACGAAATCTATGTAAAATGTTCTCCTCTTTCGTTTAAGACTGCGGTTTCAAACCGATCTGATTTAAATTGAGCGAGAAATTAGCAAAAAGCACGCACAGGGTCAGGCGGAACGTTACGCGTTAGGAACGTTAGGAACGTTACGTTACACTTTTTCGAACATGCAGCCGGTGTTTTATCAATTTATAAGATTGGTGATTCATCAATTTATAAGACGTTATCACGTCAAAAACTTTATTTCAGATTTTTTTCATTATCTTCGTAAAACGGCTCAACCTCCTTAACCGATGCCGAGAGTATTTCTTGTATTTTGGTTTCTTTGCTTGCAGAGTTGTGATTCGAATCACATAATACTGAATCGATTATTCAGTAAATACAACATTCGCCGTCGGCAAAACTATCGTCCTAATTTGAGCCGAAGCCGAAGATTTAATTTTCGGTCGGACCCAATTGATAAAATTTTGAACCATGATACTAGAACGCACGGCCAGAAAATTTGTTTGAAGGACTTGAATGTAAGCGTTTCAATTGCTTTTCTATTACAGGAGAACATTTTTGATAAAAAAGTCTTATTGCATTAATGTCCTGAAGTTAAAAATAACGCGGTGTACTTCAGGTGTTCTTCTTTTTGATCCAGCTTAATTAAATAGTACGTGCATTAACTTTGATAGTGATTAAACAACGTTATTTTATTTTATTCTTTAGATTTTAAATGCGTATGAATTTTTTTCTCTACCGAAAAATTCAAAAATATGCTACGCATTCTCATTTGAAAGTAATGTTAAATTTTGGGAATAACTCATAAATCCTATGAATGTTTCTATCATCGTAATTTACTTTAAAGAATTCTACTCATTTAATCGAATAAGTTACAAATGGTATTAACTAGTGATGTGCCGGATCGTTAAAAATGTATATCCGCGGATACGGATCTGAATACGGATTTTTGGTTTCAAGATCCGCGGATACGGATACAGATCTTAACTTTCTTAGAGTACGCGGCGGTAAATATTGCACATCGACCTTTGGAAAGAGACTATCTGTTATGAGAAAAAGTTATTGAACTCTTTAAGAGTTAACTCTTATAACAGATTGTCTCTTTCCAAAGATCGATGTGCAATATCTCTTTATAAAGATAGTTGATTTAGTACCTTTGAGTTATGTACTATTAGTATATGGTACTCACTACGATAAATGTTTGCAATATAAAGGTGCCAAATACGATTTAAAAAAATAAAAAAATAATCTGAATGGAATTTAACAGGTTTTCATTATTACCTAATCACCTATATATATATAAAATTTCATACATGAATTGAAAATTAATAAGGTAAAAGATCCGCCAAAAACTAACGGATACGGATCTTTCTTCTCCCTCGGATATCCGGCACATCACTAGTATTAACTACGGTTTGCCCACAAATCAAATCTATTTTTCAACTAAGCTATGAGAAATACAAGCATGCTTTCTGGTTGAAGTTTTAACGCTACTGGTCTCAGTTGTCGAACGTCTGTAATTCTACATTCTACAATGTTTGTAGAAGTTTTGTGTTTCGCGTATTTGACTGATATTGAGCGTGGGGCTTTTGTTCTGAAGCGAGGCTGCGAAGTGACAGGTTGAAGTAGCCTGCTTACAGGTGAACTGATAAACGCAAATGTGAGCATTGGACAGGTATGCCATGTGGCTCTCTTCTTTTATAGGTATACACTATACAGTCTATCATTACGTTCCGTTAATTCTTTCAGGTGACCCATTCCACACAGCGCACCTATTTATGTATTCAGCCGTTATAAACTTGAACTATTATAAAGATTTTAAGCTAGTAACTTGAGTATAAAGGGCAATTTGCCGAATAAATAAAAGAATTTTTTGATAGACAGCTTTATTTCGTTGTTTTGAATAACGTATGAAATTTTTCCATAGATATCGTGCCGGCGTTACTAGATATAAGAGATCAAAGGTAAACATGTATAGTACAGCAGAGTCTCGGTAACGTGAACATTCCAAAACATGAACAACCAAAAACGCAAACACCTGGTTTGACATTCTACATATTCCTAAACGTGAACGACAAATCTTTTTAAATTGTTATTTAATATCTACTATAAAAAAATATTTTATGTGTTGTACTCTCTCAAGAGGGCGCGGAACCCTATTTTCAGCTTATAGTTTTTGAGATATTAGCTAAAAACTTAATGCCTTCTTTCTTTCATTTTAATTCGTTTATAATTTTTGCAATTTTTTATGTGCTAATAAAACATTTTAATATATTTTTCTAGAGTCATTCCGAATCCAATGAACCATCACTCATATTTGTATGAGATATTTCAAACCTTAACACGTTTTTGAACTTTGTAAACTAAACTAATAGTAAAATAAAACATTGTACAAGATATTTAGGCACTCTTTTGTTTTTTATAATATAATATGAGGGATATTTTTTAAATAAAAGTTCATTTGGCTATTTTCAAGTTGGTTTTAGACAATGAGTATTTTCCGAAAACTAAATAAATTATTGTTATATGCCTACTCAGTTACATGAACTGAGAGAACGTGAACACCACGTGCAGTAATTAGTTCACGTTATCGAGACTATACTGTAGAAAGAAGTGCGCTAAACGGTAGAATTTTTAGTGGCTTCTTTTCATAAACTTCTAAATCAATTAAATTTAAGTAAAATTTATATGAGACCTATCCGTCATCTTTCTGAACACACAAAAATATATGCCTACACAAATGTAGATGTCGAATAATGTTGTTCCTTTATTTTGAAGTCGGTTAAGAATGAGTAGGATAGTATAGTATAGTAGTATAGTACTTATATTTTATTTGTCAATGGAAACGTGAAATACATTTATTTGACATGTCATTGTTACATAAAAACTTAAAGTTGTAAATTTAAAAATTCATTAATATTGTAAAATTCAGATTCAATTAAAAATTGTTTTATTTTATTTTTATATGCCGTTAGAGAAGCTAAATTTCTATATACTGTGGGCAATTTATTATAAGCTCTGATGGCGAAATTGTGGGGACTATTTAAAAATTTTATGTGCCCTTTCGGTCTTATTAATAGTTTATTGTGACGAGTGTTATGATCATGTACTGTATTTGCACATGCGCGCATACGAATGTAAGTGTAGACGCGCATAAATTAAGCAATAGTAAAGAAAAATACATGGGACGGTTAGAATTTTATTATTTTTAAATAGACCCCTACATGAATCAGACCATCTAAGTCCATACATGATGCGAACAATTTTTTTTTTGAAGTATAAAGATATCTTTAGAATGTGAGCTATTGCCCCAAGCCAGTATTCCATACTTCAAACGTGGAAAAATAAAGCCATAATATATTGTTCGTAACAAAGTTACATCATTATATATAAATTTAGATTTTCTAATTACATAAGTAAATTTAGATAAAATAGTTTCTTTTTTTAAATTTTATTTTCTTTCTCAAACTGTTCATAATCTGCCAGCGTCTAAATATTGTGGTGCGTTTTGTGAAATGGGCGACCCGTCCGCGTCGGCAAGAGAGCGTGAACCGCAAGTATGTGTAAGTATTCGCGTCCATACATGAACACCACACGTAGTAGATATATTACAGTTTCGCGATGCGCTCCGGCGATGCTTCCGTAACGGTCCACGTCTCTTGGCACAACCCGCTCTACACTCACACCAGTACCTACACTAGGGATGCACAAAGTTTAAGATCCACGATTCACTGTAGCTAGCAAACAACAGTCGTATTTTTAAGATGCTCTTTCGGACTTGAGATTAGCTTAACGTCTGGCAAAGCCGCTGTTTATATAGGGAATTATTCACGACTTCTTTATTATTGACCCCTAATTCCCAGGTCCTAATCCGAGACTGCAGTTTACAGTTTATTATTAAATAAATTGACAAATAAAGTTCATAAAGAAGAAGGGTGCGTATATTAGGTACAGTCGACTCTCGTTAATTCAAACCTGCGATAATTCGAACCTCTCTATAATTCAAAGTTATCACGAGTTCCCTACAAAATCTCTTTATATTTTGAACTAAATCAATACATTTTTATGCACTTGGTAATTCGAACGAAAAAATCATTGCTATATAACAAAACGACGCGTTAATTCGAACTCATAGGCATCCAACACTCGACAATTCAAAGTTGCAGAGAGAAAGAGGCGGAAAGATTCGATACCTTACAAAGCTTCTGTCTACAAAACGAAAGTGATGAAAAAGCATTTCAGGCACTTTTTCTCTTAAAAAAAATTGGTTGTCTGTAAAGTCGGTTTACTGACGATAGTTTTACGTGATAACGTATTCCGCTCGAATATCATATTTAATAATACATAACCTAAATTTTAGTTACGATGAAGGATGGTTTTGGGTGAGGATCATAAATAAATAAGCTTTACCAATGTTTCGCTAGTGGCCAACGTTTCGAAAAACGTTGGCCACTAGCGAAACATTGGCAAAGCTTATTTATTTATGATCCTCACCCAAAACAAAACCATCCTTCATCGTAACATTCTATTGGATCAACACTACTTTATGCTAAATTTTAGTAGCTCTCAAACTATATTTTTACCGACTCTCTATCGCTTATACTGCGCTCTCGCTTGCACGCACAGGGTCAGGCGGAACGTGACACTTTTCGGAACGTTACACTTTTTCGTGCATGCAGCCGGTGTTTCATCAATTTATAAGACGTTATCACGTCAAAAAAGTTATTGAGCAGTCTTTGAGTGTTTTGAAGCAAACCAGTATAACAGAGTTCTTTCGAAAGATTAATTAATTCACATTATGAATACATGTATGTACAGTGTACACGAATGTACCTCTAAACTTTCAATAAATAATAATTGATCAACACTTAATAATTCGAAGTTTTATTTATTTTCTCTCACAAATTTCGAACCATTTGATATTTCAAACACTCGATAATTCGTAATATTTTATGAGTCCCTCGAGTTTCGAATTAACAAGAGTCGACTGTATGTTGGATATCCTGCTCCAGTTTAAAAGTGTTGACACTTTTGACACTATTGCATTTGATATAGAAAAGTGTAACACTAGATTATATACCTAACATACACTTCTCCGTGTAAATTTCACTGAGTTATCTACACTATACTGATGTATGAAACACAGCATCACTATTGCTACATATTATAAAACAAAGTTCCCCGCCGTGTCTGTCTGTCTGAACGCGATAAACTCAAAAACTACCGAACGGATTTTCATACGGTTTTCACCCAATGATTTATTAGAAAGGTTTATGTGTATAATTCATTAATGTTTTGTGTAAATTGATTGAAATATGACGACGAATGTTGAAGATGTCGGAAAAAATCAAGCAGGCTGGGAGCTTTCATCGAAAACGCTGCCTAATCCCTTTGAGATACATATAACAAAATAACGTATGGTGGAATTGTTCCTCTTTTATAGGTCTACAGACAAGTGCGGGATGACATAGTCTTTTAAGAATGACTCTCTATATGTACACACATTTTAATGTTTAGCGCTTTTCGTAGATATCAATTTTGCAATGTAAGTCGACGAGAAAACGGTGGCAATCTACAAATTTGAACTAAGCCAGACCGGGCCGCTAGTTTATTCTATAAATGTAAATTTATTGCACGTATAGATGTAGATTTTAGTTTCACTTCTGTACTGTGTAGTGTAAAGCAAATCTCACTGCCGGACGACGTCCGAAGTGTATATATTTTCCCATTTACAAAATTGCGTTCCAAATTCCAGATTTTTGCACATATGTAGATTTTGCGTCACTTCTGTAGGGTGATATATCATCGTTGGTTCTGTAATAGCTCCTATGTGAATAGTTGACTGATTTTACGTTTTTTAGATGAAAAGATTCAGGAAACGGAGCTCTATACATTAGTAATACCTCCAAATAAATTTTACAGTAACCAACAAGGGGAAATAACTCTTATGTTAAAAGTTATATCAAATGATTCCTCTCATGACGTGCCAATAAACCCGAAATTAAGGTTAAATATTTTTTAAGAAAATACTTCGTCTTAATATAAGTATGAATTAGTAAGATACCTCTAAAATTGCTAGTTTCGTATCATCCATTGCTGAAATAACCACTTTTTGGCCTTACCTGCGAATATTTACTTTTTGCACATAGGAGGTATAACAGAACCAACGACGATATGAGGCATACAGTTGCGAACAAAAATATGTCTGTAGTCGCATATATTATTATCAATACAGTGCGGGTTATTGATACTTAATTGTATTTATTTAGATGCGCGCGAATTGTGCGTTTTGCGGGCTGTGCAAATACCGTAAGGTGACACCCTGACATTACACACACACGTACGTAACTGTTAAGATCGAAACTTGATTCTCAACTACAAAGTTTACTTATAGTAAGAGTTGCTCTTCGTCCTCAATATTGGACATTTCATAAGCGTTGCTCTCAGCGTTGCCAGACGTCCCGATTTTGGCGGGACGTCCCGATTTTTAAATCAAAATTAAATGTCCCTCGCGGGACAGGCTCAGTCCCGCTTTTCGGGGATAACTCGGGGATAACTTTAAAAGAAGTTAAATCTTCACAGAAATATCATGAATAAGTAATTCTTATAAATAATTATTCTCTTATTGTAAGTTGCAATTTGTAACACTCACTCCACAGACTATTGTTTGAAACGCCATATTTTTCTAATGAATAAAACTTTTTTGATTTTGATTTTTGTATTTTTTTTATATTATTCTGAAGACGAATAAGACTCAACTATTTAACGATTGGGTAAATCTAATTTAAAATATTATATTTTTATTAAAATACATTTTCTATGGCTAGATTTGCCATCTATTGTCACGTAAACGTAATTTTAATTCAAATAAAAAGATAAATAGGTATTTGAAAACTTCTGATTATATACGTTTTTTTAATATGTCCCGCTTTCGACGAAAGAATCCCGCTGTTTTCACTCAAAGAGTTCCAAAATCCCGACTTGGCAAAAAAAAACTGGCAACGCTGGTTGCTCTCCTCGTTCTCTGCAATGAGATTTTTGATATGTTTTGAAGTGCGAATCCATATTTTAAAGGATGTTGTCTGATTTTGGTCCGAATGATATCAAGCAGGAACGGGAATAGACGTTTTTTTTACATCAAAATTATTTATCGTAGAGGAACAGAAATAATGCCTCATTAATTATTTTTGAAGAAGTCTCAATTTTTTTAAAAAGTTATATGCATTAGAGAACACAAAAAACATATTGAAAAGCAGATTGACTTGTGCGAACAACATTTAGACCAGACTCTCAATATTTATTTTACTTAAATACTTAGGTATTCCGTAGGAAAATAGTAATAAAGTGATTAGGTCGAAAAATTGTTTTAATGTCTATAATTCAGTGGGAACTGGAGCTTTTAATCCAAGTATATCAATATGTTAGTCTTGATGTAAGAGGTCGGACCTCGGAGTCGAAATTTTCCTTGTAAATGATTTGTTTGTGACGAAATTGACCGATTTAACTAACCATTATTTATTTTCCAAGAACTATTTTTGGAACAACAAAAATTATCCGTTGGAAATTGGATTTCTATGGTGTACTTACGAATTCCCTTCCCGACGAGACTCAAAAATGTAGTGCCGATCCCGTTACAACCGGGATCTGGAGATTTCCGGATTGAAATCCGGAATGTCAGTAGTGGGCATCGAAAAACAATGATTGTTGTCGATTAATTGAAATTCATATGTTTGTGAGAACAGAAACATTCACTTTTGAAATACGTCCTTCAAATTAAAATCTGATTTGTTTATAATAACACAATTATAATATATATAGATGAAATATGAATTATAATAAATAATTGTAATTGTGAGTTTTCTTAGAAACATCATCGAAACAAAAGTATCTATTAAACAGCTCCTATTGCCAAATCGTCCGCCTCCGCGCGTTCCATTTTGAAATGTTAAACAAACGATACACGTTTATGATTGACAGCGGTCGTAATGGAATAGTTCCAAATTTGTGTTCTTGCACAAACCATTGTTTAGTTGGACACAGAAGACGCCATCGCAGTTTTCGTGGTGACAGGGACGGCTTGATTTATGTTTTCGTGGGCATCAACAGCTATATAGGTTATCCACCTAAAATCCAATTTATTCTTTCTGGAAAACTTGAAAAAGTTTCAGGGAAATGTCAAGGAATTTTGGTGAATGTCAGATATTTTTGTGGAAAAAACCCGTTCAAGTGTAAGTCGGAACGCCGCGCCGAGGGTTCCGTACTAGCATTCAACAAATTTTGTCAATCAACTTTTGTACCCGACATCTTACAAAATCTTTGCACGCAATTGCGTATTTAAAGATGATCGAAAATTTCTCTGAAACAAACTGATATAATTTTTTTCTGTATTTGTTGTTGCTATAGTTCCATCCGTAAAGTCAGTAAATAATCCCTCAACATCAACTGATAAACAGCAAAAAGTCAGGGAAATTTGTTTTGGAAAAAAAGTTGCCATCCTGTTTTACCAAGTTATTAGAACAAAACCTAGAGACTTAAAACCCAATATAATCAATGATATCGTATCACTACACGCTCGACAGTTTTCGAAACACCACCGGATTCGTAGTTTCTAAAACCAGCGTGAACAAACAAACTTTACTTACCTTTTTATAATATTGTTATTAAGGCTCACAAAGAGCAACGCGGACAGCGGTGGGAGTGGATCTACATAGGGACTAATAGCTTAATCCCTGAATGATTGAATTCCTAAGTGTCAAGAACCCACAAAAATTAAATTATCATAAATTCTTAGTAGTAAAAAATAATTATTATTAATGATTATCAGTATCATGGGGAATTTTGACAATTTTTTGGGTTAATTTAAATAGTATTATGTTTGGTTAGGTCACCAAGGTTCAACTCTGACTTAGATGTTATTAAGAATGAATTGTAAACCATGCTTTTAAGATTTTTAATCCTACAAAAAAATTAAGGTTCCTTTGGACTGATAAGTCCTCTGCCCCGATAAGGTAGACCATACACTACGCGATTTCAACTTACATGGCGGGATATTGCTCGAGTATAAATGCTTACTTATTATTCCTCCATATAATTTATCCTGCTTTGTCCCGCGTTGATTTGGACCTCGTTTAGTATAGATTTTATTTTTTAAAATTAAAAGATGAATCCTGGTGGCATAGGATCGATGAACTAAGCAAATACTGAATATGACATAAAGTTTGCCGAAACGTCAGACAATAAAATGCAATAAAAAAACCTTCAGTATTTGCTTACTTCATCGATCCTGTGCCACCAGGATTCATCCTTTAATTTATTTATTTAGTTATTTTTTACAATAGATTTTATTGCACTAGTTTTCGACCGTAATTTATTACATTTTTTAATTTGTACGTATAGTTGAGGTTCTTTTGTCAGTATATGGACTTCTCCTCAATACATCGTAATGAAACATATATTGTGCACATCCCCTCATTAAAACGAAGAGAACGATCTATGTTTCATCACGATGTGTGCGAATTAACACACTCAAATCGGTATCACAACTTTTTTTCTTCCGGTATTTATATATGACTAGCGGTTCCGTCCGGTTTCACCCGGGTGCAAAAGAATGAATGGGAGCGAGGGACATGAGTACTCACATTCATCTTAGTTTACCGAGATGAATATTGTGTCAAAATTTCATGATGATCGGAGTTACCGCTCAAAAGTTTTTGTCGGATGGACAAATTTTGAGTTATATATTTTGCAACATTTTTCATTGATGCTCCGCTCCTATTCGTCGTAGAGTGATATTATAGCCTTCTTCGATAAATGGGCTATCCAACAAAAAAAATTCAATTCGAACCAGTATAGTTCCTGAGATCAGCGCGTTCAACCAAACAAACAAACTCTACAGCTTTATATATATATTTAACGGACTGTAGCTGCGTAAAAACTATGGAGGAATTTAACAGCTTTTCAGAAAGCATTGTCCTCCGTTAACGAGAACGAAACCTACGCAAACATCTTTCTGTAAAGTTTCAAACTCTATCATTAATATTATAACCAAAAGAATGCAAGTACCATGACTCTCGTCGTATGACTGCGATACAATATTATTATACTCATTATTAAAGTATAATTGATGCCCACACGCATTGCTTAATTAAACAGTTGCTAGATGCATTCGAACTTCGAAATCATAAAAATAATGATGAACAATACACCGTTTTACAGCGGCCGACCGACGACGTTAGACGCTTGTTGTAGTAGGAGAGCTAGCAAACATTTTTGGGTGGGTATTTGAAGCAGCGTGAAGATTTATGTAACAGTTCTTTTGTAATGTGTGAACACTGCAACAGCCAAGTCGTGAATTCTTAACTTTGCGTAATTTTATATTTGCAAAGAAAATCGTTGAGGGGGGAGAGGTGGATTAGTGTACTCTTTCATATCTACTATTTTTCATTAAAATAAACTTTTCATTGGAAAATACATACAAATTCAGCAAAAATTAAGTGAAATGGGTATAGCAATTCGACACTGTCATTGTTCAAATTAGCTCATACCATCTGTGTTCTAATTGGTTAGCTATCAAAATGTCAACTATTAGCCCAAGAGCTCACGTACCACTTTTCACGAAGTGTTTGATGCATGTAGAAATTTTGACCAATAGTACAGATAGGATAGAACACTAAATGATCTGGCTTATTTATTTTTTATTAAATACTAAATTTGAACGTATTAAAATTTCAAAATGGCTCAAGGACATTTTTTGCAAATAAATAAAAAAAATCCCACTACCCTTCAACCAAGTGTTCGATTTTATGTTAAGACATTACAAAAGAAGTGTACACAAATTTTCACGCTGCCCCAAGTTCCTATTAAAAAATGTTTGATAGCTCTTAGACTATTAGAGCGATTCACTAGCCGTATTCAGTTTCATCGTCAACAGCAATAAGTGTTAATAGATTAACGTAAAGTTTCTGGTACGACTTTAAGTCCAGATTCAAGAAAATATGTTATTTTCATACTACATACTAAATGAGGAACTTAATTCAGTGAAAAAAAAAACATTTATAAACCCATTTGCGGGTTCACCTATTTATTAGGAGTAAGGCCCCTAAAATGCCGCTTCTAAAGAAACAAAATAAAGTGATTTATAAAATATGCCATAACTTTACCAAAAATCAACACTATAAGGTAGCAAATGTCCTGATCTTTAGAATTTTCCAAAATTTGTAAAAATCTGTCATTATAAATCAAAGAATTTTTCGTTTCGAGAATATTTTGTGATTGGATGTTTTTTCCTAATTGCACTTACAAAAACAAAGTTATGTATTTTATTTATTTTTCGGTAGGTACCTACTATTTCTCACAATTGCCGCCCTAGACCTTGGCCTACTCCAGTACTTAAATCTAGATTTGTGACTGAAAATTGTAGGGCAAACCCAGCATAAGGCTATATTTCAGGGGTTTCATTTTATAAAGTCCATCAATATCGCTTCATGAATACCGGGAGCGGACAATTATTATAGCTCTAAAACTTCTCCAGAAGGAATAATCTATATAGATAAATATGGCAAGGAAATAAAATAACGATTGGAGTGTGTTAATTGTGCACACATTGCGATGAAACATACATCATTATCTTCGTTTTAATGAGGGAATGTGCACAATATACGTTTCATCACGATGTGTATGAATTAATCGATTCGGGAGAAATCCATACAAGAACCTCAATAACGTTCAAACTTAAATATTTAATGAATTTCGGTCGACCGCTGGTAATAATAAAAATATTTATTGCAAAAATAATTTACGTAATCTTAGAAAAGGTATCGAATTCAGTCTAAAAACTACAGGTTTTCAATTGTGATCATGAAAGCTTATCGAATGGTAAAAACCGCATTCAAATTCGTTCAGTTGTTCTCGTGTTTTTGACGGGTGCACAGAAAAACACGCGAGAAACCTCTTTGATGCAAGGAACCGTGTAACTTCAGTGTGTCTATTGGTGTTCAGATACAAGTGTTTAAAACATGCGCCGTTAACCCATATATTTATGGTTGGCGCTGTTCTTAATTGATATGATAGTGTTTTGTTATTTGTTATTGTTATTACAGACAGTGTGAAACTGAAATAACTGTGCGGTTGGTCGACGATAAAATTATTCATATTGCAGTATTAATTAAAGAAACTGTGGGAAAATAAAACTTCCTAATTATATCGGTTCAATTTTTAATGGGAATATCGATTTCGAACGAGAAAAACAACTCATAATAATTAGATGAATGTTTCATTTGTTCGGATGATGCGCAATAAACGTTAATAATATAATTTCACAGAAAATGTGTTTTAAGGCCGCTGCACACGAGGCTAGATTTCTGCTGATCGCTAGGCTGGCTCGAGGCCTGAAATGACGTCATTGCGGGATCTTCTGCTAGCTCACAAGGCTGGATTTACCGCTAGACTTGACTACTAGTTGGTTTTCTTGATTACGTTTCTGTGCTCGCTTCACACGAGACGTCTGTTTTGTAGGTAGGTTCGGTGCGCGCGCAGTGATAATAACGGTAACAAAAGTGGACGTTTATTGTCTCTGAACAGAACACGCCTATGGCACAGTATTTGTTTGTGGAAGTTTGTTCATGTAGCTCACGTGACAAGATACTGTTTCCGCTCTTGCTCAGAGCAAGCAGAGGACCACGCAAAAAAAATAGTCCTTGTTCTAATTTAAAAATCCATCTTATGAGCTAGCAGGCGATCTCGCAGTGACGTAATTTCCAGCCTACCGGCCAGCAGAAATCTAGCCTCGTGTGCAGCGGGTTTTTACACATCAATTAGGATAGTCATAATGGCTAATTCTCACATGACGACACGATGCGGCTCGCTTTTAAAAACGTACGTGTTTTCAAATGCGACAATTCTCACAAGAACGACGCGATAAAATTCAACGCTTCGGAAAACGTTGTATGTCGCTTCGCGCAACTGTCGTGTATCATCGTTATTTCAATGGTTTCCTTAAGTTCGACGTTCATGTCTGTCTGTCTGTATGTATGGGTCAAATTCAAATTTAGTTATTGAAATTTGACCCACTTCCCGTTAACCGATTGAGTTGAAATTTTGTACGATGACAATACGTGAAACGATCATTTTTAGAATTAATTATAAATAAATAATTAATGCTTTTTTCTTAAAAACATTTGCAATTTTCGTTAATAAAGATTGAATAACAAAAATGACTGATATTAAGTTGTCAAGACAAATCGGAAGTGTGTATTAATAGAACGAACTTATCGAAGAGGAAATGTGAAATATAATTTAAAAAAAGACCGCGCACATTTATCAACTACGGAACAGAAAAGCCTGCGATCGTATAAGGGTACGCATTTTATTTAACGAAGTAGCGCGCATTAGGCCAGCACCTACACCAGCGATCGTCAGTCGGTCGCTTGCAATTTCTGTCAAGCCGTGCTGGACACATTTAGTTCGCTAGTAATGTCTTGTTTTCATTTATTTATTTGCATTGACAAAACTACTTGAAAACTGCAAAATATCTACCGCACATAACGAAACCTGCACTAAAATTTGCTGGTTTGTGTTGGGTTATGCAACACCGTGCATGCTGCAGGTTTGTGCTATGCTGGTCGTACTGGTTCATGCTTGACAAGTGTGCGCGATCTTTAAATGTGAAAGAAAAACAAACGGGGTTTTACTTTCAATTGGGGTATATTCGTAGCGATGTACCGAAATGTTTTTTTTTTTTTTTTGCTCCTGATGCTATAGGTATATAATAAAATTGATCGAGGTGGTTATATCTTCTTATAAGCAAAATATTTATGAAGGAAATAATTTCATGTTTCTAAATTAGAGGTTTTTTTTTAATAATTGTGGTGTCAACAAGATAATTTTTTCTGTTGTCGGTGAATATAATATAAAATCGTATGTGAAGGAATTTTAGATAGTAAATATTATTTTGACGACCAATATTATATATTTTGTAATTAGATAATTCATTGCCTATACAAAGGTAAGCGTTTAATTAGAGCTATAAATATTGTAGTCAACAGGGCTGGATTAAAAACATTCGAAAGGACCCCGCACAAACCTGATGGGATTTGGTTCTCGGTTAAATTGATCGAAAATGGTTTTATTTTATAGTTTAAAGGTCATCTAAGAAAAAGTGTTCAGCGCACTCGAAAACATATTTCTAGAGCTTCGGATTTTTTAAGATTGTGAATTCAATGGATATCCCTATATATCTAAAATCTCGCTAAACATATCTGAAGCTAAAAATCTATTGGTTTTTAGGCTATGCGCCCATGGACACTTTTTCTTAGTGACCTTTAAACTATAAAACAAAATAATTTTCGGTCAGTTTAACCGAGAACCAAATCGCGTAAGGTTTGTGCGGAGTTCTTTAAGTCAGACATTTTTACATACATATACCTATACAGATCATTCACGATTGTAGTGCACCAGAAATCATCAAAAAAATGCACTCTATAATGCATTACAGAATGTAGTTTTTGACAATTAAACGATTATAGTGCAACGAACGTTACTAAAATTGACGAAAAATGCACTCTAATACAATACAGAGTGTATTTTTTGTCAATTTTGCTGACATCCGATGCACTAAAATCGTGAATAAGCTATATTATATCAGAACCGAAATTCGAAACTTCGGAATCTGATTTCCAAACATTTGTCTAAAAAAATGAAATTCGAGACCATAGAGATATAAGTAAGTAACTAGAGTTCGCTAGTTGGCACAGGCTAGTTGATATGCTTGCCATAAGTGAAATTGTCCTCAGTTGAGAGAGAGAACGCTGCAGCGGGTCCAGAAAACCAGATATATGATTACTCAAATCAGCATTGTTTTGTATCATTAGTTACCATAGAGATAAGGAACTTTTCTCTCTCTGAATTGCAGACACTTTCACGGCTCACTCGCGTACTCTAGTCTAATATCTCTATGTTCGAGACATTTACAAAAATGTTGTTTTTAGATATTTGTTTAATTAATTGAATATGTGGTTTACAAAACTTAAATTCTAAACGTCAATTGAAAAAATTCGAAAAATACTGGAAAAAGTTGTATTTCGAAATATTTTTATAAAAGAAATTAAATTGAAGTTAGTTGTTCGAAAAATAGTAGATATCGTTCAGGTGCCTCGATAATAGTCCAAGAGCTTTCAAACATTTTTGGGCAGGTATTTGAGGTAGCGTGAAACTTTGTGTAAAGCACTTCTTTTTAAATGACTGAACACAAAATCGAAGACAAGGCTTAAAGTTAGTGGGAATGTTTTATTTTGCGAAATTTTCTTTGCAAAAAAAGTCCTTGAGGCATTTTGAAATGCTAATACCTTCAAATTTAGTGTTTAATAAAATAAAAAATAAATAAGCGAGACATATAGTCGGTTTCAAATGTCTGCAAGGCGGTTACAAAACTGTCTATTAGATGTGAGTGCGGGTAAGACGCTACGGGTAGGGTTGAAGTGTGAAAAAGAGCCTATATCAGCGTATATCGCACCGCAGCACTCTTCAACTAAGCCCACATACGCTCTATCTCACAGTTTAACCTATCCGTAGCATCTTACTCACGTATAATAGACAGTTTTTTGTAACCGTCTGGCATTTGGAACCGACTAAATAAGCTGGCTTATTTATTTTTTTATTTTATTAGGCCCCACTGTCCACCAGCCAGGTCTTCGATTTTGTGTTCAGACACTACAAAAGAAGTACTACGCAAATTTTCACCCCATCTGAAATAACTATCCAAAAATATTTTGATAGCTCTCGTATTATACGTTCACGTTGAGAAATTACACACAAAGTTGAGCCCGGTCCTGTAATTTTTTACTATCTGTGTTGAATGTGTGATATCTATTTGCGGGTTCGATATCGCATCAGTCCATTAAAAATATCGATAATCCATTTGTCAAGATGAAAATACACGTTATATTAGAAATATTTTTATTTATCGATGTTAAAAAAATGTTTGTGTAATCTTTTAATTAGTGCTTCTGCATAATTAACATCGATTTTTATTGTTTTTAATAAATGTGATTTTTTAGTTTTACGTACAGTGTAAAAAAGTTTACTATTAATTTATATTTAAAACACATGACTTTATTTTTGTGTGTAAAAGTATTTTGTTGTTTTTGATCATTTCAATGACGCGATCGAGTCATTAAAATTATTACTCTCCTCTGAAACTTGGGAAAAATCATGATTTATATACAGGGGACTAGAAAGAAGAACCATCTGTTTGGGCAATGATTACGTACTTATGCAATATTATGGACCATATAAAATTGATCTAAAATGTGGCTAGATTTTAGATTATAGACGCTTGACAGTCAAGATCATCAGCGTCTAAAAGGCACATTGAATCGACTCAGTTCGTACGATGCATAATTTCTTCAGCTACCTTTAATATTTCAGAAACCATCCATTTTAGCCTAGTACAGTATAGAATTCGGATAGAGCGACGGTCAAGGAACCGACGATATTACGTCGTACTAACCGGACAACGCACAAAACGACCTAAAATTTTCACAGGCCATTTTGTGTTTATTTTTCTTGATTGTTGAATGAGACACACCTAATTCTTTCGCAAAAGTCACATTCGATTCACCAGCTTCTAAAATTTGTATTATAACACTTTTTTCTTTAATTATTGAAAGTTCGTTGACACAAAAGTGATTGATCAAAAAGTGACAAAATACTAAGTAATTTACTCGGGAATAATATAACGTATATCTCGGAAATAAGGTAGAGGGGGCGGCATGATAATGCAAAGTATTTGTCCTTGAAATTTTTAATTGTTTTGAGACGCGCCGTTGTAACCGGCTTATATTTAATAAATTATGTCGCTCAAAGCGGTTCGTCGCTTTAACCGGAGTGGTACTAAACGGATAAACTTTTGTAGTAAGTCTAATGAAAACCAAACTTGAGGTTGCGCATTTACGTCGTTAGAAGCGGTTGGCCGTTATACATGAAGTCGTACTACCCGGATTCTACCGTACTTTATTATACGAAAAGGTTCTTTTTTATCGTCACATTGGAATTTTTTTTCATACCTGTCAAAGCTTATATTACACAAGTATTTCTTCATTATTTGACGTACCTCTCTCTCTTCCAATGGATAAATGTCCATTAAGAGGTCTGCCAAGTATGCAAAAAAAATTGATACATCTCTATAGTAGTGTTAAGCCATATTCGAGATACCGACAACAATAAAATATATTGAATTAGTCTGCCACCAATTCGGTTTTTTGCATCATATTATCTGTTAAATTCAATTCAATAATTTTTTAGAGTGTGATCGAGTAAACTTTTGTATGATCAACGATTGAAATCGTACGTCTATCATATAGGCTTCACAGTTTACCTCTAAAATTATCAAGGGAACTTGAGAAGCAATATTTACATAAAAAAAACTTTTTAACAAAAAAATTAAACCGCCGAAAAACTGAAAAGCAAAAAATAATAAATCTTTTTATTTAACTAAGTTCTATCTAAGTAGTTGAACGTATGTGACAGTCTAGTATATCTAAGTAATTTTGAGTCGGCGTCAACAATCCTTCGCCGGACATCTCTGAGCGTTCACGAAGTTAATATCAGCGACAGAGCAACCCTAACGGGCACACTGAGGGCACACGTCTTTGCGAGTGGTCGTGTGGAGAGCGCATGTTTAGAATGTTAATGTTTATCGCTGGAGATTTCACGTATCATTGTTAATTTGATTTGGTTATTTCTTTTAGTGATCTTTGTTCATTGATGGTTTGACGCCGACTCAAAATTACTTAGATATACTAGACTGTCACATACGTTCAACTACTTAGATAGAACTCAGTTAAATAAAAAGATTTATTATTTTTTGCTTTTCAGTTTTTCGGCGGTTTAATTTTTTTATTAAAAAGTTTTTATTTTATAATTTTTTGTGGCTATATAATTTATAATTGTAATACACAACTCAGCATGAAAATCTGAGAGTGAACTATAAATCACCCCTATTTTCCCACCCTTAGGGTAGGAGTTTTTTTTCCAAATTTATATGAGACGAGCCTCGAGGTATACCCTATCCAATAAAAAAATAAATATCAAAATTGGACCACTCTGTAAAAAGTTATGTGTGGTCATACATTACAATCAGTGAGTGAACAATCAATCATCCCCTGTTTTCCTACCCTTAGGGTTGGAATTTTTTTACCAAATTTATATGGGACCAACTTCGGGGTATACCCTTTCAAACAAAAAAATAATTATCAAAATCGGACTACTCTGTAAAAAGTTATGCGTGGTCATACATAAATAAAAAAAAAAAAATAAATAAAAAAAAAAAATATACGCGTCGAATTGAGAACCTCCTCCGTTTTTGTTTTTCGTCGGTTAAAAAAGGTTCTTTCTTATCGTCACATATTTTTCATACCTGTCAATATTACATAAGTATTTCTTCATTATTTGACGTACCTCTCTTCCAATGGATAGTCCATTAAGAGGTCTGCCAAATATGCCAAAAAAAATTGATACATCTCTATAGTAGTGTTAAGCCATATTCGAGATACCGACAACAATAAAATATTAAAAAAATATATTGAATTAGTCTGCCACCAATTCGGTGTTTTGCATCATATTATCTGTTAAATTCAATTCAATAATTTTTTAGAGTGTGATCGAGTAAACTTTTGTATGATCAACGATTGAAATCGTACGTCTATCATATAGGCTTCACAGTTTAACTCTAAAATTATCAAGGGAACTTGAGAAGCAATATTTACATAAAAAAATACAATTTCTCGTGTCGAATTCCGACGTATCTATCAACGGTTGGTAATCTGAGAATTACTTTACGTAATTTCGAGATAGCCTGACGACTAATAAAAAACAATACATAGCGTCAGATAATGCGTTGATATTAACAAATTATAGATAATTAATAATTATGATAGTATTGTTTGCGCATAGGTATACAGTGTGATACAGACTTTGTGATTAGCGACTTTTGATTATAAAGAAAGTCTCAATTTTTTAAAGTTTATGTGATGGGAAAGTTCTTAGAGGCGTTTTTCTCTGCTTGCAATTTGAATTCTTATGATATAAATGTAAGTACTATTGTAACTTTAAATAACCCACGAAATAGTAGTTATGTATCTAGTTCGTAAATGAATGATATTATACGAGGAAATGACAATGTTAAAACGGGAAACCGAGTAGTTTTAAAAGTTAACCAAGCCATATCAGTACGAACAAGATACATACTACATTTTTTGCACATGTACCTCCTATAAAATAGCATATTTTTAGCGTTCTGTACTTCAAAATGAAAAAAGGAACCCTACTAGGATCACCTAGTCTGTCTGTCTGTCAAGACCCTTTTTCTCAGGAACGCGTGGAGGTGTCAAGTTGAAATTAATATCAAATACTCAGGCTGCAATCCCTTGGAGCTGTGAAAAAAATCAAACTTCTAAGTCAACGCAATCAAAAAATACGGCCGTTTATTCCACAAATTTTGACACTAGCAAGGTAATCAATAAGCTATAGGGTACTTCCCGTTAAGGCAAGACTATTAATTCCTTTTTCAGTCACCTCTTACAAATCTGGTTCAAAAATACTTAAGTAAGTAATAAAATAACTTTGATTTCCAATTTTGGTATGAAATACGGAACCCTCAGCTGGCGAGTGCTACTCACACTTGCCCGCCTTTTTTTCATATGGTATTGGTACGGAACTCTTGGTGTGCGAGTCCGGCTCGCACTTGATTTGTTTTTTTTTGTCTGTATAAAATAAAATATCCTAAATGTGCATATTTTGTCGATCACGTGCGTTTCAATGAAAGAAAATAACAATAATTGCAAAATTCGTTTTTTTTTAACAAATAATTGCATTACGGTATTATTATTGTTTTTATGTGTTTGTAATGCATCTTTCTTTTATTTGTACTAATAATAGTGTAATAATCTAATTCGATGCCTATATAAGGTTTCAGACAGTTATTTTGCAAGCGCATTAAATACAGCGACGTTTTTATTGATTTTGAAAAGTATTTGTTATAGAGTCAAGGTTAACGTATACTTATTCCTTTAAAAATATTTTTTTAAGACCACCAATAACAAAGGCTAATTGGACCTAACTTTAATAAAGTATTTGACCCTATAAAAAATAAATTATTAAATTATGTGGGTACGATAATTTATCGAATAAGATCTCAGAAAGTATTGATTTGTATTCACAAAAATGCGTAGTTGATGAATTATTTCAACTTTATGAATGTGAATTTTTTGACATGTAAAAAAACGCTATCTGCCATGATGGTTTAAAGTATGACGTCAGACTTGTAGTAAACAGTCACCTACGTATATAAACTAGTGATGTGCCGGATCGTTAAAAATGTATATCCGCGGATACGGATCTGAATACGGATTTTTGGTTTCAAGATCCGCCAATACGGATACGGATCTTAAAGAGTACGCGGCGGTAAATATTGCACATCGACCTTTGGAAAGAGACTATCTGTTATGGGAAAAAGTTATTGACCTCTTTAAGAGTTAACTCTCATAACAGATTGTCTCTCTCCAAAGGTCGATGTGCAATATCTCATTATAAAGATAGTTTTTTAGTACCTTTGAGTTATGTACTATTGGTATGGTACTCACTACGACAAATGTTTGCAATATAAAAGTACCAAATACGATTTAAAAAAATAAAAAATAATCTGAATGGAATTTAACAGTTTTTCATTATTATCTAATCACCTATATATATAAAATTTCATCTATGAATTGAAAATTAATAAGGTAAAATATTCGTAAAACTAACGGGTACGGATCTTTCTTCTCCCTCGGATATCGGCGGATACGGATACGGATATTTCTCCTCCCTCGGATATCCGCGGATACGGATACGGATATCCGGCACATCACTAATAAAAACACACGACGCACACTAAACGAGCTTCGTGTAAACGATACCGAACCTTAGTTGCACGTATTTGTATACTAGGTACATAGCCGCGCAGAATTAGCAAATCCGTCACATGCAATTGCGAACGTCGATTTTAAAATTTTTTTTGTTAGATAATACGAATATAAGTAACATATTAAGTTTAAACGCCAATCGGAGCACCGCACGATGGTTAAAAAAAATGGCAAAAATCGTCCATATCACTTTTTGGAGATTTACGGGAAAACTATGCATTTGACAAATTAAGTGTAGGGAAATAAAAAATGCGCAATAAAAAGACGAATCGAATGAGTTTTTGTGAGCTCCGATCGGTCCAGTAGTTTTTTAGTAAATTGCAAAAAACCGCTTTTTTGGGCCATTTTTTCAAAATTCCATAACTTCCGTTCTATTAAATATGAAGACTTGAAACTTTAATAGAATATGTGTTTTATAAGCTTCAATATGCATACAAAATTTCAGCAAGATCGATGTTATACTTTTTGAGAAACTTTGAAAAAACCGAAAAAAGGCCGTTCCGAAAAGGGTCCCTGAAAAAGTTTTGGGCCAGCGTAGACCAATTTTTCAAACGTGCTTTTGTTCATCGAGAGTTGCTCTACAACATCCTGCAATGCCGTACCATTACACCTAGCGAAAGTGCGAAAAAAATTGATTTTAAAAAAGGGAGCTTGCGTTTTAAAGCGAAAATGGCAATAATAATAATGATATCATTATATATTTACGTACAATTGTGCATATGTGTCGCATGGATACAAATAACAGCATTAATTAGACATTATTTTTGAAATTTTTTTCGCACTTTCGCTAGGTGTAATGGTACGGCATTGCACGTTTTTTAGGACACGAATCAGCTAATTCTACCCGACTAACAGGAAGAACGTCACAGAAAGTAAAGATATGGCGACTCGTGTTTTCGCGACAACTTATATATTTAAAATTTTCAGTATAAAACGATTATATTTAAGCAAAAGAATTCCTGTGGACTTATACTACGAATGAACAATTTAAAAATAAGAGTCAAATAGCCCAGTCGTATTTTAATTATTATTTTTCTAATAAGTTCAAAATTCATTTGATACTTTAACTAGTTCTCGGTTTAGAACCTGGGAATTCAGGGCTTGTAATAGATAAACAAGGGAAACGCTATCAAGGATGCCACTACACGTTCATCATTCTCGAGTCTTAAATATCAATAGTAATTGATAGGTATTAAATTGTCGCGGGCCGCCTGTCTGCCATTTTATTTTGGTGTGGATATTTCATAGACGGCTAAACATGTTTCCAAAATGTTTGTCTAATTTGTAACAGCGTCAGTTGAGAACGGCTGGACCAATTTTGGTGAAACTTAATAATTTTGTCAAACTTATTTTTTGAATAGTAATCAAATGTTAATCAAAGATTCAAACTTAATAAACGCCGTCCCTCGAAATGGGAAAATATTTTTTAGCTTCTGACTGTTTGGATATATCCGGGCTAGAAAGCTTTATAACTCTGCCAAATTTCACGTCTATATCTTTATTTTTAGTCCAGATAAATTCGACTATGACTGGCATACGGACGGAAATATGATTGATACTAATAAAGGGTTCATTCTAGAAGTCTAAACTACGAAAATTGCTGTATATAAACAGTCTTCTTTTTTTGGTACCTAATACTTTTGCAATAATTATAATTTTGACGTTTTCAAAGTTTAGATACAGTTATTTAGTCCGGATAAATTTGAATGTAACAGACGGACAAACGATTGATTCCATTATAAGATTCTTTTGGAATCGCTTTGGCTTTGCAATATATAATAAAATATTTTTAACAAAAAAATTGAACCGACTTCAAAATATGCACTAAAAAGTAAAAAATAATAATTATTGTTATTTTTGGAGTCGGTGTCACATCTGAATTCGAAAGTAGCAATTTAAATCTTACATGTCTCTAGTTCTCGGAAATAGATTTCATTTTGGCTGACACTGACTCCAAAAATAACAATAATTATTATTTTTTACTTTTTAGTGCATATTTTTTTTGTTAAAAATATTTTATTTTTCTCTTTTTAGTGTTAGATAAAGTATTGCAATGGTTAGGCCAAGTATGCGTGCTTTTGAAATTTGAGAGTTTCCCTCGATTTTTCCGGATTCCACCATCAGATCCTGCACTTGGTTCCGATGGGACCACCTCGGAAGTGCACTCTTTCGAATAAAAAAAGAATTTTGAAAATCTGTCCATAATTGACGGAGAAATCGGTGAACATAAAAAAAAAATATACAGTCAAACATAGAACCTCCTCCTTTTTTGAAGTCTGTTAAAAATGCATCGTCAACTGTTGCAGTAGTTATTTTGTTTGTGACTAAACGATCGGTTTATTTTGTTTCAGCGTGCGAGAGAAAGAGGCGGCATGATGGCGCAAGGATCACAGTCGTCGTCGCGACGTCAGCCGTCTGTGGCTGCTGCCAGGGCTTCTAAAGCGCCTCCTAAACGGTGAGTTGTTTTTATCAAATTATCTGTTCGCAATAATTCGTTGAAAAGACGAGTTTTTGTACTTCGTATTAACAGCTAAGAAACAAACCATATTGTAGAATACGCGGAGCCACCGACACGGTTAATGTCGATACTAGAGCATGTCGGTACTGTAGATTGGCATACTTGTGATATTTAATTCAGTTGCTCGCTGTTACATGTCGCCACTTGTAACTACACAAGATGGTGTAGTGTTTCTCAACCATGGACATAGGAATATAATGTCCATGTTCTCAACATTGTCACGCCCACGGTACCTCAACGACGATGAAAAAACTTGGCGCCGTAGAACGTAGTAGTTACAATTTTAACGGAAAAAAACTTTAAGACTGTATAGTTTTATTAAGCTCACTCCTAAATAGCGTTCAGCCCACTCCAAAATTTTAAACTAGCACTTTTACTTTGCTATGCTCTATGCAAGTTTTCATATAACTTTATAAATAAAGTTTCGTCTTAAAGCTGCGCGGGTGCGCTTCCACGCGTTGATTTTTCGAAAGTTGCACAGCCGTTTTTGTATTGTGCGCACAATAGGCTTGTTCACCGTTATTTTTTTTAATTTCATTTTAGTAATTTTCAAGAGTACCTATTTATTTAAAAAAAAATTAAATTCAAACACAGGCACAGTACCTCCCCCCACACTTGCAAACTTTTACATACATTTTGGGCACTTTTGCTCCAATATACTTTTGTACCGCGCAGTCTGCAGCGAAAGAATTAGAGGGAACATTGTTTATAAGTGACTAGTGGTCCCGCCCGGTTTCACCCGGGTGCAAAAGAACGAATGGGGAAGGAAGGGACTTGAGTACGCACATTCATCTTAGTTTACCGAGATGAATGTTATGTCCAAACTTCATAATGATCGGCGTTGCCGTTTAAAAGTTTTTGTCATTAAAAAGCAGTATTTATACTTTTTTTAAGTAATAAATTTCTTTTAATATATAATAAATATTTAATTGAAAACACTGTAGGAAAATTATTTTTATATATAGGTGCCTATAGTTGTAACAGTTTTCAAATGAGCTATTAATTTGATTTATTTAATTTTAATTAGTCGTAATAAAACTTTAAAAAATTGAAATGTAAACCTTAGAAGAAAGCAATGTAGAAAATAAAATATATAAATATATTCGCCGACGTGGAGCTTGAACCCTAGACCCTGGCATTAACAGCCTTACACTCTACCGACTGAGCTATCCTGGCTTGCACTCTTGGCGCGCTAATATTACAGTATTTAGTTAAGGCATTTCACCTGATAATATTTGTCGGACGGACTAATTTTGAGACACATCTTGCAACATTTTTCATTTATGTTCCGCTCCAATTAGTCGTAGCGTAATATTATATAGCTTATAGCCTTCCTCGATAAATGGGCTATCCAACAAAAAAAATTTTTCAATTCGAACCAGCAGTTTCTGAGATTAGCGCGTTTAAACAAACAAACAAACTCTTCTGCTTTATATATTAGTATAGATTGTTAGCCAACCCCAGCAAACAAAAGAGCATTCTATGGCCGATGTAAATGTATAGTATTTTATGTTTGAGCACCGCTGGAATCATGTGCACATATTTTTTATTTTTACACACATTAATTTATCCCTGGATTATTTAACATCTCCGCCTATTATCTCTACGATTATATCATTGGGTTCGCACATTATTAATTTTATTATGTCATCAGTGGTGTAACTGTATAGTGGCAAGACTGGTAATTAAGCAGGGATCTTCGGCTACATGAGTCCGACCTAATACAGCGCCGAGTCCGGCTTTTGTATTTTAGGAATTAGGAAACTCTCTCAGTCATTCATCGGCATTCTTTTCGTTCACATGCACTAAAAACAACGCAAATTTTTTAATGAACGTATTTTTCTGGTCGGGAAATAAAGAATTTTTTTTATAATCCTTTCAAATAAATTTTTCCAATTCCGGAATTGATATGTGTAAAATTTTTGTACGAAATTCTTGAATTCTGAAATCTCTGAATTTCAATAAGGAAGCCTTAGTTTCAAGCTTACAACGACTTAGATTTCTAGAAATCTTCTTACTTCTAACTCAACATTTTTATGATTTGATTTCATGTCGTGATAATGTGCTCTTCTCACATTTTTTTGGGGTTGGAATCTATGTTACAAATAGATAATAAGACAATTTGTTATCTACAAGGAAAAAAATCCCAAAAGAGTGTATTTTTCAATGTAACTTCAGCTGGAAGGCTGCCAGTAGTTGAATCACGTCCACTGGCTCTTTAAATATTGATAACTGATATATAGCACATCTTTTTCTATAGATATACTATCCATCAAAGTAATGTGTTGGCTATAGGTCCTTGAAATGAACACGTGGTTTAAATCTACACTAATATACCGAGGTCCCAGAAGTCACGCACTTCCTCGTAGGGATCGAAAGAGAAAATTATTCAGACGCATAGATAATTAATTATTAATTATCTATGCGTCTGATTTAAAAATGGCTAAGGACTTTTCGTCTCAGAATAATTTTCTCTTTCGATCCCTACGAGGAAGTGCGTGACTTCTGGGACACCCGGTATAAAGCTGAAGTGTATGTTTGTTTGGTTTAACGCGCTAATCTCAGGAACTACTGGTTCGAATTGAATTTTTTTTTTTGATGGATAGCCCATTTATCGAGGAAGGCTATAATATCACGCTACGACCAATAGGAGCGGGGCATCAATAAAAAATGTTGCAAAATATATAACTCAAAATTTGTCCGTCCGACAAAAATTTATTTTAATTTTATTTAATTAATTAAAAAAAATATATATTAGTTTAAAAAAGTATAAATACTGCTTTTTATCGACAAACGCTTTTGAACGGTAACTCCGATCATCATGAAATTTGCACACAACATTAATTTCGGTAAACTAAGATGAACGTGCGTATTCATGTCACTCACCCCCCCCCCCCCCCCCCCCGTTCGTTCTTTTGCACCCGGGTGAAACCGGGCGGGACCGCTAGTTCTTTATAAGAGCGAAATGTTTGGCTTACATTATTTGTTTATGTCTAAAAAATAATGTGCGCTGATAGACAGGATGATACTCTTAAGAAAATAAGAAAAATGTAGATAAAAGGTCGATTTTATATCGATCTTCAATCGCAGTACGGACATAATATATAATGTACATACAATTATTAAATATAATAATATAATATACCTACCTACTTATTAAGAGTTTATAAAGTAATTATAGCTTATAGCCTTGAAGAATACTTATTGTAATATTAGTACTAACCTACATTACAGCATAGCAAAATTGCAAAGCGTCGGTTTTTTTCCTCTAGAATCTAGATAACTGAAAATAAAAATAATGGTCGCTATACAGCGTGTCTCACGCAGTGCCCTTATGCCATACATTTTTATCAACATGGATTTACCAGCCTGTGGTCTCTCTCACCTGCTAATGTTCTCAGCTATCGATCGTCTATAAGCTACAATACATTTTCGTGTACTCTCTCGTTCACTGAAAACAATGCAAGGGCAATTTACTGAAACGGAGAAAATATTTTTTTCATTTATCTATTATCGCTATCTGTTAGCGAGTTCACTAATTCCTGCATACATAGTACCGCGGTTGTAATCGTTTCTCGTTACTCCCACCACTTCTTTCCGTCACGCTTTTTCCATATCGGAGTCACTATTAATTAACGCGCCTAAAGGAGTTTCACTTCAAAATAATAACAGAGAGTGTGAACTATTGAATTGATCAATATATTCCTCTACACACTATCTGCTGGGTCCAGTTTGTAACTCCCGACTCATCATCTCAACACACTGCAAGTTGGGTCGTGTGTACAACTAATCATCACTTAATATTTGTATGGCTAAGTTTTTTTTCTGTGTAGTGGCCTGTTTTTAGCCCGACATTTTCTTTTTTGCGTAACGTTTTGTAACAAAATTAATGTAATTTCTAATTTTTTGACGTCTCGAAATGGAAAGAATCATGATAACTTATCTCTTTACCCAACAGAGCGAGTTATCATAACATATTGCCAGGTTGGGTCGTGTGTAGGGTTGCCAGGCGTCCGAATTTAACCGGACATGTTTGGATTTTGCACCCGACTTATGGATGACGACTGCCCGGCAGTTCGGACCCGGCAAACTGTAGGGGCTTATCGTACCACTGCTTCCGTCACGCTTGTTCATTACACTACTCGATCGAAATCACTCTTACCTATTGCTCCTACAGAAAAGAAGGTTAACAATCATCTCTTTGAATCAATCTCAGTAATCAAGTAACGGAAATTTTGAAGGTTGTCAGTCCTGAGAAAAATTAACAACAATCAGTTAATTAAGGCTCCCACGTATAAATATGTAATAATATAAACTAAATAGAATGTAATAAGTTTTAATTATGTACAAGTTGGTGTCAGAGGTGATTGGATGGCCTTGTTTGATTCGCTTATTCCCACACAAATAATATTATAATTGTTACTTATTGTCGTCTTTTGCCATCCATATTGATTTGTTATTTATTGAAAAGGCGTGACATTTTTATAGAGTACAAATTAATGGCTCCTTATACTGGACCCATCTCAATTACTGTTATGGGTCAAAGTATTGTTTTTCAAGGTTAATATATATTTAATATTTCTATTAGACGTACTTGTTGATGCAGTTCTGATAGCTCTAAAGCAATTTATACTGTCCTGCTCGGATTGTTCGAAGAATTCTGGAAGTGTTCAAAGACATGTCAACAAACGCACCTGTTGTGTTATTTTATTTATTTATTTTTTGTATATTATAGACGCTTGACCACTTAACTCATTAACGTCTTAATCACATTGAGAACATCATCAATTAAAAAACTAAAGGACGTCACGAAACATCCTTGAGTGAGGTGGGATTCGAACTCACGGCATCGACTTCCTTGATTTTGGCCGAACACAAATGTTGCAGAAGCCGAAGTGTCGGCCGGCCTTGAGTAACCTTGCACGTTCAAGAAGTCCGTAATAGTGGAAATGGCATATATGTATTTTTATTCTATACCGAGCATAGGAATAAAATCGCATTCGAACCATTAAGGTGCAAACATATATTTCTGTCTTTTTTTACGCCGTAAGAACTGGCGTATCCAGGAAGGCAAAACAAACACGGAGAACCCAGCTTAAAAATTTCTAATTTGCCCCTTCCTGGGTCAAAAGCTGGGTACGTTCATGTTAACGTCATAGAAAAAGACACAGTTTTTGAAACAGAGATACTTTATTCAGATTGAATGCAAGTACATCAACCAATCCTATCATCGGAGTAATCAGGAAATTGCATCGAAGAAAGAGACGCAGATATATTTTCGATAAGCTTTGTTGCGTACACTCACCGCACATTGAGTAGATAGGCAATGATTCATATAGGTTATTATTAAATATATGGGAAATGGTGATCTTTAAGCGACCGACATTTCATTATTTTGTAATTATTTACAGTACTAGTGCCGTCTAGACCAGCGGGCCAGCAAAATCAGAATGAATATTCACGATCCGACTGACGGCTAAGACAAAACCAATTTCAATTTTTTTTTTCTGTTTTTGTTTCAGATTAATTCGAACAGACAGCGTCCGTTCGAAGCCTTCAACGCCATTCGTCGCCTCTGCAACCACTCCCGGTTTAACAAAAACCAGAACGCCGCTATCTTCCAATAAGAAAATACAAAACGCAAATAGCGCCAATTCCGAAACACCGAAATCGTCCACATCTTCTCTAAGCTCCATAGTTCCTCATTCCACGTCTAGTTCGTGTAGTACGGCTAGTTCACGTACAAAAGTACAACCTTCCTATAACAAACCAAAGAGTACAATTAATTCAGTTACGCCAAAGACTAATAGCATTAATCTTAGACCTAAACTTGTCGAGATTACGTCGTTAAGACTCAATTCGCAGGACGTCAGAAAGGAATTGAATCACAACAATAACGTGGTACTTGCCAGCAAGAAGCCGAAGTCATCAGTTCCTGTCAATAATATTACAGTCAGACGGTGAGTTATGTTTTGTTATTTGTATATCATTTATAGGTCGTATTAGGCTGACCTTGAAAATCAATTTCTTTTTAAACAGTGCTTTTGTACGTTAGAATTTTGTAGTTTTGGGTCTCTTTCGAAGAGATGAGACAAGATTTAAAACATTGATTTATTGAAATGTAATGATTATTTGATTCTGAAAACGATTCACCCATCTGTTGTTATAAAATTTCAATTCGATCGAATATGCGGAAATGGTTCAAAATTGACTTGCAAAATTTGATCCAAACGGACTGGCGAACAAAAAAATGAAACCTTGTAATAAAGACAGTGTTTTTTTTTACAATTCCGACTCCACTAGTACTGGTATTAGTTTTTTAATCGTGTTTAGTTTGAAAACAATTGATTCTTTCACTGCTACACAGCAGCGCATTTGTTTACTAGTTTTGTTGACATCACGTGATCTAAAAGCTGCTTATAGAGAAACTGATATACAAGGTCACCTCAGACTGTAAATTTAAGGCTTTGTTACCGCATTGTAGCTAATTTATTCATTCAATGACACAAATAAAAGTTAATTCGGTGATAATAATTCATTTTAAGAAGTCATTACGACAATCGGATCGAACAAGAAAATCTAATAAATTTTAATAATGAATATCCATTGAGACATTTTTTTAAATTTTAAAATAATATTAAATCGTAAATTTATGTGTAATTAATTATGAATAATCGTGCAATTAAATACAAAAAAGTAAATATAAACAAATAAAAGGTGTGACCCCATCGGTTATATTATTATTGTTTTTTATTTTTCATTAATAAATTACTACAGACGGCATAAAATTAAGCGGTTGCTAAACTAAAAAACATAATTTACATAAAATTGTCAACAATTCGAAGTTGATTTTTTTTTGTTATCTGAAACAAATGATTACAAAAACAATTAGATGACGAAGAGTTACAAAATATATTTCAGAACCCCTGAACATTTTTTTATGCTTATTCACCGGTCGCCTGATCTCGTAGCGCACTGTCTCGCCTCGCCACTCGCCAGCGCTCCGTATAAAGTCGGTTTTTCTAGTCATTTTTGTTGGTTAAAGTGTAACTTTTAATGATAAAAAAATTATGGCGGACTGGACCCATGACACAGTAATTGATTTCTTAGAACATTACCAAAATGAGCCATCCACCATCTTCTTGGCTACCAGAACTTTTTGATTTTTTTTTTATTATATAAATAAATACATTTGTAATAGCTATTTGAACAATAAGCTGCAACAACGGCAAAACAAGCAACGTCCAGATCCATTTAACTGCGCCGTTTAAATGGACAGTGAAGCCGAGCCACGCCGAGTGTGTACACAGACACATTTGACGGCAGACGCTCGCTTTACCTAATCTCTCGGCGAATGTGTACTGCAGGCATTAGAATATCAATTGGATTTTCAATATAGGTATAATTAAAAAAAAAATGTAATTCAGTATTCAGTATTACTTTATTGATGTAGGTCATACAAAGTATGTTACATAAGTCAGAAAAATACATAAGTCAGATAATATTAAGAAAAATTTAAAAATTCCTCAATGCTATAGAACGCGTTTTCACATAGAAATTTCTTTATAGCGTTTTTAAAAGTTTTTATTTCCATACATTTATAATGATCTGGAATTTTATTATATAGCTTGGGTGCAAAAAAGTTTATCGAAAATTCTGATTTTTTGAGTCTTAGTAAATCAATAACTAAGTGGTGCCTGTTCCTGGTTGTATAATTGTGCACATTTGAATGGATATCGTAGTTTTCACTATTAGTCTTAGCATATAATAAGCATTCATAAACATATCTGCTGGGGAGAGTCATAATGTTATACTCAATAAACTTGTCTCTTACATCAGCTTTGTATATAATGATACTAAACCTAGAAAAATTCTGGCAGTTGATCGCTAAAAACAAACAAAAAGCAATTTACAAGTGACTAAATCTTGCAGCAAAAACGGTAATGACAAAATGGCGATGCTTTGATGGCAATAAGTTAAGACTATATTCGCCACACATGATTATCGAGCTAAAAGTGTATACAGAAATCAGAGAAATTATGTATTTACTTATAAGGCATTTTTGATTGTATTTTCACCCGCCGCGCCAACCAGCAAACAAAAGCAAATTGATGTTGCAAAACGAATAAACAACAACGGCACGGAGAAAAAAATCGACACCGGACTTCTTTATAACCGCAACCTACTCTTGCAATGCTCTTTTCAAGCCTCAATCACAGCAATCTTTATATTAAAACGAAATAAGACGAATAAGTGTGCTGTCAGGGATGCGTCAAATCTATTGTCCACTGTGAGCGAAGCTCTGAAACCAGCCAGTTAGATATCTTTGTAAAAATTAACAAATCACTCGGTTTTTCAACTTAATGGAATAATTGAATTGGGAGCATACTTCGTTTTCTGATGAAACCTTACCCTGATTTCATCACAATACAAAGAATGCTTCCAGTTTTCCGATGTAACCAGGCCTGTAAGGTTGAAATCATCGATTGATCGTGGAATGATAAAGGCCTCGAGAAAAATTTACTGCCTGCAGCTCTGTACGGGCGTCGACGTAAAGTCCTTCCCAAAACATCGAAGTATTCCCTCGTAAAAATATTACAGCTGTATCAAATTATCTCCAGGTCTGTTGATTTCAAAGCTTTCTTATAAGTACAGCGGTCCCACCCGGTTTCATCCGGGTGCAAAAGAACGAATGGGGGGGAAGGGAGGAACGTGAGTACGCGCATTCATCTTAGTTTACCGAGATGAATGTTGTGTCCTTTCATGATGATCAAAGTTACTGTTCAAAAGTTTTTGTCGGACGGACAAATTTTTAGTTACATTTTGCAACATTTTTCATTAATGCTGCGCTCCTATTGATCGTAGCGTGATATTATATAACCTATAGCCTTTCTCGATAAATGGGCTATCCAACAAAAAAAAATTTTTCAATTTGAACCAGTAGTTCCTGAGATTAGCGCGTTCAACCAAACAAACAAGCAAACAAACTCTTCAGCTTTATATATTAGTATAGATAACTCGTGTGATTCAACCTGCCTGGACTAATCGACTCATGTATTTTCAACGTCTTCTTCATCCTCCATTTCATGGCAATCATAAATCAATCAGAAAAACCTTTTATTAATTTGAGATTAAATGTTGTCAACGTGTTTTTTCATTAGCTAAGGAGCTTGGTTTCTTCCGAAAAATAAGGTACTCCCAGAGTCCCAGTCCAATTAATACTTCAGTATTGAAAATATAACAAAAAAAAAAATGGTTGTCTGTAAAGTCGGTTTACGGACGATAGTTTTACGTGATAACGTATTCCGTAATACATAACCTAAACCTCCCAAAATTTGGTTTCAATCCGCTTATCCTTGGTGTCGGAATGATAAGAAATGTCAAAAGTGACGTTTGCAACTTACAAAGTATTATGTTCTAATAATAATTAGTTATTCCAATACTTAACTTAGCAGGCTTTGCATTTCACAATATACTAATGTCAAAAAATTGAATTAAACATTAGAAATGCAGCTGTTTTCATGTTAAGACAAGACATACGTTTGCTTCTAATTTCCATGTACGGCAAACAAAGACAACCGACCGCGTCGCGCCATGCATTACACAACATTGCATTTATACAGCTATTTTTCTATATAAATTTGTATAAAATATTTTTCTATATAAATTTGTATAAAAAAACTGTTTAGGCAAATTCTGTTATACGAAATCTATGTAAAATGTTCTCCTCTTTCGTTTAAGACTGGTTTCAAACCGATCTGATTTAAATTGAGCGAGAAATTAGCAAAAAGCACGCACAGGGTCTGGCGGAACGTTAGGAACGTTACGTTACACTTTTTCGAACATGCAGCCGGTGTTTTATCAATTTATAATATTGGTGATTCATCAATTTATAAGACGTTATCACGTCAAAAAAACTAAAGATGCGTTAATTGAATTAGGAGTGTACAACTAGTTTTAAATTGAATCGAGTGTCACGCGACAGTTTTTTTGTAAAATTTTGTTTATGCCCGAATTATTATCTTCATCGGTTCGGATGCAATCTGGTAAAACGACATGTACGCCGGATGACGTAGTAAATTGCTATAACTTTTAAAAATCTACACCAAAGCTACAAATTATTGAGTGACAGTTCTACACTAAAAAGATCCTAATCGTGAACTTCCGTAATAACATTCTGACTGAGTAATAATGGGCGTAGTCTACATCTTCTTTGAAGTTATAAGGATGGAATCGTTTTTTGTTTTGCTCTCCTGTAAAATTTACAAAATGCCGCTTATGCCTTTTTGGACATGGGCCACTTTTTTACACCCACCAACTGCAGGATTAATCTGGGCCAAGTACCAATTCATATTTTCAATTTGTTATTAGTTTTAAGAATCAATTATGTTTTATCAGTTGTCAAATTAAAACGTGGAAACTGGGAAATTTTATTCAAGAGCCATAACATTTTTTTCAGTTCTCAATATATATCAAATTTATGAACCAGTCTGTATATTTTTTAATAATTTTCTGTGCAGACTTATTTGGTAAATGCATTTATAAATGTTTGATGCTGGATGAATTTTGTCGCATTCTTGATAAACAGGATTTTTATTTATTTTTGTTATTCAGAAGAAAACATTTTTGGGTATCTGCGACCAAACAATGCAAACTTGTTCGTTGAGTTTTTCAAAGTTGTGAGTTTTTTTAGAAATAATTTTTCGACCCTGCTTCAATGCGTCAAAAGGAACAAACCATACCTCGACTTGGAACCGGTCTGTTCGCGAAGTTGTTCTTCCATGCGGTGCATAGAAGAAGATAGAAGCTTAGTAAACTACTTACATTGTGTGTAATAAATAAGATACAGTTGAATGTATTTTTTTTCTGCCGTCATTCAAGGTTGAGGCACTGTTAAATCGGCTGATGGGATGCGACAAAACAATTTTTGTACACTCTGCAGTCGTAAATATAAATAGTAAATAAATGAAAAACTGGATCTATTACTATTGTTAAGGCGTAGATTTTTTTTTAACAGTAATTTATTGACACGATTTAATTTTCGAAGGCAACTGGAATAAATACGAAGGTCGTGTTATATTTAAAAAAAGCTTTAATAGAATTTATAGCTTTCTATCGCAAAAACTAGTTAATTTTCTTTATCTTTGTCATTATGTACAATCATATTTAAATGAGGGAATTATTTCCTAAAAATTCTCGTTACTTTTATTTTTTATGGATGTTCTTCAGAAGCCTCGATAATTTCTCAGTATTATCGAGAATTTTGCGAAAGGTTCGATTATTTGTCTGAAACTTCAACTATTCTTCCAAAGCTTTGCACTGGAGCACGATACCAAAAGAGCCTAATCTATTACTAATATATAAAGCTGAAGAGTTTGTTTGAACGCGCTAATCTCAGAAACTACTGGTTCAAATTGAAATTTTTTTTTGTTGGATAGCCCATTTATCGAGGAAGGCTATAGGCTATATAATATCACGCTACGACCATTAGGAGCTGAGCATTAATGAAAAATGTTGCAAAATGTATCTCAAAAATAAGCTTCTATTTAGGTGAAATGCACTAACTAAATATACTCATACTAGCGTTGTGACTACACAACGTCGGATGGCTCAATCGGTAGAGCATGCGACTGTCAATATCAGGTTCGTGGATTCGAGCCCCACGTTGGGCGAATATATTTTTATTTTTTTTTATTTTCTACATTGCTTTCTTCTAAGGCCTTATATTTAAATTTGTTTTAATTGTATTTAATTAATTAAAAAAAAAATATGTTAGTTTAAAAAAGTATAAATACTGCTTTTTATCGACAAAAGCTTTTGAACGGTAACTCCGATCATCATGAAATTTGGACACAACATTCATCTCGCTAAACTAAGATGAATGTGTGTACTCATGTTCCTCGCTTCCCCATTCGTTCTTTTACACCCGGGTGAAACCGGACGGAACCGCTAGTGTGTTTTCTATGTAGTATGTACCGTCACCTATGTGTGTGTCTAATATCTGCACATTTTACATTTACACATTATTGACAGATGGGTGACATTGGATACAGACGCGTCCGTGACTTTGGGCGCGGCTCAAATAAATAATAATACGAATAAGACTATACCAGCATACCTAATACCTACATGGCATATTGTAGATATATACAGCGTGTCCACGAAAGTTCTTTACAAATGGATTTTTTCTATTAATTATTGGAGCATAAATTTTTTTTCTGTGGAAAAGTTCTGCTTCGTCCAAAACCTCCAAAACATAAAAAAAAGTTATGTTATTCGAGAGAAATCAAAAAGTTTTATTTTACTAAAAATAAAAATTATCTATGATATTCAAGTTTTTCGCAAAAATAGTTACATAATCAAATTTAATTCAAAATAATAACATAACTAACTTCTAAGTAATTCAGAATTATAAATCAGAATTCAACATCTCCTCTATCTCTCCATACAAGAAAAAGTTCTCCTTCCAAAATTTTCTTTGGTGTTTTAGAGGTTTTGGACGAAGCAGAACTTTTCCACAGAAAAAAAATTTTGCTCCAATAATTTATAAAAAAAAATCCATTTGTAAAGAACTTTCTGTATATACAGCTCGTCGTTGAAACATTGTTACGTTCAAAAATCTTGTATTTTTAAACCGAACCTAGATGGCTTCAGAGTGTAACCCTTGTGCCAACATCTAAATCCCTTAAAACTAGTAAACTATCTAAGACAGGGACACTAAGATGGATGAATTAACATTGGTGTTTATAATTAGCGGTCCCGCCCGGTTTCACCCGGGTGTAAAAGAACGAATGGGGGGAGGGACATGAGTACGCACATTCATCTTAGTTTACCGAGATGAATGTTGTGTCTAAACATGATGATCGGAGTTACCGTTCAAAAGTTTTTGTCGGACGGACAAATTTTGAGTTGCATTTTGCAACATTTTTCATTGATGTTCCGCTCCTATTGGTCGTAGCGTATATAGCCTAACTCTTCAGCTTTTTATAAATCAGTAATAGATTATAGTTTTTAAGAAACATACTAAGAACCATTTTCGAGATATTCTGGAATGTACTCGTTTTCTTTATATGTGGTATACCTCCAGCATGTTAATTATGCACATTTTGATTGTTAAAATCTCGTTTAACAGACGGTAAAAAAAATCATTTTCTAAATTAAATATTAGGCACTTTTATTATAACCTTATACTTCAATTTTATTAAATTCCTAAGGAAATACGTTTCTTAATTATAAAATATAGGTATGTATTCCTAATAAAATGTGATAAAATATGGATACAAAATGACATTATAGTAATAAAAGACCTATGTAAAAAAAATTGCAGTGCTAGATAGAATATGGGAATGTATTTTGAATACGCCTTAACACGAGTCTCATATTAATTAATTTGAGGTTAATGGTTTTAAATTTCTTAATTAACTTTTATTTTCATGTATTTTTATTATTTATAATTTGACAATAAATAAAATTATCGACCAATTTTTCAGACAAATATAATAACAAAAAATAATAATTAATACATTGGCGTTGCGGTCCGAATTTGGATCTTCTTCAGAACTGATCTAAAAAATATAAAAATAATTAATTTCTAATTCGTATTTAAAAATATTCTCTATAAGTTTTTAAATTATATTCCTAATATATAATTTAAAAACTTATAGAGAATATTTTTAAATATGAATTAGAATTAATTATTTTTATATTTTTTAGATCAGTTCTGAAGAAGATCCAAATTCGGACCGAAACGTCAATGTATTAATTATTATTTTTTGTTAATATATTTGTGTGAAAAATTGGTCAATAATTTTATTTATTGAAGAATTCTAATCATACGTTAATTAAAGGTTTGAATTTATAATTTGAACCCTACCTCCTCTCCGTGCCGTCAAATTCATGAAAAGTTACGCCAAAGTCAAATGTGTTCAATCTAACACTCGGCGGAAAAACAGTAGAAACTTCATTAAGTGTTCTTTGTTTGTTTTTTTTTTTTGTTTTTCAATCATCTTGTATATTAAAAACGTTTTACGCTGACATTACGTTCGCCACGCACATGGCAAACAAACGCATGCATTCTTGAATATTTACCTACTTTTGCCTGCGAGCGTTTCTAGTGTGCTCAGTGTTGTGGTCTACCTTGCCAAAGTCGTTTTCAAGCGACCTGTAAACAAAAGACTGCAGGGTCCGTTTTACAGGTGCGCTGGACATTTAAACTGTTTTTCATTGTCGAATATCAAATTATATGATTTGTGTGGATTTGAGAATAACCTAGTTCGTAGAAATGTCGTTGTTTTCACGACTCAATTATTAAAAACTCTGTAGGTACCTAATCTAAATTCTCGTCCAGAAACGGACGAACGTATAAATAATCACAAAATCCTTGTCAGGTTTAATCCGGGAACTATTCGTATTGCAAATAATAATCAATTGAAAATATGAATTGGTGTAGAGGTACGAGACCCAGATAACCCTAACAGTTGGCTTAAAAAAAAGGATCTTCAAAATCGGTTCACAAATTACTGGAGATATGAGGAAACATACTCGCACGTATATAAAAAACTTCTTTTTTAAGTCGGTTGAAAACGAATGAACCGATTATAAAACTATTCCGAATAAAATGGCATTGAAATTTTTTAAATCGGTTAACTCTTCGGGAAGTTGTGACTGAATAAACAAGAAAATGTGTATATACTATATTATGTCGAATTGATAACCCCCTTTTTTATGTCGGTTAAAAATAGTAGTGTGAGACGTGACAACAGAGCTCTTATAGGTTATTCGTGCAGTAAATTTTAGATAATTTTGGCAATCGGCAAAGTTAACTAGATTAAATATTAGTGTTGATTTTTTTTCTAATTAGAATTTTTGATAAAATTGCAGTATTTGAAAAAAATTCCAGCCAATTGAGCGACGGGAGTTCACGGACCATTCCAATTTCAAAAATATGTAGACATTTGACATGGTATAATAAGAAAATAAAATTTCTGATATCGCGTATGTAAAAATTAATCAAAGCATGCTTAAGTAATTTCTTTCTGACAGATGTATATAACAAAAGAACAGCTGATTTTTTTTTAATTTTCAAAATATTTCAGAAACTAAAGTTGAGAAAAAATAACAAAGCTTTCTTGAAAAAATAATAGAATAAAAAACCGTTACCTCTTTTGTGCATGCGCCGACTTTTTCCAAAAACAATAGGACTCTTCATATTTGTGTATCAAACATCCTCCCAAAATTTGTTTTCAATTCGCTCCTTCGTTTGACCTGTATATCGTGTTCACAGACAGACGAAAACACATGTTTTTCAAAAATGTGTTTTTTTGGATAAACGTTAAAAATTGTAAAATTTTTAAAAGTGCATTTTTACCTAAATTAGTACCATCCTCCCACTTGTGTAGGAATGGTAAAACTGTAGATACAAATACTTACTGGAGTTTTATTATCTGAAACTAAAATGCATTATTAAATTTCGCTTATTCTTGGTATTGCATGATCCGCGAGGTTACTAATAACGCATGCATAGATTATAGCGGTTAACCGACGTGACGTCACTATCTTCTACTGAAACATCGTAATATGAATAGTATATATCTTACTAGCTGCTCCCCGCGGCTCCACTCGCGATTGAGATGAAACACAAGGTTGGGACGATATGCTTTTTTTACGCGTCAGCTTCCTGACTATATAGATACAGTTCGTGGCTAGTTCAGAGATGTGATAGTTCTCTTATATCGGCATTAGTATCTAAGTTTACAGTGCATTAAGGATATAGATAGATATATATATAGATAGATACATACCTACATAATATGTGACGTCAAATTTACACATTAAAATCCATAATTAAAAAATTCATCTACTTACAGTGTAAAAACAGTTTTTGGTTAGAAGGCTCCTCAGTGATTTTTAAATGTTTCCAGTTTCAGCATTTTGATATCATTAGGCAATTTATTGTACAGTTTGAGAGACACATAAGTGAAACTTTTTTGAATAGTGGCTAGTCTATGTAGCGGCAACGTAAGGGAATTTTTATGCCGTGTATCATAATCATGTAATTCTGAGTTAGTTTCAAACAGATTTTACTCTTTTTTGACATAAACTAAGCAATGATAAATGTACAAGGCTGAGAAAGTCATTATAAAATAGCAACTATGATTTAGCAACAAAAAAAAAATGATAACGAAAAATGTATAATATATTAACGTACTTATTCTTTGCTACCTTTTAATACAGGCCAGCTAAATTTCTATAACCTGCAGAGATGTCTAATTCATAAATGGGAATTAGGTATAACGAACCAAAGAATACTTTGCTGAAAGTTTCGTTCAATTCGGTTCAGTAGGTTTGGAGATTTGCTTCAGCATCATATTATGTATACTATTATTATAAAGAGGTAAAGTTTGTAACTTTGGATGTAGGAGGTAATCTTCGAAACTACTCATCCGATTTCAAAAAATTTTTCACCAATATTTAGAATAGACCTTCAGGATCGACGTAGGCTCGTGGAGATTAATTTTGCAACGTAAGTCGTCGAAAAAACGGTGGCAGTCTTCAAATTCGGGCGATGCCAGACCGGGCCGCTAGTCATATGTAAACAAGCGAACTTGCATCCTGATGTTATAAGAATGTAAAATGTATTGCAAAAAATGTTTTTCCTAGTACTTAAATATAAACCTGTTGTAAATTGATTTATATATTCGTCATTAGTATTACGTTAATGGCGATATAACTTCACAATATGTTATACTTCATAAATTATTCTGAGCTATAAGCTGTCCGTACTTATTACAGTGCACATTGTACAATGTACAGTGCAACCGTTTACGAAATTCCACGACCGATTCTACAGTCCGCTCTCTCGGATTGCGCTCGATGTGTAATCTGGAAGCATATCTGTAATTCAATTATTTAATATATGGTTTCGCTCTCAAATTTTTGTATGTTTTCAGTATTTGGACATTCACTGACTCACTGCCTGACTGACCTATAGATCATTAGCGACCCGGTCCGACTTCTCTCGAATTTTTAGATTATCGTTGTTTTTTCATCGCGATAATATATAGCCTATGTCTATCCTGAAGGTCCATTTAAAATATTGGTGAATTTTTTTTAAAATCGGATGAGTAGTTTCGGAGATCACCTTCTACCTCAAATTTACTAATTTTACCTAATATTAGTATATTAATATAAATGTAGGGTTCATTCAATGAACCCTACATGCTCCCAATGAACTTCATTGGGAGCATCAGCTTTGAAGACGCTGATGACCTCAGCTGTTGAGCGTCTATCATTCACAGTCTCTCTCTCTCTCTCTCTCTCTCAGCTTTGAAATTTGGAACTTAGACAATGTTTAAGGGAAATGTAGGAAAATTTTGCCAAGTTCTACACAATTATTAGTATAGTGGTTTGATAAGCACAGAAAACATTTGCGTGCGATGTGAATAATTTGATAAATTAATCCATCCAGGCAATATTTTTCTATACTTGCAGGTAAGGAACTTGGCAAAATTTTCCTATACATTTCAGTTATTGATGTGAAACATCTAATAACGCGTTTGGCGGGATGTAACAACGTGCAATTGGGGCGACACTTATATGGGAGGATGTTACGTTTATGTGTGTTCGATTAAACATGATTTTAGTTGAATGCGATATCTATTTACATTTAGATTTATTATTCACAACGTAATAATATTTGCAGTAAACTTGCGAAAATTAAAAAAAAAAACAATATTTACAGTATACTTGCGAAAATTTTCTTGTCTGCTTGTATTTTCTTATTTATTATTTGCAGTAAACCTGCGAAAAAATAAAAAATATGTTACGAGAACGCATTACAGAAGTGAAACTTCTAGTTGCAAATCATACGATTGCATTTGGATAAATAGAAAAAATGTGTTATGAGATAGTTCCCCGTTCATATTAACTTGTGTATAGACGAAATATCTGAACGTGAAACTATCTCGTAATACATTTTTTCCACTTGTCCAAATGCAATCGTATAATTTGCTACTAGAAGTTTCACTTCTGTAATGCGTTCTCCTAACACATTTTTATTTTTTTTTGTCGCTAAAACACAACCCCGACGAGAAATTGACATGTTATTTTTTACTTGTATGTTTTTGGTGGGATGAAAAATAAGCCAGACTATTAGAAAATACAAGACATGAAATTTCAAATTCCTCGCATAAAACTCGTAAAATGGACGCCACTGTATTTGATAAAAGCAGAGAATATACTATTATATAGAGACAGAGGGACAGAACATAATAATAAATGTCTTCAATAGGCTCTGATCATGATCGCTAACCTCAAACTAGAACCATAAAAGTGTTATTAAACACCCACTCTATCAGAAATACAATATATTTATTATATCATTGTATATGAATTTCCTTGCAAAACAACTTATTTAATCCAACTATACACGACTTGAAACAACACTTGGTACAATAAAACTGTGAAAGAATGAGTATTTTCAAAAATATCGTTTAGATCCGTGCAAAGTTCCACTGTTAATGGGAGGAAAACTCTCAATGAACTAAGCGAGAGCCAGTCTCAGTGGGGATATTTTCTTTTGTACATTTTAAAGTAGCGGCCCGGTATGACTTCGCCCAAACAACTTTTCCAACTTTTCATTCCCTAAAAACCATATTCGGACTATCACGAACATTTAAAAAAAAAATAGCCAAGTCGATTCAGCCGTTTTCAAGTGATGCGCTTAGCAACTATCATTATTATTTACATATAGATGCGTTACTTTGTGCCCTTAAGGGCAGGGGTGTCAAGCCAGTTTTTTTGTAAAGGGCCATTTGGAACCAGAACCTGTTTAACCACCAACACTACAATGTCTTAGCGGACCAGACTTTTAATTTTATACCTTAAACACATAATAAATTAAAATCTTTATTTATTTAGTTTAAACCAATTTTCATACAAAGGCAATAAAAAGGGTAAATTATCTTGAGCCTGAGAACTCCTATATTGTCAACTTCCTCATCCTCACTTCGTGGCAGTCATAGACCAATCAGAAAAATACCTTCAATTTGAGTTTAAATGCTGTCAAACGTATATTTCCATTGGCTGAGGAGGATACACTTTGGGTGGGAAGTAAGGACTAAAGGCTTGAAAATACTTGAATAAAAAATACTTGAATATAGATGGTATATCTTAAATGCTTTACTTTGAGGTGTGTGTCGATGGACTGTATCTTTAGACTCTTATGTAGCTTTTATTTAGATACTTTCATGCAAAGTATATCGTATACCTTTTCGAATATTGACTTGGATCTTGTATCTAAATACTTGGCGTTATGATGATCACACGGCTAGCATGTTCTATGTCCAAGCCTAAAACATCTAGTAGACAGCGAACAGCCCACGATCGGGCGTTTTTTTTCGTACAGATTGCTGACTAATTTATTTATTTTTTAATCTCATTCTGGAGCAACTGCCATGTAAAACATATATGGACAAACAAGTTGAAAATGTAAAGATAAATGTGTCTTGTTCCAGTGTTTATATATTATGTTTTATATTATACTTGATATATAATAGAAAGGTTATATTTACGTAGGTGCTAAAATCTAGCCTTCAGCTTGAAATGTATTATCGCTGCAGATGATGTCTTGCCAATTTTGGACAAAACGTCTGCGAGCCACCAACAAACTAATTTACGAGATCAAGTTTTTTTTTAATAGTAACTGACGATCATCTAAATTGTCTGCAACCGGCGTACAGAAAATTGGTTACAAAATTTAATGATCTAAAAAACACAGTAAGGTCTCGTATGTTTTAATTGAAAAAACATTGACATCAAAACTCTTTGATGTTGTTATTATTAATTTTTTTTTGAGACACAATATTGGAAAAGAAATCCATATTTAAACTTGCAATTAGAAAAATCAAAACAGTAGACTCGGTTCGGCTTTGCAGGGTGTGAATTGCTGTTTTTGCTCTTCCTTTTATCGTAACGTAATAACATAATGTTACTCGGCAGGACGTAGGATAATAAACACTCAAATCTTTGATTAACGTCTGAATAGAACTCTTCAAGTAAATAAAATTGTCGACCAATTTTTCTCAGACCGAACAATATATTGACAAAAAATGATAAAATTACAAATCAATATAACACAAGATGACGTTTCGATCCGGATTTGGATCTTCTTCAGAAATATCTAAAAAATATAAAAATTAATTAATATTAAGTTATTTATTAACTAATCGATTGTACGTAAAATTTTACGTACAATCGATTAGTTAATAAATAACTTAATATTAATTAATTTTTATATTTTTTAGATAAATTAACGTCATCTTGTGTTATATTGATTTGTAATTTTATCATTTTTTGTCAATATATTGTTCGGTCTGAGAAAAATTGGTCGACAATTTTATTTACTTGAAGATAATAAACACTGTTGGATTTTTTTTTCAAATCGGGTTCGTGGTTCTCGAGCTTTGTGGTAACGTATGTATGTACACACATTTTCCTGTATTATCCACTAGATTCTCTGTCCGGCTTCGCCCGGGTGTACTCACCTCATTCGTTCGCTACATTGTCCAAGACTTGTATAATATCATAATTTACCCTGCTTTTGACATAAACTTAATTTCAGTCTTTGACATCAATTCCATTTACACCCGAGCGAAACCGCGCCGTGCATTCCTCAAGAAATCAGTTATCGATTGATAAAAACCACATTCAAATCTGTTCCTTACAGCGCACTCGATCCGATTTTCGCCCAGGCGAAACTGGGCCGGACAGTTATTGAGATAAAATTAACGAACTCCGTTAGCATACAGGCTACATTTTATCTCAATAACTACCGACGTGATCCTTACTCAGTAAGGAAGACGTAGGCTATTTCATCAAAATTCGTCCGGTACTTTCTGAGATACTAGAAATCAATCCAATCTATACCCAGACGAATCCGGGTCGTATAATTAACACGGACGTAAACCTTCGTCAAGAAATAGGCTATCAAATAGTGAAAAGTGCATTCAAATCGGTTGAGTAGTTCTCGAGATTAGTCTGTACATATACAGACATTTACCGAGGCTTCCTTTTATTAGAAAACGGAACATTTTTTCGTTTGCCGTCTGTCCTATTCGAAAATGGTCACCTCGTCCTAACATCCATATATAAAATATCCCAATTGGAAACTTAATGTGCCTCGTGTGTCTCGTAGTAAACACATTATAGTTCGAGGATCTTTACAGAGAGGTCGTTTACATTGATCGCGTATTAATTTGTGTACGAATTGATGGACCATTTAAGAGGAGACAAAAAAAAACATAGTTTATTTTTATACATACACTTGCATTGTAAGAAAGGTTAATTGGTGTCATTTGCCTTGAAATTTTTTTAATTTATGTATGTATCGTTGTGCGGATCAACACGTTGATGTAACTAAAAAACCAGACAAGTGCGAGGTGGACTCGCGCGCTGGAGTTTCGGTACCATCAGCCCATGTTAATTGTAATTGAATTTCGAAATCTATAACTGATGGAATAGTTGGAGAGACGGTGACAGAAATGATCAAGGAGCACTTGGTGGTAGAAACGCTCTCTTTCGTTAAGTCCCCTTCTACAAATCCGCTAAGTGGAGTAGAGGTCTAGCGCGTTGCGATACGACGCAGGGACACTTTAAAAAAAACGGCAAAATTCAAAAGTCCTCTACTAAATGGCAGAAAATGACTGAAAGGCATCTGGGGTGACCTCCTAATTGCAGAAAAAATATTTTCTGCCAATTTACCCCTTGCAGAGACTTTCAAAATTTCTTTCAAAAAATCGAAAAAAAAACGTTAAAAAATTGAATTGGCAGTTGAAACTTGACGGAATGCTTAATTGGGTGGCCCGGAATGCGAGAAAAAATTTTCGTGGCTCCAAGTGATCTCACTTCCTTTCGATAATTCTTCAAAATTTGCACAGGTAGAAATTCGCAAAGTCTTCGCTCGGTGGCAGAAATTCTTACCAGGCTTTCTGTTAGTACCCAAAAAGTTTGAAAAAAATATTGTCTACCAATTTTGTCACTGCTAGATCACAATCTGCCAATTTAATGTACTTGTCATTAATTTTTGCAGGGTCAATTTTGGCAGAAAACTGTACCTTGGGATTCTCTACAAGAAGACGAACCGTTCGAGCTCGGTTTGACTCACTGAGCTTTTTTTTAAATCCATTTATTTTGTATTTATTTATTATACTGACAGTCTCTGCAGGGGGTAAATTGGCAGAAAATATCTTTTTCTGCAATTGGGAGGTCCCCCCAGATACCGTTCAGTTATTTTCTGCCATTTAGTAGAGGAATTTTGAATTTTGCCGTTTTTAAACGCTTTATATTAGCTTGGGTTGTAAATATGTATGTATGTAACTAACTATGTATGTATGTCCGTAACGGAATCTTTGAGCATAATTTTCACCAATTTCCCGAAGTCTGATTAATTTGAAACTTTGCATACGTATCAAGGACCGATGACAATGCAATAATTTGATAACAGTTTCCCATTATCCTTATTAGGACCCCCAGGATTAATAAATTCTTTTATAGATCCTCTGTAGTAAACGCTTTATTTTCACCAATTTCCCGAAGTCTGATTAATTTGAAACTTTGCATACGTATCAAGGACCGATGACAATGCAATAATTTGATAACAGTTTCCCATTATCCTTATTAGGACCCCCAGGATTAATAAATTCTTTTATAGATCCTCTGTAGTAAACGCTTTATTTTCACCAATTTCCCGAAGTCTGATTAATTTGAAACTTTGCATACGTATCAAGGACCGATGACAATGCAATAATTTGATAACAGTTTCCCATTATCCTTATTATTAAACGCTTTATATTAGTTTGGGTTGTAACTATGTATGTATGTCCGTAACGGAATCTTTGAGCATAATTTTCACCAATTTCCCGAAGTCTGATTAATTTGAAACTTTGCATACGTATCAAGGACCGATGACAATGCAATAATTTGATAACAGTTTCCCATTATCCTTATTAGGACCCCCAGGATTAATAAATTCTTTTATAGATCCTCAAACTAAAAAGTGAAAAATAAAATATAGTTTAAAAAAAACTAAAAAACACGCTTTATATCGGACTAAAAAGTAAAAAATAATTGTTTTAAAATAAGCTTAAAAAGCGTTGGGCGCTCGATGTACGAAAATGTGGAACAAAGCGCCCCACGCTTTTTAAGCTTATTTTACTTTTTAGTTTGAGGATCTATAAAAGAATTTATTAATCCTGGGGGTCCTAATAAGGATAATGGGAAACTGTTATCAAATTATTGCATTGTCATCGGTCCTTGATACGTATGCAAAGTTTCAAATTAATCAGACTTCGGGAAATTGGTGAAAATAAAGCGTTTACTACAGAGGATCTATAAAAGAATTTATTAATCCTGGGGGTCCTAATAAGGATAATGGGAAACTGTTATCAAATTATTGCATTGTCATCGGTCCTTGATACGTATGCAAAGTTTCAAATTAATCAGACTTCGGGAAATTGGTGAAAATTATGCTCAAAGATTCCGTTACGGACATACATACATAGTTAGTTACATACATACATATTTACAACCCAAGCTAATATAAAGCGTTTAAAAATTTATTAAAGTAACCCAGCGTCGTATCGCAACGCGCTAGATCCCTACTCCACTAAGCGGATTTGTAGAGGGGGACTCAGACTACACGAAAGTGAGCGTTTCTCCCACCAAATGTGTCTTGACCATTTCTGTCGCCGTCCTCTAACTATAACCATTGTAATAACTTTCCTGTAAAACAATTTTTGGAAATTTTACGTGTGCTAGTTTTGGAAATACAGAAGAAGAGACCAGTTTTCGACATGCGTTTTAACCAATTTAACACAAAAAGTGCATCGCGTGACGTATCAAATGTTCGACTCAGGAAATTCAAATATTTTTTTTATGATCTTAGAATTCGTAGTTTAAAAGATATTAAGAAAACACACGAAAATCGAGCATAATATGATTCATCACAACACTAGATATATACAAATCGGTTCAGTAATCCCTGAGATTATCTACAACAAACTTTTTCTGTTTATAATATTAGTGCATAGAGGAGTTGCAAAACACGTTTTTCGCCCTTGCATAACGCGTTGCCTGTATATTTTTTTCATTCATTAAAATATTACTTTGTTATTTAGGTAAAAGTATTATTTTTTTTACATTGCGTGATAAATTCTACTCAATATGATGACTTTGTCGTGTTTTAAAGATAAAATTAATATTTATTGCACACTGGCATTTTTGTTAGGAAAAAAAACAGAGATAAGGAAAAATTCATATGTCTAAATATAGTCGACCCTCGGCTATACGCGCTGCTCGTGAACACAGTATATTTTATTATTCAATAATGTATAGTTCTAAGACCACCAGCAGGCAAGGTTTTTTGGGCTTGGTGGTATATTTTCCCATTATTGTTATTGTAAAAATAAGTTGAAAATTCAGTTGATACTTTTTACCAGTTCTCGAATTAGAATCTGGATATCTGCTGGGGGCTTGTAATAGAGGAGCCCTGGAACCGTATGCTCAGATAATTTGTAATCACACCGTCAATGCACTAGAATTGGAACGTCTGGTTTGTATGACCGGACTGTAAAAAATAAATTACCATAACATTATTTATGCGCGGGTAATATAAATAGTAGGTATACTATATATAAAACATAATATGTTCAAAAAGTATCACAATTGTGCGTGTGAAGTCGGTAATATGAAACGAAATTAACATTCTTCGTTTAACCTCCGCGGATGAATTAAAAACTTTCTATTAGAAGCAGTCGTCGTCGTTTGTCGAGATCATAGAAGTCGAGATTGTCGGTTGTTTGTGTCGTGTTTTATCTATCTAGCTTTAATAGACGTTTTGCTAAATATTTTCAAACTTTTTGTTTTTAATGTTCCGTGCAAAACGGAATACTTCTAGGAATCCCTTCGGCGCCCGTCCGTCTAAGCGATTTTCTCTGAGACTATTTTACGTAAACATTTGAAATTTGCCACAGAGATACACGAAATATATAGAGTTAAATTTTTGTAGTTGTTGTAAATTGGGAAATGGAAACAAATGAAAGCGTACTTACTGAAGCACGAATGGGGCATTATGGGCTATGTGCAGGGAAGCGGAGTTACAAATTTTTTTGATGCGAGCGTTTGTGGTGAGCACTAGGGGAAACGTCAAGCTCAAATTTTCCGTATGTCAGTGAGCAATGTTTATTAAAAGTGAAAATAGTTATAATTTTATGAACTAAGCGATCTGGAAATGCTTGTTGTGTTCCGGGCTGTTGCGCTGATGGCGATTTAAGTAGAATAAGGACCATTGGCGCCCTAATTTGACGTACCGCTGTCAGTGTAAACAAATAAACATCAGTTTTTCTTATTACATTTTTTTTTGCACATCATGGGCAACTAAAGTTTTTGACTTATCACCTTAGAAACATGTCGCGATTTCCATAAAAAGTGAGTTCAATAATTCTCTATTACCCACTAGCGGCGCTAGTTGATTTCGTGCACACAGTCTCTATAGTTCTATTTCTATATCACTTACAACTTTGTGTTCTTTATATACTCTGGAGTGCAATACGTAATTAAAAAGCAATCATAAAAATACCGCATACCGGTTTTTCCTTGTCTGATCTGTAATTTTATTAAATTCTTGCAAAATGATGAAACATCCTGATAGAAAAATATGGAGGAATGTCCGTGTTGCGTTTGTTCTTTGTTTTTCTTTCTAAGACGTTGAAAGAAATAAGTCCAATAGTAATTTTACATGCAGCTAGACCGATTTTGATGAATTTATCAACATGTATACCCGAATTTGAAGTACACGAATTTGCCTACGTTTCAAGTTCGTGTCAAAACTGACATTACTCGATCGACACTGCGGATAAAGGCTAGTCCAGGAATCACATAGTTTCATTGCGGGTCCGTTTAAAAAATATATACCGCGATCCGCTTGGTAGATGATGACTAGCAGCCAAGATTTTAATATCAATTAAAAAATAAAATGAAAAGAACTCTAATTAAATTTTTTTATTAAGGATACATCTAATTAAAAAATCGTCCGTCCGTTGTCGCGTGACTATCCGATGAGCGGCAGAGTCTGCAGAGACAAGACAAAGAGGAGTAAATAGAATTACCACACATTTTTATATTGATATATTCTTAGATTCTTGTGAGTCCGCACAAAATAGGTCGGCGACGGTCCGGATCTGGACCGCGGTTCGCCATTTGGTGACCCGTGGGCCAGTCTAATGTCGGGTTGAAGAAAGCAGCTTGTACAAGAAGACTTAAAGGCAGTGGTAGAATTTTAAATCAATGCTAGAATAATAATCAATCGATTGAAACGGTATTTTTTTTTAAAACTATATGTAAACATGTAATTTAACAGTTATCATAGTTTTTTGTGCAATTTCCACTTCGAGACAACATTTTTCTACGCATTTTGATTAAAATTCAACGTGAAGAGCAATATTTTGTATGTGGATGAATGATTTGTTGTTGTTTAAGTACAATAATTGGATGTTTTACACGACACTAGACCAGGGGTCGGCAACCTGCGGCTCTTTTGATGTAAAGTTGCGGCTCTCCAGTTTCATACGCAAAAAAATAATTATTTTATTATATAAACCCTTAAAAATCGTCCAATCGATACTATGTCTATCTCTCAGCCATTTCCACTCGCGTCTCACCCGCGCGCCCCCGTCGCGACGTGTCGTCCTCGGATATATATATTATACCTATACAAGCAAATACTATAATAGTGAAACTAAAATTTTAGTGGCTCTTTAAAAACTGGGAAATTTTGTAAATTGTAACTTTTGGCTCTTCCGTCTCAAAAGGTTGCCGACCCCTGCACTAGACTGACTACTCCTGAATGTATAAAATCTGTAAATTATATAATCACACTCTAAGGTCATTGCCAAATCAATTTTTTTGACAATGCTTTCTGCAACCCAGCCAATATATAAAAAGAGGGTGTTTGTTTGTTTGGGACGAGTAATCTACTGCAGTTTTTAAGCAATAACGAATTCTTAATGGTTTTCAATACAGTGTTTTCCCTATGTCCTTATTCATGTGATACATCCTAGTATAATAGATTTGTTGCCAAACCAAAACCTGCCCGAAAGCCAGTAAGTAATAAATTTTTGATCGGACGGAAACGAATGAATGGCCATCAATGCCAAACTATATTATATCGAGCTAACAAAAATAAAAAAAGGATTATTCCGCGTCACGCATAATATTATTAGCTACTTATTAGGAAATGCATCGATTGTTATTTCCCCCGCTTTTGTTTGTCTTCGTTTTCGATTCGCGATGTGGTTTATTATTATGTATTGTGCGTTCGTTGAAACGAGATGAAAAACACTAAACGCCTTCGCATTATTCAAAGGGATGAGAGAGATGCGAGAATTTTATTCATATGTGCGCGAGTTTTGAACAAAAAAGAGCATTGCACGTTTTTGTCGCGGTAGCAACAGGCTGATCCTGCACGAAACAACCAAACACTGAACTCTAATCTATACAGGAGGTTTTTGGACTGTAGTCTTTGGGTCATTTTAAGCAACTTTGATTCAAAATGGTTAGCAAATTGCTGATTTTTTTTGTTTTTTAAAGAGACAATACTTTTTATTTAACAAAAGTTAAAAAATGTGTATAATAACCATATACTTTTATTCTATACTGAGCATAGGAATAAAATCGCAATCGAACCATTAAAGGTGTAAAGATTTTCTGTATTTTTTTAAGCCGTAAGCATGGGCGTACCCAGGGGCCAAAACAAGCACGGGGGACCTGGCTTCAGAAATTTTTAATTTGCCTCCTCTTGGGCCAAAAGCTGGGTACGCGCCATGGTCGTTAACGTCAAAGAAAAAGACAGTTTTTAAAACAGAGATACTATTTACTGCTCTGTTTACAATGGTTTGTGCTTTAGTCGATGTGCATTGATAGGTTCAATTAAAGGAATGTGAGAAGAAAACACCGATATATACAAATAAATTCACTAAACTGTTAAAAAGGTTCATTATAGTAGGGGAGCCCAAGCGGGGATTTTTGAAGTGACTCTAGCGTGTCAGAAAATTATATAGGGAGAATCCTTGCACCCTTTAATGTACCTCTACCAAGCATGAACCCTCCATATGGTGGGGTGTGTTGAGGGGAACCCGTCTGATTGGTAAAAAAAAATCGATCCTTAGAAAAACTCGAGCGCGTCAGTCATTTACAGTATTTACGCGCATTATATTTCTGGTAACTATTAGATATTAATCTGACGATTAATTCAAGGGGGCTGGCCGTAACGAGCGGTTGAAAAAAAAAAAAAAAAGTTATTCGAGCGTGTCAGATATTCAAAGTGTATGTCAACTAAAGCTTAAAAAGTGTCCTATTAAAATATCTGACGATTTGGACATGACACAAACTCATAATATATTTTTGTATTTCAAGGTGACGTTTTTTTTTTTACAACTTCGAGACTCGCTTGTTTCTTAATGTCACGCTCAAATTGTCAGATTATTGAGATATACAATCTTCTCAACGTAATTAATCAACTTTCTCTTAATCTGACGCGCTCGAGTTTTTCTAAGGATCGATTTTTTTTTACCAATCAGACGGGTTCCCCTCAACACACCCCACCATATGGAGGGTTCATACTTGGTAGAGGTACATTAAAGGGTGCAAGGATTCTCCCTATATAATTTTCTGACACGCTAGAGTCACTTCAAAAATCCCCGCTTGGGCTCCCCTACTATTAACAATCCATTAACAGCTGTCAAAGGCTTTGTTTACATTTTGTCTGAATGAAATAGAGATATATTTTATTTCAACGTTTTATTCAGATTGAATGCAAGTACATCAACCAATCCTATCATCGGAGAAATCAGGGAATTACATCGAAGAAAGAGACACATATATTTTCGATACGCTTTGTTGCATTCACTCCCCGCACATTGAGTATAGATAGACAAAGTAGAAACGGTAGTAACATAAATAAGCTACATGAAATGTTGAAATTAACGACCCATAGTTTCAATACACTTTTGAGCACGATTAACTCGGCCGTCACTGGATTGTTTTTTTGAATATCAACAAAATTTTGAGAAATGATAATTTTGCCATGATCGGCGACGAATCTACGGTACTGACAATTTAATATAAAGTGTCGCATTGAGGATTAAACCGAACTTAATCTTCAGCATTGAAAAGTATCCGAATTAATGCGTCGCGATTATTAGCCATCTCTGGGTAAATAAGTTCGTTCATAAAATAATAATCCAGCGGGGTTAAGTTTGAGGATTGCCAAACATACGACATTGTTAAACAATTGTTTTCAAGGCCTACTCCTTATAATTTTGAAGTTTTCTTCAAGAAGCCATAACTTGACCATTTCAGTCACAAGTCTTGACGTGATTAGATTGAACGACGTACGTGATTCGCCTAGTCAAAATTCTAAAAATATTTGTTTTTTCATGGCAACCTACTTGATTGATTTCAGCAGCTTCCAACGCGCCTGGACTGGCCTAGTTTGGGACGAGGTGGTCTTCGAGGAACCACTTAAAGAAAGACTATACTGTATGTTTTCTTAGAAAACTGTTAGGTCGTAATTGCGTCTCACATTTGGCATCCTCTTTATAGGTATATATTTTTTTTCTTTGCCGAAATTTCAGTTGTTTTGCTTAAAAATTTAAAATCGTAAAAGTTTCTACATAATGTAATTATTAGCTTTCTATGACAGAATTAGCCGATACTGTTAACACATACATTGCTCGGTATCTTTCTAATGTACAGTGAGTATAAAAATTCGAGAGACGACAATTGTGAACAATTGAATTTTTACTATTTTACGACGTGTGGCGCCAGTAATGTCGATTCAGTACCCGGAAATTTAATAATTTGACATGGTATGCATACCATTATAAATTCAGGTTGTATAGGATTAGCGAAATCTGGCAAACCTGGAAATGTCAAGGAAATTTTAAATTGTTTGTCGTTTTTTCACGCTAAAGCGACTGAACCAGCGTTGGCAGTTTTTTTTTTGCCAAGTCGGGATTTTGGAACTCTTTGAGTGAAAACAGCGGGATTCTTTCGTCGAAAGCGGGACATAGTAAAAAAACGTATATAATCAGAAGTTTTCAAATATTTATCTTTTTATTTGAATTAAAATTACGTTTACGTGATAATAGATAGCAAAAATAGCCATTGAAAATGTATTTTAATAAAAATACAATATTTTAAATCAGATTTACCCTATCGTTAAATAGTTGAGTCTTATTCGTCTTTAGAATAAAAAAAAAAAAAAAACAGAAATCAAAATCAAAAAAGTTTTATTCATTAGAAAAATATGGCGTTTCAAACAATAGTCTGTGGAGTGAGTGTTACAAATTGCAACTTACAATAAGAGAATAATTTAATTATTTATAATAATTACTTATTCATGATATTTCTGTGAAGATTTAACTTCTTTTAAAGTTATCCCCGAAAAGCGGGACTGAGCCTGTCCCGCGCGGGCCATTTAATTTTGATTTAAAAATCGGGACGTCTGGCAACGCTGGACTGAACGTATTTCAGTGAAATTTTGTATATACAACATCCTGTATTAGTTTTAGATTAAGGAATGTTAATTAAAAAAAAAAACTCAATTTCTGGGTACGGTTTTAAATAAAGGCAGTTTTATGTCAGTTCAACTCAGTATTAGCGACCTTTAAATTTATGTTAAAAAAGGCCCGAAAAAAACATTTCCATCCCTCAGTTGTATGTAAATGACACCCCTGAATATTTTTTTTTGTAATTACATTACACAAATTGTATATGGCGGTTCACATAAGACATTATCGTGTACAATTTCATCCGAGTCGATGGAAAGATGGCGAAGATATACGGCTATGACACACGGACAGACAGACAGACGGACGGACGCATATGACGAAATTATAAGGGTTCCGTTTTTTTTTGCCATTTGGCTACAGAACCCTAAAGAACATCAACAAACCTGACTACATGCAATGCACTTATTTTGTATCGTGCCCCCTCTCTCTATTCATCGCATCGGTGGCACCAACTCACTGAACACAAAACACAAGTCCTTCCACTTCTTTCTTTCTCTAGTACAGTTCCAGTCAAGTCTGTACTCCGTTATCCGTAGCGTTGTCGTTGTTTCTCGGTTCGGTTTCGATAAGGTATACCGGTGTTGTAACAGATCAAGTATGCGCTGATACACGTTGTGTTTTCTGTTGTTGGGAGTTCGTCTCTCAGTCTGCAGAGTCTGTTCGGTCGGTTGGTTGTGTTGTTGTTGTTGTTCTTGACGTTAATGTATGCAACGAATATGTAAGATAGTGGCTTTTTCGAACGCGTGTTTTAAATATAATTGATAAGTTATAGCCAGTGAAGTGAAAAATATGTGAAAATTTTAAACCGAGTAACGTGCTGTCGTTTTCCGTTTCAGTTCTCAGTGGTTCGGTAGGAATAATAAGTTCATGATTTTTATCACGATACCTACCTTTGTTTTTTTTCATCTGACGATGCAAATTGAAAATGACGTATGTATAAGCAATATGGTAATTTGGTTTTTTTTTGCGTTTTACAAAACGCTGTACAATATTTTCGTTTGTATCAGTTCGTATTTTGTGATATTTTTATATGATATTTGTCGATATTTTTCTGTAGCCAGTAGGCGTATCGTTTATTTTTCACAGCAATGCTAACATGCAACACTGCTGGCCACGTGCCTCAAGGTACCTTCCCGTTGCTGGGTTGTTTAGGTTTAAAATTGGCGAATAAATTGTTCGCATTGCATTTGAAGGTACCTACGATGGTATGCGATCAGAAGTGGTCTCGTTTTATTTTTTTTATGTAATACTAGTGGTTCGGTCCGGCTTCGCCCGAATTTGTTTTCACCGTTTTTTCGTCGACTTATATTGCTTTTATTTTAACGCGATAATATAATATATGGTCTGTGTTCATTCTAAATAGTGGTGAAAGAATTTTCCAAATAGGTGCAGTGGTTCCGGAGATTACTCTCCACGTATACATAGACTTACAAAATTCGCACTTCCTCTCTGTATATTTTGGATTATATGTCTGTAATCTGTATGTTGCGACAAACTTGATCGATAAACCATCCCAGTTTAGTTTTGGCGGCCATATCCGACCCTGAAGCTCGTAAAGCATTCTGTATTTGGGAAAAAAGATAGAAATGTAAGACCCAATCAAGTGTTTGTGGTCATAGATAGTTTTGGTATTGTCATTAGCTGGTATGGAGTACAGAACGCTATGCTGTCAGTTATGAGTCCTTTTAACTAATATATTTCCCAAATACGAAATGGGCAGGAGAAACGTTGATTTATACCATAAGGAAAACTGAATCGGTATCTACTTAAAGGTTACGGAATAACCTTGAATATTTCAATGGAAATTTTGTAAAAACTTAAGCTCGATTGCAGAAAGCGTTGTCAAAAAATTCGATTTGGCACTGATCTTAGATATAATAACAGTTTTTAGATATTCAAGAGCAGTCGTTGTGTGAAACTCCCGTCATGTCATGTACTCATATAAAAACTAATCATCTAAAAAAAAAAAAACCATGCAGCCGGTAAAAGGAACGCTGCTGACAAAATCTTTGTTTTTAATTTGTAAATAGAATGTAAATTTTTTGTTAATAAATTTGTATCTATCTATCTATAAAAACTAATTAATGACCTACATAGAAATGTATCGTTTTTAAAGTTAAATTCTGATCAAAATGCGTAGAAAAAAGTTGGTTTAAAGTGGAAATTGTACAAAATATGAATACCTACACAGTTTCAATCGATCAATTAATTTTGCAGCAAGCTCAATTTTTATTAATTCTACTGTTCTTTTCTTATACATGGTCACAATCTAGGGTCATTGTCAAATCAAATTTTCTGATAATGCTTTCTGCAACCGAACACTATTGTTTTTATATTTTTGAAGTAAAATTTCTTTAGTCGCAGTGATTTCAAAAAGATATATTAATGCAACTGGTGAAAAATGACGAAAACACGAGAGCTATGAATTTTTTTATTTAAAGGGAGTGAGAGAGTTTAACGTCTACCGTGTGTTTAAGCACAACCCTTTTTTTTGGTTGAAAGAGAAACTTTGACGTTTTTAATCTGGATTTGTGAGTTTCATTAAAAGATAGGTAATTATTCGTATTTCCAATGCAACGCTTTGCGAAACAAAAATCGTAAATTTGATTTGCACACCATTTTAGGTCTCAAATTCGTCTGAACTATTTCACTGAAGTATTATTTCGTCACATGATACCAACGTAAACATAATTTTGTAATCTCTTGTTTACAATTTTAATTCCGTGCACCTATTTAAACAACATAATTAGTATGTTGTGTGTATTTTCGTAACACATAAATAATGTACTTATAAACAAATAATAATATATCTAGTAAAGAACGTCATTCTTGAAGTAAAACGTCTTTTGGCACGATATGGGTAAAATCGAATCATAAGATTGAATATGTAATATAACGTTGCACTTATGTACTATAAAAACCGGCTGTAGATCATTGAGCTAAGGTGGCGGCGAGGTAGAGTGTCTGACTCGTAACATAAAAGTCGTAGGTTCGATCACGGCAGTCGCTGCCATTATTATGTTTTATTTATTATTTCAATTTTACTTCTATAGTGTGTAGTGTATATTACAGTATCTCTTTTTATACTATTCGCATTTGACGACGTAAATACGCTGAAAATAGATTTTTTAAAGTACAAAAAAGACAGGTTTTCGGTTTTGCCTGGATTTCTCTCTGACTGTGAACCGCTGTTTTCAATAGTACGTGTCTGTCGAAAAAAAATTTCTTGTGTTTAATGCAGCATTAGCTTTTCTCAAAGGATGGTTAACTTATCTAAATAATTTCGACGCCGCTGTGTTCACGGAGAAAGACCCCATATAATTTTTACTTAAATCGGTTCAGTAGTTTAACATGTGGAAATGGGTAATAATTCGATTGCCCTAAATTAATAAAAATCTTTTAAAAATATCTCAACTTTTTACACAATAGTTTTAAAATTTCTGAGTGACTGAATGCAATATGTCTGCAACTTGAAACAACTAATTAGTAATTCATGTGAATTCAACAAGAATAATAGTATATAGAAAAAAGAAAGTTTTCGTTTTTTTTATATTACCCAATTTAGATATTAATTGTATAGCTATTTTAATTATCGATTTCGCCTCAATCAAGGGCAAGTCAAAATCGCCTTGAATCTCACCTTATTTTAATTGTCTACTAGCTTTCTGGTCCGGATTCGCTCGAGTAAATTAAAAATTTTGGTTTGGCAACGAAATAATCAAGACACTTTCTCAAAATACCGCTATCTCTCATATAGTTTAACCAGCGTACACAAAAGCTCGGAGAAATCGCGTACGAAATCCCCAACTTGCTTCCCATTTTCGCATACCGGTTATCCCTTTTTTATGTAGACGTATTTAATCATGTTTTGCCTATGAATTATTTTTTTGTCTTTTAGTAGCTGCTAAACCCGCTTACGCTTCCGCTCAGATCAATCTTTAAATTGCAGTTAGTGTGAGTGTAAGGTATTGGCTTGTAAGTTGTAATATTAATTAATAGAGAAAAAGTAATTTAGGACGAAGAGAATACTAATTTGTGATAGATTTCAATCAAATCTACCGTATACCGAATCGTCATCTATTAACCAATTTATCAACGACTTAAATGCATAAAACAGCATTCGACAGTGAACTGTTTTGTTGACAGAGACGGGTATTAATAAAATTCTTAATATTATTATAACTTCGCGAATATATTATGTTTATTTTATTTATGCAATTATTTATTGATTTTAATCAAGTCTACCGTACCCCTACATGAAATTATTATTGGTACCTATAGAATCGAAAAGAAGTGAGCTTTCAAACAGTGAAAGAACTTTCAAATCGAGGCAGTAGTTCTTCAGATAACGGGCGACAAACGTTAAAAATCTTCCTATTTAAGATGTTGGAATGGATTTGCATTTGTTTTCTTACAAAGACGATAGCCGAACTGTTAGTGATGTGAAAGCAGTTCTTCTTGCTAATATGTTAACAGACCACGTGAAAGGCATTGTTTGTGTATAATACGCGTATATATTCAATGTCAGCTGCGTGTAAGAATGAGACAGGAAATACGCACGTACATGTTTGAAGAAGAGAGAGAGAGACAGATCGGCGGATAGGCAAAACTAGTATTGAAAAGTTGGTCACATCTCAAAATAATGACTGATGGATTGCTTTTTTTGTACAATAATTATACCGGTTTAATTTAAAGCTAGACATTCTCAACTGACTGGTTAATAAAATTATTGTGTATTATAGACGCTCGACAATTGATGGAAAAAATTACAGTACACGAGAACGGCGTCGGTACGTAACTGCACGTTCGGGATAAATATAAATTCGCAAAAAATAATTTAACTCCTTCGGACCTGAATTTTATATTTTTGAAACACAAAATACGTTTTAGGGTGTTGGACTTATTTAGGGTGTAATTAAGGTATATTCAATGAAAAACTAAATTTAACATTTACAAAATTTTGGAAAATCCTATGTCTATTGAAATGGACAATAGGTCAAAAAAAAAAATTTTTTTTTCGGTAATCACTAGCATAGGATGTTTAATTACTTTTTAAGTAATTAGTAACGTTAACATCATACAATTATAAAATAATTATCCGCACGAGAAAAATAGATTACATCACGAAAATGCGTAAGTATGTACAGTGTACACGTTTACCAGCTTTGCGTGAATTCCATGACTGCAGGTCAACCTTTGACTCGATATTTTGACCCACCCACATAGTATTTCTTTGTTTTGTTTGACATGCCTAATCCTCAGATAAGCTCCAAGCACAATGAAATGTTTATATTTGATATTTAATTAGGCTGACTTACATTACACGAGTTACAATAGTATGTCCATTGAAATGACCGCCAAGCCCGATGGGTTTAAATAATGTACGTTAGTGAATGAATTTCGTTCATCTGGTCGTTTGTATCGTTTGGATCATGTAAAGCAGCTATATGGGGTTGTGCAAAAACTAGCCAGTCAAAAATTTTACTGACACATACTCTCCCCAAACTTTGTATATGGCTTCATTAGGCCTAGTCTGACACCTATTTCCTCTATGACTTTTCTTGATTTTGGGGCGTTTTCCCTCTAAATTTTCCGAAAGATGTCGTTTTGACGACATGTAAAAATTTATAGATACTGTTTGTTTTTTTTATTGGATAGCTTAAAAACTTCAACCAAAACACTAAAATAATGTTCTCTGACAAATAATATGAACCATTTAAAATGTCTGACACCTCGAATATGTTTGACATATTTGAGGTGTTAGACATTTTAAATGGTTCATATTATTTTAGCGTTTTGGTTGAAGTTTTTAAGCTATCCAATTAAAAAAACAAACAGTATCTATAAATTTTTACATGTCGTCGGAAAATTTAGAGGGAAAACGCTCCAAAATCAAGAAAATTCATAGAGGAAATAGGTGTCAGACTAGGCCTAATGAAGCCATATACAAAGTTTGGGGAGAGTATGTGTCAGTAAAATTTTTGCCGACGGGCACCCTGACTAAACATATTGAGTTTCATTGCTGCTTGCATCTAGCAAGGGCTGTATAATAGAGTCTCTCGAATATCGTGGTCAACGCATTAATTCCCATAGATGGATATTGCGTGATGAGCACATCAATGTACACGAAAATGATAGTCTTTTTGATCACGCGTGAGATTTGTATCTTGGTTTACAATGTCTATTCTGAACTTTAAAATTGAATGAAAAATAGATATTATACATAGCTAAGTCAAATGTACTTTTAACTTAATTATACAGTACTGGGAAATTAAATGAATTTGTGTCAGGAATGCTCTAAAATTAGACGTCTGCCAGTTTTTAAAATAATTATTGTGTACTTTCTACGGATGTGAATCATTTATTTCGAAATTTGACATATTATCTACAGTATCCGTTTTTATTTTGTTTTTCGGCTGCGATGTAAGGTGTGTTAGATATAATGATAATTCAAATTTCCCGCTATAGATATCATCCAATTCTTTCGTCTTTCTCGTATCACGTCGTACCGCTCCTGATGTATTGGATCTATTGTCTTGTCCGCCAACAAATATATCACGTAAACAACACATGCTCCGTGGCTCTCTGACTAGCATTTGATTATTTTTTTTTTGCTATGTTGAGTTTCAAACGACCAATCAGATGCTGATAGTGATCACACAGTTTTCTTGTAAAATCAGTTCATGGGGGTAGACTCAGGGGCAGCACAGGTGTCAAGGGCCAACAAAAATTGGTTTATTATCATAAATAAATCTAATATTTTTGTCCACATACCTCTAACATTAACACCGGCAAGTGTTGACAATTTTTTGGGTGAATTTGTGAAATTTTTGGATGAATTATGACAATTTTTTGGTGAATTTCGACCACTTTTTTTCAATTATTTTAGTGAACTTTAATAGTTTTTTGGATGAATTTTGGCATTTTTTGGGGTAAATTTTAACAATTTGTAGAGTTATTTTATACCTAGTATTGTTTGTTTTATCAGGTCACTGATTTCAGCCTTGATTTTGACGATATTGAAAATTACTTTTAAATTTCAGTTTAAAGATTCTTAATCTAACAAAAAATTGGACCCCATTGGACTTCAATAAACCTAAATCCGCCCCTGAATAGACTATAGCCGGCTATTCTCAAATCGATATAATTTAAGAACAGTGATATTTTTTAGTACCTATGTGTTTTCCCCCTTATAATTTGTTACGAAGTTTTTTTTATGTGCAGAAATACTACTCAGTAGGTACTAGATACAGCTGCGATGATTTTGTCTTGACATTTAAATTGCAAACAAAATAATCCCGTTGTTTGTGTTAACTAAGTATATAGATTTAAATCATTTATAACCTTTAAAAACGTTTTATTGTATGCATTTTATCTGAGGATGGAAACTTGCCAAGAAAATTCAATGCGTCTATCAACATTCCATATGCTTCAAACTATGGGAAAAAATAGATGTTAAATATGTACGCAAAAAATGCAGTTTTTATCGAGTATCTAGCGCACATGTTTAATTTAAACGTGGTTTATACAGGGTGTACCAGGAAATAATTGCCATGACATTTTTCACATAATAATAAATTTTTATTCCTTCATATATATACAATGCATTTTACATAATTATTGAGGATTTCCTGCCCAACTTGGAGGACCAGTGCTAGGGCAGGATCTCAATAAAGTTAATTGTATAATTGACTGATTAATCCAAATTACAATTAATAATAATAACTTTATTTCACAGTGACTTGAACATGTGTTGCAATTTGTAAACAATGAAACCGTTACAATTGTACAATCTTTTGTTTCGATAAGAAATTTATATCAGTACTTGCTTTTTTATTTTTTTTTTATTTTGGCTCAGTAAAAGTACTTGTTCGACACATTTTGTTGATAACATAACTACATTGACACTTTCAGCTTTAAAATATTTATATTTTTAAAACAGACGCAGATAACCTTAACTGTAAATAAAACTAGCCTTTATCCGCGGAAGCGTTTGTGTTAATGCCGGTTTTGATAAAACATTCCTTACATATTCAGAGGGATGGCATCTGGTCAGTGACTACTAGATGTCAAGAATATTTTTTTCGCGTTTATAATTTATATAAGACCGCGCACACTTGTCAACCATAAACCTGCACGGCCTGTGCAGCACGGAGCAAAAAAGCCTGTTCCCGAAGGTACCCATGTTATTAAAATGGGGACAGTCTAATCTCAAAATATTGCCATAAGCCAAAGGATCTTCGTCCTTCAACTCTTTCAGTAAACTGGTCGATGCACCATATTTCCAACGGCTTTCTATCCATGGTTTCACCCACACCCTTCTCTGTTTCAATTTGGACTTTTCTTTTTAACTTCCCGCTTTAAAAAAAAAAAATTTTTTTTTTCAAAAATCGGGAAGTTATTGATTTCACCCCGATTTTCGAAAATCGAGTTTTCGCCAGATCTCGACGTTTTGAGGTCCTAGGAAGCTATTGAAACTATTTTGACGATGATGTCCGTAGGGCTGTATGTATGTGTGTGTGTGTGTGTGTATGTATGTATGTAAACCTTTTATATCTTTTGAACGGAGTGTCCGACTGAAACGCGGTTTGCGGCATCTGACGTGATCTTGGTGAACTTAGACTTCCTAAAAATTTGAAACGATTCGGCCCAAAAAATTTTGAGAAATCTTAAGAAAACAAGTTTCAAAAATTTTTAAAAATTTGTTTTTGTAAAAAATTTTCTAAACTACTAAACCGATTAATTCCAAAAACTAATCAGCTCTTCTCCTTAACAAACTGCGTCGATTTCCGCAAACCGCATCAAAATCGGTTCATTTGTTCACGAGAAACCGTGAACGAAAAAATCGCAAAAAAGTGTTTTTTTAAAATTACTCTTAAAATTGTTATCAGATTGATTTTTTTGTAATAAATTACTTTCTTAAGCTAAAAAAACTGCGTCGATCGCCGCAAACCATATCAAAATTGGTTCATTTGTTCATGAGATAACGTGAACGAAAAATTAGGAAAAAAGTAATTTTTTAAAATTACTCGTAAAATTCTTATCAAATCGATTTTTTTGTAATAATTTACTTTCTTAGGTTAAAAAAACTGCGTCGATTGCAGCAAACCGCATCAAAATCGGCTCATTTGTTCATGAGATATCGTGAACGAAAAATTTTTAAAAAGTGTTTTTTTTTAAATTGCTCGTTAAATTCCTATGAGATCGATTTTTCTGTATTAAATTACTTTTTAAGGTTAAAAAATTGCGTCGACTGCCGCAAATCGCATCAAAATCGGTTCATTTGTTCATGAGATATCGTGAACGAAAATTTCGTAACAAAGTGTTTTTTTTTTGAGCTCGAAGAGCTAAAAAATAAACTTCTTGCTATATTTGATATATTTTTGAGCGTTTTGAATTTGAAAATAGCGGGAAGTTACAGGGATGGCCTGCAGGGTCAAACTACTTTTCAAATTTTTTTTAACTCCTTTTTAATAAAATAACGATTCCCGCATGAACTACTACCGTCGACATTTTGTAGACACTGAAACCAGAAACTACCAAGACGCATCTAGTTCACTAGCAACTATGATGACACACGGCTAGTTTACTAGCTAACAATCCCAAACGCCAGCGAGTAGCGAGTAAAGTTGACCGGCTTTCAACTTTACTCGCAGATAGCTTACAATCTGCTACTTGGCTAGTAAACTGATTACATTGAGCGAGTTTACTAGCAACTAGCGAATTCGCCAACAAGCAACTTGTAAACTCGCTCAATGTAATTGAGCCTTACATTGATAAAACTACTTGAAAACTGCACATTAAAGGCTCGATTACATTTAATAATCTACTAGCTGACGAATTCACTATCTGCTAGTAAACTCGCCCAGTGTAATATATAGTCACAATCTACTAAAGTTGAAAGCCGGGCTATATTTTGCTCGTCACTCGCTGACATGTGGGCTTGTTAGCTAGTAAACTAACCGCGTGTCATCATAGTTGCTAGTGAGCTAGCTGCGAGTATCTTATTTGTCTATAAAATATCGACGAAATTAGTTTCGCGCGGGAGTCGTTATTTTAGCTGATATGTTATCAAAAAGGAGCTAAAAAGGAAAGCAAAACGGCAACGAAAAGTGTGGATATAGTCTGTAACACAGGGTACTGCTGATAGTATTAAGAAATTCCACAATGATTTACGTTCCACTTCATTTTTTCGCTAGAGTACCCAGAAAAAGTTTAGAAATAGATTAGATTATAACAAGAAAAACAAAACAACTCGCTAGCTAGTTGGCTACTGAGCGAGCGGTAAATTTTGCGAATCATCACTATCGCACACGCCAATTCGCCCGCTTTTAAACTCGCTGACTAGTAGATTGTAAACTCGCTCAATGTGCAGGTCTCGTGTGCGACATCTTGCTGAAATGACGTCACTGCGGGCTCGCTTGCTAGCTTACAAGATATAGGTTTTAAAATTAAAACGGGGCGATTTTCCTTGCTTCAGGAAGCAGTGTCTTGTTACGTGGGCGACATGAACAAGCGCCCACAAACCAGCATGGCGCCATTCTGCTTGGAGTCAGACAACAGACACGTTTTGCTCTGTGTTTATATTTGAATTGTCACTGCGCGCGCACCGATTTATTCACAAAACTAGCTTGAAAAGATGTCTCATGTGAAGCGAACACATATAAGAGCAATCAAGAAAACCAGCGCTAGAAAACTAGTAGGGAAATCTAGCAAGGAATCTAGTAGCGTTTCTAGCCTCGTGTGCGGCAGCCTTAAGAGGAGTGTATTTCGAACGTGAATCAGAATAATTCATGCATATAAAATTATTTAAAAAAGACAGAACTATTCGATAAGCAAATACAGCTTTAGATATTTGTTTTGTAATAGAATTTGTTTTTTTTTTATTGACACTAACGTTCTTTATTCACTGTAGATATCGCATCCAGATTATTGACGTTAAAAAAAAAGAAAAATCAACAGCACTGTTAAATTTTTACCCACTTTAGCTCGTGCATTATTAAACTTGTTAGAAAATGACTTTAAAACGGCGTTTTTTTATGTTTCGATACAGAATAGCGCCATTGTGAGTTGTGACATTCAAATTCTCACAAATTGTACATCATATTAAGGAATAATAAGTTTCATGCCCGTTTTCTGAAAGGACAGGTACGCAGTTTCACCAGTGGCGGATTTACACATTCCCAAGTATAGTCTTTTAAATTTTTGCCGCCCTTAACTCGATAATTGTCGGTTCCTAGATTATTTTTACAATCCAACTTTGTTGAAATTGAATAAGAAATAGTTTTTGGGTATATTTCTGAGCTAATCGAAGCTTAAACATGCCGGACTAATAAGGCGGGGTAATGTATGCTACTTACGCCATAATGTACATTCGTAAACGTAATCAAATAATCTTTATTTGCCGCCCTAGGCTCAAGCCTACTCAGCCACTGATGTTTCACAATCAGCGATTCCTCCACAGTTAGTTCTCGCAATTTACGTTTAGGCAGAGTTTTGTCGTTTAGAGAAGATGCTAACGTCATTGCTGTGTACAAACGAGTTTTGAGTCGGACGAGTCCAGCGGATCACAGGTGTCTCCCCTGCCACTTTCTTATTTGACTCCATTCTATTGTCATACCACAACAATAAAAATAATGTTTGAAAATGAAATCAAGTGGTAAGAGTAATATCTTTGATTAAAATAATAATGGTGTTGAATTTTAGATAACTTCAAAAATAATTCAAAACTGCGTGGTGAACATAAAAATAGTGATTGTGATAAAAGAAATTGTTATAAACTGTTATGAAAAGCGAGTGTGCACTAAAATGAATAAAAAAAGGCGCTACCACCGCTTACTGCTATTTAGTTACTTTTAGTTGTATAGTTACTTTTTTATCTAACTCAATTCAGATGGTAATGCCTAAGAATGAAATATCGAATTAGGATCCTCTCTCAAAGCATTGAGTGTCAACCCGCTGGACGAGTCTATAGCTCTGTTCCAAGCTCTCTGAGAACGGTAACAGAACCGTCACCGTCTTGCGCAGAAGCTAAAACGAAACTATCGGTTTTTGAGATACTGCGCAAGTTCTGTTACCGTTCTCAGAGAGCTTGGAACAGAGCTTACGTTTTCTAACAAGGAGTCGTCCTACGAATATATGGTCATTAGATTATTCGTCGCCAGTCGAGACGCACCCGGCACCATTGACAGTACAAATACTGCTACTGATCGCTTTTCCCTCTCTTCTTAATACGCATGTCCCCCACCTATCGTCTCTAAACGATACTGCTCTACCTGTCTTTTTAGAAGAAGGACCTCAGATTTATATTTATTTTACAACGCTGCCTGTGTTATTTTTCTATAAATTCTTTGTCCTCTTTTATGTGTGCTTAGTGATCTTTATTTTTTATCTTTTCTGTACGTGCAATCGAAAAAGAAATGTCGTATCTTGCATAACAATCCCGTAAATATGTTTAAAAAATTATTTTATCTAAACAGACTTACACGAATTTGTGACGAAACGAAAAAAAATGTAGTAGAAATTTTAATCTGTATGGCGCCACAATAGATTAAACTTTTAATAATAATACACTTGCATGCCAGCTATAATAAATTCCGGTTATTAATTTATTAATAATCTCATAAATAATGATGAGCCATAGTCTTCGTATAGACGGGGTCAACACAGGTCATTTGACGCGTGGACCATTGCTATAGATACGGCAACTAACAATATAATATGTAATTTATTTTTGTAATTGTTCATGAACTATTGAGTTATTAATATAATGTGTTGTTAGATCACTTAAAAATGACAACGTTGTATTGCATTTTGATTCGTCAGTGCAAACCAGATATCTGAAATTAAAGGATGGTGCCGATTTTACTAGGGGATTTGGTCAAATATAGTCCGCAAATAAAATCTATTTCATGACTGTTTCTAGTGCTGTCTGATGCGTAAAAATTATGGTACTTAAAAAAAATTCGACCCGGGATTCGATTTCCACGATTTTCAGATTTCAACAGTAGATACGTGGTAATAATAGTCATTGTAATATTTCAGCTAAGTCAAACGATTTTTTAGACCAAAAGTAAGTGGGTCTATTAAAGCACTCACGATTAATTTCTTAAATGCATGTTCCATGTTTAATAAGATTGATTGTTTGGAGTTATTCTTGAAAGAGAACAAATGCGACATTTTATGTGTTGCCGAACATTGGCTAAATGAATATAATATAAATTTGGTTCATTTGAATAATTTTACTTTATCACATGCCTTTCTCAGAAAAAATAGTAAAGGGGGGGGCACTGCCATTTTTAGCAACAGTAGTTTTGTTAAGGTATTTGAAGTTAATAATTCAGCTGTTGAAGGGGTATTTGAATGCAGCTGTATTAAATATTGTTTCGATAAAGATCAGTTGGTTGTACTCACAATATATTGTCCATCGATTAAGGTTTTTCATGATTTTATTTGTTTATTCGAACGAGCTCTAAATGAACTTTTTAAATATGATACGTTAAAAATAATTATTAACGGAGATTTTAATATAGACCTACTAGCTGAAGATTGTAGAAAAACACAGTTTCTAAATTTGTTATCGACGTTTGGATTAAGTGTTGTTTTAACTGATGCAACTCGTATCAGCAAAGGAAAATCGTCGTTATTAGATTTCAGCATTACTAATATTAATATGGATTATGTCAAGGGATATGTCATAAATGATCCTTCAATATCTGATCATTTGCCTATACAATGTAAAATCGATGTTTTAAAGGATGAACCTTCATCGAAAACAACAAAGTTGATGAGACGATTCAACGGGACAAACATTAATTATTTCAGTAATTTGGTTATGCAGATAAACTGGACTGATTTATATAGCATCAAAGACTGTAATTTAGCTTTCGATATGTTTCATGATCAAGTAATGCACTGTTTCGGTATAGCTTTCCCTTTAGTAAAAGCTAAAACATCAACTATAAAGTCTCCTTGGTTGACACCATACTTAGTGGAATTAAAAGAAAAAATGTTTAAATTTTTTAACTTAGCCAAATCAAGTCAGCATCCTGTGCTATGGAAAAAATATAGAGAAATTAAGAAAACGTACGTTGAACAAACTCGTGTCTCAAGAAAAAAATTCTACGAAAATCAAATAAAACATTCCGACAATATATCAAAAACAACTTGGTCGATTATTAAAGAGAATACGTCTAAAAATAACAACTTTGATAGACAAATTTTAATAAATCAGGATGAAAAATTAATAAACGATCCAAATGTGATATGTGAACTTTTTAATAATTTTTTTATCAAAGAAATCGATCGATTAACGAATAATTTTTCTTTTCAAGGCTCAAGTTATGACAAAAAAATAAAGGTATGCAATAATTCAATTTTTTTACATCCCATAAATAAAAATGAGTTGTTAATTTATATAGCTAAGTGCTCCAAAAAAAATTCTGCTGGATACGATGAGTTTCCTGGTTTTCTCTTAAGCTTTATATACGAACATATTGTGGATCCTCTAGTTTACGTAATTAACTTGTCATTAATAGAAGGTACGTTTCCTAACAAATTAAAAATTTCTAAAATAGTTCCAATTCATAAAAAGGGTAGCAGACATGAACTTAATAACTACAGGCCAGTTGGCATTCAATCTGTCTTTTCCAAACTCTTTGAAATGATCATTCATAATAGATTAACACATTTTCTATATTCTAATATACTATTAGATCCTAGTCAACATGGTTTTGTCAAGCATAAATCAACTTCAACAGCTATTTTTGAATTTATTACCGAAGCTTACAAATCTTTAGACAAAAACGATATCACAATGGGATTTTTTTATGACCTGTCTAAAGCTTTCGATACTATTGATCATAGCCTACTCCTACTGAAGCTTAATTGTTATGGCATTAATGGAACTGCTAATGATCTCATTGCGTCATACCTACGTGACCGAGTTCAGTTTGTATCTATAGCGGGTGTATTATCTAAATATCAGACTAATCGTTGCGGAGTTCCACAAGGGTCAATTTTGGGCCCCCTCTTATTTCTATTATACATAAACGATTTGCCACTCAATGTTAACAACGGCTCAGTAACTCTGTATGCAGACGATACAAGTCAATTATTTAGTTATAGTAATGCGACTGATGCAACTATTAAAATAAATAACGGAATAAACCAGGTTAAGGAATGGTGTAGTTTTAACGGTCTGGTCTTAAACACTGAAAAAACAGTTCGGTTAGATTTTCATTCATCTAGTTACTTTCACGATTGGCAAATTAAAGTACTGTTAGACAAAAATAGTATTGAACCTTCTGACTCTACAAAATTTTTGGGCATTCATATTACTAGCAATCTAAACTGGAACGATCATATTAATAATAAGTACAATAAATTAAGTCAAATAGTTTACATGTTCAGAAAATGTAGACCGCTAGTAAACCAGTCAGTCTTAATGCATATGTACTACGGCTATTTTCAATCCGTATGTAGTTACGGCATTATATTTTGGGGTG